>CM035426.1:76644952-77369952 GCA_020310875.1 Ceratopteris richardii
ATCAATGTCTTCAAAACCTTTAGATATTTTACTACCAATAGAAAGCTTTTCTTTACCTTTCTTGGATGTATTTGATGAATTTGCTGGACTGAAATTTCCATGCAATCTTCCACTCCATGAATTTGAGTTGGAACTATTTCTTGGAGATGCATCTGGTCCACTCAAAACTTGAGATTTTGCACTGGACTTTTCAGCATTTTCTTTGTCATTTGGTTCAAGATTAAGTCCATCTTTGGCATCTCCATAGAAGCTTGAAATTTCATCAAACACCACATCTTTGCTTACTTTCACCTGTCATGTGAGTGGGTTATAACATTTATATCCCTTTTGCAAAATGGAATACCCAATGAAGATACATTTTTCTGCTTTTGGATCAAGCTTCATCATCAACTCATTTGGAACATGTACATATGCAATACAAGAAAATACTTTTGTATGTGATAAGTTTGGCTTTTTACCTATGAACTTCTCTTTAGGTATAGCTTGATGTACAACAACTGTCGGAATTATGTTCATGATGTATATAGCAATGTGCACAGTTTCTTCCCAATAATAATGAGGCATATTCTTCTCAGCCATCAAGGCTCTTGCTATTTCTCCAATATGTCTATTTTCACACTCAACAATGTCATTCTATTGTGGTGTGTACCTACATGAAAACTAATGGTGAATTCCATGACTTTTAAGGAAGTTGTTGAACTCATTTGACATGTATTCACCTCCTCCATCAGACCTTAATGTCTGAATATACTTTCTTGTCTGGTTTTCCACCATAGCCTTAAAATTTTGGGAGTGAGTGAACACCTCAATCTTCTCTTTCATGAAATATACCCATACTTTTTGTGTATGGTCATCAATGAAAGTAACATAAAACTTGCAATTGCCCATACATGTGGTCTTTGCAGGACCCCAAACATCTATATGTACTATTTCTAGCACATTCTCACTAACATGCTTGTCATGCAAAAATGATGCTCTTGACTGTTTACCAAAGTGACATGTTGCACATACCTTTTGCATCTGCAATAACTCTTGCACCTTTTGCAAACATGGTTGCATTCATTTCAAGAATTTTTACATTTAAGGTGAAGATCCTACCCACTTTGTTTCCTTTGGCAATCAATCTTCCATCTTGTTTGTATTCTTCTACATATAACCCATCAGCATTGAGCCTGACTTGTAATCCATGTTCAACCATTTGTTCAATATAAACAAGATTCTTTGTTATATTTGGAACATGTAGTACAGCAACAAGATGTTTTACATTCCCATCCTCCATAAACAATGCTATGTTTCCTGTATGCTCGATAGGGTGTGATGTGTCATCACCTGTTTCAACATATCCAAGAACTGGCAATTTTGACAAAATACTAAACCATTCTGTATGAATGTTCATGTGATTTGAAGCACTTGAATCAACATACCATACATTAGCATTGGATTTTGAAACATCAACAAACATTGTATTCATCATATGATGTTGGACCATGAACAGCTTCTTAAAATCACCTCCACTTGTGGATGCATAGTTGTTTTGTTGCCTTCTATTATTTTGATTCTTCAACCTGTAATCACCTTCAAAATGTCTAGGTTTACCACAATTCTAGCATCCTTTACTATCATTACTTGAATCATTTCTTTGAAAAATTTTACGGCCTCTTTGGCTTCCCCTACCTTGAAATTGTCCTCTACCTCTTGCATGATTTTGTTATTGACCTTGCTCTTGATTATTGTGTCCTCTTCCACTTCCAAAGCCTCTACCTCTACCTCTTGTGTTGCCATAGTAGAATACCTTCTCAGGACTAGGTTTTTCGTGGGATTTCAAGTCCTCACTAAGATTTTTTTCTTCAATAATCAGCATGGACACCAGATCAGTGAAGTTCAAAATATGGTCTGAGTATGTTCTAAACTTCTTATATGTAGCTCCTAAACCACAAAGGCACACTTCCACTTTATCATCATCATCCACATTCACACCAATAGATGCAAGTGACTCACATATGCTTTTTATTTTTAGAGTAGTCACTTACTAAAATGCCCTCTTTCTCTAGTGTATGCAACTCGTTCTTGAGTTTCAATTTCCGTGCCTTTGTATTGGTCTCATACAATGTGAGCAAACTATTTCAAGCCTCTTTTGGAGTATTGGTATCTTGTATGTGCCCAATCATGCTATCCTATATGCTAATAGATAGCCAATACATTACCTTTTGTGCTCCTTGATTTCATTCTACATAAGCTCTTAACTGGTCCATAGTCTGATTCCTTGTCATGAGGAAGGAGATAAGGAAGAGAGCTCACACACACACTCTCACAATCAAAGAGAAGCACACACACAGATTGAGGCAAGGAAAAATAATCTTCTTCTTCTTCTTCTTAAATTACATAAAGGGAATGTACAAGAATGACCTAAAACAACAATACACCAAGTGAAATATATAAAGAACAATACATAAGGAAAATCCTAATGTTTGCAAATGAGCGCGCTAGTAAGAAAACAAATGTGTCATCACTCTCCGTAGATAAATCTAATAAAGCTCAATGAAGTATCCCTGACATATACTGGTGTGACCACTATACATGTCATGTTTCTCGACATGCCCTTTTTCTCCAATGTATGCAACTTATTCCTGAGTTGCAATTTCTGTGCCTTTGTATTGGTCTCATACAATGTGACCAAACTATTCCAGCCTCTTTCGGAGTCTTGGCATCCTATATGTGCCCAATCATGCTATCTTGTATGCCAATAGATACCTAGTACATTACCTTTTGCGTCCTTGATTCCATTCCTCATATTCTCTTAACTGATTCACAGTTTGATTCGTCTCTCATAATTGCGGAGCATTTTTATTCTCTCCTTCAATGTACTTCTAGTAGCTTTTTCCCATTAAGAAATTTTTCATTCTGAATCTCCAAGCATGGAAATTGTTCTTGTCCAACTTGTCACTCCATCCGCATTTTCCATTTCTGTAGCAATTCACAATACTACAAAACAGTACAAGCAGTACTTCTCCTTGAACATTGTTGCACTATGACGTGACACTTTGATCTCAAAAAAACACAGTTTTCGTGTATCAAAAGTACACAAAATCGCTTGAAATTTTGGATCTAGAATGTATGAGTGTTTTCAAACAAGATGCAAGTTATAGTTTTGCAAATTGACTTGGATTTATTATGGGCCCTACCTTATAGGCTCAAAACAAAAATCTTACAAAAATGAGTGACTCTAGAGGGCTAACTCATGAAAATATTTTGAGGTCTTCTACCTTCATGCCAATTTTCATAGTAATCCTTGAGGTCACTTGTGAATCAGGATTTCTCCATACCTTCTCACATACCCTTCAGCGTCGGTCTTTTCCATGAGCTCTCTATAGCCACACTGGCTCTGATACCATGTCATGAGGAAGGAGATAAGGAAGAGAACTCACACACACACACACACTCACAATCAAAGAGAAGCACACACATAGATTGAGGCAAGGAAGAATAATAATCTTCTTCTTCTATTACACAAAGGGAATCTACAAGAATGACCTAAAACAACAATACAAAATGTGAAATATATAAAGAATAGTACATAAGGAAAATTCTAATGTCCAGGAATGAGTGAGCTGGCAAGAAAACAAATGTGCCATCAATCTCGGTAGATAAATCTAACAAATCTGAATGAAGTATCCTTGACATGTACCGGTGTGACCACTATACATGTCAGAGAAATGAAAAAGTGATATGTGTCGTCTTGGATCATCACATGTTGAGCTTGATATCTCAACATTCCTCTCCGGTAATTGCGGAGAATTTTCTTTCTCTCCTTTGATGTACTTTCAATAGCCTTTTCCCATCAAGAAATTTTTCATTCTGAATCTCAAAGCATAGAAGTTATTCTTGTCCAACTTATCGCTCATAAGCTCACTCATTCCATCCACATTTTCCATTTCTGTAGGAATTCATAATACTGCAAAAACACTACAAGCAGTACTTCTGCTTGAACACTATCACACTTTGACATGACAGTTTGATCTCAAAAAAACACAATTTTCATGTATGAATAGTTGTACCTAAGTGATAACTTAGGGACTTGTGACGAAAGAGACTATTCCTCTATCACCAACAAGTGCATATAGTGGGGATCACACATTTAAATTATCAATCCGAGAAGTATCTTGAACCTAACCGAGTGTATGAAGACTTGCACTTACACGATGGTCAATGAAGTGAAATGCACAAAAGTATAAGGAATAAGCAAAATATGCTATAGGAATGAATGAGACATTCACCGATGGTACTTCCTATTTTTTAGGAATACGCAAAGATTGACCCCGAGACATAAAAACTTAGATTTCTCCCAATCTACTGAACCAAATTCTTTGAAAATTTATAGGCATAAACTAGAAATACCTTTCCAATGAGCCATCTTGAACTCAATTTGGAGCTCTGGAGAGAGAGCAGCAGCCTCTGCAAGATTACTGTTGACGAAGAACATGATGCAGAGAATTGAAAGAGCAAGACAATGATGGGCACAAATGTATGTATATTGCTTCCATGTAATGTACAAGTGATTTCAAGTCTTTATATAGACTCTAGGAGTGTTCCACGACTTCTACAAGTGAAGTTTGAATTCAAATGAAGGTGGGAATGGTTGTTGGAGGGAATCAATTCACTTTCCTATAATCTAGGAAAAGTGAAGATCTAGTTTGATCTACTTTTAGGTGATTGATTGCTTGATTGAATGCAACTTCAACCACCACAAATTCGTGGGATTTGGGCTCTATCTTTCTATCTTTACATGTGTAAAGCTCAAGGTTTTACAATGGTAAATGAACCATCAAAAATCTCTCAAAAAAAAATACAATAAATGAGCATAAGAAAAAGAACTCTCCAACGGATATTCTTTTGACGCTATAGCCTTTGATGTAGATCAAATCCACCTCAAGCATAGTGTAAGCTTGATGTTCCAATAGCTCCCCCTCAAGCTAAAGTATGCTTGAGTCTTCATTCTCTAATAGGTTGAATACCTTCCATAGCTTTGAATCTACAAAGCTTTATTCCATCAAGTGCCTTTGTCATCATATCTGCTACTTGCTTTTCAGTTGGAACAAAAGAAAGTTCAATCTCCTTTGCCATGAGCTTCTCCTTGATGAAGTGGTAATGGACTTTTATGTGCTTGGTTCTCGCATGGAAAATAGGATTTGCCGCTAGATGCATGGAACTTACATTATCTCCAAATATGTGAGGTTTGGAACTCACAATTCCCAAATCTATATACAATGATTTTAACCATATTGCCTCTTGAGTTGCTATGGTCAAGCCTCTGTACTCTGCTTCAGTTATGGATAAAGCAACTGTTGGTTGCTTCTTGGAACTCCATGACACTAGCTTCGAACCTGCAAATGCTAAGTAACCAGATGTACTTTTTCTATCATCCTTAGCTCCTGCCCAATCTGCATCTGAATAGATTTTGATATCCAAATTTGAAGAATAAGGATAGAATATACCTGTTGGAGATAGACGTCTGCGGAAGCACGCGAACAGCACAAGGAAGAAGAAGAAGCTTGGAGCACAAACACACAATACTGAATGTATTACTAGAGAATGTACAAAGATAAGTAGCCCATTAGGGCAATAGGCGTATATACAAGCCGAGGGAAAAAAACCTCCTAAAGAGGAAAAAAAGTGCCCCAGCGGTCCTAGAGTGTTCACACACATCACTACCTAAATATATCAACAAATCCCCCTTGGGAGTGATGCGCTGAACAAGGAGCTGGCACTCATGTATAAGGAAGTGCCAAGCTATGTGGAAATAACTCCACAAAAGGAAGTAAGCCCAAAGCTTTGCGGAAAGCTTCAAACTTCTCCCTAGGCAGAGCCTTCGTGAAAAGGTCTGCAATGTTCTCCTGCGTGGGCACATATGCCAAGCTGATCTCCCCAGCAGAGAACCTCTCCCTGACATAGTGATAATGCACCTCAATGTGCTTAGTGCGAGCATGGAACACAGGGTTCCTCGCAACTGCCAATGCGCTCTAACTGTCAGTGAAGATGGTGGTGGCAGAAGACTGGCCAACACCCAAATCAGCCATAAGGCGTCTGAGCCACACACACTCAACAGTCGCTGTGAAAGCTGCCCTATACTCAGCCTCACAACTGGAAGTGGCCACAGTAGGCTGCTTCTTGCTCAACCAAGATATACATGAGCTACCAAGCATGAAGCAAAAAGCACTGGTGGACACACGAGTGTCATAGCAACCAGCCCAATCTGAGTCAGAAAAAGCATGCAAATCTGGCGGTAGTGATCCACCCATGGGATAAAACAACCCAAGTAGCCGAGTACCACTCAAGTAACGAAAGATGTGCTTAACCGCTTTCCAATGCGTGACTCCTGGGCAATGCATAAACCTGCTCATCTGTGAGACAGCAAACTGAATATCTGGCCGAGTAATGCATAAGTAAATCAAGCATCCAACAGCCTGCTGATAGAGAACAGCATCAAATGCATCTCCAGCATCATGAAGACTCAATCGTAAACCTGTCTCCATAGGAGTGGCAATAGGCTTACAGTTTTCAAGGCCAAAACGCTGCAATAATGTGTCAATATATTTCGTTTGACACAAAGCCATTCCACCATCAATGTGCATAAATTGAATGCCCAAATAGTGATGCAAATGCCCCAAATCAGACATCTCAAATGAGGCATGCAAATCAGCCTTAAAATCAGCAATATGTGTCTCAATAGGACCAGTGAGCAGCATGTCATCAACATAGACAACAATGATCAAAAGCACATCATTAGCACGTTTAACATATAAGGTGCTTTCAGCTGGACTCTTCTCAAAACCATGTGCAATCAGATAGGCATGTATCTTCTCATACCAAGCACGTGGTGCTTGCTTTAAACCATATAATGCCTTCTTTAACCTGCAAACCTGGTTTTCATGCCCTTTCTGCACAAAGCCACGGTGCTGAAAAACATACACTTCTTCATGCAAGTCACCATTCAGAAATGTTGTTTTAATGTCCAACTGATGTACATTCCAACCATGATGGGCTGCAAGTGCACAAATGCTCCGAACAGTAGTCATACGGCATGTAGGTGCAAAGGTCTCATCAAAATCAATGCCTCTTTCCTGTGCATAACCCTTTGCAACAAGCCTAGCCTTATACCTGTCAACTGTACCATCAGGTTTACACTTCAGCTTGTATACCCACTTAGTGCCAATGGCCTTCTTGCCAGGAGGCAAGTCACATAAAGACCATGTACCATTCTTCATTATAGCATCATATTCAGATTGCATAGCAGCCATCCAATTTTCTGAATTTTGTGCTTCATCAAAAGAAACAGGCTCATTCTCATCACAGAGACTAGATGTAGCCATAGCATAGCAATCTGATGCAAAGGAGGCACTATGAGAACCTGAACGAGTACGATATGACAAAGGTGCATCTAATTTGCTGTCACGCAAAGTCTGCACCAGCCATTTTGGCATAGTTTTTGCCTGCTCAATATCAGCTCTCTCATCAACAAGTGCATCATGTAAATCTGCATCAGAAATGGAATGATCTGCATCATCATATGAAACCTGCAAAGGCTGAGAAGTTGCCTCATTAGAACCAGCACTAGCCTGTCCACCTGTAAAAAGAGGCATCAAATTATCATACATGTCTTTGGAGCTAACAGATGTCTCCTTAGTACATGAAAGCAATGGCTGAATAGCATCTTCCACAACGACAACATCACGACTAACCAGAATGTGTTTAGTCTGTGGATGATACAAACGATAGCCTTTACTTTCAGAACTGTACCCAACAAAAATACATTTTACTGCGTTATCATCCAATTTTCTGCGATGTTGTTCAGGCACTAATGCATATGCCAAACAACCAAAAACACGTAGATGAGCAACAGATGGCTTGCGGTCATGCCAAGCCTCATATGGAGTGATAGACTGCAACGCTTTAGTGGGACACCTATTCAGTACATATGCTGCACACATGACAGCCTCAAGCCAGAAACTATGTGGTAAAGCCTGACTTTTGACCATGCACCTCGCCATCTCCATGAGTGACCTGTTCTTTCGTTCAGCAACTCCATTCTGTTGAGGTGTATACGGCACTGCACACTGGTGTTTTATTCCACGTTCAGCCAGAAATGCATTAAAATCTGAAGACATATATTCCCCCCCTCGATCAGAACGGAGGGTGCCCATTTTACATGCTGACAGATTTTCAGCCAAAACCAAAAACTGTTTGAAGCACATGAACACTTTGGACTTTGCTTTGAGTGGATATACCCATGCATGCCTGGAAAAATCATCAATGAAAGTCAGGAAGTAAAGGTAATTTCCAAAAGAGGATATCTGCATAGGACCACAGACATCACTATGTACAAGCTGCAATTTCTGCGTAGCCCGAACTAAACCATCTTTTGGAAAGGAAGAACGCTGCATTTTGCCCAAAATACAGCCTTCACAAACATGTTTTCCAGGTGCCTCAAGTTTGGGCAAAGAGGACACTATTTCAGATTTCTGCATGCGTAACAAACTAGCAAAATTCAGATGATCAAAGCGTGCATGCCAAAGCTTTGCATCTGACATAGCCTGAGAATCATGAACTACACATGCCGAATCATTCACAGATCTTTCATAGTCTATGAGCTTATACAGCCCACGACATAAAATGCCAGAAGCAATAATCACATTGCCATTTGAGAGATCATGGACTGTACACCTGTCATCAACGAATTTCACAACCAAGCCAATCTTGGCTAATGCAAAAACTGATAACAGGTTCTTTTTTATCCCTGGCACAAATAAAGCATCTGACAAAGTGAAAGAACTACCATCAGCAGTAGTCAGAATGATCTTACCAACTCCCATAACAGGATAAGAGGAGTTATTGGCGCATGTGACAGTATTCCCTGTAGGGGCAGGCTCGAGTGAAGAGAAGAAACTGCGCTGCGAGGTAATATGTTTGGTCGCCCCACTATCAAAGTACCAAACATCTGAGTCTACTGTAGACATGCACTGATCATGAGAAGATGGGTCAAAACTGCAAACAGTAGTAAACGCCCATTCTTCTTCCTGCACAAGATTTGTAGACTCTGTTTTTGGTGTAGAGGCCTCTGCAACAACCATTCCAGCCTCTTTCTTCTTTTCCTCTTTAGCAGCCAGTTTTGGACAGTTCTTTATAATATGATCATTTCCTTTACAGTACTTGCAGAACAATTTCTGCTTTTCTGATTTCTTCTCATCTTTATCCTGGTTCTTCGATTGTGCAGCATTTGTAGATTTCTGCTTACTAGTAGAAGAGCTCCATTTTCCTTTGCCCTTCTGACTAGCCAGGAAAGCTTGATCTGCAACACGCATAATGGACCTGTTCTGCCTGGAGTGATCTTCCTGCAACAGAACAGAGACTAATTCCTCAAATGACAAGGCATTCGGATTGCCTTTCATCATCAACCGAAGAGTAGAGGCAAAACTTTGATATGAATCAGGAAGATCATTCAGAACGGTCTGCACAAGTGAGCTATCTGGTATAACCTCATCAGCAGAAATCAATTGTTCCTTTAGGTCTTTGATCTTTGTAAGAAAATTGTCCATAAAATCACCTTCATTCATGTGCTCACTCTCCAACTGTTTTCGGAGGTAAGCAACACGAGCCTCATTCCTAGCCTGGTACAAAGTGGTAAGTGTATCCCAAGCATCCTTTGCTGTTCTGCAAGAGCGAATGTGAGGAATAATGGCACGTTTGACAGACAAAGCTATCAATGCATGTGCCTGGGCATCTCTGCCATCCCAACGAATCTGCTCTGCAGTAGGTGCAACAGAAATAGCAGCACGAATAGGAATTTGCGGAATATCATCTTCGACACCATCTTCATCAGCTCCAACACCTGTATTTGCAGTACCTGTCGTTACAGGTGTAATAGGACGTCTTTCAACACCCTACACAATGTTCCACAATCCTTTTGCAACCAGTACATGTCGCATCATATAAGCCCATAATGGGTAGTTGGTACCATCCAACTTATCCTCAACAGCCAACATACGGAATACATCACTACTTTCAGCCATGGCCGATGACTAAAATACCTTGATGCAGAAAATTGACTGTATCTCAAAAAGTTGAACGGAATTGCCTAGACGAGTTCTGCTAGACCTGTAGCAGACTTCGAGACGCTTAAACTGGCGAATAGAAACTGGTATATACCTTTGGCATAAAAGGACGAAATAACCTGCACAAGCACTGCGATAGTGCATTCGGAGGCGGAAACGAGCTCAGATCGTGATTTCGGCACCACACAGCAACGTTGTTTTGATCTCGGAAACACCTTGAGTATGCTCACCAAATTTCGTGCGAATCTGAGACTGCAAACGGAGGAGTGTCGACGGCACCCTAGAAGAAGCGACGACCTGCTCTGATACCAATTGTTGGAGATAGACGTCTGCGGAAGCACACGAACAGCACAAGGAAGAAGAAGAAGCTTGGAGCACAAACACACAATACTGAATGTATTACTAGAGAATGTACAAAGATAAGTAGCCCATTAGGGCAATAGGCGTATATACAAGCCAGGGGAAAAAAACCTCCTAAAGAGGAAAAAAAGTGCCCCGGCGGTCCTAGAGTGTTCACACACATCACTACCTAAATATATCAACAATACCTTCGTTGATTGTACCTTTGAGATACTTAAGTACTCTCTTAGCCGCATCCATGTGTGGTCTTCTCGGTGAGTGCATGAATTGACTAAGCACTCCCACACTATATGAGATGTATGCCCTTGTATGAGTAGCATATATCAAGCTACCTACCAAGCTTTGATACTCTTTAATGTCTTCAATTTTCTCACCTTCATAAACACTTAGTTTATGATTCATCTCCAAAGGTGTACCTGCAGGTTTAGTGTTCTCCATTTTGAACTAGAGAAGAAGATCCTGAATGTATCTTCTTTGATTCAAATACATTCCTTCATCTGTGTATATCACCTACATACCTAGGAATATGTGAGCTCACCTAGGCCACTGATTTTGAGCTCCTCTTGCATGTGTCTCTTGATCCTTTGAATGCCATTTAGATCATCACCTGTCACAATAATATCATCTACATATACACATAGATAGATAACCTCATTGTGTTCCCTTTTGATGAATAGAGAAGGATCTGAGCTGCTAGCTTTGAACCCTTGATCTTGAAGATATGTAACCAACCTGTAATTCCAAGCTCTTGGAGCTTGTTTCAATCCATACAATGCTTTCTTAAGTCTGCAAACATAAGATGGATGATTAGGATTTTCAAAACCTGGTGTTTGTGACATGTATACCTCTTCACTTATTCAACCATTCAAGAATGCATTTTTCACATCAAACTGGAGGAGTCTCCAATTCCTTGCAGCAGCTACACTTATCAATGTCCTGATTGTAGTCATCTTTGCAACTAGTGAGAATGTTTCCTCATAGTCTATACCATGAGTTTGTGAGCATCCTTTGGCAACTAATCTTTCCTTGTATTAGCAAACTGATCCATCTGAATTTCTTTTAACTTTATATACCCATCTGCAACCAATTACCTTTTGATTCGATGACATTGGAACCAAATCCCAAGTGTCCATTTCCTTCAATGCATCTGTCTCTTCTTTCATGGCCTTTTCCCAATTAGGGTTTCCCTTTGCCTCTTCATAGGTTGAGGGTTCCTCTGAAATAGAGTCTTTTGCCAAGTATATTGAATGCTTTGTAAAAAATGTGGAATCATATCCATACCTTTTTGGTTGTTTCTTCTCTCTTGCAGATCTTCTAGGTGCTTGTTTAGACTGTTCTCCAACCTCTTGCATCTTTGCTTTGCCTCTTGACTTCCATAGCTTGTAATCCTTTTCTCTTTCATCTTGGTCATCATCTGTATCACTTCTTGGATCATGGACCTGTGTATCATGCTTTCTTCCTAATTGATATGAGTCAGAATCAAGATCATATGGTAGTGTTACCTTTTATTTGTCTTCATGCTTGCTTCCTAATGGATATGATTCAGAATAAAGATCATATGGTAGTGTTACCTTTTATTTGTCTTCGTCATACCAAGACCTGTGTTCTTCAAACACAACATCTCTACTTGTAGTGAATTGCTTGGTTGAAGGATTGAAGAACCTATAACCCATCTGAGTTGAATCATATCCAATAAATACTGCCTTTGTTGCCCTTTCATCTAGCTTACCTCTTATTTGTGATGGTACATGAACATAAGCTAAACAACCAAAAACCTTGCAATGTCCACGTAGTTGTGTCAATCAAGCTTCTTGATCATTGAGGGAAAGCCACCACCTATCTTGATCTAGCTCTGATAACACTGAAAGAACTTGGAGAAGCTTGTAGAAGGTAGAAAAAATGTTTCGAAGCGATAAAGTCTGGTCTAGCCAACCGGCACAAGACCAGCCCTTGAGCTTATGGAGACTCAAATAGACCTTATAGGCATGCAATAAGTGCAAAGAAACGCACTATGTACTTTGGAGCATCAATGAGAATGATTCGATACAAAACAGATAGGTTCGCGGGTCGACTAGCTCAAAAAACTTACTATTTATGAAAGAGACAATGAAATTCAAATGCCCATAGCGACAATTAGAAAAAATCATTTTATGGGAGTGATAAACATAGGGTTGATTGTATAGAATGCATAAAAGTATAAGGAATAAGAAAAATATGCTATAGGAATGAATGAGACATTCACCGGTGGTACTTCCTATTTTTTAGGAATACGTAGAGATTGATCCCGAGACAGAAAAACTCAGATTTCTCCCAATCTACTAAAGCAAATGCTATGAAAATTTATAGAATAAACTAGGCACTAATACCTTTCCAATGAGCCATGTTGCACTCAATTTGGAGCTCTAGAGAGAGAGCAGCAGCCTCTACAAAATTACTGTTGACAAAGAAGATGATGCAGAGAATTGAAAGAGCAAGACAATGATGGTCACAAATGTATGTATATTGCTTCCATGTAATGCAAAAGTTATTTCAGGTCTTTATATAGACTCTAGGAGTGTTCCATGACTTCTACAAGTGAAGTTTGAATTCAAATGAAGGTGGGAATGGTTGTTGGAGGGAATCAATTCACTTTCCTACAATCTAGGAAAAGTGAAGATCTAATTTGATCTACTTTTAGGTGATTGATTGCTTGATTGAATGCAAATTTAACCACCATAAATTTGTGAGATTTGGGCTCTATCTTTCTACCTTTACATGTGTAAAGCTCAAGGCTTTTACAACGGTAAATGAACCATCAAAAATCTCTCAAAAAAAATACAATAAATGAGCATAAGAAAAAGAACTCTCCAATGGATATTCTTTCGATGCTATAGCCTCTGAGGTAGATCAAATCCACCTCAAGCATAGTGTAAGCTTGATGTTCCAACAATCTACATCACCTTTAATCATTGTATTTGCAGGTTTAGTAGGACGCTTTTCAACCCACTGCACAATATTCCATATGTCGTCTACTATGAATACATGATGCATCATGTATGCCCATAGTGGGTAATTAGTACCATCCAAATTATCCTCAACAACCAACATACAAAATACATCATCGCGTCTAGCCATGGCCAATTACTAAATACCTTGATGCGAAAAATTGATGGTATCTCAAAAAGTTGAACAGAAATATCCAAACAAGCTCCGCTAGAACTATGCTAAACTTTGAGATGCTTGCACTCATGAACCAAAACCTATATATATGTTTGGCACAAAAGGACAAAATTGTGTGCACAATCACTACAATAGTGCATCAAGGGCCAAAACAAGTTCGATTCAAAATTTTGACGATGCAAAGGAAAAATTATTTTGAACTCTTTATTACCCCAAATAGGCACACCAATTTTCATGCAATTCTAAGACTATGACCAAAGGAGTGTCAATGATGAACTAGAGAAATAGATGAACTATTTTGGTACTAATTATTGGTGTTTGAGATATGTGGAAGCACACAAACAACACAAAGAAGAAGAAGAAGCTTGGAGAACAACAGAATATAGAATGTATTACCAAGTGAATGTACAAAGATGTTTGTATAGTCTCTTTTTAGCAAGAAGATTCACCAGCATCTATCAACAGAAAAAAATCCATACTTAGAACATACCTATCAAGTGGATGTGAGACACGTGCAGAACATCTCAAAGGTTGTTGAACAAGAACATTTCCAAACTGATCTAATTGGACATTCTCCAAAACATCCTTATGAGAAACATCCTTATGCATGCTAACTAGAGGATGAGCATCCTCAAACACCACTCTTCTCACTTCAACCTCCTTAATGTGTTGTTTATGCATTCCAGAATCACTAAAAATGACATCACGAGTTCTAATCATTGACCATAATTCAAGATCCCATAAGTGATACCCAAATTGAGACCACATCCAAGAAAAATGCATTTCTTTGACTTATAGTCCAGATTTTGTCTAAGATTCTTGGTTATATGAACATATGCTTCACACTCAAAAACTTGAAGTTGGTCATAATATGGTGGTTGCCTTGTCCATAACTCTTGTGCCATTGTTAAACCTTTGGTAGTACTAGGTGAAAGGTTAATCACATGACTTGTAGCCAACATTGCTTCTTCCCAAAAACCTTGTGAAAATTTTGCATGACGAAACATAAAAATTACTCTATTTTGAATAGTTTTATTCATCCTCTCACCTATGCCATTTAATCATAGGTTATAAGGAGTTGTAAGCTCTCTATGAATTCCTCTAGACTAACAGAAAAGTCTTAATTCATGTGAGGTATATTCATCTCCAGTATCTGTGTTGGAGTTAGACGTCTGCGGAAGCACGCGAACAGCACAAGGAAAAAGAAGAAGCTTGGAGCACAACACACAATACTCAATGTATTAGTAGAGAATGTACAAAGATAAGTAGCCCATTAGGGAAATAGGCATATATACAAGGCGGGGGAAAAAAACCTCCTAAAGAGGGAAAAAAGTGCCCCGGCGGTCCTAGTGTTTTCACACACATCACTATCTAAATATATCAACAAATCCCCCCTGGGAGTGATGCGGTGAACAAGGAGTTGGCACTCATGTATAAGGAAGTGCCAAGCTATGTGGAAATCACTCCACAAAAGGAAGTAAGCCCAAAGCTTTGTGGAAAGCTTCAAACTTCTCCCTAGGCAGAGCCTTCGTGAAAAGGTCTGCAATGTTCTCCTGCGTGGGCACATATGCCAAGCTGATCTCCCCAGTAGAGAACCTCTCCCTGACATAGTGATAATGCACCTCAATGTGCTTAGTGTGAGCATGGAACACAGGGTTCCTCGCAACTGCCAATGTGCTCTGACTGTCAGTGAAGATGGTGGTGGCAGAAGACTGGCCAACACCCAAATCAGCCATAAGGCGTCTGAGCCACACACACTCAACAGTCGCTATGAAAGCTGCCCTATACTCAGCCTCACAACTGGAAGTGGCCACAGTAGGCTGCTTCTTGCTCAACCAAGATATACGTGAGCTACCAAGCATGAAGCAAAAACCACTGGTGGACACATGAGTGTCATAGCAACCAGCCCAATCAAAGTCAGAAAAAGCATGCAAATCTGGCGGTAGTGATCCCCCCTTGGGATAAAACAACCCTAGTAGCCGAGTACCACTCAAGTAACGAAAGATGCGCTTAACCACCTTCCAATGCGTGACTCCTCGGCAATGCATAAACCTGCTCATCTGTGAGACAGCAAACTGAATATCTGGCCGAGTAATGCATAAGTAAATCAAGCATCCAACAGCCTGCTGATAGAGAACAGCATCAAATGCATCTCCAGCATCATGAAGACTCAATCGTAAACCTGTCTCCATAGGAGTGGCAATAGGCTTACAGTCTTCAAGGCCAAAACGCTGCAATAATGTGTCAATATATTTCGTTTGACACAAAGCCATTCCACCATCAACTTGCATAAACTGAATGCCCAAATCGTGATGCAAATGCCCCAAATCAGACATCTCAAATGAGGCATGCAAATCAGCCTTGAAATCAGCAATATGCTTCTCAATAGGACCAGTGAGCAGCATGTCATCAACATAGACAACAATGATCAGAAGCACATCATGAGCACGCTTAACATATAAGGTGCTTTCAGTTGGACTGTTCACAAAACCATGTGCAACCAGATAGGCATGTATCTTCTCATACCAAGCACATGGTGCTTGCTTTAAACCATATAATGCCTTCTTTAACCTGCACACCTGGTTTTCATGCCCTTTCTGCACAAAGCCTCGGGGCTAAAAAACATACACTTCTTCATGCAAGTCACCATTCAGAAATGTTGTTTTAATGTCCAACTGATGTACATTCCAACCATGATGGGCTGCAAGTGCACAAATGCTCCAAATAGTAGTCATACGGCATGTAGGTGCAAAGGTCTCATCAAAATCAATGCCTCTTTCTTGCGCATAACCCTTTGCAACAAGCCTAGCCTTATACATGTCAACTGTACCATCAGTTTTACGCTTCAGCTTGTATACCCACTTCCTGCCAATGGCCTTCTTGCCAGGAGGCAAGTCACATAAAGACCATGTACAATTCTTCATTATAGCATCATATTCAGATTGCATGGCAGCCATCCAATTTTCTGAATTTTGTGCTTCATCAAAAGAAACAGGCTCATTCTCATCACAGAGACTAGACGCAGCCATAGCATAGCAATCTGATGCAAAGGAGGCACTATGAGAGCCTGAATGAGTACGATATGACAAAGGTGCATCTAATTTGCTGTCACGCAAAGTCTGCACCAGCCATTTTGGCATAGTTTTTGCCTGCTCAATATCAGCTCTCTCATCAACAAGTGCATCATGTAAATCTACATCAGAAATAGAATGATCTGCATCATCATATGAAACCTGCAAAGGCTGAGAAGTTGCCTCATTAGAACCAGCACTAGACTGTCCACCTGTAAAAAGAGGCATCAAGGTATCATACATGTCTTTGGAGCTAACAGATGTCTCCTTAGTACATGAAAGCAATGGCAGAATAGCATCTTCCACAAAGACAACATCACGGCTAACCAGAATGCGTTTAGTCTGTGGATGATACAGATGATAGCCTTTACTTTCAGAACTGTACCCAACAAAAATACATTTTACTGCCTTATCATCCAATTTTCTGTGATGTTGTTCAGGCATTAATGCATATGCCAAACAACCAAAAACACGCAGATGAGCAACAGATGGCTTGCGGTCATGCCAAGCCTCATATGGAGTGATAGACTGCATCGCTTTAGTGGGACACCTGTTAAGTACATATGTTGCACACATGACAGCCTCAAGCCAGAAACTATGTGGTAAAGCCTGACTCTTGACCATACACCTCGCCATATCCATGAGTGACCTATTCTTCCGTTCAGCAACTCCATTCTGTTGAGGTGTATATGGCACTATACACTGGTGTTTTATCCCACGTTCAGCCAGAAATACATTAAAATCAGAAGACATATATTCCCCCCCTTGATCAGAACGGAGGGTTCCCATTTTACATGCTGATAGATTATCAGCCAAAGCCAAATACTGTTTAAAGCACATGAACACTTCGGACTTTGCTTTGAGTGGATATACCCATGCATGCCTAGAAAAATCATCAATGAAAGTCACGAAGTAAAGATAATTCCCAAAAGAGGGTGTCTGCATAGGACCACAGACATCACTATGTACAAGCTGCATATTCTGCGTAGCCCGAAGTGAACCATCTTTTGGAAAGGAGGAATGCTGCATTTTGCCCAAAATACAGCCTTCACATACATGATTTCCAGGTGCCTCAAGCTTGGGCAAAGAAGACACCATATCAGATTTCTGCAGGTATAGCAAACTAGCAAAATTCAGATGACCAAAGCGTGCATGCCAAAGCTTTGCATCTGACATAACCTAAGAATCATGAACTGCACATGCCGAATCATTCATAGATCTTTTATAGTCTATGAGCTTATACAGCCCACGACATAAAATGCCAGAAGCAATAATAACATCGCCATTTGACAGATCATGAACTTTACATCTGTCATCAACAAATTTCACAACCAAGCCAATCTTGGCTAATGCAGAAACTGATAACAGATTCTTCTTGATCCCTGGCACAAATAAAGCATCTGACAAGGTGAAAGAACTACCATCAGTAGTAGTCAGAATGATCTTACCAACTCCCATAACAAGATAAGAGGAGTTGTTGGCGCATGTGATAGTATTCCCTATAGGGGCAGGCTCGAGTGAAGAGAAGAAACTGCGTTGCGAGGTAATATGTTTGGTCGCCCCATTGTCAAAGTACCAAACATCTGAGTCCACTGCAGACATGCACTGCTCATGAAAAGATGGGTCAAAACTGCAAACAGTAGTAAACGCCCATTCTTCTTCCTGCACAAGATTAGCAGACTCTGTTTTTGGTGTAGAGGCTTCTGCAATAATCATTCCAGCCTCCTTTTTCTTTGCCTCTTTTGCAGCCAGTTTTGGACAGTTCTTTATGATATGATCATTCCCTTTATAGTACTTGCAAAACAATTTCTGCTTTTCTGATTTCTTCTCATCTCTATCCTGGTTCTTTGAGTGTGCAGCATTTGCAGATTTCTGCTTACTAGTAGAAGAGCTCCATTTTCCTTTGCCCTTCTGACTAGCCAGGAAAGCTTGATCTGCAACACGCATAATGGACCTGTTCTGACTATACTGATCTTCCTGCAACAGAACAAAGACTAACTCCTCAAATGATAAGGCATTCGGATTGCCTTTCATCATCAACCAAAGAGTAGAAGCAAAACTCTGATATGAATCAGGAAGACCATTCAGAACGGTCTGCACAAGTGAGCTATCTGGTATAACCTCATCAGTAGAAATCAACTATTCCTTCAAATCTTTGATCTTCATTAGGAAACTGTCCATAGAATCACCTTCATTCATGTGCTCACTCTCCAACTGTTTTCGGAGGTAAGCAACACGAGCCTCATTCCTAGCTTGGTACAATCTAGTAAGTGTATCCCAAGCATCCCTAGCTATTCTGCAAGAGCGAATATGAGGAATAATGGCACGTTTGACAGACAAAGCTATCAATGCATGCGCCTGGGCATCTCTGCCATCCCAACGAATCTGCTCTGCAGTAGGTGCAACGAAAACAGCAGCACAAACAGGAATCTGCACAATATCATCTTCGACACCATCTTCATCAGCTCCAGCACCTATATTTGTAGTATCTGTCGTTACAGGTGTAACAGGATGTCTTTCAACACCCTGCACAATGTTCCACAATCCTTTTGCAACCAAAACATGTCGCATCATATAAGCTCATAATGGGTAGTTGGTACCATCCAACTTATCCTCAATAGCCAACATACGGAATACATCACTGCTTTCAGCCATGGCCGGTGACTAAAATACCTTGATGCAGAAAATTGATTGTATCTCAAAAAGTTGAACAGAACTGCCCAGACAAGTTTTGCTAGACCTGTAGCAGACTTTGAGACGCTTAAACTGGCAGAGAGAAACTGGTATATACCTTTGGCACAGAAAGACGAAATAGCCTGCACAAGCATTGCAATAGTGCGTTCGGAGGCCAAAACGAGCTCAGATCGCGATTTCGACACCGCACAGCAAAGCTATTTTGATCTTGGAAACAAGCTGAGTATGCTCACCAAAATTCGTGCAATTTTGAGACTGCAAACGGAGGAGTGTCGATGGCGCCCTAGATGAAGTGATGACCTGCTCTGATACCAATTCTTGGAGTTAGACGTCTGCGGAAGCACGCGAACAGCACAAGGAAGAAGAAGAAGCTTGGAGCACAACACACAATATTGAATGTATTACTAGAGAATGTACAAAGATAAGTAGCCCATTAGGGCAATAGGCATATATACAAGCCGGGGGAAAAAAACCTCCTAAAGAGGGAAAAAAGTGCCCCGGCGGTCCTAGTGTGTTCACACACATCCATTCCACTATGAAATATGTGGCCCAAACGGCATGACATATACAAGCCATAGTTTGTTTAGTGACAACTAACAAGTTTTCTTTTTGTGATACAAATAAAGGATAAAGTGAGCTCACTTTTCTTCCTTTTGCAATAACCATATTTCCCTTTGATATGTGAAGTGACTAAGCATAGAAACCAACTTTGTAACCAAGGCCATCAAGTTTACAAACTGACATCAAGCTACATGATAAGGCACATGGTGTACATTATGTATAGTAGTAAATTTTGAACCATTTGTGAACTGCACAACCACATCTCTAATCCCAACAACATCACACTAGTAAAAATTGATGAAGAGATTTTTCACCATAAGTAGAGAACTATTCTCTATGTGGTGTCACATGGAAATAAGCACCAAAATCTAGCACCCATATGTGGGAAGGATAATGAGCTATAAGATCCTCACTAGGCACAATACTTTCAAGTTTCAACACACCAGCACCATGAGAAATAGCATTAATTTCATCTATCTTCATAGTTGAAGTGGATGGTGTAGGTAATTGTTTAGCATGCAATCATGTTGTCCTTTAGCATTCTTTAATGCATGGAAATCTTTCTCATATATCCTTTCTTATGAAAATAATGGCACTCTATATCCCTCTTCCTTAATTTACTTCTACTCTTATTCGATTGACCATTTTTTCTTTGTTCTTGCTCCTGCCACGTTCTTGATTCTTTCCTTGGTAAGAATCATGGACACTATATGCATCTCCATTTTTGAGTGCCAACCATAGAATTTATATGGATGTCTTCACTCAAGAGTGCTCCACATATGCCATCACAGACCAGTTTACTACCAAGTGTAGTTTGGAGGAGAAGCAACATTATCTATGTCCTTCATGTGACTGTCACATAACTTTCTCATCAATTATGCTTTATTTGATGGTGTTTCTTTTTCATAAGTGCTGTATAACTTTTTCCAAAGCCCCTCTGCACTTTCACTGTCCAATATTATAAAGTAACCACTATCTACCAGGTGCAATTGAATGTTAGACCTAGCCATTTTATCCAACTTATCCCAATAATCATCATCCATATGAGCAAGTTTCTTTGAGATTCCATTTATTGGCTTCCACTACCTCCTTTGAATCAGAAAATCTTTAATTTGTTTCTTCCAGAGAGCAAAGTTTGTGCCATCAACTTTTTAGATCTCAAATTGTTCTTTACCCTACTAGTTATATCTCCTTGGGAACACTCACACTAGACCCTAATCCACCAAGTGTGCTTGAGACCTCTGATGCCATGGTGATAGAGAACTTACTATAATGATAATGGAGCTAGAATAGTACAAACACCACTAAGGCTCTAAAAAAAGTGACCAAGTATCAAATTTTGGGAAAATTTTGGTAGAATCTCCACATAAAATGAATTAACTAGCATCAATGACCAAGCAAAGAGATTATGTGAGAATGTATCTACTCACAAAGGAGTAAAGTCAACCACTACATAGTTGAAAATTTAAATTCTAGAAAAAGTTTGCCACAATATCCTTTGCAAAATGAGCATATGGGCAATGTAGAAAACTTGTGAAACTATGAGTACTAACATGTAAACTTGCATAGTGATCAATGACTCCCATATAACCACTTAATTGAAAGAATCCAACTAGGCTTATTGAGAACCTATGAACAACTAGCATACATCTCATATGGCGAGGTTGGGTAAGTGTTCAACCTTCATCACCGAAGAGACCCCAATATCTGGGAATCTCTTAGTTAGGAGAACCTCACCACAACCCTCTTTATCAATGCCAAAGGTTTTATGCAAAAATGTAACTGCTATATCGATGACCACATGCTATCGAGTGCCCCTAGATGACAAGGTCTTAACCTTCTTACTCTTTTATTTTCTCAGGTCTTGATTAGACCTAAGAGATTTTCTTTGGTGGTCTCTCTTTGGTCATCCTGGAATAAGATGAAGCAGCACTATATAGTTAGCAATGATTGGAAGTGGGTGTTCGATATTAGACAAAATGATTCCATTCAGTATCAGATTTCGAGCATCAAGGAAACTGAAAAGGAGAGCCTCCAAAGAGTTAAACGTATTTGGTTCGAAGGCTTTCAGCAATGGATGGGGCTATGGTACCGACCTAGAAGACATTGGATAATATTTGAGAACATAATTCAAAGACATAGAATCGATTATAAGGATTGGTGCCTCTTAAGAAAAAGATGAATGTTTGGAGGGATTCAGATAGTCTCTTTCTTGTTGGACACAAAGTGCCTAACTCAAAAGGTATGAAATGAAAAACAATAACAAGATTGAAGATGTTTCAAGAATCAAGTGCCCATCAAAAATATTTCAAGATCTCAATAGGAAGTGGTGATTGAATTGCTCTTGGATCCGGTGGAATCTCATATTCAATGATCTTTGGCATCCTTTGGTGGAATGCAAGAAAGCGAAACTCCTATGGAAAATTCTCCAGAGACCTATCTGGACCAACATGAAAGCTGCAAAAATTTGTGGAGATCCTTCATGGTGTAAAAGGTGCCATCAAGGAGTGACTACCTCGCACACCTATTCTTTTCATGCCCGATAAGTGTTGTCATCTAGAGGAGAGTCAAAAAGTGTCTTACGCTAGATCAATGGATTGATTAGAAACAGGCCCTGCTTGGGAAGGCGATTGGTAGCTCCTCCACACTTTGGAATGTGATCAAAGGTGAGGTCATTTGGAAAATTTAGAGAGAGCATTGCTTTGCAAACTTTGATAGCCCATATCAAGAATGGTCTATTGTTGTCCATGGACTTTTTGGCTAGAAGGATCAAAAACACCAAGAGTAGCCCCCTTCAAGCACCATGGAGTCTTTGTATAGAGAACAACAATCATAAAAGCAAATGGCTTCTATTGGGTGTGTGTAGAAGTGTGAGAGACACGCGAGAAGCACACACAAGGAGCACAAATGCAGCAAGACACACGGAGAAGACGATGGCTAGAATAGCTCTCTCTATTGACAATGAACTGAACTGAAGTAAGAGCTGAATAATCTCCCTAAGTACAAAGTACCACCACATATGAGAGTATCAAGTATGTGGTAACATGGGGAAAAAACCTCTAGCCAGCACTAGAGTAAAAAGTGCCCATGTATAGGGAAAAGGTTCACATCAAAGCTACTCGAGGAACACATAATTGTAACAAACCCCCCTGGAGCGAATGATGTGAACACATACAGGGAGTGAAAGATCAGCCCCCACATGGTAATAAGCTTAAAGCTTTGCGAAAAGCTTTAGACTTTTCCCGTGGAAGAGCTTTGGTGAATATGTCTGCCACATTATCTTGTGTAGGCACATATACCAAATCAATATCTCCTGCATGAAGGCGCTCTCTCACATAGTGATAATGCACCTCAATATGTTTGGTCCATGCATGAAACACTGGGTTTCATGCAACAGCCAAAGCACTCTGACTATCAGTGAGAATATGCGTAGCAGCATCAATCTCCATGCAAAGATCCATCAATAGGCATCTCAGCCATATACACTCCACTGCAGCTGTGAAAATTACCCTGTACTCAGCTTCACAACTCGATGTCACCACTGTAGGTTGCTTCTTACTCAACCAAGATATGCATGAGTCTTCAAGGAAAAAGCAATTACCACTAGTGGACATGCGAGTATCCTAACAACAAGCCCAATCACTATCTGTAAAAGCATGCAAGCATGGCTAAACATCTCTGCCATAAAAGAGACCTAAGCTCAAAGTGCCTCTGAGATATCTAAACACACGTTTTACCTCTTACCAATGCTTAGTGCCAAGGCTATGCATGGTGTCATATTATGGATGTATATCCTCTGGGGTGAGGTGGCACTCATGCCACATGGCATCTAATGGGAGTGATATCATATGGTAGAAGAGACTAAGAGGATCTCATATATGAGAGAGTATCTAAGTAAGAAGATAACATTATCTCATCATGAGAAAGTGAGAAGCTCGGCGGTCGGGTGGATGAACAAAACGCAAAATCTCTGTGTGGTCGATGGCATCAAAAGATTATGCCACACTGGTATCAGAGCGTCAGGGGACGGCGACCTCGCGAGCTGCTACAGGAGGCGGGATTCGAACCCAGCCCGTTTCTTTGGGATAATTTCCCCTTAACCACAACACCCACGCGCTTGTGTGTTGTAGACTACTGCTGTAGACTACTCAATCAAAACGACAGGCGTGTGATCTTCGTAGGGAAAACCCATGAGCACCGACTTGGTAATTCAAGCACCCGTTAACGCGGATCGATATGCTGAATGAGGAGAGGCACGCTCGACCTCCGTGACCCACATTCATAGCTACATCATTCTATTGTGTTGTGAGGAGATATGACCAGTAACGAAGAGGAAGATGTATAATTAAGAATGAGGGTTTTCTTCATATGAAAGGAAAGGAGTAAACAGGCAACTTCGAATTAGCCTTTTGATGCACCTATTCCATATGAAGAGCCTATCGAGGAGCATTCCTTCCATGGACTCTCGGACACCATCATACCAAGACTAAAAGGATGGAGGTCTATCTTAACCACAGTGCAAAGGAAATGGGATCATTGCGTTCTTTCTTGAGGTTTTGGCAACCAGGAGTTATGGCTTCAAGTTCCAGGTTTGGGTATTTTTGCATTCCTGTAAGAAATTTTCATTTTTGAGGATGATAATGAAGCATTAGGAGGGCCGAGTTTTGGAGGGAAATCATATATATGGAGAGTATGAGATATGTACTCTCACCTAGAGTCAAGGATTCCCCCAAAATACAAGAAAAGGTAAGTTTTAGGCACTACCAAAGTAGCCTATTTCTATGATTTTTATATAAATTTCAGGAGCTATTTTTGATAAATAGCCATTTTTGGAAGGGGAAATGAAGCGGGTTTTTTCATGGATTTATGGAAAAAACCATGCACACCTATAGTCTAGCATATTGACTTTTATGCAAGATGAAGAAATCCATAAGATACCTCAGTTTGATGGGAGTTTGAAGCTCCACAAAACCACCTTCCATCACAGTTTGAGAAAAAATTTCAGCACCTAAATCTAAGAATTTCCCATTTTTGAAGAGGGAAAAAGAGGTGCAATAGTTATGGATGGATGGGAAAAAGTATATTTAATGAGAGTATGGTGCATGGACTTCTTAGGCGAATCATTAGATTCATCAAAATGATAAGTTAAGGAGGGATTTTAGTTCCTCAAAGACCCCCTTCCCGCACTTTTTGGAAAATTTCAGAAATTAATCTTTTGCCAAACTCCCTTCTTGGAGTAAGAAAAAGATCATTTAGAGGCTTCCCATGGATTATTGTGCATAATCCAAGAGAAATCCACATTTAGAGTGGATTAGAAGCTTGCTAAGAGCTCCCATTTAAGTTTTTGCATAAAAGCAAAATCTTGATTTAGGCCTCTTTTGGGGAGCAAATTTAGCATGCTTGAAGGGAGGATTTGGAAAGGTAAAAAATGGCTCAAGCATCTTCATATACCACTCTCTGAGGCTAGATAGAGAATTTTAGGATTTGCATGATGGAAGAATGCTTTTGGGCACCCCAAAAATTACATTTTTACACTTTTTCCAGCCCCTCCAAGAGTCCACTAGTTTGGCATGTCCCACTTGGAATGGCCATATCTTGGGCTAGGAAACTCCAAATTGGACATGCTATGGCTCGTTTCGAAGAGCACAAGGTCTACTTTTAGTTTATGAGAAAAAATTTTGGAAAATAAGTATTTTTGCAGGTCTGAACATCTCTGCAAAATCTGAACAGTTTTTGGCGACTACCTTCCGGGAGTCATATCTTTCAAACCGGGAAGGCGATTTGAGTAATTTCACTTCGACCTATTTGCACATGTTTTATATTTCAGTTTATGAACATTTGCAGGTCCTAAAGTGGTTTTTGCAGGTCTAAAGAACGATTACTAATGCATTTTTGAGCTAAATTTGCATTATTTTTATAATCACCTGACCATGCTTTATGTTTTGAGGAGTGCTCCGATATTTTCGAACACTTCAAAGTGTATATTAGGACCTGAGGAGGAAGGTGCAGAGGTCTCGAAGCTTGTCGAGAGCGATTGGATGCATGCAGTTCCAAAATCAGACTACTCAGGACGTATATTTTATGCTTTCTGGCATTTTATCTATGTTATGGCATGTTCTGTATCTACCTGCATGAATGGGATTGCATACATCAAGTGTTGATCATTGTTTAAGCTCTTAAAAGTATGGATCAACATGCAGGAAGTATACTTTTGATTGTTTGCAGGAAAGAAGATTACAGAAACCATATGGCTATGCAACATCGGGAATGGTTGCTAGCAAATACTTTTGTGTTTTTTGCAGATCATGGAATCCATATATAAGTTTATGGCGTGCATGCCATGGGCCTGTCAAGCCCTATGTTTTTGGGTGGCCTGAGTGCCACTGAGTTATGGTTTAATTTTTTTGGGATTCCATTTCCTGGGGAAATGCTGTCGAAATTTTTCCTACCGCATGGCGTTATATACGCACTTGCCTTTAGGTAGGAATATTATGGCATCGTAGCATGCCCTTTCTGCAAGCATCAATAAGTTTTAGGCATGCTTATAAGCATGTATTTGATGGACTTAGGACCATCAGAGTATTATATATAAGGCAACTTCGGTAGTAGCAGGATCCCTATATATTATCCTTATGGATTTAGACCATAGGATTGCTAATGGAAGGAGCTACACCTTCATCATTAGTAATGTGCACAAGCAATCCTATAGGTTTTAGGAAGTTGCATACAGACACGGGAGATACATTTATGATAATCTCCAAGTTAGTGAAGAATTATTTATCTTCACAAGAGTCTCACAGTAGAATTAGGAGACTATGGGGTATCATGATGAATACCCAAAGAGTGACTAGTTTCACTCATGCACATCACTTGAGCGAGTAGTGAAGCATTTCTGCTACACTACTAAGGAAACCAATAAGATGGGATCACAGAGATGGGTTTCATGAGATAGCATCGACGGATGCTTATGTGATTCGAGTGATGGTTAGAAAGGTCATAGGCATGGCACTAGCTCTATGGTATAGAGCATAGATCCCTTAGTTAGGAATAGTTGGGGTACCCAATACATACATATGTATCTTGGGATCTACAGAGAGGTACCTAGGCTTAGTCTTGGTACCTAGGAACAAGTTGGTTTGGAACAAAAGGGATATCCATTGTCACATTGTTGACTAGAACCAAACTAACTAGTTCAAGGACATGGGACTCATTTCAGTCCACTGATATGATTTTAGTATATGGGATTCATTGGAGTCCACCTACATATTCCATTATATGGAATAGATATTCGGTTTAATGTAGGTATGACACCGTGAATTGGAAGAAGTTTTCACTGGTATGGGACGGTGGAAACGACTTCCCTTTGAGCACTCTTCTTCTATGGCCAGGAAGAAAAGGACTCATCATTCATGGCGTCATGTCTCACTAAATCAGAGGAGAGCTCTTAGTAGACATCTCCTTAAGATTGGGAGTTATCTTTCACAGTATGGGAAGATTTATTCTTCCAGTAGAGAATGTGGTAGGTGATTTTATCACCATGGATATCACATACTCATGTTGTGCTTTCAGGAAGGATAATTCCATTAGTTGATTGGATCATATAGATCCATGCACAGAGTATGGTTAGCAGAGACAGTTCTTCACTATGGATACACATATGTTTACGGTATCATGTCACATCATTGCTGACCATTTTAGTAGAGGGCTTTGGCCCTTATTAGGAATTTATTTTCTCCACTCTTCACTACATACACCTTCATTAGTTAACGGAGATCTGTTCTCCATCTTCATAGGAATATGTGATGAGGGATTATGCATTAGTTATGGAAGAGAGGACTAAATAAATTCATGAGTTTCTCTTTTAAGCTAAGGAGAAAGTGGGAATCAGCTCAGAGATCCATGAGGGATCTTACTTTAGTTCAGTACTCTCACTTTAGCTCCTATACCTTGGGAGAGAAAGAAGGAAAGGAAAACATAATTTCTTCATAGGGAAAGAATAGAGTATGTTTTCCTTTAGAGAGAAGAGGTGTTTAGAAAACATCTCTTAGTTTATATTTCAGAAGGAATTCATTTCCTCTACTTTTCCATGTAATTTTCCTTCATATGGGAGTATGATTCTCCACTATTTTGGAAGGAAAAGTATGGAGAACTTATGTGCATGTTCTCACCTATGGATGAGTAGAGAAAATGGATTCAACAGAATCTCTTTCAAAGGGAAAGGGAAAGTGGAATAGATTCCACTACTAGAGCTCTTTTCCTTAGAGGAGATTACAGAGAGAGATAGAGAGAGAGTTTCACTTTCTCACTTTTAGGTTGTCGAGATAGAAGTGGCACTCTTCTATCAAAGACAAGAGAGAGATCAGTTAGTCATGATGGTTAGATTGAGTCTCACTTGTAGACTCTAGAGAGAAGTAGTTATGTTTATTTCCAGTGAGGATCTTTGACTAGATGAGATGATCTAGTTATTGACATTAGTTAGCCTGGGAGTAGATTGATGATACTTCTCTTTTGAGTTTCCAGGAGATAGGGATATATCTAACCTATTATGGTACCAAACTCTTAGTTGGTGTTACATCATGAGTATGATGAGTAAACATCAGTTAGGAGGATGGGTACTTAGGGATTATCTGAATCTCAAAAGGGAATGTTTTTGCATTCATATGGCAAACTAGAGGGAAGAGAAATATTAGAGTTTGCACAAGTGCCAATAGATGCTCTTCCAATAGAACTTAGTCCACAGGTAATGGACGAAAAACCACAGACTTCTTGGTTGGTGAAATGTAGAGATTGCATTTTACCACCGTGAGTTAGATGATGGATTTGCATAGTTCACAAGGTAGTTTAGACAAAACTACTACTTGTGATTACACTCAAGGTTAGGAAGACCTAGAGTGGTATGAGGGCAATCTATCATTTAGTCTTAGATGGGTTTGGAGTCACTTGTTATGGGACTTTGTTCTATACTTCAGAGGATTTTATGGTTTATTACCTCCACTATGATACGGTCAAGCTTATAAGTTTGGCACTTTACACTTTCTTTTCATACTATTACTCCATAGAGGATACATCATATGGACTTAGGTCATTTGGATGATGTAGTATGTTATGGGAGTGATAGTTTGGAGGGTGAGTGTACATGGGAGATAATAGGCACCACTCAGATGGTTTCCCACCTTTAAGATGATCTCATATGAGACTTCTTAAGGGGAAGGATATGGGGAAACAACACACAGAGATGACCATGTACATAGAGTACATGGGGTTCAGGGGAGTCCGAGCACTTTCTTCTACCATTATGGACATTTCATTTACATTTTCGAGGACGAAAATGCTTCAAGGGAAAGGAAATGTCATATTATGGATGTATATCCTCTTGGGTGAGGTGGCACTCATGCCACATGGCATCTAATGGGAGTGATATCATATGGTAGAAGAGACTAAGAGGATCTCATATATGAGAGAGTATCTAAGTAAGAAGATAACATTATCTCATCATGAGAAAGTGAGAAGCTCGGCGGTCGGGTGGATGAACAAAACGCAAAATCTCTGTGTGGTCGATGGCATCAAAAGATTATGCCACACATGGATGTACTCAACTGGGAAATTGCATATTGTATATCCGGCCTTGTGTTGCATGCATATATAGGGCATCCCACAGCTTGCTAATAAAGAGAAGTATCAAACGCATCACTAGAATCCTCGATTAAGAACCTGAATCTTGTCTCAACTGGTGTGGAAACTGGCTTGCAATCCTCAAAGTCAAAACGCTAAAGTAGTTTTTCAACATACTTTGCTTGATGCATAACAATTCCCCCCCTCAATGGATACAAATTGGATGCCAAGATATTAGCTCAAAAGACCAAGATAATTGACATCAAAAGTATGCTACAAATTATCCATAAGAGTGTCAAGTTTTGCATCACATGACCCAGCCAAGAGTATGTCATCAACATAAAGAACAAGCACTATAGGATAAGCCCCATTTTTGCATACATAGAGTGTGCTTTCAATCGGACTACATGTGAAGCCAATAGCAATCAATTGCTTATGGATTTTGTCATACCATGCACGTGGAGCTTGTTTGAGACCATACAAGGCTTTATGCAATCGAAAAACCATATGCTCTTTCCCTTTCATAGCAAATCCAGGAGGTTGCTTCACATAAACCTCTTCTTGCAAATCACCATTCAAGAAGGCTTTTTTTATGTCCAATTGATGAACTTTCCAACCTCGATGGGTAGCCAATGCAAGGATGGTACGAATGGTAGTCATGCGTGAAGTAGGTGCAAAAGTTTCCTCATAGTCAATGCCATATTGTTGCACATATCCTTTGGCAACCAATCTACCTTTGTAGCGATCAATGCTACCATCACATTTTCTCTTAATCTTATAAACTCACTTTGTACCAATGGCATTCTTTCCTTTTGGCAATTCACATAACTCCCAAGTACCATTCCTATGTATGGAATCCATTTTTGATTGCATAGCACTCATCCATTGTGGATCGTCACATGCATCTTCAAAAGAAAGTGGCTCTTCATTACATGTTGTAGCAATAAGAGAATAATCCACAAAATTACTTGATGCATGGTGAGAGATTGATCTTGTTCTACCAAGTAAAGGTGCACTCGATTTGCTATCCTCCAAAGTTTGTTTCAGCCACTTTGGCATAGATTGTGCACTCTTGATAGACATGCGTTCATTATGTAATACATCAACATGTACATCATGCATGGGCTGAATTTCATGCTCATTTTCAGCCATATTTTGATGCAAATGTTCAGCCATATGTGGCTGGAAATTTCCAGCAATTTTGATGATTTTTTGCTGAAAATTTTCAGCCATGTTTGGCTGGAAATTTTTTGCATTTTCAACACTATTTTGCTGGATTTTTTCAGCCATTTGAGCCTCAGTTGGCTGTTCTACATGGCCATATCAAGCGCACCATTTTGGAACAAAGGCATGAGTGTATCGAACACATCTTGTGAGCTAACTATTGGCTGTTTTTTGCATTCAAGTAGAGGGAAAACTGAATTTTTAGCGAATACCACATCTTGACTCACAATGATTGCGTTTTTCAATGGATGATACAAACGATATCCCTTACTTTCAGCACTATACAAAATATACATTTCTTTGCCTTGTCATCAAGTTTGTGACGTTGTTGTGATGGCATAAGAGCATATGCCAAACAACCAAGTACACGCATATGACTAACCATAGGCTTATGACCATTCCAAGCCTCATAAGGAGTGATGAATCTCAATATTTTTGTAGGGCAGCGATTCAACACATAGTTTGCACACATGACCGCTTCCATCCAAAACTTATCAGGAAAATGCTTTCCTTTAACCATACATCGTGCTATTTCAAGTAGAGTTCTATTTTTACGCTCGGCAACACCATTTTATTGAGGTGTATATGGCACCGTACATTGGTGTGAAATACCTCTTTCATGAAGAAAAGCATTAAACTCATGTGACATGTATTAACCACCACGATCCGTGCGTAGAGTCAAAAGCTTTTGTGAAGAAAAATTTTCAGCCATAGCTAAAAATTCTTTGAGGTAAGAAAATACCTCATTCTTTGCTTTCATAGGATACACCCATGTATGGCGAGTAGCATCATCAATGAAGGTAACAAAATATATGTGCTTCCCAAAAGATGGAGTCTTGATGGGACCACATACATCACTATGAACAAGCTGCAATTTTCTTGTAGTGTGTGTGTGACTATCTTTTGGAAAAGAAGCACGATGCATTTTTCCAAGAATGCAACCTTCACATGCATGCTTTTCAATGGACTCAAGTGTATGCAAGCCAATAACCATGTCCTTCTTTTGCAAGTAAAGCAAATTGTTGAGGTTCAAGTGACCAAAACGAGCATGTGAAAGATCCATTTCAGCCATGGAAGAAGTATGAGCAACCAAGGCATAGAGGTATCCCTCTTATATGTATCAATGCGATACAAACCATTACATAATGTACCGGACATCACGATAACATCGCCATTGCTAAAATCATGAACCATACACTTATCATCAACAAAGAGTTTACATGAAGTTCAGCTTTGGCAATCAACAGAATTGAAACTAAGTTCTTCTTGATATCAGGCACATACAATGCATTCTTCAAGAGAATCACACCTCCATTTGAAGCCGTAAGCTCAATTTCTCCTACTCCAATGATAGGATAAGAGGCATTGTTTGCACACACCACATGTCCTCCTTTGGGTGCATCTTTCAAAGAGGCAAAAAATCTTTTGCATGATGTTATGTGCTTTGAAGCACCACTATCAAAGAACCAATCGGAATTAACCTCACTCGCAACCATACATTTAGAATGCAAAGAAGCATCATAATGACATGTAACAACACATGCCCAAAAATCTTGAGCCATGTTAGCTTCATCATTCTTTACATTTGTTGAATTTTCAGCAATAGACATGCCGGATTCCTTCTTCTTTTCATTGCATTTAGCAAGCTTTCTACATTCATCAATAGTATGACCAACCTTTCGAAAATATTTGCATCTCTTCTTCTTTTGCAAATCGGCATCATTAGAGGAATGAGCGGAAGAGGAAGCTTGAGACTTTGGTTCTGATGGACCCAAAGCTGAACCATACTTGCTTTTCCCCTTTTGTGAGATAGCAAGTGCTTGCGTTCCCTCAATCAAACCACTCCTATTCACTCTAGATTGCTCTTCTTGCAAAAGAAGAGACGCAACCTCATCAAATGCATACATATTAGGATTCCTTTTTGCAATCAAAGGGAGAGTAGTAGCAAAGCTTTGAAAAGATTCCGGTAATCCTTTCAAAAATGTAGAAATGAGTGATGCATCAGGAATGATCTCGTCTATGTTTGCCAATTGCTCTTTCAAGTCCTTGATACGTGTCACATACACATCCACTGACTCATTTTCAGCCATACATACATCCTCAAGTTGCTTCCTCAAGTATGCAACACATGCTTCATTACGCACGGCATACAAAGAAGCAAGAGTGTCCTATGCCTGTCGTGATGTAGAACATGACCGAATATGTGGAACTATATGATGCTTCACAGAAAGTGCAATCAAAGCATGAGATTGAGCATCTTTTCCATCCCATGTAAGTTGCTCCTGTGTAGGTGGAGAAGGAGAAACCACTGTATTTGAAGAAGAAGCTCCATCTGTGACAGTAGATTGTGAAGTAGAAGAACCTGCGGGTCTTTGATCTACATCTGCCACTATGTTCCAAAGTTGTTTCGCATATGCTTCATCATGTAAGACCACATCGGATAGTTGGTCCCATCAAGCTTATCTTCAGCTTGAAGCATGCCAAACAAGTCATTGTTGCCCGCCATTTCACAAAAGAACAAGAATGTGACAAAATGTTTACTTCGACGAAAGCTGAAATGAATGCTGAAATTTCAGCTCACAAACTGTCACTCTGATGGCAATTCTGACTACACAAATGGCTTCGAAATGGGGGTAAAACTCCAGCGCACTTGAAAGAAATGTTTCTTGGCTGCTGAAATTCATAGTTCTATGCTCCAAAGTCGATTTGCACTGTTAAAAGTGTGTGCGCGCCGCGACGCAAAAAACCGAAACTTGAGAAGGACCTAAACCTGCTCTGATACCACTGTTGGGTGTGTATAGAAGTGCGAGAGACACACAAGAAGCACACACAAGGAGCACAAACGTAGCAAGACACACGGAGAAGATGATGGGTGGAATTAGCTCTCTCTACTGATAATGAACTGAACTGAAGTAAGAGCTGAATAATCTCCCTAAGTACAAAGTACCACCACATATGAGAGTATCAAGTATGTGGTAACATGGGGAAAAAACCTCTAGCCAGCACTAGAGTAAAAAGTGTCCATGTATAGGGAAAAGGTTCAAATCAAAGCTACTCGAGGAACACATAAGTATATCAGCTTCCACATGAAGGAGATCAAGCCATCATAAAGCTGCTTAGTTTTTCCTAATAGTTTTTCCTTTCTCAAGGCGATAAGACCTCTAGTCTTCTTTGTATCTCTTTCTTTTCTCTTGACTCCCTCCTTTGTTAGTATTTTTGAAGTTGGTTTTTTTTAATTTCTAGACATCAAACTCTTTTGTATATCTATAAAATCTTGCATTTATAACTCCCACTTGCACATGACCTTAGGAGTGGAAACATTTTGCTAATGGAAATTGAGTTATAGTTTCAAATTACCTTATTTGAAAGATAATTGTGGAATTAGTGATGGTCACAAAAGAAATCATAGTCTCTATTAAAGGTGCTTTGCTTCTCCTTTGTAAACCTCCTCACCTATGGAGTCATAACTTGTGATTCACAATAATAATCATTATACTCCATTTGATCACGTTCTTCTATGTTTAAAAATATGGAAAAATACATGTTTTAATAGTAAGAAAGTAGATCCCACATTTAACTCTAAATATAGTTAAAACTTACAATAGGTTTGTACAAAAAGAGATCCAATCTTGATTGACCTAAATTGAAGTTCTTTGTTCATACAGATATCTTGATCTTAAACTTTCTTTAATGTCTTTTGGTTGAATCGAGTCAACCAAATCATTCTTTTCCTTTTCAACATGTCACAAACTCACTTTTGTTAGAAGATTTTTTTTTTCCTACATTGTATGACTATCTAGTATCCTTCATTAACATTGTTTGAGTCCACTTCCTTCTTTCATCACTTATATTGTATGTATAACACAAATGGATATGGTTGAACATTTGATGGCTTATGCTATGATGTCAAAAATCACAGCCCAAAGCAACTAAGTCATGAGAACTTAAAAGGTTAAGAAGAAGAAATTTGAACAAGAAGTAATTATGAATCAATAAAAACACAGAAACGTGATGCATTTATGGAACCTAAAGAAGGTCACTCATTAATGGCAAAGTACCTATGCATGAAGTTCAAAATTGTCATCATCAAATTTTAAAGAGTATTAATGCAGGAAATTGGTTGAAGTATATAAGAGAGAGGTGTTTATGTAAGAAAGAGACATCCTTTTTTTATAGAAAAGAGAGAGCACTTTTTTTGTTTGTATAAATGGCACATTCCCGATCAAAAATTGATATGATGTGATTGAAAAGTTGTAGAGATGCTTATAAAAATGTAAACATGTTGATGATAGTAGGTCTTCTCCCATTAGCGAAGATCACCCTATTTTTTGTCCCTAAAAGGCCCAAAATAGTCATGAAATCACCTCTAATGGATAAAATCCAAGCGGAAGGAAATAGGAGGAGAGACCCAAGAGAAAGAAATTTGTAATGAAGAGAAAGGATCCCAACACTATTAGGACTTATAATTGGCCAAGCTTTGGCTAACATACATGAAGAAAGAGATCCATGACTACAAAAGTAAGTCAAAATAGCTTAGACACACTTTCTCCTTTATCAATCATATCTTCACATATTGAGAGACATATTTGACTACAAAAATTCCAAAGATGTAAATCATATTGTTGCTCTGTGGAATTTTGTAATGTATTCAATACAAAATCCAAAGAGCATCTCTTTAAAAGTTCCAAAACTCTTGAGCTTTGAATGGATAAGGGATATAAATGACATGTACGAGTAGTTGTGAGGAAGAATGTCTTTAAAGCATCTTAGAGAGTTTAAAAACGTTGTTGGGATGAAGCAAGCTTTCCGTTTATCTATGACTACTTGATAAACATATTGAAGACTTGAATTTCATTACATAAACAATGGAATGGTGTAGAGATTGGACATCGAGTCTATAGTGTATTGTATGTAGATTGTGTTGTTTTGCTTCTAAAGCTGAAAGGTCTACATTAGTATTTCCTTGTATTGTTTTATTTGTAGGAGCTTATAATGGAGCTCAGAAAGAGCAAGGATCATACTTTCAAGAGTTCGACCCTAGGTAGAGGGCAATGTGCTTATGTCAGAAAGGGATCATATCAAGGTGGTGGGACCATAATCGCTTAGGAGCTTGACAAAAATGACACAAGACACTATGTAGATTGATAAGATAATAAGTTTCTCCCTCACTATTAGTATGTTGAACAATTTAAAAAAAAACACACAAAAGTTACCCCATCCATTTCATATGCGACAACAATAGGCGGCCCAAGCTTCCATAGCATTCAGGATAACATATAGCAAATCCACGGGGACACACTCTTAAGTTCCATCTTACACCATGCAATACAAAGGCTGGTCATGTTCTTACCTTTGAGTGTTAAAAGGCAAGCAAGAAGTGCAATCACCATGAGATTTAAACTGACACGAGCAAGAATTGCCACAACTCATTAGCCATCATCTCCGTCACTAGTGGTATTCGACAAACTTTTGTGACATTATTTGAAAGAAGAATGTTATTGCAAACTACCGCAGATGCGAAGTAAACTCTTTTAGAAAAATGATATTTCAGTAGAAACGACTTCATGTTTGTGTGATATTAAAAACCACGTAATTACGCTATTAGCATGATGTCAACAGAAGAAAAGCATCTAAAGACAAAACAGATTAACGCTGTCAACAGCTGAAAGAATATTGTAAACAATTAACAACATATCATTAGGCCCTTATGACGTGGATCCATGCCAAATATGAGTCAGTGTGGTCAACCAGAAGCAAAAAACTGCACTACACAGCATACGCTGCGGATAAGAAAAAAGCCATTAAGTGAACCATAAGATGGAAGGCGTATTAAAATAACTTTGCATTATGATCAACGGCCTTTTGAGTTACCTTGAAAAACACTGATACAACTATGAATGATATTAGCAGAAGATATTGAAGCCGTAAGTACAAGATATTGAAGTCGTGAGTAGAATTGCTTGAAGTTTATGTTTTGATCTCATGGATTAAATTGCCCCTCACTGAAGGTTTATAATTTCGTACATCATTTTACACACTGACAAAAAAAGAACGGTTTCAAAATCTGAAAAGAGACTTATGAATCCCTGCTGCATATCTATTTGCAAGAAGTGAAGGACTGCAAATCTCTCCTAAAATCTACATATTGACGTTGTACCATGTCTTACGTTGGTATGTAAGAAATATAAGCATGTAATGCACCACACTTTCATCCGGCCATATGTCAAACAATGGCCTTCTGAATCACCTAGAATTACATATCGAAGTCGTAATAGCACGTAATGCACCACACTTTCATCTGGCCATATGTCAAACAATGGCCTTCTGAATTACCTAGAATTACATATCGAAGTCGTAATAGCATTGCTTTAAGTTATGTTTTGATCTCATGCATTACACTGCACGTCACTGAAGGTTTGTAATTTCGTACAGAATTTTATGCACTGACACAAAAGAAGGGTTCAAAAACTGAAAAGAGACTTGTGAATCCCTACTGCATATCTATATACAAGAAGTGAAGCAGTGCAATTCTCTTCCCAAATTCCGCATATTGACGACCTCCCGTACCATGTCTTAATTTGTTTGTTAGAGATATAAGCACGTACTGCACCACGCTTTCATCTGACCATAGATCTGAAAATTGTTCTTGTGGCAGGGTTTCAATGACTGCAAACTTCCTTCACATAATCAGACTCTGGACAAAATCACGTGATGTGTATTGCCAACATTGAAGCACAAATACTTTTTCAAAATAAAACATTTAAAATTCTGAGTTCATTGAGGATTATACTACATATGAACTGCATAAAATATATACGTTTTATTATCAGAAATCTTCCAAAAGCACAAGACCAGAAAAAAGGATATGCCATCCTATCATAATTAAGAAAAAAAGGACCAACCACTTTCCTGTACATATTTCAAGCAAATGGAAGGTGGACTGGATGAGGATTAGAAAGCAATCTTCAGAACGTGTTAAAAGACAACTATTTTCCTTTATATATAGCAAAAGACTGGAGAATAGCCCCTAAGGGAAGAAAAATAATTGGAAATCAATCTAAATAACGTGTCCTAGAATGGACCAACTATTTTCCTCAAAACTCTCAAAGTTCAGAACACCTCACACTTTAAAGCTTCACTGAGATAAAATGTTATTCAGAAATTTGCAGACAAGACATCTTAGCTTCAAAGAAACAACTGAAAGCAACTCCTAGCCAAATCCCCAAATAAACACCACTTTCTTTGGGGCAGCCGACTTGTATTGCAGAGTACTCAACCTAGTTCAGATCTATTAATAAAAAGATAACACATTGGAGCCACCACATATTATCACGTTAGACAGTTCTGAAGACAAGCCCCGCACTATTGCAACATGGAGTGTGAAATTCGTCATGCACCAACTTTGCGGTTTGAGATAAAGATAGAGATTCCTTACTATGAAGAAACATGGGCCATCCACTTCACAGAAAAATCATAGAAGACAAATATTCTGGGGGTAAAATACAAATCACGAAAAGCAAATTGTTTATTGAGAAGAAACATGCCTGCTAAGAGTACTGATTTAACACAATCAAAGAGGCCAGTGAATATAATCTAAATCACAGACACGATTTTGATGACTCAAAAAGGCTAGAAAAAGCATCCTTCCTCATGGAATTCTTTGGAAGTTCAGCAAATCCTTGTATCAAAACATGAGAATAAAGATGCTTCTACAGTTACATGCTCGTTGCAAATAATCCAACCTCATGGCATTCCAAAATACCATAGAATCCTCCACAAACAGCTACATCATAAAGCACATCAGGTGCTTAAACAAAATGTTGTAGAAATTTCTTGAGAGAGAGTTATCTTTTCCCCGTGAGAAGGTTCCATCTAAACTACCACAACGTTCTAGAGCCTGCCACAGCATTTAAAGAATTGTGAGCATAAAAAACTTCTGATAAAAGTTTTGGCCCAAAAATAAGCATTACTTTGCCAGCTGCTGACTATCTTCGAATCAGCTTAACCAACAATCATGAAGATGGACCAGGTGATAGTGAAGGTCCTCGAGGTGACCTGAAAAAGAACAAAAACATACGTTAGAGAATACATATTGCAGATATCAAAATCAATAAAAGCTAAAAATGAACATATCTGTATCCTGAGCAACAACCCTTACTTAAAAGACATTAAATGGTACATGACGAAAGCACTGTATGTGAAAAAGTTTACCACTAATAAAGAAACAGTTAACAAAATTTAGGTCCACTTAGTTCTCATTAAAGATCTATTTTTCTCAAGTACTGAAATGATATTGAAATAGACTTCGCGCGGGTTTTATTAAAAGTTCAATAACATCGTCAAGCACATATGGCCTAAAACCACCTTAAATCTAGACCCTTCGATCATGGATTCAAGCACCCTGAGAGAGCCCCGGAAGTGAGCCACATGAGATGAATTACAGAAGGGGAGCTCTCCCGAAAATGGATGCCTACACTCTTGCACTTAAAGAAAGATCAGGGGAGGCTGATCCACCTACACTCTTGCACAAAAGGAAGGATCAGGGGAGGCAAATCCCCTAGGAGACTGAACAACCCAGTGATCACACCAGTTAATGAAAGCGCATGCCTTCCTGATTATACAGGCAGTAAACTAATAGATGGTCTGTCTGCTATTGGGTCAATAGAAGATGTTAAAGACTGCAGATTGATTACCCCCATTAAATATCTCAAACGACTAAAATTTCTCTTTAGACTATTGCTCAAAGTATACTATAATATGAGTTAAAGCATTACACAATATTTAAGAGCACTAAAAAGAAACTTCCACAAATTTAAAAAAAGTATATATCATATAAAGCCTCCTATAATAGTTCTACAAACAATAACCATATTAAAAGAGCATTCACCCATCTCCTATCTCAGGCAGGATTAGAAGATAATACATAATGTGGATCAAACTATAGCAGCATCAACAGCACTAGAGGAAAATTATAAGTTCCAACTAAGGAAATACCTCTCTTCAGGTGTCAAGTTTGAGTATGTCTTTTGTCCTGGATCAGGCACATCTCTCAAGTTTGATGATGCATGCCTTTGACGTCTAGGAGGTGGAGAGCGAGAATGAGGAGATGCTGATGGAGAAGCACGCCTTTGGCGTCTTGGAGGAGGCGAGCGCGGAGTGGGTGACCTTGAGCGGGATCTTGAATCTCGTATTGGAGACCTTCACGAAAATAAAAAGCATGAGATGTCACAAAACAGACAAATCAAAAAATAGACTCGAATATTCACGCATATCAAAGTTTTAAGTATTAGACTAGAGATAATCACTTTTAGAAATTCGAAAAAGGTTTTTGATATTAAGCATCTTTGTTATGGAAAATATACACAGAACTTCTTCTCCTTTAAAATACTTATTTGCTTCTCACAAAGCAGAACCAAGGCTAGATTGTACAAGAAAAAAACAACAAGTCTCTAGCAAAAGGTGGAAACTCATATGTTTCTATTGCTGGGAATGCAACAATAACAGCATAGAGATGCAACAACTGAATCAGAGTGCACTAAAATTTGTTCTGCTAAGGCTTGGCAATGGCTAGGACTTGTCTCCCTTGATCGAAGATATCAAGTTCAATATTTGTTTTTAAAAATGGGGGAACAAGGCTAGTATCTTGGCATCTTGACATTGCAAGACAGGAACTAAATATCTCTAGCAAGGAGGAAAGTCACATCTCTACATCTGAAGTAACCAACAATACCAGTGTAAAGATACAAATAGCAGAAGCACAGAGCGTACCGAAATTTGTTTGGATGAGGTTTGGCAGGACTTGTCCCTCTTGATCTAGGAGATCGAGGTGAGTACGACTTCTCCACAGATGCAGAATGCCTGCCACGTTTTCTTTGGCCATCAGAGTTTAGATGCCCATCCTTTCCTGGAGACCCAACTGGTTCACCTAGGGGGGAATGCTCCCTATCTCTCCTGTATGGCTCTGGAGACCTTGAAGAGCGATTCCTGCCCCTTGGGGGTGGAGAAACTGACTCATATCTGTCCTTTCTAGAAGATCCATCATATGATCTGAAGGTCAAGGGACACTAGTTATCCCTAAACAATACTGACTTTTAAATATAGAAACTGCCATTCCAATAATCAAATCTTCAATATACCTTGAATAACGGCCATCTCTTGGTGTTGGAGACCGATAGCCAGGAGATTGGGCAGGTGAATATCCTGTCAAAGTTGATTAAAATAATTAGCAACCAGATCAAATTCTCCATACAGAAACCAGAAGCTTCCCGTTTCATACCCCGATATGGTGACCTTCTTCCACTCCCATAACCCATTCGACCTCTGAAACATAAAGGAAGAAATAATAATGCGAATTACAATTAATCATGCAGCTGTCATGTTGGACCATAATAAAACAAATATGCACTTCCTTTGACATGATAACAGCAATGTTGATGAAGAAATGCACTACCAAACATATGAATCCCCAAGTTTGCACACACTTCCCAATTTAAGCATGCGGTCATGTACATATGACTTGCCTTCTTCTTTCTTTCATCCTCATCTCTTCTGGCCTTTTCCTGTTCTCTTCAGCAAACACAACTGTAATTTCACGCCCACCAAGCACTTGTCGATCCATGTATCTCCTAGCTTCAGCTGCATCAAGTGGATCCAAGAATTGCACAAAGCCAAATCCACGAGGCTCCCTGCAATTTCAAAGTAATAAGAGGCATTTCTAAGTCATAATCAACCGTACATGCAAGTAACTACGTTTTTCTTCCAAAAGAGCATCTAAACGGCAGCAGGGAACACCACATTAAAATCTTTAGATTTCTAAATAAAGACTGCCACAGTACCAGACTACATCTACAAAAGCTCATCTTCAAGCTGAGACACTGAGGAATGTGAAATATATACATACCGTAAGAGAACTCCAATGACTAACGTATAGTTTAGAGACACAAAAAAAAGGCAGGCCTTGGGCTGCTGACCTTGAAAAGAGTGAATTTTTGCGCCTCTTCAATTAAATGTAAAGGACTTCACAATCTTCACTTCAATAGAGATAATAACCCAGTTGAATTAAAACTTGCGCCCCTTTAAATATCTTCTCTTTAACCATCTGCCATACTTCAGTTGTCAAGCACTAGTATCTTCACCTTAACTTTTCTTCAAGTCTTTCTCTCGAGGGCTCCTGATGATTTTCTCTTTGAACGCACTCATCTACAGCCTCAAAGAAGCCACAAGGTTAGGTGCCGCACAAATTGTGACAGACCGAGATGTAAGGTTCCAGTCACGGCCCATGCCAATCATCTTGTGAAGCAAAAAATATGCTATAGGCATGCATGTTATATACATAAAAACACATATGTTACTGATTTTACAAAGCAGAACTTGTACCGATGAAAACTAAAAATCTCCTGATTAAATACGCTAGAACCTTGACCCTCATCAGCACTTTACACACTGACATTAACCTGTGCATACAGAATCATGTTGCACTAAGAAAACAATATGTGAGTGAACCCAGACATCTGCCATCCAAAAGCAAGAGAATACTGATGACCTACATCTAATGAGCCTCTGCATAATATTTCACACTCTGGAGTAGCACAAACAGTCAACATCAGATAAAACACATGCACTCACCCAGTGTAATAATCCCTTGGCAGATACACATCCCGAACGCGTCCAAAACGCTCAAAAGGTATTCGCAAATCTTCAGGCCTGCAATGATAAAGCCAATTTTAAACCTTCTGAGGTGTCTGAGAGCTTGGCTGAAGTAGCTAGCATTGCAACCACATGACATGTAAATTTCTAAGCACTAGATAGAAATAAACAAATGTCCAGGCAAGCACTGAAACATGTGCTTTCCTGCATAGTACGTACATAGTAACTCTCACAGAACAAGATCTCAAGTTCAAACCTGCTGCCTTTAGAAATATTACGAACTAAGAGACCACAAGGAGCATCCCTATGTCCATATCGCCCTCTAGGAGGACTCCTTCCTCGTCCACCATAGCCCCTTCTAGGTGGGCTGTAACTAGGACTTCGTCTCCTCATTCTGAAAAAAATAAAAAAAAACATAACCATCAGGAACTTGAATAAGTTATTATATACAAAACAAAACACAATATAAAAACTACTTCAAAATGAGTTCCACAAAATTCTACAACATAGAGCCTAAGGCACAGAAAAAGAGATGGTTTTAACATTGCACATTCAATAGATTTTTCATTCCAAAATCACGATATAACTTCGCACTTTCGACTATTGCATGGGCAACAGACGCTACAAATGAGAAAATGCAGTAACAATACAAAATCCCAAAGGTGAAAAAACGAAACGAGATCAAACTGAGCTGTTTTCCGTGTCCTCGCAGACTAGCGAGCGCCCATGCGGTCGGCCTAATTTAATTTCAATATTGCAGTCAAAAAACGCATAAATAGGTCACAGACGCGAATAGCAAAGTTGGGTGTGACGATTCTCGATATATTCCTTGTTTCCACGCCAACTTACTCGAGATAAATACCAAATGCAACAATGCTGATTAAAATTCTCACTCCTGTATGCGATTAAGAAGACAATTTCAAGAAGCGACCAACTAAACGCAAGAACAGGGAATCTACATGTACAGAAAGATATATCTTACAGAAACAATGCAGGCAAAGTACAGAGGTACAGGAGATTAGTGCTGTCCCTTAAGTAGCGAGAAGGAGAAAGAAATTAAGGTACAAACATCGAAGAGAGCGCTACCTGATGCCACGACACTCGGACTTTCTTCACGAAGAAATTCTGCTGCAACAAGTTTGAAATACAGCCTCTCTCTTGCAAACCTAGGGAGACGTCGGGCCAGGTGTGCAGTAGAGGAGTGTCGTTATATGACTTCTACCCTCCAGAACTCAGTTTCCCCTCACACGCGCTTCTAAGAAAGCATTTTAATGATCTTTCATTCGGGAAGAACATTCGAAGCTTTTTTTTTTTCATAAAACGGAAATTCGGCCCAGGTCTAATAATCTTCCTTGCTTCAATTAATAAAAAAACAAATATACAATGTAATAATCTTCCTTGCTTCAATTAATAAAAAAACAAATATACAATGAATGGGTTTAGTATCTTTGGTATCCTCTCTATCCCACAAAGCAGATGTAGGATGGCCTTGAGGTTTAATAATTATGATGGCTCAAAACATATAGGACACTTAAGACTTGGCCAGCAGTTTAAAGTGAGTTACTAAGAAGGTTAATGATTTCATTGTCACTTTCATGAGCGACTATTGCAAAAGAAAAAAACAAAAATAAGCAAACCCCAAAAATTTTCAAATTTAGGCATATTTTTTTTCCTTCAAATTCCCATGATATCATGTCAAAAGCCATGTAAATGCTCTAGAGGAGTCTTCTAGATGCATGATTACTGAATATTGTAAAATTACCCTTGTATAATAGTAGGGATTTAGTGATTTTCAATAAAAGTGTCAGTCTCTTGTGTGAAAGGACCATTTTTAGGGCACATGTGCATAAGTCACTTGATGACTCTTTGTAAAGGACTTTTTGCTATTGTGAGTGATCAAGCTGAAAATTTCAAATTTGCATCTTCTCTGTTGTGTATCTTCTTCTCTAAGAGCTTACATGTGTGTTTAATGCTTGAAATGTGTGTCTAAGAGTGTGGTCTACCCCTTCCCCTCTTGTTTAAGCTATTGTAGTGTGTGTGTGTGAAGCTTAGTGAGCTATGGAGATGGAGTTGTTGTTTCTTGCTACTCAATATTTTGCTCATAACTCGAAGTGCAGTTGTCAGATTAGGCTAAAATTATGACCATTAGATGCGTCTAATCATTAGATGCATCTCGTCGAAAGCTTCGAAAAGAACTCGCCATTGACCATATTTGAATCTCATAGCTGAGAGAAAAGTCCTAATTTGTATTGCAAGTATCGTGACGTGCATTTTTAGTGAGACAAGTGACATGAGAGGTAGATGAGTCCAATGTACATGCATTGCTAGCAATTTTACTTCATCCATCATCACGTGAGCATATGTCTCCATACACTTGATACATCTACTCACTTGGATTGACAAAATTAAAGCATGTGTGTCAATCAACCACTATACACACTTGCGGATAATTGGGGTATAGTCTTAGTTATCACAAGTCCCTAAGACATTTTGACTAGGTACACATGTTTTTGGTGCCATTGCCGGGGACTAGTCCGATGAAGATGTTTATGTGATGGTTATAGCTATGGAGTGAAGATATTGTCTACCAAAAAAGTAAATTTCAGTAAAGTGGTAAGTCACAGAAATTTTCACTTGCTATTTCACACTCTAGTGGTGTGTGTAATGAGTTTGTAGGGTTACGAGTGAGGGAGTGAGAGAGAGTTAGGATTTAGGAATAGAAGGCAAAGCTAGGATTAGTGTAGGTAAATCATCACAAGAAAATTCAAAAAGTTGCTCATTTTGGTTTCAGGCCCTGGTTACCCCAAGAGCCTAAAATACACAAAACCTTCCAATTGCAAGTCACTTGTGTGAACACAAGTATCATGGAGAGCAGCGACAGGTATCGTGGGTTGTGTATTGCGGAAAGCACATAGTATTGCAAGATTTTGGGTGGCAAGTACTTGAGAGTCTATTGCTAAAGGTGAGAACTTCATTATACAATCCTTAGAACACTAAATGAGCACCCATAAAATGGGACACAACACAGTCAAAGTATTGCAAGGGAAGGAGAAAGGGATTTGAGTGAGATTTTGCACCCATCGCACTTGAGGGAGATTAGGAACATCTGAAGAGCATAATATACAAAAAATATTTGAATTTAGACTTGGACAATAGCAAGTATCATGACCGGTTGAGTTCAGGTATCGTGATACCTGAATTCCCGTGTATCGTGATACTTGGAAGGTATCGTGTATCGTCAATACCTCAACTCCCCATGTATTGTGATACCTCACAAGTATCATGTATCATCGTGTCAAGTTCGTGATTGCCCGTGTATCGTGTATTGCCTATCCCAAGTATCATGTATCGTCTTGATACTCAGCAAGTATCGTGTATCGTCCCGATACTCAACAAGTATTGTGTATCATATGGATTCTACGTATCATATCACGAGAGCATGTATCATGTATCGTGAGCATACAAGTATTGCATCGTGGATTAATTGGTATCGTGTAATCGCTTATATTTTAGTATCATCTATCATGTGACGTGTATCGAGTATCGTTTGAGTCTAGTATCGTGTAACACCGATACTGGTGAAGTATCATGTATTGTATGATTCGCAAATATCGTGTATCGTGAGGGTTCAAGTATCGTATCGTGGGCTGGTTGATACCGTGTGTCATGTACCACTGAGTATCATAAGTATACAAGTATCATATCATGGGCTACTAAGTATCGGGTATCGTCGATTTCCAGGTATCGTGTATTGTCTGATCTCGTATCATTAGAGTTTTGTATCGTGTATCATCAAATCCCACACGTGGACACATACGCACACATATATGCAAACACACACACATAGAGACATACACACACATAGAGACACATACACATACATGCATACATATGCATACATAATGCATATGCATATGCATACATACATACTTACATGCATACACACACATATACACACACATGCATACATAATGCACATGCATATGCATTCATACATGCTTACATGCATACACACACATACACACACACACGCATACACACATAGACACATACACACATAGATTTACACACACACATACACATACATACACAGACATGTATATACACACACATAAACACACACATACACACACACACATACACACATAGACACACACATACACACACACATAGACACATACACACTTACACACAAATACACACACATAAACACTTACACACACACATATAGACACTTACACACACACATACACACACACATACACACACACATATACACACACATATACACACACATATACACACACACATACACACACATACACACTTACACACAGATATACACACAGACACACGCACACACACATACACACACATGTGGACACATATACACACACATAAAGACATACACACACATAGAGACACATACACACAGATACACATACATGCATATATATGCATACATAATGCATATGCATATGCATATATACATACATACATGCATACACACACATGCATACATATGCATACATAATGCACATGCATATGCATACATACATGCTTACATGCATACGCACACATACACACACACATATGCATACATAGATGCTTACAGTCTTACACACATACACACACATATGCATAAATACATGCTTACATGCTTACACACATACACACACTCAGATATACACCTACATACACATACACACACATATACGTACTTACATATACATACACACAAATAGATACACACATATACACATACGCATGCATACACACATACACATGCATACACATACATATACACACACATACATATACGTATATGCATATCAGGTCACATGCATACCTACCCACAAACATACACACATACATACACATGCATATATATGTACGCATGCATACACAATGCACACATACACATGCATATATATGTATGCATGAATACACAATGCACACATGCACATGCATACACATATACATATACATACACATACATATACATGCATACATATGTACATGTACATATATTGATTTCTAACCCATTTTGTTTTATATGTACAGGTATTATGGATCCTAGTAGAGAGACAAAGGCAAAACTCACTCTCATAAAAAGTCTTATGAGAGCAAGAGTTCCACCTAATACCTTAGGGATCATCATGCATGAGTACTCAAAGATGCATGATGATGAGCTGGATTATACGATCCAGATGCTTACCCAGTGATCAGAGGAGGGCTCTTCTGTGGCTCCACATGCAGGAAGAGAATTATCTGCTCGTAGGTATGTTTTCTTTCATAATTTTTTTTAATGATATTATAACACATATTTTTATTTATTTTTATCTATCTATTTTTAGGACACCTATACCACCTCCAGATCATGAGAGCAGAGCACAAGTGCCTATGAGGACATGCATAGGCACGCTAGGGCTGGAGTGCCATATAGAGCTAGAGGGGAATTGTAGAGCCTCTGGTGTCTCGAGGAGTCCCCTCACTTTTGGGGTATGCTTGCATAGGGTACGAGCTCGTCAATCAGTTCAAGTGCGCGCTGTCTCTCTACACGGAGATCGATGTCCTCGATTAATCGCCCGGTCGCATACGTTCCATTTAACCTCTCTCTCTCTCTATTATTGACTGAGTCCCATGATCTACACATGGGTGCCACATGGCACTCATGTGTAAATCCATCTAAATGGATCTAAGAGGTGGTTCACACCTCCTCCATTCATTGACTCCATATAACATTTCCTTCCCCTTAATTCCATTTTTGTCCTCAAAAATGGTACTGAAAGGTCTAATAGAAAGAGATAATCAATGGAATAGTACTCCCACTAAATCCCCATGCATAAGAATACATGGTCTTGTCTCCGTGTTGTTTCCCCATATCCTTCCCCTTAAGAAAGCTCTTGGGAAGGTAATCTAAAACTGGGAAACCGTCTCTGAAGGGTGCTAACCCACTCCCATGTAGCACTATCTTCTGAACTATCCTTCCACTTTACTAGAAACTCTTTATACAAGTGACTTCTCATCTGTTTCTCTCGAGTGTGTAGTATTCCCTTAGGCTCATGTGGAATTGATTGAACAGAAATAGGCTCTACTACCTCACTATCTGGAATGAGGTTGTCAGATTCACCCAGCCTTTTCTTAAGCCGGCTAACATGAAAAATTGGATGGATTTGACTATTTTCTGGAAGTTGGAGCTGATAAGCCATCTTTCCTATTCTTTTAAGTATTTGGAATGGTCCACAATACCTAGGAGATAGTTTTGGACAGGGTCCCGTCTTCATGGTTTCAGACCTAGATGGAACTCTAAGATAGACTTGCTCTCCTACCTCAAAGTTGATGTCTCTCCTTTGGGGGTCAGCATAGGCTCTAGCTCTATCCTGAGCTCTCCTAATGCTGTCCTTAGCAAGCCTAAGCATATCATTCATCTCTTCCAAGCAGTCCTTTGAAGCTTGAACTTTTCCATTCTGCAAGCCTACTGCATAAGGAGCTCTTGGCTGAAACCCATACATAAGCATAAATGGACTATGTCCAATGGAAGAGTGCTTGGCACTATTATATGCAAACTCTACTATAGGTAAGTACTCTTCCCAATTAGTTTGCCTTTCATTCACATATGCTCAAAGCATATCCTCTAGGATTTGGTTAACCCTCTCTGTTTGCCCATCCGACTGTGGATGCTCGGCCGTACTCATGCTAAGTTTCGTATCCAACCTTTTGAAGACCGCTCTCCAAAAGTGGCTAGTAAACTTCCTATCCCGATCGGAAACTATGTCTAAGGGAAGACCATATAACCGATATAGGTTCTATACAAAAAGTCTAGCCAACTCTAGTGTCTTCACTGTAGTACGTGTCGGAATAAACCTAGCCATTTTGGTTAACCTATCCACAATTACCCAGATTGAGTCGTGCCCTCTCTGTGTCTTAGGTAATTCGACTATAAAGTCCATGGAGATACTCTCCCACTTCCCATTAGGAATATCCAATGGGTGGAGTAGTCCTCCAATCCTCAACCTCTCAGCTTTGTTGACCTGGCATTTGTTGCACTTAAGCACATACTCTAGGACGTCCTTATGAAGTCCAGGCCAATAAAACTGCCTCTTAACAAGATCATAAGTCTTGTTAACACCTGGGTGTCCCGCACTAGGTGTGTCATGGAACTCATACAAAATATGCCGTCTCATCTCAATATCTCTAGGGACACACACCTTTCCTTTATATAACAGATATCCATCATGGACACTGTAATTCTTCCACTTGAATCCTTCTTGAGTACCCGTCGATACTCCATCCGCACTCGAAACCCGTATATCACGATCCCCATTCTCTATGGCTTCCAAAATCTTGAAATATGTAGGATCAAGCCTACATTTTCCTCTAATGGACTCAAGTAGCTCACTAGTGATCTGAGTAAAACTCAGTCCATTGAGCATAGGCATGCGGCTAAGTGAATCAGCCACCACATTAAACTTTCCCTTCCTATACCTAAGCTCATAATCAAACTCCTGAAGGGTCTCTGCCCATCGGGCCTTACGACATTTAAGGTCTGTTTGATTAGAGAGCCACTTAATGCTCTCTTGATCAAACACTATCATAACTTTGGCACCATATAAATAATGATGCCACTTCTTCAAAGCATGGACTATTGCATACAAATCCTTCTCATAGATGGAGTAATTCTTTTGAGCCGGTTCTAGTTTCTTGCTCTACTGGTCGACCATCCTGTACTAAAACCGCTCCTATGGCAAAGTCACTCGCGTCAGTCTCAACCACAAATGGTTTGTTGGGATCTGCTATGTGTAAAAGTGGAGCTCTAGCAATTGCTACTTTCAACTTTTCCATACTTTGCTTATGTTCATCTCCCCAATGATAGGCTTTCCCTTTCCCTTTAAGCTGTTCCGTCATCGGGACAACAATCTTGGCATAGTTCTTAATGAATCTTCGATAGAAACCTGATAAACCTAGGAAGATCTGCAGCTCTTCCAGGTTCCTTGGATGTGTCCATTCCATAATAGCCCTTACTTTTTCATGATCCATCTGGATTCCATCCTGGGAGACTATATGCCCAAGGTATCTAACCTCTGTCTTGAAAAATTCACACTTTGACTCCTTAGCAAAGAGTGAATTTTCCCTTAGCACTTGAAATACCTTCCTCGAGTGTTCCAAGTGCTCGTCTTCTGATGCACTATAGATCAGAATATCATCCAAAAAGTCTACCACAAAGTGCCCTAGATAAGGCGGTAAAACACTATTCATGAGCTTCATGAAAGTGGCAGGAGCATCGGTGAGACCAAAAGGCATCACCAAAAACTCATAGTGCCCATATCTAGTCCTAAATGCAGTCTTAGGGACATCCTCTGCCCTAATCCTGATCTGATGATATCATCATCTAAGGTCAAGCTTGGTAAAGTACCTAGCTTGATGTAATTGATCAAATAGATCTTCCAATCTAGGCATTGGAAACCTATTTTTTATAGTTACCTTATTAAGTGCTCTATAGTCTATACATAGTCTCATAGAGCCATCTTTCTTTTTAACTAGGAGCATTGGCGATGCCCAAGGTGAGTTACTAGGTTTGATGAAGCCCTTATCTAAACAATCCTGCAATTGCCTCTCAACCTCCTCATGCTGAGAAAAACTAAGCCTATAAGGTGGCTTGCAAATAGGGTTAGTGTTAGCAACAATCTCTATGGCATGGTCAATGTCCCCTCTCTCAGGTGGTAGGCCTCTAGGTAAGTCAGTGGGAAAAACATCTCTGTACTCAAACATAAGATCCTTAAAACTTTTAACCACACACTCTTGCAAAAAAGAATAGTAGAAAGTCCTGTTCATATTTACATTCCTAGCATGAAAATATACATTAGATGAGCTGTCCGTACAATGCTCTATATCATGACTATACAATAAAAACATGTCCTGTACATGCTAAGAATAACAGAGACTATACAACTCTAGTGATGAAATGAGAGGTGCATTAGGTACATCTCTCTCTCTCCCTGAATACAAACTTTACTTCCATTCTTGTCAAATTCGAGTGTGTTGTTTTGATAGCTGTGTTTAAGTGTATCTCCCAACCCCCATAGCCACTCTCTTCCTAAGACTAGATTTGTCCTCTCCATATTCATAATTTGGAAGTCCATATAATCTGTATAGTCTTGCATTTTGACTTGCAAATTGGATACCATAGTATCCCATATTCTTTTATCTTGCCCTTGCATCATAGATACAATGTATTTATGTGCACTAGGCTGTTGGGGAATCTTTAATTTCTTGACCAAAGCATAGTTTATAAATTATGAGTAGCCGAGTCATCTATCATGACCCGCACCTTGGTCCCGTACACACTAACATGCAGTTTAACTAGGTCATGTGGTCCAAACTACGGTGACCACAATGACTGAGTCAAACAACAGGTGTGATCTATATCCTCGTGCATCACCTCCACTCCCTTGCAGGTAGAGCTGCCATGAATAGGAAGGGTCTGCACTAGGTGGACCGCCTTTTTGCCCTTTTCGGGGGCCGTACTAGACTCTGGTCCCTTTTTCTTTTCCTCCCCCTTCTTGAGTGGACAGTTCCACTGAGAATGGCTAGGAGATAGGCACCTAAAACACAGGTTCTCTCTTTTGGCCTTCTCAAACTGGTCTATGGATAACCTAGGCCCTTGTGATCTTTTTATTTTAATAAAAACTTTGTTTTTCCCAAAAGGCAACTTTTTCTTGAATTTAGTCATACTACGAGGCTTGAGGGGCTGATCTGTCTCCATAGGAGTATACTGAGGACGGTTATGATCCTCATAGATCTATGCGTATTTGATCGCCTCCTCGAACGTCTTAGGTGCATTCCTTCTGACTTCCCTCTTTATGGCTTTGTCTAAGCCCCTAAGAAGTCTTCTGAAAATCATCTAAGCCCTTAAGTTTCAAAATGATCTCTCTATAGTGGGATAGGTAGGCCGAAAGAGGCCTACCTCTCTGTGTAATCCTATCCCACTCATCCCAATTCCTCTCCTCCTCATTCTCAGGAAGAAACTCTTTTAGGAAAAGAGTCTCAAACTGAGTCCAGTTAGTAGGGATAGAGTTCGCCTCCTTAAGACTCATCCACCACTTATAAGCATGCGGGCCGAGGGAGAGACTTACCTCTAGCACACGATAATCAGGTGGGGTGCCCTTCAATTGATCCAAATCATGCCACTTTTGTAAAAAAGTGTAGATTGCATCCTTGTTCCTGTCTCGGTCATCCCCCGTATAGGTAGGCGGCTTCAAGTCTTTTAGGAGGGGGGCTTCCCTAGAGCTCTCTCCTTTGAGCTTACTAGGAAGAGAAGTATCTTTCCTAGTGAGCTCTAGAGGAATAGGAGGGGTCTCTCTTTCCTTCCTAGCTAGGAAAGAGGTGACACTAGTCTCAAGTGAGATCATTTGAGACTTAAGCTGTTGTATAAGAGATGTGATGCTACCAAGATCTCTCTCTAGTTTGAGGGTTTGCTCTTTCAAATCTATGAATTGGTCACGAGTGACAAAATTCATCTATAAGCTCCTCATATGTATACTCTTCCTGTGAAGACTCTTTTTCTTCTAGGTTCTCTTCTATTTCTTGCCCTAATGCTACTTCTTCCATTCTAGAATCAGGATCCTCTAGTTGCTCTTTAGATGGAGAAGTGGTTTCAACTACTTGTTTACCTTTAGATTCCATGTTTTGATTCCCTTCCCTCATTTGCTAACTAGAGTGTATGAAAATGAATGGAAGTAAAGCTCAAATATGCAAGAAGAAGAGAAATATATCACAAGAGCACTTCCCTGTTACAAAGTAGAGTTGCAGAAGCGAAATCCAAGTGGTCCTTGAAGCTTCAAGTTGCTGATTTTGAATCCTCGCTAGACCCAAAAAAAAAATTGGAAATGTCTAGTTGGTCCGGGGAGGTTCTAAACACCATAAACCATCCAAAACAATGCCAAAAACACATGGGAATAGCCCCAACCGGGCAAATTGAGTAAAACTAAGCAAACACTGAGATTTATCAATCCTCGTCAGTCCAAGAAATGTAGCTCAGCACCTGTACTTCAAGAATTTGAGACCATCCCAAGTGAAAAAAGTGGATTTGGACTCCGGATGACAAAAAACTAGGCCCGGTGTCGTCGAGATTTTCTCTCCTCTCTCACTTGTGAAGGCCTACAAAAAAAACATATTTGGTGAAGGTAGCCAGAATTCCCCGAGAAGTCCACGATGCATCAAGGATGTCAAAGGAAGGTCACATACAAAGTTTCAAAGAAATCAAGAAAGTCCATGGTAGCAGTCAAAGCTGGTCAAAGCTGGTCAAAGTTGGGAAATTAGGGCAAAAATTTCATTGTCACCAAATTAGATGAAAATCCATATACTTGTAAAGATTGTCAAAGGCAGTCTATAGCCCAAATTTCAGTAGAAAATGGATTTTGTAGCACATTGATATGCTATGTTCATTTTGTAAAAATGTTATTTTTCTAGTTTGACCCTACAAATTCTTGTATAGAAATTTATGTTAGCCATATGGTTTGGCATGTATAAAGATCATATGTGGCTACATATTTGTACAAATTTTCAAGGCTATCAGAGCTTCCTAGACACCTTAATGCCACCTTGCAAGCTTCAAAATGTAGTCAAACTTGTACAAGGGAGATTCAGATGGGAGTTTTTTCTGCATATTCCTGAAGGAGATCTTTGGAAACATAGTCCTACAAAGTTTCATCTTCATCAAAGCCTATTTGGAGGGTCAAAGAGTACAAAGTCCAGTTTTCAGGATCACCGCAGTTTTCTAGTTTAAGCAAATTGAAGGGTTGAAGGGCCACCACATGGTGAAAGCTGATTGAGCCATGTTGTACGATCAAGATGAGCTCATATTCAAGGGTGGAGATGCACTTATGCTTAAAGCAAGGAGGATCCACGAGTTTTTCCATAAAAGAAGTTTTTTTTTACAATCAAAGATCAATAATGCAGCTTTTCTCCAAAAATAGTGGCTTATCTTATCCCAAATGATGTCAGCACTGATCCGACGGTCCATATCATCCCCAGATCCAATGGTGGAGAATGAAGGCGCCTAAATTTCACTCCTTTACACTAGATTTGATAGAAAGAACAATTCCAAGCCATTGATTTGATTAATCAAATGGTTGTAATCGAAAGTAGTGATCCTAGAGTTGAGAGTTGATTTCTCTAGATCCAAGGGCCCGAATTCATTCAAAAAACTATATAAACCCCCCTCCAAACTCCTAGAGCATCATTGTTAGGCATCCATAGGGCTCATGATAGCTTACGGTTTCCTTGAGACGATCACCCTCGGTTGAGCGAGTGAGGATCCAAGGTGAGCTAGTATGAGTATAGTACCTAGTTTCAAATTTAAGTTAGAACTCCAATCTAAGATAGGCTCTTGAAACCAGCATCTCTATCTTGACTCACCCTCGGTGGAGCGTGTGAGTGAGTTAGAGCTGATTTTAATGAGTCTTAGACTTCTTTAGTTAGACGTTACGAGCCTAGACATACATAGGGTCACTGGAGTGGAACTCACCTTCTTACGTGTGACATTCGGTTGAACTGTCATGGTTTGAGGGTCAGAACCACCTTTGATCAGTAGACTGCCTATCTTGACGTACCACGACGATCTTATACATGTATCTTAATTCAAATCCTTTTAATTCATGTCACTTGTCACTTGTCTCTTGTCTCCTCTCTCAGTCTCTTAAGTATTTTTACATGTCTTCTATTTCTTCTATGTGTGAGAAGGCTCCGCAGTATTGCGTTGAACCAGTGAGGATGTTTCTTTGAGCTTGTGAGTAAACTCTATCATCATAATTCACTTGCATGCATATAATCCATACATACCCATACATATTGATTAGTTTCTGAAAGTGTATAAGAAGCTCCAATATTATTGGACCATTCTTCCTTTCAAAACTGGTTTATGTGTAAGGATTCCATCTATTCATGTCATGCATACATATCATCCAAAGAAGACTATGCATATGAATTAGAATTAGGAAGTGTTTAAGAAGCTCCTTCAATGGACCATTCTTCCTTCCAAATTTGATTCGTGTGTATGGTTCTCTTTCATTCTTATCATTCATGATCATAAATCTAACTTGCACTCCTACCTTCCCATTCCCATAATCATTTGAACATCTCTCTCTTCTCCATACTCAACATTAATTTCACTTTCATGTCCTTAAACCTCCAACATTCATTAGCTTCATACACCCTGTGTATGCCACGACCGGACCTGATCCACCCGGATTGCGATCACCTCCACACCGGGAGTGGCCGCCTAGTTCCTGCTGAAGCACTGCAGAGAGATTTTGGTGGGGCAAATCTCGTCCAAATCCAACACCGATGGTGCGCTTTTCAAGAAAAACCCATGACCCACAACCCTTGTCCACAGCCCATAATACATGTATACATCCTCATTTGACCAACATCTTGATCCATAGCATGAAAATTTATCCTTCAACTTTCAAGAAAAATGGCAAACTTTCCTACCTCAACTTGGCTTAGCATGGTTTTGAAAAAAACTCAGAACTGCCGTCGATGGTCATTCTTATCCCATATGCCAAATGAAAACTTAAGTTTTCTCTCTATATAAAGAGAAACATATGCTCATTCTTCTCATCCAAGAGGAGGGGATGAGGGACTTGGGCTCTCGGCCGCTGCACTTTGTTGTGTGATCTGGTCGTCTGTCTTATTGACTGTTTGACTGTCCGCGTCGGCTATTCTCTGCCTGCCCGTTGCCTGGGCTCTGGTACCAATGTGGAGCCTGTGGTGTCTCGAGGAGTCCCCTCACTTTTGGGGTATGCATGCACAGGGTACGAGCTCGTCAATCAGTTCAAGTGCGCGCCGTCTCTCTACATGGAGATCAATGTCCTCGATTAACCGCCCAACCGCGTACGTTCCATTTAACCTCTCTCTCTCTATTATTGACTAAGTCCCATGATCTACACATGGGTGCCACATGGCACTCATGTGCAAATCCATCTAAATGGATCTAAGAGGTGGTTCACACCTCCTCCATTCATTGACTCCATATAACAGGAATATATTGTATATAGGGAATGGATTGGAGTTCAAGAGAAGAATGCGAGCATTATGCGACTCTTACCTTCACCTTGTCCACTTGCAGTGGAAGTAAGTATAAGTTTTACATATAAATTGAAATAAATATCTTATGTTTTATTTACATGATTTTTTTAAATTTTTGTAGTGACCATGATGAGAGAGATAAAAAATATGTACTTAGTTTACTTGAGACAGAATTTGGGAATGGTTGGTCGCATAAGTGGTGTCTAAAAGAGATGCAAACACTTATGGCTCATCGTCGTGATAATGCATGGTATGAATTGATTTTATTTGTTATCTTTGTATGTGTAACTATATATTAACACACACACATAATATACACATATATTTATACACATATTTATATACACACACATATATACACAAACTTACATGCACATCAGGTCACATGCATTATTGTGTATTTGTGTATGTATATATGTATATATATATATATATATATATATATATATATATATATATATATATATATATATATATATATATATATATATATATATATATATATATATATATGGATATGTGTATGTGTGTTTATGTATGTATGTATGTATATGAGAGAGAGAGAGAAAAGAGTGCAACTAGAGGTACATATATATGCATACACACACATACACATCCATACATGCACATTTACACACACACATACACATACACATATTCGTATACACATACACATACATAATCATATGTACACACATAGACTCACATAATCATATTTACATACATATATACACATACGCATGCATACACACACAACACATGCATACACACATATAGATACACATACATACACACACATGCATACACACATATATGTGTGTGTGTTTGGTAAGTGAATTTGCAATATAACTAGGAACTCGTTTTGAAAACCATACGTCGGTTACCAGACATGCAAGTTTAATGTATCCCATTCGATATCGACGAACTCGCGAATCAGTGAACTCGACTCCGCATTGTTTGCAAAAGGTAGAAGAAGTGTCTTCATTATTAATAGAATGATAGTTTCCACAAGCACAGACTCCACTTTTTATCGGTCCAAATATCCTTTTACAAAGTGAACCATCCCACTCTGGTTTATGAGTCTTATAATGTAATGTATAAGGTTAATCAACTTGTCCAACAATATCTCCATTAGGAAATTTTCGCTCAGCCCATGTGAGAATCTGCTCGGGAGAAGCTAGTTCGATGCAAAGTTGTTTATAATTAGTTCGATGAATCATACATAATAAAAAGTCATGATTGCTTTTGTTTACACACACACACACACACATATATATATATATACGTACATATCCTAATTCAAAAACCCTAATTCAGCCTTTTAGCCATATGATTGAAGTATATGTACACATTGCATCTATTCCTTCGACCACCTACTAGAGAGATGCCTATCCTCCCAACCTTATGCCTCTATATATAGCTACTCGAATCAATGAGGATCATAATATATATAAAGATACATACACATCACATAGATACACATACATAAATATAAAATGATGGAGTAGAGACATTATGCATCACACATACATGCCTATATGCACACATGTATACATATACATGCATACATATTTACATGTACACATTTACACATATACACATATACATATATACATGTACACATGACATATACATGCCTACATGCACACATGTATACTTATACATGCATACACAATTATAAACACACTTGCATATGCATACATACACGTGTGCATACTAACACATGTATACATATAATACACATGAATACACACACATATGCATACATACATGACAAAAATTTGCTCCTCGGAAATAAAGCTATATATAAAATTTTAGGCATACTTCCGAGCTTCATGTTCTAACTTAAAAGAACATGATTTCATCTCTCTAGTAGGATTCATCGATATTCTAGTTGAATAAAGAAGAATCTATTATCTGATATCCATTCAAATGATTCAAGGTATTGATCGATAACTAGAGTAGGATTTACTATCTAATCTACTCATATTCATTATTGCCATCATTTTGGTAAGACATCAACGTAGTCTCATCTTCATTATCCTTATTGATTTCATTTTTTCTTCTATTGTTAAATTTGTATTCTCATGAATAACATCATCTATGGATGGACTAATATCGATTTCTGGTAATTCCTCTTCATCATTAGTAGAATCAACATGTAGACTATTATCCTCTTCATCAAAAAAATTAATATCATTATCATGTACAATGATTCTAATTTCTCTTTCAGATGTTGATGTATCAGTATCTGATGGTGAATCATCAAGAGGAATTTTTTCGATCTATGTAACAATAAATTGTTCAAACAATGACCTACCTCTAGGTTGAACATGAATGACTTGCCACCAAGGATGAGCATTAGGGTTTTTATAAAAAAATGCTTGTTCAACATGCCTAGGAAGAATATATGGTTCTCTAGTAGATCTCATTACCTTGGAAGAATCACTTGCCCAAAACCCGGATAATTCCTTTCTCAATGTGGAATTACTACCTTTATACTCAGCTCCAAACCATTCAACCTTCAAACTGACCTATCAAAATATATAAAAACAAAAAACCATTATTAGGTGCTTAAAAAAATAATAAACTCTATCATAAAAAATATAAACTTTTTTTTACCTGTTTGAATGTACGAAACGATATTTCGTAGATACCAACAACAGTTCCCACGAAACCAAGTTCGCCATCTATAAGGTTCATGTCTTTTGAGCTAGCACGTGATAGTTGCTTGAAAGAAGCAACAATACTAGAATCCTCTGTTTTACGTAAAGAATCAATAGATTTGATTCTAATATGCTATCCAAAAGTCCACACATTAGTGAGCATTTGAGCCTGCAAAAGAAATTGAATCAATAAAGAAAAACTAATATACATATATGAAAAAAAAACTATTATTAAGATAAAATTACCTTTCATTCACAACCTATCATTAACTCTCTCTGCTCATCTGAGATTTCTTCATTATTTGCGTTGGCTCATTGCAAACGAGTATATAGCCAATCCGTGATAGAAGATATACTTGTAATCTCATTATTATCAAGATTACGTCTATATCTTTTGTTTCTCCATCTTTTACTTCAGAGATTTTGAAGTTCCTCTTCGTACTCGTTAACAAATGCTTGCATGCATTCGCTATATATGCTACAAAAGTAGAAACATCATTTTTTTCTTGAAATGTAAATAAAAATGGAACTCCCTTACATGATAATACCCCGTCTATCATTTTTGAAGAAGACTTATTGATCCATGCATGTGGAGCTTCTTCATGAACTCTTTCAAGGTACTCACTAACATAGTACATGCACTCCTCAAGCATCCAACCCTTTGCCATGCATCCTTCTGGTTTCGCTCTTTGCCGCACATAACCTTTTAATATTCCCATAAATCGCTCGACCCAAAACATCCATCGAGTGTTGACAAAACCTACAATCTCTATTTCATCTACAAGATGGACTAATAAATGAACTTGAATATCAAAAAATGAAGTAGGAAGCTCTTTCTCCATCAAACATAGTAGCTCTTTGCATTCATATTTCTTTTGTGGGATAGAGTTCTTGTCAGTCTCTTTTGATGTAATCCACCTATACATATCATTAAAAAAATTATAAAAAAATTATTCACAAATAAAAGAAATCAAATATTCATATATATTGAATATAAAAGTATCATAATTACCTTATAAACGATCCAAGATGATAGATCACATCTCATACTCCTTTTGTTGTACATCCATCGATAACCAAAGGTAAAATACGTTTCAAAAAGTTATGCCAATCATGGGTCTTTAACCCAGATAATCTTTTTTCATCCATAGTAAACATGTTCTGGAAAGATGCTCCATATCCTATAGGAGTCTGAATCAATTGAATCCTATTGTTGATAGTCTGTATCTCTTTCGTCGTAAGTACCCAAGGAGTAGGTGCATAAGACGTTTCCTATCAATGTCTATCAAAAACTCGCCATAACTTTGGTTTTGAGTTTTGGTCCTTCAAATCATTCCTTGATGCTATGGTGTCTTTTAATCCAAGAGGATGCTGCCATAATGAATAACCAATATTCTTGAATATATGCATAGGATCAAGAAGATGACATACTTTTAACTCTTTCCAATACTCCAAAGAATACCATATTGATATATTCTCTGCGAATGAGAATTTTCCTTTACCTCTCTTCACATTCTCATTATCTTCATCATCACTGAAGATTATGTCCATTTTCAATACCAATCCATAGGCATCATAGGTTTTGGACACTGACATGTTTCAAGCTTTCCATTAAAATGTATCGTTTCTCTTTTACATCTTAATGGATGATCATCAAGCAAGAATCATCGATGTCGAAGATAAATTATTTTGTTGAGATTCTTACTATAGATTGATCTCAACCAATCACCATAATATGGACAAGCTTTATAACCCTTAGTAAATATTCTTGCATCATGAAAACGATAAAAATATAATTAGATTAACTCACATTTATTTGTATGCATATTGAATAAAAAAATTACATCAATACCTGAACAAACACCGTATCTTGGAAAATCATGAATAGTCCAAGCCACAATACCACGAAAATTAATATATCTTTCATTGATGCTTTTCGATACATCAATGACATTAATACCTCTCCATAACTCTTGGAGATCTTCAATGAGAGGAGCAAGATATATATTCATCTCTTTAACTTGTCTTTTTCTTGGGATTAAAAGTGAAAGCATTAAATGTTCCTTTTTAATGCTAAGATATGGCGGAATATTGTATTTTATGACTACCACTGGCCATGTTGACCATTTACTGGATTTCACGGCTGGAAAGCAACACTATCATGAGGAATTCTGATTATTCCATCAGTACTTTTATGGTCATGTCCCCATGTCAAAAGCTTTGATCATTCAGGGCTTTGAAACATATGTATAATTCGTGGATCCAATGGAAAATGTCTCAATACCTTTTTTGGGATTTTACCTTCTTTGTCCTTATATCAGGGAGATTGACATTTTGGACATGTCAAAGAGTCTGCATATTCACCTCTATATAAAAGACAATTGTTATGACATGCATGAATACATTGATAATCTATACCAAGATTGTTGATTATCTTCTTCATTTCATCATGTGAGGTAGGAAGAATATTTTGCCTTGGTAAAAAATTTTCAGATAATAACCTATAAGTTCATGAAAAATGACATATTAATAAAAATACATAAATAAATAAATAAATAAATAAATAAATATATATATATATATATATATATATATATATATATATATATATATATGTGTGTGTGTGTGTGTGTGTGTGTATATATGCATATGATTTTGTATATGTGTATGCTTATGTGTATGTATGTATGTATGTATGTATGTATGTATGTATGTATGAATGTGTATGTATGTATGTATGTGTATGTGTGCATGTGAAGTTGTGTATATTTGATTTCATTTTTAATTTTCTTTTTATTTATTGTGGTTTGTAGACTTTCATATAGATATCTAGACCACTGAATCGTTTGGTTGTTTCCCATTTTATAGCCAATCAATTACCTGCCTTGTTGATTAAGAGTCACATATTTGTTTACAAAAATTAAGTATTAGTTAGCTATGGAGGTATTAGGTCATTTGGAAAATAGGAGAAGCAAATTTATCTCGAAGATTTTGAAAGATGGATGAATAGTTTTAAAGGATGGGCAGACAGAAAGCATTCATTCAATGCAAGTTCTTGTTCTTACCTTAGCCAAGGTAAGAACAAAAACCTGCACTGAGTGAATGCTTTCTTTCCGCCCATCCTTTAAAATTATTCTTCCATCCTTCAAAATCTTCGAGAGAAATTTGCTTCTCTTATTTTTTAAACAACCTAATACCTCCATAGCTAACTAAGACTTACTATTTATATGCAAATTTCATAAAAGAGTTAGCAACGCAGGTATTAGATAGACTAGAATAGGAGAAGCAGATGTGTCAGGAAGATTCTAAAGGCTGGGTGGACAATTCCAAAGGCTAGATGGACAAAATATCTTCATTCAATATAGGTATGTATAATTTGAACTTACTCTCATAACATGTGTATGTGCATATATGTGTGTGTATGTTTATATGTGTTCATATATATATATATATATATATATATATATATATATATATATATATATATATATATATATATATATATATATGTGTGTGTGTGTGTGTGTGAGTGTGTGTGTCTATGTATGCATGTATTTATATGTATATATTTATGCATGTATATATATAAATAGATAGAAAATTAAAAATTATACCTTAATAGTGCTGAAACAAATACATTACTCCATCCAAAACAATTTTGAAGATTGAGAATAAGTAAGATCGCACTTAGTCGTGCCAAACGACTTCCTTCATATACATGCTTTAGACATTCCTCTCGAAGATATTTATCATTTTTAGAAATATCAATGCTCTCACTGTCATTTTGATATCAATCCTCAACAAAATCTACCATGCCATCATCTTCATCATTGTTACATAAATATTGTACTTTTTCTTCTTTTGAATATAGGTCTTTCAACCTTGCATATTCCATGGGATCACTTTCGCATAGCCTCCTCATATAAGCTTCTGATAAATGAGGTCTTATTGGCAATTGTGAATGGTGTGGTGGAATATCATCAACATCATATGTTGGAACCTACACACATGAATAAAAATCATTAATATTCCATAAATGAATAAAAAGTAAACTTTAAACATAAAATTAAATATATACGTTATTAAATACGAATATAAAATTTTCATTCTCTCTCTAGCTAAAAGGTGCTCTTGAAGGTCTATGCCATCCATAATTCACTAATAATTCATCAACAGTATGTAATGTAGTAATAACATTGACAACTATGTATCTTGCTACATCTCTACTCATGTATGATGATTAATGACTATTTTCACGCTCCTCAAATATGCAATTAGTCCTTGAACTATTATGTAACCCTCAACTACTATTTATTAAACCTATTATATTTCCATGCATGTAAGGTCTTCCATCAATATATAATCTTTCATTTTCTGCATGTGAAATCCTTCTACTAGTAAGGGATGCTGCATTCAAGCATATTCCATAAGTACTCATGCTTTGAACATAACGTGCAAGTCTATGCCAATCTCTCCATCCATATATAGGACCACAAAATGACATAAGAGTGACTTCAGAGTCCGGAGGCACATACAAATCCTCTACAATAAAGAGACCACGATCAACACTAGTAATAGTGGATGGAGTAATCATATAGCGATTACCCCAAAAGTTAAAAACCTCTCCATCTAAAGGAAGTGGTCCTCTATTCCATCCTCCATATCTTCTTCTATCATATGTTTGTACTAGAGAACGATCACGAGCTGGCAATGGATAATCTCCAGCCGTTTCAATCTCTAAACTAGGAGGTAGAGGATTTCTAGAAACCTCTGCTTGTAATTGATGAACAACAAGTCCATGATGTGTATGAGATATATTAGCATTATGAGTATGACAATTATTATCATCATCATCATCGAGCAAGTATTCTTGTATATCAACAGTAATTTGATTTTGTTTATGGTTTTTAAATAAAATAATGACATTAATTTATAGAAAAAATACATACCCAAGCATTAGCACATTGACCAAGTGGTGGTGCATGCTCAAAAGTACTATAATCTACCTCATGTTCAATACATTCCAATCATGGTCTTTGAAAATATGTGTTCATTGGTTATGATGAAAAGCAGATGAGTTATAGGTTGTGGAATCCTCTAACCAAACAATTTCTTATTTCTAGAGATGTTACATTTGATGAACAAAAAATTTGGTATGCAGATCAAAGTCATACAGTTGAAGAATTTGAAGAAGACGCAAGAAGTGAGAATGGAAAATCAAGTGTGCAAGTGAATGGAGATGAAGAGTATACGCAAGCAAGTACATCCAGAAGTGGATTAACAAGAGGAAATGAAGAAGCTTCTATATTTGATGAAGATGTGTATCCAAACACACATGAAGAATGTGAACCAAGGAGTTCAAGTAGGACAAGAAGGCAACTAGAAAGGTATTCTTATGATACTTCTTACATAACTCAGGAGAACTATGCATATATGGTCAAAGATGATGAAGAACCTCAGAACTATGATGAAACAAAAGGCAAGAAGCAATGGGAAGAATTCAATGCACTAGAGGAGAACAAGACTTGGGAACTTGTTTCTAAACCAAATGGTAAGAAGATAATTGGAAATAAATTGGTTTAAAAAGTGAAGAAGCTTGTAGATGGAAGTATAGCCAGATACAAAGCTAGACTGGTGGTGAAAGGCTATGCCCAAACTTATGGCATATATTATGATGAGACATTTAGTCCTGTAGCTAAGATGTCAACTATAAGGACAATCATTGCTATTGTAGCTTCAAAAGGATGGACTATGAGTCAACTGTATATAAAGAATGCATTCTGGAATGGATACATATCAGATGAGGTATACATGGAACAACCTCAAGGGTTTATAGATTCCAAGTATCCAAATTTTGTCTGCAGATTGAGAAGAGTACTCTATGGATTGAAGCAAGCTCCAAGAGCATGGAACTATAGATTGGTGAAGTATCTCAATGATCTTGGATATCAAAGTTCAAAAGCAGATTCAAGTCTACTCATCAAAAGAATGGATGAATGTACTATCAACATTTGTATTTATGTAAATGAAACTATAATCACAGGTACTTCAAATGAAGGAATCAAGGAGGTAAAGAGATTACTTGAGAAAGAGTTCAAGATCACTGATCCAGGAAAGTTATCATATTTTCTTGGAATGGAAGTCACTTACACAGATCATGGCATACATGTATCAGAAGAAAAGTATCTTCTAAACCTATTGAAGAAGTTTGCTATGGAAAATTGCAGAGAAGCTTCAACTCCACTTGAAGTCAATCACAAGCTCAGTAAATATGATGGTGTAGAACACAAAGATATGAGAAAGTATCAATCCCTTGTGAGTAGTTTGATTTATGCTACACTAACAAGACCTAATCTTAGTTATGCAGTGGGAGTTCTATCACAATTCATGCATTGTCCAAAGGATCCACATTGGATTGCAAGTCAAAGAGTTCTCAGATATATCAAAGGAACTATAAAGGAAGGATTATATTATCCTTTTACTTTAGATTTAAAGTTGAGAGCCTATAGTGACTCAGACTGAGTAGGTAATCAAGATGCCAGAAGATCAACTCATGGCTACATGATATACATTCGTGATAAGCTTGTAAGTTGGTGTTCAAAGAAACAACATACAGTAGAATTATCATCAACTAAAGTTTAGTACAAAGGACTTATAGAAGTAGCTAAGGAGCTCATATGGATGCAGACATTATTCAAAACTTGGGCATTAATCAAGGTTTACCTACAATACATGGAGATAACATGAGTTCACTTTAGCTTGCAGCAAATCCAGTATTTCATGTAGGAACAAAACATATAGAGATACAATATCATTTCCTAAGAGAAAAGGTAATGGAGAAAGAAATTGAAGTGGAGTACATTTCTACAAAGATTAGATAGCAGACATAATGACAAAGATCTTGGATGGTGTGAAGACCAACAAATTCAAAAGTATGGCAGGAGTGAAAGAAATAGAGAATGTCAAATAGTGATTGAGGGGGAGTTGTTGGAGAACCAATCACAAATTGGACATAAAGTTGAAGGTCAAAGTATAAGAAGAAAAGCACATGCCTATGTGAAGGGACAATTTCACACATGTACTATATTTGTAAAGTTAGACTTAACTTTAGTTCTAGAGTTTTCAAAAGTCACAAGATTTAAAAAATCTATATAAGTTAGTTTGTATCAACAGAGGTGGAGAGAGAGAGAGAGAGAGAGAGAGAGAGAATGTGAGAAAGAGTTCATTTTGTATGACTTAGAAATAGTCAGGTTTCTTTGAGTGAGAAAGCACATGTAAAGCTTTTGAGTTTCCATAGTTATCAGAAGATTTAATAGAAGTTCTGTGTATGAGACTCTCTCCTCCATCTTCATACGTTGCCTATTGTGTAATGATCTCAAAAGTGCAAGTTTTCCAAGCAAGTTGATATGTGGTATCGAGATTGAGATGATAAGTCATTAGTTTATCTATCTACTTCAACTACTGTTGTAAAGTTTTTCAAAATAGGAGATTGTTGGACCACCTCGATGCCTGGCATCGAGTTGTAGTTAACTTCTTATTTTCTATGTTTATGATTCACCTTATGATTTTGTGCTTGAAAAAGTGAGGTCTTATGTGAGAAGTTGATGCCCAACATCAAATTCTTGCTGAAAAGTGGACTTTTATGCACCAAGTCGATGCCAGGCATCGAATTTGCAGTATAGGGATATGCTTTTTACTTAAACAGGAAAGATTTCCAGCTCATACATGGTTGACTTGTGAAGGTCATAACTTGGTGTGTAGTGCAAAGTTTTTAGCAACTAATAGCTTGTTTGAAGCTCTTCTTGTCTACTTTCATCCACCAAAATTGGCAAAATAATATTCGTTCTAAGAGAAATGATGAAGACATTGAAGGTATGTCATTTCAATGACTAGAAATTTTTGAAGAAGCAAAGCTCTCACTTTAGGCAATCATTTCTCAAAGTTTGAAGTAGCATTGAGTTAATGGTGACCATAGAGGTTGTCTAGTGTCACATTAATTCATTTCTTGTGATGTTTCATACATCAAAAAGTCATAGAGAGTACACATGTGGAAGCAAAATGAAAATAAGAGTGTACTCACAAAAGAAAGAGTGTGTGAGACTCAAAATGAGTAACCATAAAATGGGTAAACTCATGTGGATTAGAAATAAGATTGCCAAGAGCATGGAGTAGACTCCTCAAGCTTCTAACCAAATACAAATGGGGGGGAGGCCCTCTTTATATACACTTGGGAGGGGCTCTCCAAAGTTCTCATGTGGGATAATTCCCCTGAAAGGAGAATGAATACAACTGGTAGAAGCACATGGCAAGGTACCCAAATACGAAATAAACTAGAAATGGAGTGCCTCTTGGATTCAAAATGGAGATTCAAAATGGAGATGCACACATGTAGTTGAAGTAGAAGCAATCATATCGTCAACAGAAGTCACACCGCCCGAAATCATGGAAGAACTTGTCACATTATGGGCACGTGTACTCAACCTCCAAGCTTAGGTTGTTGCTCAATCAGAGCCTCCAAGACCTAACTCCCCATCAAAAATCCCAGCGCAAGAAGAGATAATTTCAATCCCGGTAGAGACTACTTATTAAGAAGAATATGAACTATAACCGGCCCCATGTGGAGGAGTCACGGCAGAAGGGTTGGATACTTTTGAACTTCCCACTTGCGCATGGCTAAAATCTATTGAAGATCTTGGTCAGACTCACCTAGCCAAGGTTGAAGACCAACTCCATGCGATGGCCCTCATAGAAGAACGCATCCTGCAATCACCTTATTTCACATAACTGGTGCCATGAATGTATATACCCATCAATGAGCTTCAATACAAACCTTATTTTCTATACATGGTCGAATACCAATTGGTGATTGAAAAGGAAACTAGGAAGAAACCGACTCACACTCTGGATTTTGGGAATATCACTCCAAAGTCTTAATTAGTTGATCGTCACATCTACTACGGTTATTCGCCTATGAACAACTAGTGTATTCTACATAGTGTCGGCTCCCACCACCAGAGGAACCTCAAGCAATCAATTGGGCTAAACTAGAAGTTGATCTTGTAAGACGTATTCACATCACAGAGCACACCCTAGCCCAAGATCTCTTACAAACCTACATTATGCAGACCTTGTCTCAAAAATCCATGGGGGACGACATACGTGAGAGAGAGGGGGTGTTGGCAGTACATCTGGTAGTGGCAGAGGCATCGGTGTAGAGGTAGCATGTAACATGGGAATGCAGTGAGTTGCGAGGGCCACACACTTCATTTTTTTCAAGAAATATACTTCATGGTATTCTTTTCAAACTTCAAACAATCCTCTTGTAACATATGTACCATAAAACACCCAACTTTGTATTTAACAGCTCTGTTTTGTGCAAGCCGAGGAGTCCTCGAGCTTCAAGAGCCTAGGTAGAACAACCATACCAATTTTGGTTATTTTTAAACCTCATTTGGACCCCCAAATGACCTCGAGAACCTATTTTTTAAGTATGTCAGACATTAGGTATGAAACTGATCAAAATTAGTTTAAAAACTATAAAAAGAGCTAAAGAGCTCATTTTTTGAGGTTAGCTTGCGTTAGTGAGTGTGAGCTCTACTGTGTGTGTGTGCATGTATGTGTGTGTGCATTCTCATGCTTCTCACCTTCACCTTCATGCACTTCATGTGTTCATGATCTTTATATCACTCCTATCTCTTCCACGAATTGACAATTAAGGAGGTGGAACTTCTTAGCATGGAGCTTATCCTAGCATAGAACAACCCACTAGAATCCTACTATTGTATACAAGGATAATGTTACAACATTCAAGAATCTTGCATCTACAGGACTCCTCTAGAGCATTTACATGGCTCTTTGAAGTTTTACAAAGGATTTTTTTAAAAGAAAATGGCTTAAAATATGAAAATTTTGGGGGCTCGCTTCTCTTCACTTCTTTCTCTTGCAACAATAGAGTGTCATATACACCTCAAAAAAATGGATTTGCAAAAAGAAAGAACAATTCTCTTGTGGAGATGGCAAGGTGTATGGTCAAAAGTTGTTGAGATATCAAGCTCAACATGTGATGATGATCCAAGATGACACATATCAATTTTTCATTTATCTGACATGTATAGTGGTCACGCTGGTATATGTCAAGGATACTTCATTTAGCTTTACTAGATTTATCTACAGAGAGTGATGGCACATTTTTTTCTTGCCAGCTGACTCATTTGCGAACATTAGAATTCTCCTTCTATACTGTTCTTTATATATTGCACTTGTTGTATTCTTATTTTAGGTCATTCTTGTACATTCCTTTTATGTAATAGAAGACGAAGAAGAAGAAGAACATTCTTCCTTGCCTCAATCTACATCTATGCGTCTCTTTGATTATGAGAGTGTTTGTGTGAGCTCTCTTGCTTATCTCCTTCCTCCTGACATGGTGTAGCTCAAGCGTAAGCACCACCTCCTTTACTTGTCAATCCGCAGAGACATGGGGACCGGTATGAAGACCATGAGCAAGTGAAAGCACAAGTGCGTGAGTGAAAGCACACAAACATGCACACACATACACACACGCGCACAAGGTAAGATCAAAGAGAGGAACAATGGAAAGCTTCGATTGAAAATGAGTTCTCTTACAAAAGCTCTATTCTCTCACCAGCTAACCCCAAAAATGAGCTCTCTAGCTCTTTTTATAGTTTTTTGAGTAGTTTTGGCCTTGTCCAGACCTAGTGTCTGGCCTAGTTAAAAATTAGGTTCCAGGGCTTATTTGAGGGCTCAAACGAAGTCTAAAAATTATGAAAATTGGTAAGATGATACTTCTAATACTCCTCAAGCTCGAGGACTCCTCGTCTTGAACAAAATGGAGTTAAAAAAAATAGAAAATGGTATTTACAATGGTTTTTAGTGATGAAAATCACTATTTTTGTAGGGGTTTCTTCTGAAATTTGACATACACTTATTGGAGCTCCCTACTTGCTCCTTCTACTTGTGTGTCCACCTCTTTGATGTGCTCCTGTGCTTTGTCCTTGACCTTCTGCTTCAACACTCCCCCCCCTCTCGAGCCTGTCGTCCCTAACAGACCCTTGTTGTAATGGTTGTTCCATGTAGTGCTTTGAGAGGTAGTGTCTGTTCAGTAGGAACAAGAGCCGTCTTCCTTCCAAATGTGGCAGGGTTGGTTTTCCGATTCTTCATTTGACATTAAAAGCCATTGGAAGTTGTTGTCCCTTTGTATGCGCTCCTTCCTTGGATTCCAGCATGATTGTGTCATTGTGAGTCGCCATTGATGGCCTCTAGATCTTGTTAAGATGATGTTCATAGTAATCATGCCAAGTACCCATAATGACTGATGGGTAAGTGAGTTCGTGCATGGGTTGAGGAAAGTATGTGCCTCGTGCATGGCCTTGTAAGGTAGCCATATGCATGCTTACTTGGAAAATGCATTGGAAGAAGTATGGTGCAAAAATTGGGAGTCTTGAGCTAAGTGCTCAAGGGTATGCCGACGAAGAGGCTTCCTAATCTATCATGGTGTTTCCAGAGTAAAGGTACTTACCATGGTGAAGGATCGATCGATGTTTATCTCCTCGTGTTGTACTCACGGCATTTGTGATGGACTGTCAGCTAGTCTTTCATTGTCGATGAATGTCCGTGTGGATGGTTCACTGATGAAATTCTTTGAGTGACTCGTCTTGTCTCCTCTTGTCAAAGCAATATTGGCCAAGTACTGAGAATTGAATTTTTGTATATTCCTTGACAAATGACATTGGGTAACTACACCAAGCTTAGTTTCACATATTCTCTTTAGTTCACCATAAGTAGGAGTCTTCTCATCCAGTATACATACAAAGATTTGTAGGGTACCAGAACTACCCCTTGCAGATATCTCCCTGGATGCTCTCTTACATGCAGTAGTTAAGCATCACCTCAAGTTGCGGACCTTCAAGCTCCTCACTCCTACCATAGTAAGAGGAAACCATAGTTGTGGATTCCATGTTCATGCCAAGTTCTTGACATCTACCAGATAAGGCAGCAATTATATCATCTGCTTGCCGATACACACTTCTATCCAAAGTGATTAATGGCCAGTAATCAATAGTTCCACCTTTAACCAAGCATGACTCATTCATGTTTCATGAGCCAAACCTGGGAACAAGTGCTTCCTCTCCTTTTTTTTTTTATTTTTTTATTTTTTTTTTAAGGAACAATGTCACCAAACAAGAAGACAGATGTTAGTATCAGAAAAAATAGTTGACATATGTCAATGTGCTCTTGTGCATGGGACTCTCCAATGTGTCCATGCACGGCCCTGTAATGTGGCCCTATATTAATGCATACTTTGGAAATGCATAACTTGAATGGTGCAAAAGACTGGGTTGTGCAAGGAGCACATGGTTGTCGCTCGTCGAGGCTTTTCGATGTTATTTGCGGATGTTGATGCCATCTATCGTGGAGGTATCCATTGGATCTTGAGATGACAACTGATCCTTCCTCCTTACAGGGATCCATTTGAGAAGGATCTGCGATTGTGTAGTGAGCATCTTCGGCCTATTCATCCTTGGCTGGTTTCTTGACTGCTGTGTCCCTTGTGGTTGGCGCATTGTTCTTGTAGGGGCCGCTGATGCTTTTGGCTTCCAAACCCATATCCTTGATGATTGTCTTCTGACTCTTGTTGAAGAGGTGAGTTGGTTTACTATTGGTCGTGGTGTTGGGTTCAGACCCTTGGCTCCCTTTGGCTTCTTTGTTGAGACTTTTCTCACGTGGGAGAGCATAGGTTGTTGTGTATATAGTAGCTTCTTGGGTACCCATATTTGTAATCGTCCATGTTGAGCTTCAGCTAATTTCTTAGGCATCCAAACTTGTCGGATACCTGGTGGTTGAGCTTGTCCGAGCTCCTTCCTTCGTCTTCTGGCCTGGTTGGCTTGCTTGGATGGGATTTGTGGGGGCAAGGTTGGTGGTTGCTCTCCTTTGCATACCTAGATCTGCTTCATGCTCGGAACTGCTTTCTTGTTGAATGGTGTCTTTCTATTTGATGTAGCAGTTGTCGTGAACAGTTGTGTTTGCTTGTGTGGTGGAACTACTGTGGCTACTTGATTCTTTAGAGAAGAAGGAAGATCCACCCGCCTTCGAACCTGTTCTTCCACGATTGACTCCTTCTGCATTATAGAGCTTCTGACACATACAACATCTTCTTCCATATGATTAGTCTTAGAAGAACTAAGAGAGTGTGTGGTGCCATGATCTGGGAGCATGCAGTTCTCTAATTCTACGGTAATGCATTGTTCATGTACCCAAACTTGAAGAATTTGACTTCTTAGGTTTAAGTTAACTGCATGGTCATAGATCCAATCTTGACCCAAGACAAGTGGTTCTGTAAGGTTCTCATCTTGACACACTAGCGCTTTGACTTTCATTGGAACATCTTGAAGGTAGATGGGAAGTTCCACCTCGCCCAAACAAGGCGTTTCCACACCTCCCAATCCTATGAGATAAGCTTCTATGGGTTTGATGTTCAACTGCAAGTCTTGGCAGTAGGATAGTCTAACTGCACTACTCGCTGCACCTGAATCAATCAATCCTTTCACAACCCTTGCACCCTTTCCTTGTCCTATCTCTATGGCCACAAAGGGACGTCAGTCAATGACTTGAGAAGTAATTATGCCTGATTTTTGGCACACATCCATGTGATATTTTGAGGCTTTTGAGTTGACATCTAGGCCTAGTCGCCTTAACTTATTTTGCATAATACTCTCTCTGGCCTCTACTTGTGCTTCTTCCCTCACCCTTAGCTCCTCTTCTTTTCGCTTCTTAGCAGTGTTGAGTCTCATAAGCATTTCCTCTGTAAGAGGTTCTTGGTATAACTTGACTCTACATCCACTAATATAGTTTGGCAAGATATCTCCTTCTAAAGTGGCCAACTGAACTGCACCGCTAGTGGAAATTCTATTAATGATCATGGGTTCGTATCCTCTTTTTTCCAACTTACGGGCATGTTGTTTTAGTGTGTAAACCAACACTAGATCTCTCTCTTTCAATCCTTTATCTTTGATGTGTGCATCAAAGTATGCCTTTTGTCTTTTCTTTGCAGCATAGATGCCTGCCGCCGCTCGTAGCCTCGTCTCACCTAAGCGTGCTAGATCAAAGATCCTAGAGGACAACTCATGTCCATTCCACTCATGCTCTTGTGCTACCTTTAAAGCTGGGATTAGGAAATCAAATGGTAGCACAGTCCAAAGACCATCCGAAATGGGGTGGCATTGACTACTGTTTTGTAGGCAACTCGGTAAGCCCAAACAACATGATGAAGTTGTTTGTCCCAATCAGAGCGTTTATTATTTACCAGTTTTGTCAATACGTTAGAGAGGATCTTATTGGTGCTCTCGGCTTGTCCGTTAGCTTGTGGGTGATAAGGGGCAGACTTCTTATGTATCACCAAGAATTCCTGGAGAAGATTTTCAATGATCTCATTCAAGAAGTGTGTGCCTCTATCGCTCACTAACTCTATTGGTAGCCCATATCTCATGAACACATTCTCGAATAAGAACTTAGCAGTAGTCTGAGCATCATTCTTTGTTGTGGCTTTCACTTCTACCCACTTTGTAAGGTAATCTGTGGCTACAATAATATACTCTGCATGGGAGTTTCTAGCTGGGGGGTTAATAGGACCTATGAAGTCTATGCCCCACTTCAAAAATGCATGCCCTCCCATCATTGGCCTCAAAGGCATCTCGTCTTTTCTAATTGGATATTGTGCACATTGGCATCTGTCACATTTCTTCACATAGGTATGAGCATCCATATGAAGAGTGGGCCACCAAAGTCCTGAGAATAGAATGGTCTTGATTACTCGATCAGGACCGAAGTGTCCACCTGCGACACCGCTGTGTGCAGTTTCTAAGACTTTCAAATAGTCTGATTCATGAATGCACAGTCTTAAGTAACCATCTTTGCCTCTTCGGTATAAGTTGTCTCCTACTAAGGCATAGCCTTGAGCCTCTTGCTCCATGCTTCGTCTTCTTGCTAAACTAGCCTCTTTGGGTAATCTTCCCGATCTCATAAACTCTACCAATGGAGCACTCCAATCAGGAATTAATGACACTTGATAAAGGGTTGCATGCTCCACTGGGGGTTTTTCCTGGCACACATGACAATTCTTAATCCACTCATGAATTTCTTTGTCCATGCTAGGCCAATACACTCCTAAACGTTTTAGATTGTGCAATGTTCATTGTTTAGAATAGTGATTTCCTAGAAATCCTTCATGGGCTTGTTGCAACCAGCTAGTATGTTCGCCATCCTCGACACAACAAGCGAGTACACCCTCCGTATCTTGTTTGTACATGCTTCCTGCCAATATGTGATATTTTTGTGATTTTACAATTTCTTATTGTGATGTTTTCACATTCTTATTTGCAGGGCCGAAGGTTAGGACTGGTACCAACTTATTTGCCCATTTAGGAACAACTTCTAAATTGAACAAATAAGCATCGGGTAATTCATCAGACACTCCTTGCGATGACTCTCCTGAAGTGATGCGAGAAAGGTGATCTGCCCAAAGGTGGGTTCTACCTTTCCTAACAACAACTTCAAAGTCATATTCCATTAGTAAGAGGAACCATCTTACTAAGCGTCCAGTATTGCAAGGTTTATTGACCAAATATAACAAAGCTTGATGATCAGTGAAAAACCTGAACTTGTTGGCCAATAAATAGTGTCTAAACTTCTTCACAACATATACCATGCCTAAGCCCTCTCGCTCAGTTTTGGTATAGTTTCGTTCAGATGCGGTGACCTGTCTACTAGCATATGCTATGGGCAAATCTAAGTTTCCTTCACATGTGGGTTGTGCTAGCACACATCCTATGGCGTGATTGGATGCATCCACATGGACATGGAATGGTTTATTCCAATCAGGAGTGGTCAGTATTGGTGCTGTGCACAAATGTTTCTTCAGTTCATTGAAAGAATTCTCGCATTCGTCGTTCCACTCAAAATTAGACAACAAGGCATAAAGGGGTCTAGCTATGATCGCGTACATGTGGATAAACCTATGGTAATATCCACAATGGCCCATAAAGGCTTGTACCTCCTTAACATTCCTTGGCCTTGGCAGCTCTGCTATGGCTCGTACCTTATCTTCATCTGTTGAGATTCCATTCTTAGAAAAAATATGATCTAAGATTTTACCTTGACGCACCATGAACACACACTTTTCTGGGTTCAGACACACTCGATAATCTCTACACTTGTTGAAGATTTGTCTGAGCTCAGGGATGTGAAATCTTCTTTCTTGGGAATGAGCACATAAATCATCCACATACACTTCTAAGCTCTTTTGCAAGAACTCTTTGAAGACATGACACATGAGCCTTTAGAATGTTGCAGGTGCATTGGTGAGCCCAAATGGCATCACACGAAATGCAAAGATTCCCCACTCTGTAGCAAAAGCTGTTTTGTGTTGATCTTCTGGGGCAATGGCTACTTGATTGTAACCTGAAAATCCATCAAGGAAGCTATAAACTTCCTTGCCTGCAACACGCTCCAATAGGTGTTCTGTGATTGGAAGTGGATAACTATCTCTGATCGTAGCGGCATTAACTTTTTTAAGGTCAATACACACTCGCAACTTCCCGTTCTTCTTGGGCACCACTACTATGGGGGACACCCATTTAGTATGCTCAATCTCATAGATGAATCCAGCTTCAATCAGCCTATCAATTTCTTCTTTTATTTTGGCTGCATATGTATCATTATATGTGTAGGGCTTCTGTTTGGTGGGCTTGGCATCAGCAGTCATGGGGATAGTATGAGAGCAAATTCTTGGATCTACCCCTTTCAAGTTTCTATAGTGCCACACAAACACATCCCTATATTCCCTTAATAGAGCTACGAGCTCCATTTCTTCTCTTGCACTTAGGTCATCTCCTATATATGTGCATCTCTCTTCGTTCTCTTCAATGGTCACTACAATTTTCTTGGTCTTTTCTTTATTATCATATGATTCTCCTATGATGGCCTCTCTCTTAGGCATTCGTACCAAAATTTTGCGGTCGTCAACTTCATATTTCTTGAAGTTTTCTAGTACTTCAAACAATGATTCCTCCTCTTCGTGTTTCACTGCTTTTCTTTTCTTTTTCTTTTGACTGCTCTCACTTCCATCCTTTGAATTTACCGTTTTAATGCTTATGAGAGGTTCTTCTTCTTTCTGGTTAAACACGCCTACATCTTCTAAATAGTGCTTCTCTGAGTTAAAGCAACTATCCATCACAATGGACTCTAGATCATCGTCATTCTCTTCTTCTTCTATGACATCACTAGGGTCACATTCTTCTAGCAAGGGCTGACACATGAACACTGAGATATCATAACCCTCCTCATCACAATGAGGTGTCCATTGTTCTTCATTGACAGCAATGTCCATGGTGGCTAAGATTTCTGGCCAGCCATGAGGCTCAAATTCCTCATCTGGAAAGATCATCGGTGTATACGCTGGGTCTTTAATTGGTCTATCTCCTGGCGAAGTTCCTTCTTCTCTTGCCTTTAAACGTTTTTCCTCTTCCTCTGCGACCTTGCACATCCACAAATGAGTATCTTCATGCAGCCATGATGGATTAGGTGAACTTTCAGAATGCACAGAGATAGAATCTTCTTGCGCTTTGTGGATAGAATTCCACTGTAGGGGTGGTACATCTCTGAAGGTGTAATCCTTCAAATTGACCTTGGTGGTGACCCCTAAGTGTTGTAAGTACAAGGAGTTGGTTCCCCAATCCTGTACTATTTGCAATTGTCATAGGAAGGGTCTTCCTAGGATCATCTCATAGATGTTATTTTTCTCAAAGTCACATATAGCAAATGTATGTTCAAACTCCACACCACAAGTGGTTAGAGTTATCCCTTCAAGCAATCCTAGAGGTCTTTCAAAATGACCGTCGGCCATTTGAAGCTTCATTCTAGTTGGTCTTAATGTGGGTTTGCCCCATTGCTTCCACAAGGAGGTGGTCGCAATGGCAACACCAACACCTGAATCTATGATTGCTTTGGTTGTGTAACCTTGGTAGGTGATTGGAAGATAAGTATTACCTTCTTCACCCTCACACATGTCCCCTATTTTGTGGAGCGGTATCTCTGGAACTTTTTGCTTAGAGCCTGTTTTTGGCCTATTGGAATCAAGTTTTGGAACCTGATCCTTCACATGATTCCATAGCTCAGGTTTTGCTTTGAGCATCTCTTCTACAGTGAGATGACATTGAACCTTAGTGTTCTTTACGACATCAGTGTTCCTTCGAACCACTGATTCTTCGTGTCTTACCAGTATTGTGGGAGCTCTAATCTGGAGAGATTCAGATTCCCATGGGCGTGGAAATTGAGGCAGTTCTTCTAGGGTATTAGATTCAAAATCTAGTCTTTTGTCTTCTTGTTGTTCTGCTTCATCTCCATAAATAGATGGAATGTCTTGGGGAAATTGATCATGAAGATCATCAATTTCAGGAAGAGGAGGAGGATTACTCTTCTCCTTGGCCCATTTCTCTTCTTGTATTTCCCGCAAGAACTCTTGAGAGTACTGTTGAATTGAAGGAGGTATTCCAACATCCGTGGAATTAGGAACATACGCTCCCATTGGTGGTGAGCTTCTTCTCTCAAAAATTGGTTTAGCCTGTGGAGGTAAAGAAACTTGTGGTTTGTTTACCAATTGCTCTAATCTTTCTAGTAAGCCCTGGAAATGCAAATCCGATTTGATAGAGTTTGTCTGATTGAACTTTTGACTAGTCTCAAGTATAGCTTGAGCTTGTTCTACCATTTTCATGCACATTTTCATCCGTTCAATCTCTAAATCTGCTCTAGGGTAACTCTTGTCTAGGTTTGTAGCTGTTGGCCCTTCTTGAAGTCGAGCCTGGTAGGCCTTGAACATCATGTCCAAGCCTTCTGGGGTTGGATCTGCCAGAACAGACCCTGGTTGCGGTCTATTTACAATGGGTGGTGGGGTGGTATGAGATGGAGTGAATGGAATTTCGGCATGCGAGGGGTTTTGAGATGCAATGTCTTCTATTTTTGTTTTTGAGTCTTTCAAGCTTTCTTCCAGTTTTGATAACTTTTTATTCCACTTGCGATTGGCCTTCTCTTTGGTATCTTTCCATGTTCTTGTTTTCCTCTTACTAGGCTCTCTTGATTCACTCGACTCCGATTGTTCTGCTGGTTTATCTTGTTTTAATGCTTGTGCCCTAGTAACTACCTATACAGGACCCACATTACTGCTACTGACACTTGAATCCGCCACTAAGCCTACCACATTAATGGGTGTAATCTTGGACGCACTAGAGGGGTTTCTTGGACAATCTATGGGGAGATGGTCTTTGCCACAATCAGGACAAAAAGCCTGTATTGTGATAGCCCATCCTTGACTCTGAGATGGTGGGTGGGGACAATCACGAAGGAAATGGTCGCCCTGACATCTGAAACATGGTCCTCTAGGGGCTTGTGGTCTTACTTGTCTCAATTGGGGCCTAGGGTTAGCATTTGTGTACATGACATTGGAGTATTTAGGCTCCCAATTTTGTTCCATAGGTGGTGCCTCATATTGATACAGATAAATCTCACTATGTTCAGGTGACTTTGTGTAATAAGCATGTGGACTACCTTCATGGGAGTAGTCTGAACTATGAGCATGAGAGTCATTCTCTGAGATCAGTGGGGTCACTGGCACCAATGCTCTATTAAGGTTCTCTTCTGCCACTCCATACTTAACTGGAATTGTATTGGCAGGAGCTAGTGGTTGGTTTCCCAAGACTGGTTGTGGCCTGTATGGTGCCTGATATTGCTGTTGTGGTCTATAATATGGTTGTTGGTATTGGTTCGGATACCTACCTTATGCGTAAGGTTGCTGATAATTCTGTCTAATAGCCTGCCTATTGTAGGGACAATCTTGAGCCGTATGGTTTGTGTACTTCCTTTCAATAGAGCAGTATGGGGTATTCCTTTCTCTCATGTTCTGGTTGTGCATTGGGCATACATTAGCCATGTGGTCGCCTCTGCAAGTATAACACCGATTCAATGGAGTGACTCTCTGTGTTTGTCTATTTTGGACTCCCAGCTTCTTGGCAACTTGCTCAGCTATCTCCTCTATTTCCGTGGAGATTTTTGAAGTATGACTAGTAGAACTATCCGAATCCTTATAGAGTTTGGACAATCCTAACTCCTCACCCAAGTTATCTTCTATGTCAATGCACGTACGCACGCACTCTTCTATGGATTTAGGATCTTTCAAGTATACATATAATCTTAACTTTGTGCTCAGTAAGCCATCTAAGAACAAAGCCACTTGTTTGGCTGGTGTGGCTGGAGCAGGGCATCTTTCTAGGTACTGTCTAAACCTTCTACCTGCTAGTTGCACTGTTTCTTGGGGTGTCTGCTTGAAGCTGTGGATCAAAGATGAAGTGTTACGCCTGATACCACTCTTGGAAAATTCTACAATGAATTCGTCTAGCAGTTGACCTATATCGCGATAGTTGCGACTACTCAGTGGTTGAAACCAAGCTAAGGCAGTGCCCTTAAGAGTCAAACCAAATGCCTCGTACTGGGTGAACAAATCCTCAACTTGTTCCGCTCTTAATACTTGTTTGAACTCGGCCACATGATCATAAGGATCTCCTGTCCCGTCAAAATAATTCTTCATTGCTTCGATCACTTGAGTGGGTCTAAGAGTTCTTGGGTGCTCTCGGGGTCTAGGCAATGGAAACTCCTGTTCATCTCTTTGTTGCCTATTTGATTGATGTCTCTCTCTTTCAGGTCTTTCATTTTCAAATCCTAATCTATTTCTACCCACAGTGTGTGCAAAACTTACCTCAGGTCTCTCTCTATTTCTTTCTCTCTAGGCTTCATGAGTGTGGGATGATCCTACTCCTTGGAGGCCATGGGAAACATTAGATCTTGATGGAGGGAAAATCAATTCACTCTTCCAAGTATATGCATGTCTATCATGTTCTGTTACCAAGAACACTTTCTCTGATGTGTTATCCAAGAAGACAACTTTTCCTGGTATCTCTGGGTCCTTGAACTCGTAGATGATGACTATGCCCAATTGGCTAGGTTGATCTGGCTTGAATCTCCAAAAGGCTTCCTCTGTTTCTCTATTCAAGAATAGTTCTATGCTTTTGTTATCTTGAGGAATCCAATCTGGAGTGATCACTCTGGTCAAAACTGACTTGCCTCTAGGAGTCTGGGGTCCTTATCCTACATTTCCTTGTTCTAGGTCTTCTATCTCATTCTCAGGAATGATATTTCCAAACTCATCAGTCCTATCTGGTAGGTTGGTGACCACATACATGGTTCCTTCCTTATCAATGTATGAACCCTCTTCGAACTTGACCACTGGGTGTTCAAGTCCAAAGGCTTGATCTGGATTTTTGAGTTGGACCACTGATCGCCTCAAGCCATCCTCATAGATGCGAGCACCTAATCGGTTGGTCCGAGTATATTCCAATTGTGTCTTATATGGACCTTCTGGTGTTTGTAAATAGGCCGTTCCTGAATGACCTGCAGGTTTTCCCATGCTAAAAGACATTTCTGAGTCACTTGTATCTGAACTTAGTACGTAAGGATGACCACTTAGTTGTTGTACCCAAGACTTAACTGTATGGTTGACACTAGCTTCAGAAGATCTAATGCTTTGTCTATCCTTGCCTAGGTGTCTACCAGATCTCAGGTTCATAAGCTTTGGTTAAGACTCAAAAATTTCTCCTTAGTATGGTTCAAAATCCTTTGGAGTCCCCTTGGTTTCCTGGCCCCACCTGAGGGTCAACTTCAAAATATCATATCTGAAAATCAACGCATTATTCTTATAAAAAATAGTTGAGCCCGTGTAGGATTCGAAACGAGCTTTCCAACGAGCTATAGAGCTCAAAAAATGGACTTTGGATGAAAAAGTTATGTCAAATCAGGCTCCTGGGGGTCAAAACAGGGAAACGAGAACTTTTGGAAAAAACCGCGATTTTGTGAAACCAAGAGAATCGCGATGCTGTGAAACCAAGAGAATCGCGATTGTGTAAATTAGAGAATCGCGATTGTGTGAAATCAGAGAATCGCGATTGTGTGAAATCAGAGAATCGCGATTGTGTGAAATCAAAGAATCGCGATTGTGTGAAATCAAAGAATCGCGATTGTGTGAAATCAAAGAATTACGATTGTGTGAAATCAGAGAGTCGCGATTTTGTACCTTGAGAATCGTGTCTTCACAAAATCGTGTTTTTGCTGAAAATCGTGATTTGTGAGAATCGCGATTTTGAGCAGAGGATCGTGTTTTTGAGAATCGCGATTTTGAGCAGAGGATCGTGTTTTTGAGAATCGCGATTTTGAGCAGAGGATTGTGTTTTTGAAAATCACAATTGCCAACAGAGAATCGTGTTTTCACAAAATCGTGTTTTTGCTGAAAATCGTGATTTGTGAGAATCGCGATTTTGAGGAGAGGATCGTGTTTTTTGAAAATCGTGATTGCCAACAGAGAATCATGTTTTCATAGAATCGTGTTTTCATAGAATCGTGTTTTTGCTGAAAATCGTGATTTGTGAGAATCGTGATTTTGAGCAGAGAATCGTGTTTTCACAGAATCGTCTTTTCACAGAATCATGTTTTTGGCTGAAAATCGTGATTCGTGAGAATCGCGATTTTGAGCACAACCATAGAATCGCGATTCTGAGAATGATCTCAGAATCGTGTTTTTGAAAACTTAGAGAATCGCAATTCTGAGCACAAGTAGAGAATCGCGATTCTGAGAATGACCTCAGAATTGTATTTTCTTCAGAGGGCTTTGAGGCGGGAAACAGAGAATCGTGATTTTCAAAAAATTTTGAATTTTTCACAGAATCGTGATTTTCATCACAGAATCGTGTTTTTTGGTGGGAAATTCAAATTTCTGAGCGCCGAGCAATGGCGATCTTCGTATGTGCAAAAAATCATGAAAAAACACAAGTTCTTGCTCTCTCTTGCACTTCCTAATTGCTTCCCACACAATGATGCATGAAAGATGGTATGAAAATGGTGAAAATGCACTAAAAAACAAAAAATTTCTATGAAGAAGAAGATGGAAGAAGATGGAAATGGTGATGATGATGAAGATGAAGAAGAAAAAACAGAAAATGAACAAAAATGACAGTTTTTTTACCTTCCAACGTTGCAAATCTACGATCTTACCATCACGACGCTCGTCCTCGAAGCTCTCTCCCCGACAACAGCGCCAAAATTTGGTGTAGCTCAAGCGTAAGCACCACCTCCTTTACTTGTCAATCCGCGGAGACGTGAGGACCGGTATGAAGACCACGAGCAAGTGAAAGCACAAGTACGTGAGTGAAAGCACACAAACATGCACACACATACACACACACGTGCACAAGGTAAGATGAAAGAGAGGAACAATGGAAAGCCTCGATTGCAAATGAGTTCTCTTACAAAAGCTCTATTTTCTCACCAGCTAACCCCAAAAATGAGCTCTCTAGCTCTTTTTATAGTTTTTTGAGTAGTTTTGGCCCTGTCCAGACCTAGTGTCCGGCCTAGTTAAAAATTAGGTTCCAGGGCTTATTTGAGGGCTCAAACAAAATATAAAAATTATGAAAATTGGTAAGATGATACTTCTAATACTCCTCAAGCTCGAGGACTCCTCGTCTTGAACAAAATGGAGTTACAAAATTAGAAAATGGTATTTATAATGGTTTTTAGTGATGAAAATCACTATTTTTGTAGGGGATTCTTCTGAAATTTGACATACACTTCTTGGAGCTCCCTACTCGCTCCTTCTACTTGTGCGTCCACCTCTTTGATGTGCTCCTGTGCTTTGTCCTTGACCTTCAGCTTCAACACATGGTATCATAGCCAATGTGGCTATAGAGAGCTCTCGGAGAAGGCCGACGGTGAAGAGTATGCGAGAAGGCATGGAGAAAGCGCGATTCACAAACGACCTCAGATTGCTATGAAAATTGGCATGGAATTAGAAGGCCTCAAAATATGTTTGAGAGTTAGCCCTTTAGGGTCACTTGTTTTTGTTAGATCGAGGTTATGAAGCCATCTCGACCTCTGGTTCGAGCCCACAATGTGGGGCCACAGAGAAACTAGGTTACTTTGCGAAATTGTAACTTGCATCCTATTTGGTAACACATATACTCCATATCCAAAATTTCAAGGGATTTTGTGTACTATTGATACATGAAAACTGTGTTTTGTTGAGATCGAACTATCATGTCATAGTGCGATAGTGTTCAAGCAGAAGTGCTGCTTGTAGTGTTTTGCAATGTTATGAATTGCTGCAAAAATGGCAAACGTAGATGGAATGAGTCAGGTTATGAGTGATAAGTTGGACAAGAACAACTTCCATGCTTGAAGATTCAGAATGATGAATTTCTTGATGGGAAAAGGCTATTGGAAGTACATCAAAGGGGAGAATGAAAATGCTCCATAGTTACTTGAGAGGAATCAGACTATAGACTAGTTAAGAGCATATGAGGAATGGAATCAAGGAGCATGAAAGGTAATGTATTGGCTATTTGTTAGCATAGAGGATAGCATGATTGGACACATAAAGGATGCCATGACTCCAAAAGAGGCTTGAAACAATTTGGTCACTTTGTATGAGACCAATACAAAGGCATGGAAATTGCAACTCAAGAATGGGTTGCATACATTGGAGAAAAAGGGCATGTCGGTGAGTCACTTACACTATTGGTGTGAACTTAGATGATGATGATAAGATGGAAGTGTGCCTTCGTAGTTTAGGAGCTACATATAAGCAATTCAAAACTTCTATACAAAACAGGGAAAATATTTCGAATTTTGTTGATTTGGTATCCATGCTAATAATTGAAGAAAAGAATCTTGGTGAGGATTCAAACTCCCAATGAAAACCCAGTTTTGAGTAGGTATTCTACTCTCATAGAGGAAGAGGTAGAGATAGAGGCTTCAAAAAAGGAAGAGGACACAATAACCGAGACCAAGGTCAACAACAAAATCATGCAAGAGGAAGAGGATAGTTTTGAGGTACATGGAGCCAAAGAGGTCACAGAAATCTCCAAGGAAATGATTCAAGTAATGACAGTAAAGGATGCTAGAATTGTGGTAAACCTGGACACTTTGAACGTGATTGTAGGTTGAAGAGTCAAAATAACAGAAGGCAACAAAAAAACTATGCATCCACAAGTGCAGATGATTCTGAGAAGTTGTTCATGGTTCAACATATATGATGAATACGATGTTTGCTGATGGTTCAAAATCAAATCCTAATGTTTAGTATGTTGATTCAAATGCTTCAAATCACATGACCAGTCATGCAGAATGGTTTAGTAATTTGTAGAAATTGCCAGTTCCTGGCTATGTTGAAACAAGTGATGACACATCACATCCTATCAAGCATACAAGAAACATAGCACTGTCTATGGAGGGTGGGAAGGTAATACATCTTGTTGATGTGCTACATGTTCTAAATATAACAAAGAATCTGGTTTCTATTGGACAAATGGTTGACCAAGGATTACAAGTCAGGTTCAATGCTAATGGGTTATATGTAGAAGAGTACAAACAGGATGGACGATTGGTTGCCAAAGGAAACAAAGTGGGTAGGATGTTCACCTTAAATGTGAAAATTCTTGAAATGAATGCAGCCATGTTTGCAAAAGGTGCAGGAGATATTGTTGATATAGAGATCTGGCACAAACAAATTGTACATGAAATTTTGCAAAGGTGTTGAGAGTAGTATGGGCACCCAAGGACCGACTAGACAAGGAAGCCAGCAGAGAGAGTCAGAACAAGGTGAAGGAGTAAGTAGACAAAGCAGTCGACGCAAATCTGGCAGATAGGTCCTTCAATTTTTCCCAAATCTACATCTTTTAACAGTGATTCTTATCACTAACAATCATTGTAAATACCATTTCATATTTTTGTAGCTCCATTTTGTGCAAGCCAAGGAGTCCTTGAGCTTGAGGAGCCTTAGAAGTACCTACATATCAATTTTCGTATTTTTTAGACTCCGTTTGAGCCCTCAAATTGGCCCTAGAACCTAATTTTTAACTAGGCCGGACACTAGGTCTGGACAGGGCCAAAACCTAGTCAAAAACTATAAAAAGAGCTAGAGAGCTCATTTTTGAGGTTAGATTGTAATTGAAACGAACTTGTAAGAGCATTTTGAAAGTAATCTAAAAGCTCCATTGATTCTCACTCTTTGTCTTGCCTTGTGTGCGCGTGTGTGTGTATGTGTGTGCATGCTAGTGTGCTTCTCACTCACGCGCTTGTGCAGCCACTTGCTCGAGGTCTTCATACCATCCTCACGTCTTCCCGGATTGACATTAAAGGAGGTGCTACTCATCATTGAGCTACACCAAATTTTGGCGCCGTTGCCGGGGATCGAGCTTTGAGGACGAGCGTGTGATGGTAAGACGTAGAGTTGACGCGTTGGAGTTGTAGGTAATTTCTTTATTTTTCCTATTTTTCTCTTTCTTACTTCACCACCATCATCATCATCATCATCCTCACCATCTTCCACCTCCATCTCCATCATCGCGAAAATTTCAGTTTTTTGACTATATCCCCATATCCACCTCATTTCCCTCATTTCACTTGTGAGAGAGAGCGAGAGTGCGAAATTGCGTGTGCTGTTTTTGCATGTTTCTTGAGCTATCTTGCAGGTACAGGTCACATCACCATCCCCAGCTTCCTGCGCAGGTACGAAACTCGACGAAACTGTCTCGCAGTCACCGACTTCTGTCGATCGCGATTGACAGAAATTCTCACCTTTTGGTAAATCTGAGTGCACCACAGTGGACTAGAGACCCTGCACACCACCTTTCCACCAAAACTTTTGAAAATCTTACAAAATTTCAGTCCATCGCGATTGACAGCCCTGTCCATCGCGATTGACAGCTCTGTCCATCGCGATTGACTGCCAGTCCATCGCGACCGACTGCCTGTCCATCGCGATTGACTGAACCCTCTGTCCATTGCGATCGACTGCCAGTCCATCGCGATTGACTGAACCCTCTGTCCATCGCGACCGACTACCTGTCCATCGCGATTGACTGAACTCTCTGTCCATCGCGATTGATTGGGTGTCCATCACGATTGACTGAACCCTCTGTCCATCGCGATTGACTGAACTCTCTGTCCATCGCGATTGATTGGGTGTCCATCGCGATTGACTGAACCCTCTGTCCATCGCGACCGACTGCCTGTCCATCGCGATTGACTGAACCCTCTGTCCATCGCGACCGACTGCCTGTCCATCGCGATTGATTGGGTGTCCATCGCGATTGACTGAACCCTCTGTCCATCGCGATTGACTGAGTGTCCATCGCGATTGACAGCCCTGTCCATCGCGATTGACAGCCAATTTTAGCCAAATTTTTCAGGGATTGTTAATTGAAGAGTTGGGCTAATTTTGGGCACAAATATTATACTCTTGAGCACATGAGGAACCCTTAGGAAAGCAACTTGGGGAAAATCTGTTGCACAGTGATCCTGTTTGAACCCTGTCGTAACCCTAGAACCCTGAACGGTTACAACTTGTTCATACGAAATCCATTTTTTGAGCTCTAGGGCTTGTTGGAAAGCTCGTGGCATATACTACACGCCCTCAACTGTTTTTTATAAAGATAATGCATTGATTTTCAGATAGGGTATTTTGAAGTTGACCATACCCAGGGGGATCAAAGTCAGGGGTCCTTAGGATTGTTTTCTTGAAAATCACTATGCAAGTTTGTGTTTGTGCTACAGGAATGAAAATAATTGATTCTGTCTTTGGAATGTAAATTTCAAAGCTAACTTTGAAACTCTTACAGAGCATCGAGAGGCGTTCTAAGCAAGTGTAAGTGCGAGCTTGGGAACACATTTCCTGGGCACTCAAGGGCAACCGAGCAGGAAACAAAAGGTTGGACACTTTTAACCCCCTCTGTCAATTCATTTTCTAAGCTAAGACGACGAGAGGTAGGAGTAAGTCAGAGCGACGATAGGCAGGCATCAAGTTGAAGACTACCTAAAAACTCAAGTTCAAGCTAAAAACCTAATCTCGATACTGTCGATAACATAAAGGAAAAGAACCTAACGTGGAACGATCAACCTGAAAGTACGAAGAACACTCAAGTATTCTGACGACGTAATATCAGACAAGACCTTAAACACGATAAATAACTAAAAAGAATCAAGTGACTGATACCAATTGATCGGCAACGAAGTTGTACTCTGGGCAAAGAATTGGGCTACTTAGTTAGGCATATGAACCTTAGATCGGGACGACATCTAGTAAGGGAGAGATAGAGCCTTAGATCTTTAGAGGCTAGTGTTAACCACACTGCTAGGTCCTGGGCCCAACAGTTGAGCCACCACTCGTACTACCCTAGCTCTGAGACTAGTGAGTCAGAGATGTCTCAAGGCATGGACAGACCTACGGGAAGTTCAGGAGTGCCTTACTTGTACAGGGTGGAAGGCCCTTACAAAACACAGTTGGAGTACCTTAGGACCAACCGATTAGGTGCCAGCATCTATGAGGATGGCTTAGGAAGATCTGTGATACAGATTAAGAATCCTGATCAATCCATTGGACTGGAACACCCAGCTGTCAAGTTTGAAAATGGTGCATACCTGGACAAAGAAGGAACTATATATATAGTCACTAGTCACCCGGATAGGACAGATGAATTTGGGAATGTAATCTCAGAAGCGGACTTAGGTGACTTGGAACAAGGGAACATGGGTGCAGAACCTAGAACCCCTCGAGGTAAATCAGTTCTCACTAGGATTATCACACCTGAGTGGGTACCCCAAGACAACAAGAGCATAGAGTTGCTCCTCAATCGAGAAACCGACGAAGCCTTCTGGAGGTATAAATGTAATCAGCCAACTGATATAGGAAACATCATGATCTATGAGTTTAAGGATCCGGATAGCCCAGGTAGAGTGACCTACTTAGATCACACTTCAGAACGGATCTTTGCGGTTACGGAAAATGATAGGCATGCTTACACTTGGAAGGGTGAATTTATTTTCCCCCAACCAAGATCAAATGTATCCTATGGTCACCCTGGGGCTGGAACTTCCCAAGCTCATGGTATGCAAAGAGACAGAAGTAGAGATAGACCAGAAGTAAGTTTTGCCAACCCAGTGGGCAGAGAAAGAACGAGAACGGAGACGAATAGGGTAGAACCTGAGATGCTTAGAGCTCACAGGAACCAAAGAAATGTGGATGGATTTCCTCTGCCGAGACCTAGAGAGCATACAAGAACGTTGAGACCAACCCAGCTAGTTAAGTCCATGAAGAATTACTTTGATGGCACAGGAGATCCCTATGATCATGTGGCGGAGTTCAAGCAAGTCTTGAGAGCTGAACAAGTGGAGGATCTATTCACGCAGTACAATGCCTTCGGTCTAACCCTTAGGAACACAACACTTACATGGTTTCAGCCATTGGATGAGCGCCAGTTCAGGAGCATAGACCAACTCCTAGAAGCATTTATTATTGAATTCTCCAAGAGTGGCATAAGACACAATACCTCCTCACTGATTCACAGCTTCAAGCAAACCCCTCAAGAGACTGTGAGACTTGCAGGAAGAAGATTTAGGCAATACCTTGAAAGATGTCCTGTTTCGGAGCTACCCACATCTGCCAAACAAGTAGCCTTATTCCTTGATGGATTGCTGAGTATGAAATTGAGATCCTATGTGTATCTGAAAGACCCTAGGACTATAGAAGAGTGTGTACGCATGTGCATTGACATTGAAGATAACCTAGGGGAAGAACTAGAGCTTTCCAAAATCTACAAAGATTCAGATAGTGCATCTAGTCACTCTTCCACGCAATCCACATCAATTGAGGAACTCGCAGAGAAAGTAGCTCAGAAATTAGGGGTAACTAGTAAACAAATCCCAAGGTTTGCCCCTGTGAAAAGGTGCTACACTTGTGGTGGTGACCACATGGCGAATGTCTGCCCCATTATGGCTCAGCCCCAAGTAAATCCTAGTAGCCAGTACTGCACCATAGAACGGAGATACACCAATCACACCGCACAAGATTGCCCATACAACAAGCAGGCAGTTAGGCAACCCCACCCTCAGCCATACCCTCAGCAGGGAAGATACCAGAACCCGTACCCTCCACAACCATATGGCAGGCCACAACAAAATTTCCAACCTCAATATCAAAACCAACAAAGGCCTCAGCCTGTGCTAGCACAACCACCCCCAGCCCCAGCTAATGTGATTCCGGTAAAGTATACTGCTGCAGAAGAGAACCTGAATAGAGCTATAGTCCCTGTAACATCCTTGCTTTCTGAAAGTGACCCGAGTGACCATAGCTTTGATTCTACACATGTTGATAGTCCCCAGGCGTACTACATGCAGTCCCCTGAACATGGTGAGTCCTATTACAGCGAAGAGCCAAATGAACCTAGTTGGGAGTCAGATTATACAAACGTCATGTATGCAAACCCCAACCCTAGGCCTCAACCTAGACAAGTAAGACCTCCATTCCCAAGAGGACCGTGCTACAAATGCCAAGGAGATCACCTCATTCGTGATTGTCCCTTACCTTCACCTACACAACCCCAGTCAGTGGCAATCCAAGGCTTTTGCCAAGATTGTGGAAAAGAGCATCTCTTACGAGATTGCCCAAAGAACCCCAATAATATGGCAAAAATCACACCTATCAACGTTATTGGGTTAGTAGTAGATTCCACAGGAAGTGTCACTTCCACTGCTCCCGTACAGGTAGTCACTAGAGCTCAAGCATTGCAGCAAAACCAAGGGGTAGACCAGGAAAAGAGCCCAACAGCTAGTGAAACTGAGAGCATAACCAAGAAAAGGACTAGAGCTTGGAGAGATAGCCGTGAACGTATGAAAAGGCAATGGGCAAAGAAGATGAGTGAACTTGAGGAAAGTTTACGCGAAACCAAGGCTAAAATCATAGAGATCACATCCCAACCGCACTCTCACACAATCCCACCGCTAACATCCCCATCACACTCCATCCCTCCACCCTCTAATACACCCCACGTAACCCACCCACCACCCCAAGCAGGATCAGTATTAGCTGATCCCACTCCCGAGGACCTAAACATGATGCTTAAAGCATATCAGGCCAGAATCCAAGAAGGGCCAACCATAACCGATCATGAAAAATGCTACCCTAGAGCCGAGCTAGAGCTTGAACGAACTAAGATTTGTGCCAAAATGGTGGAATTGGCTCAGACCATGTTTGAGGCCAGCCGCCTATTTAACATTTCTAGTTCAGCTAAGATGCAGTTACACTTTGATGGACTGCTGGAAAGAATAGAGAGGCTAATTGCACAATCAGAAAAGGAACCTGCCCCTCAAAGAAAGGACAGGGCAATAGAACGGATAAGCCAGCCTCTTCAGGAAGCCCATGTGCCTCCTCAAGAAGCTTATCTTCCCCCCCAAAAGGCAGATGAACCCCCCTCGAAAGCTTACGTACCTCCATAGGTTGCCTACATTCCTTCTCAGGGAGCGTATGAGCCTGCTCGGAAGAGTAATAGAATAAGTAATCCTCCCCAGGAAGCTTGTGCGCCAGCCATCTATGAGAACAAGGAGAGAGTCAACGATAGAATAAGCCCTCCTTCCCAGCTTGCTTATGTGCCTAATTCTACGGAGCCAGACACTTCTTCTTCTATGAATCGGTTTGCACCAGACTTCCTACGAGAGATTCAAGAAGACAAATGGGATAACGAAAGTGAAGTCGCCCCTCCTTTTGAACTTGTGGATGATGCACACGATCAATTCCCACAAGACATCCCATCTATTTACGGGGAACATGAGAGTACTCAGTCTCACGAGAGATTGGACTTTGAGTCTAATTCCATACAAGAGCTACCCCACTTCACAGGCCCATGGGAAGCAAAGTCCACGTGTATGAGAGCACCCACAGTCATGGTAAGGAACGACGACTCAGTCATATCAAGGAACACGGAGGTAGTAAAGAACACCAAGGCGCAGTGCGATCTCACTTTGGAAGAACTGCCTAAGAATAGACCAAAAGCGCGGAAAGGTGTAGCCAGTCAAGTGACTGAAGTTGCAGAACCACGTTCCCGAATAGGATCCCATAGGACAGTGCCAGAGATTCCCTTGGACAAGATAGGAGATATGTGTGAAGGTAAAGAAGGGAACACCTATCTTCCCATCACCTACCAGGAGTACACTACCAAGGCAATTTTGGACTCAGGTGCAGGAGTTGCTATCGCTACCACCTCCCTATGGAAGCGTTGGGGCAAGCCAGCACTCAGGCCAACGAGAATGAAATTGCAGATGGCCGATGGTCATATAGAGAGGCCCTTGGGATTGCTAGAAGGCATAACTCTCACCACTTGTGGTGTTGAGTTTGAGCATAGCTTTGCTATATGTGACTTTAGCAAAAATCATGCCTATGAGATGATTTTGGGAAGACCATTTATGCGACAGTTGCAAGTGGTACAGGATTGGGGAACCAACTTCTTGTATTTGCAACACTTGGGTGTTACGACCAAAGTCAATCTCAAGGATTATTCTCATAGAGATGTCCCTCCTATCCAATGGAATCCCATCCATAGAGCCAAAGATGATACAGAATCGGTGCATTCCATAGGGTCTGGATCCTCATGGATGCATGAAGACACCCACTTATGGATGTGCAAGGTAGCAGTAGAAGAAGAGAAGAGAGAGAAAGCCAAAGAGGTAGGTGCGAAAGAAACCCATAGATCAATCCAAGACCCAGCCTATGCACCTGTAGTTTTTCCAGACGAAGAATTTGAGCCTCACGGTTGGGCAGAAATTTTAGCAACAATGGACGTAGCCATCAATGAAGAACAATGGACTCCTCACTGTGATGAGGATGGCTATGACATTTCAGTCTTCTCCATAGAGCCAATCATGGGAGAGGCAGTTCTAGAAGAATGCGAACCTAGCCCTGACGCATTTGAGGATGCAAGTGACTCCGATCTAGAGTCAATCATTATGGACCCACCATTTGCATCAGATGAAGAATACTTCCATGAAGTAGAATTTCAACCCCAGAGGCATGGAGAGGTTACAACTAATGTAAGATTAGCAACACATGTGACCCCGAAGGAAGAAGGAAAGAAATGAAAGAAAAGAGAAGCCTTACCAGAAGAGGAAGAATCTTTGTTTGAGGTCCCAGAAAATTTTAAGAAGTATGAGATAGATGACAGGAGAGTCATGATAAGAATGCCTAAACGAGAGGCACAATCAGGAGAGGCCTATGATAACAAAGAAACCACCAAGAAAATAGTAGTGGCCCTAGAAGAAGGAGAGGAGAGATGCACGTATATAGGCCATGACCTGACAGAAGAAGAAGAGCACGAATTGATTGCCTTGCTAGGAGAATACAGAGATGTATTCGCTTGGAGTTACAAGGATTTGAAAGGTGTTGACCCGGACATATGCTCACACACCATCCCCATGACTTCAGATGCCAAACCCTCTAAGCAAAAGCCCTATACTTATAACGATAATTACGCTGCTAAGATCAAAGAAGAGATAGATAGATTGGTTGAAGCTGGATTTATTTATGAAATTGAGCACACTGAATGGGTATCCCCCATCGTAGTGGTGCCCAAGAAGAATGGCAAGCTGCGTGTGTGCATTAACTTGAAAAAGGTTAATGCAGCCACAATTCGAGATAACTATCCGCTTCCCATCACAGAACATCTCTTAGAAAGAGTGGCAGGCAAGGAAGTGTACAGCTTCCTTGATGGATTTTCTGGCTACAATCAAGTAGCCATAGCTCCAGAGGATCAGCATAAGACAGCCTTTGCCACAGAATGGGGCATTTTTGCTTTTAGAGTAATGCCATTTGGGCTTACCAATGCACCAGCTACCTTCCAGAGGCTGATGTGCCATGTGTTTAAGGAGTTCCTGAGGAAGAGTTTAGAAGTCTACGTTGATGATCTTTGTGCTCATTCCAACATTAGACAAACCCATATCCCTGAACTCAGACAAATCTTTGACAAATGTAGAGAATATCAAGTCTGCCTGAACCCAGAAAAGTGCGTTTTTATGGTCAGGAAAGGCAAGATTCTAGGACACATAGTGTCAAAGAATGGCATATCTACCGACGAAGAAAAAGTGAGAGCCATAGCAGAGCTACCTAGGCCAAAGAATGTCAAGGAAGTACAAGCTTTCATGGGGCATTGTGGTTATTACCGACGATTTATACACATGTATGCTGTCATTGCAAAGCCCATGTACGGGCTTCTGACTAACTTTGAGTGGACAAATGAATGTGAGAATTCCTTCCAGGAGCTTAAACGAAGATTATGTTCAGCACCAATCTTGACCACACCAGATTGGAATAAGCCATTCCATGTTCATGTGGATGCATCCAATTATGCTATTGGATGTGTGCTTGCACAACCTACTGGTGAAGGTAATATGGATCTTCCAATTGCCTATGCCAGTAGACAATTGAATGCGGCTGAACGGAATTACACCACTACGGAGAGAGAAGGCTTAGGCATGGTATATGCAGTTAAGAAATTTAGACACTATTTGCTTGCAAATAAGTTTAAATTTTTTACTGATCATCAGGCATTGCTATACCTCGTAAACAAGCCATGCAATACAGGAAGATTAGTGAGATGGTTTCTCTTGCTCATGGAATATGACTTTGAAGTTGTGGTAAGGAAAGGTAGGACTCATTTGAGAGCTGATCATCTCTCTAGGCTCACATCGGGAGAAGCCCCACAAGGAGTATCAGATGACCTTCCTGATGCTTACTTGTTTAATTTGGAAGTGGTGCCGCAGTGGGCCAAGCCATTGGTACCAGTATTGACATACGGGCCTAATCATCCAGTGATAAACACACGGAATAGAGAGGTTGTAAAAGCCCAAAAGTACCACATCATGGCAGGAAGCATGTACAAGCACACAGATCAAGGGATCTTGGCTTGTTGCGTAGAAGAGGATGAGCACGCTAAATGGTTGCAATTAGCACATGTAGGTGCGTTAGAGCAACACCATTCAAAGCAACGAACTTTACAGACACTAAGGAGACTCGGAGTGCATTGGCCGACTATGGAAGCGGATGTCCAAAAGTTGTGCAAGGAATGCCAAATCTGTTGCACTAAGCCACCTGTGGAACACGCCACTCTTTATCAAGTATCCATTGTGCCAGATTGGAGTGAACCACTAGTATCCTTCCTAAGGACGAAAGCATTCCCTCCAGACATGACTCTGGCTAGGAAAAGGAGTTTAGAACAAGAAGCCCTGGATTACTCACTCATTGGTGATAATCTATATAAGCGTGGTAAAGATGGTTACTTGAGACTATGTGTCCACGAAAGTGAATATCTTAAGATCTTGGAAACTGCTCACCAAGGTGTAGCAGGAGGACACTTTGGACCGGATCGGGTGATCAAGGCAATACTATTTGCGGGCTTCTGGTGGCCTACCCTTCACATGGATGCTCATACCTATGTGAAACGGTGTGATGTCTGTCAGAGAACTCAGTATCCTATACGAAAAGATGAGATGCCATTGAAACCTATGATGGGTGGACGTGCATTCTCTAAGTGGGGAATAGACTTCGTAGGTCCTATTAATCCCCCAGCCAAGGGTTCTCATGCGGAATACATCATTGTTGCAACAGATTATCTCACCAAGTGGGTAGAGGTAAAGGCTACGACAAAGAATGATGCTCAGACAACTGCTAAATTCTTGTTTGAGAATGTGTTCACAAGATATGGGCTACCTATAGAACTAGTAAGTGATAGAGGCACTCACTTCCTGAACGAAGTGATTGAAAATCTACTCCAAGAATTCCTGGTAATACACAAGAAGTCTGCCCCCTATCACCCTCAAGCTAATGGACAAGCTGAGAGCACTAATAAGATTTTATGCAATGTACTGACGAAATTAGTGAACACTAAACGCTCTGATTGGGACAAACAGCTACATCATGCTGTTTGGGCATACCGAGTTGCCTACAAAACGGTACTCCAAGCCACCCCCTTTCAGATGGTATTCGACCAAAACGCTGTGTTACCCTTGGACTTCTTGATCCCTACATTGAGAGTAGCACAAGAGCACGAATGGACAGGTCATGAGCTCTCCTCTAGGATCTTTGACCTTGAACGATTAGGGGAAACAAGGCTGAGAGCCGCTGCAGGAATATATGCAACCAAGAAGAGACAGAAGGCATACTTTGATGCCCATGTGAAGGATAAGGGTTTGAAAGCAGGAGATCTAGTTTTACTCTATACACTGAAACAACACGTAAGGAAGCTAAAAAAGAGAGGCTACGGACCTATGATCATCAATAGGATCTCCACGAGTGGAGCAGTGCAACTAGCCACGTTAGAGGGTGATGTTCTCCCAAACTACATTAGCGGTTGCAGAGTCAAGTTGTATCAGGAACCCCTCACGGAGGAAATGCTGAGCCGACTCAACACTGCTAAGAAACGCAAAGAGGAAGAAAAGAGAATTAGAGAAGAAGCTCAAGCAGAAGCTTTAGAACGCATCAGAAGGATGAAATTACAAAGGCAAGGTAGAGAGCAGCCTAGGACAAATGACTATGCAGATCAAGGATATCATATGGAAATGTGTGAAGTCGCAGGAACCAGCTCACATAGGATAACTGATCGACGTCCTTTCGTAACCCTAGATATAGGACAAGGAAAGAGTGCAAGGACCGTAAGAGCCTTGATTGACTCAGGTGCAGCCACTAGTGCTGTTAGAGTGTCTTACTGTCAAGAGTTACAGTTAACTGTCAATCCTGTGGAAGCATATCTCATAGGATTGGGAGGCGTGGAAACCCCTTGCATGGGCGAGGTGGAACTTCCCCTCTACATTCATGATGAGGCAATGATAGTTAAAGTATTGGTGTGTCAAGATGAGGATCTCACTGAACCTCTAGTCTTGGGTCAAGATTGGATCTATGACCAAGCAATTAACTTGAACCTAAGAAGTGGACTTCTTCAAGTATGGGTCAATCATAGTCGAATTACAGTAGAGTTAGATAATGGAGCACTTAAGGAACTAGGAAAGGCACAGACTCCTGGTCCTTCCAGGAGTACACATGAAGATGACCATGCTGTTCTTGTCCAAAACTATGTGTTGCAGAGGAATGATGGTTGCAAAAAAGGAGTCAGGGATGCAACGGAACTCCCTTCTTTTCCAAAGGTCAGAAGGAGGCAGCAACCGATGGTGGATCAAAGGCAGAAGAAGCAGGGTACTACCTATGTCGGGGATCCAAAGTACCTGCGCAGCAAAACGTCCCAGCAAGTGAAACAAGTGTGGGTGCGGAAAGGCGAACACCCGGTTGCACTCAAGCCAACCACACGGGCAAAGCCTCTTATTAGTAACCAACAACACGACACTAATAAGAAGTCTTTCGGAAATTCTTCTGCTAACGTGGAGTCTATTTGGGTGCCCAAGAAGTCGATGAAGGCCAGCCCACAATCAAGACAAATTTGGGTGCCTAAGGCTTGCTTGCGGGCTCAAAAAGCTACACCAAGAACACACCCTACACCGCATGATCCATTCACTCGCACAGCCTACATCCACTCACTTTCAACACCAAGGCACATGAGCACGAACAGAATCATTTGTAAATGGGTCCCTAAAAGGTCTCATGTTCAAGCTGACACACCTATAAAGCTCTCGAGAGTCTCTACGGAACCACGAGCAAAACCCATCCACTGCATTTGGCAGCCCAAGACTTGTAACAAACCCCCGGACCCCGATTGTAAATCCATGACCACCTACTAACCGCTTCACTCTCACATCACATCATTTCGCTTAGCTCTTAGGTCTACCTAACTCCTAATTCCACACACCAGCACCGAGCACTCATTAACCCCTAACCACTCCCGAACTTTAAGTTAATGTTGTAACAAGGGACACCATGTCATTTTTGTGTCCATTGCAAGGTTAACGTTTATTCATATATTCTCACAGAATCAGCTGCGACATTTTCAACATGGCGGAGGCAGCAGGAACTAGCTCTCACACAGAAACAAACCCGCAAGTGGTGGACCTGGACAGTTTACCCATTTTGCCTGAGACAATTGAAAGACCAGAAGAATTGCAGGCGGTCAAAATCATACCTATTGCGGACCCTCCGCGAGGCCACACCATGCCCGTGGGAAAGACTTCCCATTGGTTTACCGAGGTGGCAGGACCCTTGGGTGAAGGAACGTACCTATGGGAATCAGAGTTGGACTTCAATGGAAAGCAAGGCAGATACCATTTCTTTACAAGAGAATTTGAGAAATTACAAAATGCGGAAGGTCTACGTCCGATATGGGAAAAAGCAGGATTGAGTGCCTATTTCAGTGCCCGACTCCCAAAACCTGACTTCATGCGATGCTACTATCTCATCAACACCTTGACTCCAAATCAGAACCCAAAAGGTGCAAGCTCATTTGTGATTCCATCTCTGACAAAGGGGAATGAGCTCAAGAGGTTCAGGCTATCAAACAATTTGGTGAGAGAGGCTCTAGATATGCGCGGAATGCATATTCCTACAGAAAAGGAAACCCTAGTACCGGATTACATGAAGAATCGAAGTCTCACCAAACTCAAGGACATGGTATCCATGACGCCTAATATTGCAATACACCTTCGCATGTGCATGCAACACTTTGCTTTCCCGGCACAAGATCGATTCACCATGCCTCCCAAAAAGATTTGGTTTAGCTTGTATCTGGCAGAGACACAGAGCCTCACCATCAACCTACCCCACTGGATAATTGATCAGATACACCTAGCTCACAAACGCTGGCCGCGGAAACAGGTTTTATATGGTTGCTGTGCTCTGACAAGAATCATTTATAGGTGTTTGGCTTATGACATTCCGATCCAACGGGCCCTAATGTGGAATCGGGTTGAGCAGTTTAGAGGCAGAACATCCACTGGACCCCCTTCTAAGAAGATGAGAGGCACTGTCCAAGTCCCATGTGCTCAACCACGTGGAGCCACCCTAACACCAGACGTCACCCCTCCACCCCGAAGAGTCCGACCATTCACACTCCGACTTCCAAGACGCAGCACCGATGGTTCCACCTTGATATTCCCTCCCATTCCAACCGATCTTGAATTTCCTAGTGGTGCACCTTTGGAAGAACTCACTAAAGAAGACTTCGAACAACTATTACAAGATGTAGAGCTGGAGGCAGAAGAGGCACAACAAGCGGAAAACGTACAAACGCAGGCCACAACCTCCCAAGCACCTATCACACCTGTTGAAGTGGATGCAGAAGATGACGGAGATGAAGAACAGGAGGATGATGAGGAGGAGTATGATCAAGAGCACCAAGAGGAGCAACAAGAAGTGCCAGAACTTGTAGGTGCACCAGCATATACAACTCAACTACGAAGGTTATATGACACAATCAAAGCAGTACAGGAAAGGCATCAGCTCTCTCTGGTATCAGGTCAAGCTTTGATGCAAGAAATGCTATCAGATGAAGGGGTGGACCAACACTTCATTGACACCCTCAAATTAGTGTCAGACTCTTTAGGAGTTCTGGAGGCTGTCCACACCGCAGTCCGCCAGTCCGTCAGGTACGACAAACGCAGAGTGGACACGTTACCACGAGCAGGTAAGACTATCAGGATACCCGTCACAGAACCAGAAGTACCCATTGAGACCACAGCCACCCCCACAACCACCACTGACCTCTCCGCCGAAACCTTCGTTCAGACATCACCCATCTCACCCCAGCATCCTCCATCACCACCTTCTCCACCCCCACCACCACCTCCCACCTTGGAAGAAACGACAGTCATCACCTCTACCTTCACTTATAACCCATCCTCATTCAAATCATTCTCATTTCGAGAACCCACCTCACAAGACACCCTCTTCTCCTTCGTCACCAATCCCTTGTACACTTCGTCCCGTCTATCCTCTGAACCCATGACTGGCCATCCCATAATTCCAAGTGTAGTTGGAAACCCAGCACCCACAGAAGGCACCCTGTGTTTCCCGACCTATCCCCCAATACGGGTACCTCCATTCCATGACCCTCACTTCCCATCTGGCCCCTACACCTCTTTCAACCTGACCGCGCCACCCCAATACCCGTCCGTTGTGGAGCAGTTCACCCGCTCTCCAATGTTTCCGAGGCACATTTCTCCGATGTTCGCAACGACATCAATTTACACGAACACCACACTCACTTCACCTACCATACCCACCTACATGGTAGCCCCTGCACACACCACCTTGTCTGACCCAATGGACATTTCACCAACCACAGCACCTCTCCCCACGATTCCACCATCTTCCCCTCCCTTGCCCCCCACCTCACCACTCACATCATTGGCACACACAGCATTCACTACCCCCCTACCCAATCCCATCTCCTCTGCATTTCAAACTTTTCCCCTTGCATCTCATAATGTAAATAGCACGTTCAACACATTACTTCAGTGTGCACATCAGCTACAACAAGACTACCATCAATTGGAAGAACGCACTGCTGCCCTCCAGGCAGAATCTCAACGTCTGCAAGCTAGAGTCACCACTCTTGAAGCTGACTACCAGACGCTCCTAACCGAGCATACCACACTACAGCAGGCTCACTCCGAATTGGAATCAAAGACATCAACTGTAGATGACCAAGCAGTCAAGGAACTAGAAACAGTGCTTCAAGCGCAAATGATCTCTAACGCTACACTCAGACGCAACATTGGGCTATTAAGGAAGCATATGGCCGCAGCACTAGAAGAGAACAAACGACTTCAACAACAAAACCAAGACAACTTTGAAGCGGCTATGGAAGGAACCGTAGGAGCAACCATTAGCCCTACTAGATATAGAGCAGTTCCATCAGAAGACATTCGCATCTTACTTGAGGAGCATGCAAATTTCTTGGAGTCATATGAAAAACTAGAGACTGAATGTGCAGATCTAAAGAAACAGATAGCCAGTGTCCCCACCGCTCAACCGGAGCCGGTAATCTTGCAACACTCTACAGAAGAAATGGAGACCCTCCGGAAACAGGTGGCAGAACTCCAAGCACGCGTCTTACCATATGAACGGCCACCCTCGCCCATTGAAGAACCAGAACCTGAAACAGTAGTGGAAATCCCCGTTGATGACAGCTATGAAGAGCCATACGAGCCTATGCCGACGCCTGGTGGTCGAACTACAGAAGAAGGACAAGACACGTTAGAAATTCAAGTTCCAGATTGGGTCAAAAGGGTCGAGAAAGTGGGTAAGACACATGATGATCGTGTGGCCGTGCAAATGCAATCTCTCACAAATCTGGAAGAAACTGTCCTTCGGTCTTCCTACTTTCAAAATTTATCCCATCAACGGTTAATCACAACATCAGAATCGCAATACATGCCTTATTTTGTCTTACTACATGATTATAATGCAGAAGTCAAAAGACACACAGGGAAGGAGCCCACGTTCGCCACTCAATTTGAGATAGGGGATTTACCGACAGATGCACGTGCTGGCTCGATCTTCCAACCTAATTGGCGTGCACGTCTACTCACCGATTACCCAGAGATGATGAGTACTTGGGCAACCATGCCACTATATATCAAGTATAATCCATGCTATTGTCCAGTGGTACGTCGCAGATCCTGGCAAGCATTTGCAATCAAGGTACGCAACAATAAAGAGTGCTCGGCTTGGGTTAACTACCCATATTTCGCTCCACCTCGAGGGACCCCAACCGTAGCCTACATGATATCAACAATTCGGCACTGGTCTACACGTCTAAATAATGTACCCGACATAGCAGCGAAAATGTGTATGAAGATATTCGAGCTCATGACCATTGTCTTCAAAACCTTTCGGAATGTCCAAGCTCCATACATCTCTGCCCCTGGATTCTCTCAAGGCAACAAGGATTTAGTCTACGACATGAGCCAAACCCCCTCGGTCGCTATCATCTTTGCTTGGCATGCATGAATAAAGTACTTGCCCGCATGCTTCAAGCAGACATTTGAGGAAATGTTCTCTACGGGATTCTGGGAATACAATTCCGAAATTTTCATTCCCAGACCCACACATTTGCTACATCTATTTGCAGTAGAACAAGCGATCCATGCAGATCAGTTACGTCTGCCACATCCGGACATTCCAGGACCAATCGATTGGGATCGTATGATGACAGATTTGGCCAGAGGACTACGCATACAAGAACATCAGCTTGCCACTCAGGTTGTGGAATATTACATCCAACACTCCCAGCAACAAGGGTCTGTCAGGGACGACAGACGCGAGAGAGGGGGGGGGTGTTGAGAGCAGTATGGGCACCCAAGGACCGACTAGACAAGGAAGCCAGCGGAGAGAGTCAGAACAAGGTGAAGGAGTAAGTAGACAAAGCAGTCGACGCAAATCTGGCAGATAGGCCCTTCAATTTTTCCCAAATCTACATCTTTTAACAGTGATTCTTATCACTAACAATCATTGTAAATACCATTTCATATTTTTGTAGCTCCATTTTGTGCAAGCCAAGGAGTCCTTGAGCTTGAGGAGCCTTAGAAGTACCTACATATCAATTTTCGTATTTTTTAGACTCCGTTTGAGCCCTCAAATTGGCCCTGGAACCTAATTTTTAACTAGGCCGGACACTAGGTCTGGACAGGGCCAAAACCTAGTCAAAAACTATAAAAAGAGCTAGAGAGCTCATTTTTGAGGTTAGATTGTAATTGAAACGAACTTGTAAGAGCATTTTGAAAGTAATCTAAAAGCTCCATTGATTCTCACTCTTTGTCTTGCCTTGTGTGCGCGTGTGTGTGTATGTGTGTGCATGCTAGTGTGCTTCTCACTCACGCGCTTGTGCAGCCACTTGCTCGAGGTCTTCATACCATCCTCACGTCTTCCCGGATTGACATTAAAGGAGGTGCTACTCATCATTGAGCTACAAAAGGCTAAAATTGATGCAATCAAAGGAGATTGTCAATGGACTACCAAATTTCAAAGTTGTAGAAATGCAAAAGGTATGTGCAGCATGTCAATTTGGTAAACAATCAAGAGCATCATTTCCGCATGACAAGCATGTTAGTGAGAATGTGCTAGAAATAGTACATACAAATGTTTGGGGTCCTGCAAAGACCACATCTATGGGTTGTTGCAGGTTTTATGTTACTTCAATTGATGAACATACATGGAAAGTGTGGGTATATTTCATGAAAGAGAAGAGTGAGGTGTTCAGTCACTTCCAAAATTTTAAAGCTATGGTGGAATAACAGACAAGGAAGTATATTCAAACATTAAGATCTGATGAAGGAGGTGAATATCACCTCCCTGTCAATTGAGTTCAACAATTTTCTAAAAATTCATGGAATTCGATGTCTTTCATCCAAGTACACACCACAACAGAATGGCATTGTTGAATGCAAAAATAGACATGCTGCAAAAATACCAAGAGCCTTGATGGCTTAGAAGAATATGCCTCATAGTTATTGGGAAGAAGTTGTGCATATGATTGTATACATCATGAACAGAACTCCAATTGTTGTTGTACATCAAGTTACACCTGAAGAGAAGTTCACAACTAAAAAGCCAAGCTTATCATATATGAAAGTTTTTGGTTGTATTGCATATGTACATGTTCCAGATGAGTTGAGGATGAAGCTTGATCCAAAATCAGAAAAATGTGTCTTGATTGGATATTTCCTTGAGCAAAGGGATATAAATGTTATAACCCACTCACATGATAGGTGAAGGTGAGCAGAGATGTGGTCTTTGATGAAATGTCAATCTTATATGTAGATGCCAAAGATGGACTTAATCTTGAATCAAATGACAAAGAAAATGCTAAAAAATCAAGTGCAAAATCTCAAGTTTTGAGTGGACCAAATGAATCACCAAGCAATAGTTCCAACTCAAATCCATGGAGTGAAAGATTGGGTGGAAATATCAGTCCAGCAAATTCATCAAATACATGCAAGAAAGGTAAAGAAAAGCTTTCTGCTGGTAGTAAAACATGTGTAGGTTCTGAAGACATTGATGGCAATTCAAGCGGTTCAAAAATGAGTCTTGATGAGGAACTTGGATTGCCCTCTATGAAGACTCTAGGAGTAAGAAAGGCACATGCAAATGATATAAGGAGAAGTGATCCAAGAGCAAGAAGATCTAGGAGGATGCGAAATTCAATGCAATGACTGAGGATGTGGAATTCAATGCAATGATAGACATATGATAGTTACATGGCTCATCATTGTGCCTACATGACAAAGGTAATACAAGATGTTAAACCCTCTTGTTTTGAAGATGCAATTAAAAATGCAGATTGGGAAAAAGCTATGGATGAGGAGATGGCTGCACTTTACGAAAATGATACATGGAAGTTGGTTCCATTGCCCCAAGGAAAGAAACCCATAGGATGCAAATGGGTTTACAAGGTACAGCACAATGCTTTTGGTAGCATAATTGGGTACAAAGAACAATTGGTAGCAAAAGGACATACATAGACATATGGAATTGATTATGAGGAAACATTCATCCATGTAGCTAAAATGTCTACTGTCAGAACACTTGTTGCATTAGCTGTAGCAAAAGGGTGGACTTTGCATCAGATAGATGTGAAGAATGCTTTCCTACATGGTGAGTTACAGGAAGAAGGACCAACCTCAAGGACATGAAGATTCAAAGCATCCAGAATATGTTTGCAGGTTGCAAAAGGCTTTGTATGGGTTTAAGCAAGCTCCTCGTGCATGGCATGCAAGGATTGTTGATTGCTTAACCACCATTGGGTCTATGTGTGATGTAGATAATTCACTACATGCAAGGAGGGGTGATGATGGCATCACAATTGTGGCTATTTATGTTGACTTGATTGTAGATGGTGATAATGAAGACAACATCAAAGAGGTAAAGCAACTTCTTATGCAGGAATTTGACATGAAAGATCTTGGTGTGTTGCGCTATTTCTTGGGCATTGAGTTTATACATACAGAAATAGGTATATGGATGTCAAAAAGGCAATATGCCTTGAGTATGTTGCAAAAGTATGGTATGGCTACTTGTAAGTCAATTTCTATGCCACTAGATCAGAATTTGAAGTTGGATACTACATCAGGTGAAGCATTGGAAAATGCCACTATGTACAAGAAAATTGTGGGAAGTTTGATATATCTCACAATTACAAGGCTTGATCTAAGCTACATGGTTGGACTTGAAAGTCAATTTATGCACGTTCCCAGGAAGCCACATCTAGATGCTCTGAGGCACACTCTACGTTATGTGAGTGCCACTTTGGATTATGCATTTTTTTATGAAGCTCGTGTAGATTTGTAGGTTCATGGATACACCGATGCAGATTGGGCTAGTGGTATTCTAGATAGAAGATCTACTAGTGGCTTTCTATTCTCACTTGGGAGTGCAGCTATTACATGGAGAAGAAGCAACCCACTGTTGCTTTGCCAAGTATAGAGATTGAGTATACAGGTGCTACAATGGAAGCATGTGAAGCATCATGGCTGGAGATGCTACTTGCAGATTTAGGTGTGGAAGTGCAAAAGGTGTAGAGCAGGTTTTTGCAACACCAGACTCATCATTGGAGTGTGTCCTCCATCTCTTCTCACAATATCTTACTAAAAGATACTTGATGACCTTGACCAGTTATAAAAGCTATTGAAAGTAGATTTCATTTGATTTGTGGAACATACAACACATTTGAAAGCTTTTTGACATCCCCATTAGAGTTTATGAAAGAAATTATACCTTCACCCTCTACATGACATCTTGCATTATTGCCTACCTTTACTATGATGGGCTCCTTAAGAGGCTATAAGGAACTATAAAGGTCTTTTTTGCTCATCATGTGACGAGATGCACCACTGTCCAACACCCTTGAGTCATGCGTTCTTGAATGTTCAGCCAAGGAGCATGCCTCCTCTATCATTACAATTAACTCAAAATCTACTTCTGCTGTGTTGGCAGACTCCTTGCCCTTGCCACCTTTTGAAGAGTCATTCTTCTCTTCTGCCTTCTTGATGCGATAGTCTTGGATTTTGTGTGGATGCTCCTGTGTGTGCTCCACCTACTTCTGTTGACAAACCCTCTTGATTCCCAATTGTAGATGATGATGTACCGATTGATATCTTCTCTCTTTTGTCATTGAAACCCCTACGTTTTTGCTAGTACACCACTCAGAGCCTCCTAAGCTCTGATATCATGTAAGAAAATAACAACACAACTGAATACACTAGTAGACAGAGTTGAGAGAAAAATGGAGACAAGGATAGATGCAGTCTGAGAGATAGAGAACTCAAATTCTCAAATTGCCATGCATAATGCATTTACAATGATGGTGTTGTCCACCTATGCACCCCCAATGTGGAGCTTAGATGGTCATCTAGACAAACTCTAGATGAAGGGCTTACTAGTGCACAATGCTATGTAAAGCTCAACTTGGGCCATGCTTATATAGCTTTTACAAGGGGAGTCAATATTGATAAATGTGGTGAAGAGATACAAAATAGTCACAAAAATATACAATCCAATAATATCTTCATGACTAGAAGTCCTACCATCTCGGCCCTATGGGTTGGGGGAATAGGCTCCCCAAACCTTGCAGAAGGGGGAAAGCCCCCCTTTGCACTCCCCCCTTCAAGGTTATATGGGGAAATTGTGCTATGCCACAGGGCCTTTACAATGACCCAAAAGTTTATGTCCTACCTAAGCTAATGGCTAGGCTCACAAAGATAATCTATAACCATCAATGGTCACACATAGACCTCATCTAAATTAGAGGTTAGGGTTCCAAAAATGTTTGAGCTCTCACAATGGCTTCTTCTCATAATGGGGCCCTTACAACTCAGAGCATCATTGATCATTTGTGGTCACTTGAGGGTGGACTATTGAGCATATCTAACAGTTTCAACCTTTGGACCCTAACCGTTTTATCAATATAGAACAAATCTTTGAAGAATTTATTGGTGAATTCACTAAGAGGGGTATCAAACATAACTCCTTTTCCCTGATCCATAGTTTTAAGCAATCCCTAACAAATATGTGAGATAAGCAACCAGACGGTTTATTCAATATGTGGACACATGCCCCATGGCTGAGAGGCCTACCCTACAAAAAATGATATCCTTGTTTCTGGATGGCTTGAGCAATGGAAATTTAAGGACCTTAGTATATGTGAAACGATCGCAGATATTGAATGAATGTCTAAGAGAGTGTATAGATTTGGAAGATAACTTAGCAGATGACTTAAACATTCTAGAAACCTCATCCAAATATGATTACACATCAAGTAATGTATCTTCCCAATCTAACAATATAGAGGAACTGGCAGAATTAGTGGCAAAAAAGCTAGGTGTCCAAAATCAACAAGGCCAAAAAACTATCCGAACCAACCCCTAAGAATGCCCATGTTAAGGAGATGTCTGCACTGTGGAGGTGAACATCCATCTCATGCTTGCAGAAGAGGAGGAACTATTCCCTCACAGTCATACCAATACATTAGAAAGACATCACAAGGGCCTAATCTCTATTGTCACATTGAACAAAGATATACTAATCATACCACTCAAAATTGCCCTTATAACAAGCAATCTAGACTAGTCCTGTCACCTCAATACAGACTGTTTGGATACCCGCCAATAGAACAAGGCAGGGAGGCTCCAAGATATGCCAGACACACCCATTTCTCAAAGAACATATGAGAATCAAGGATAGATCCCACCTCAACCCATTCTAGGGCAACATCCCCCACATCATCATAATGTAGTACCTGTCAAGTACACAAAGTTGAAAGAAAAACCTTGAGAGAGCTATAGTACATGTGCCAGCATTGATTAATATGGAAAATGTAAATCCAGATATCAACATAGCTATGGATATTACTACTCATATGATCAAAATCTCATAGAGTATGAATCTTCTTATACAAAACAATATTATGAGCATGATAGCTATGGAAATGCTTATAGATATGAATATACCAACCTCATGTATGTAGATCCTAGAGCTCAAGCTCTTCAAAGACAATAAGACCAATTGCACCTAGGGGACCTTGCTATAGATGCATATCAGATCATTTTGTCAAAGAATGCACAATGCCATACCACCCTCACCCCCGAGGGTTTGGTAAGGCTATTGGAATGATTGTGGCAAAGAGCATCCATTTAGAGATTGTCCCAAAAACCCTAATAAAGTTGCAATGACTACACATATCAAAGTAATCAAGGTAATAGAATCCTCTGGAAGTGATAAAGAAAATACAGTCCCATTGAAAGTCATAACCAGAGCCAAAGCCAATAAAAACTATGAGAACTAGAAAATAGATAGCCCCAAGAGTGAATACGATGTAGAATCCTCACGTCAGAGGATGTGGAAGAGTGAACAAACATCTCAATAATGAAAAAGGTTCAAAAATGGAAAGCCAAACAAGAAAAAATTAAGAACAAGTGGATTAAGAAGATGGTGGAAGAGAAGGAGAAATATGTAAAAGAAAACAAACCTAAACCCAACAGTCCAGCTAATCAGACGATGAATGTTGTTACACTTATGTGTTCCTCGAGTAGCTTTGATGTGAACCTTTTCCCTATACATGGGCACTTTTTACTCTAGTTCTCGCTAGAGGTTTTTTCCCCATGTTATCACATACTTGATACTCTCATATGTGGTGGTACTTTGTACTTAGGGATATTATTCAGCTCTTACTTCGGTTCAGTTCATCGATCAATAGAGAGAGCTATTCCAGCCATCGTCTTCTCCGTGTGTCTTGCTGCGTTTGTGCTCCTTGTGTGTGCTTCTTATGTGTCTCTCACACTTCTACACACACCCAACAGTGGTATCAGAGCAGGTTCAACTTCTTCTCAAGTTTCGGTTTTTCGCGTCGCGGCGCGTGTGCACTTTAACAGTGCAAATCGACTTCGGAGCATAGAAGTGTGAATTTTAGCAGGCCGGAAACATTTCCACCAGGTGCGCTAGGGTTTTACCCCCATTTCGAAGCCATTCGTGCAGTCAGAATCGCCATCAGAGTGACGGTTTGTGAGCTGAAATTTCAGCACTCATTTCAGTTTTCGTCGAAGTGAGGATTTTGTCACATTCTTGTTCCTTAGTGAAATGGCGGGCAGCAATGACTTGTTTGGCATGCTTCAAGCTGAAGATAAGCTTGATGGGACCAACTATCCGATGTGGTCTTACATGATGAAGCATGTTCTTGTTGCAAAACACTTTGGAACATAGTGGCAGATGTAGATCGAAGACCGGCATGTGCTTTTACTTCACAGTCTATTGTCACAGATGGAGCTTCTTCTTCGAGTACTGTGGTTTCTCCTTCTCCACCTACACAGGAGCAGCTTAAATGGGATGGAAAAGATGCTCAAGCTCATGCTTTGATTGCGATTTTAGTGAAGCGTCATATAGTTCCACACATTCGGTCATGTTCTACATCACGACAGGCATGGGACACTCTTGCTTCTTTGTATGCCGTGCGTAATGAAGCACGTGTTGCATACTTGAGGAAGCAATTTGAGGATGTATGTATGGCTGAAAATGAGTCAGTGGATGTGTATGTGACATGCATCAAGGACTTGAAAGAGCAACTGGCAAACATAGATGAGATCATTCTGGATGCATCACTCATTTCTACATTGTTGAAAGGATTACCGGAATCTTTTCAAAGCTTTGCTACTACACTTTGTTTGGTTGCAAAAGGAAATCCTAATATGTATGCATTTGATGAGGTTGTGTCTCTTCTTTTGCAAGAAGAGCAATCTAGAGTGAATAGGAGTGGTTTGATTGAAGGAACGCAAGCACTTGCTATCTCACAAAAGGGGAAAAGCAAGTATGGTTCAGCTTTTGGTTCATCAAAACCAAAGCCTCAAGCTTCCTCTTCCACTCATTCCTCTAATGATGGTGATTTGCAAAAGAAGAAGAGATGCAAATATTGCCGGAAGGCTGGTCATACTATTGATAAGTGTAGAAAGCTTGCTAAACGCAATGAAAAGAAGAAGGAATCGGGCATGTCTATTGCTGAAAATTCAGCAAATGCAAAGAATGATGAAGCTAACATGGCTCAAGATTTTTGGGCATGTGTTGTTACATGTCATTATGATGCTTCTTTACATTCTAAATGTATGGTTGTGAGTGAGGTTGATTCGGATTGGTTCTTTGATAGTGGTGCTTCAAAGCACATAACATCATGCAAAAGATTTTTTGCCTCTTTGAAAGATGCACCTAAAGGAGGACATGTGGTGTGTGCAAACAATGCCTCTTATCCTATCATTGGAGTAGGAGAAATTGAGCTTACTGCTGCAAATGGAGGTGTGATTCTCTTGAAAAATGCATTGTATGTGCCCGGTATCAAGAAGAACTTAATTTCAGTTTCGTTGATTGCCAAAGCTGGACTTCATGTACACTTTGTTGATGATAAGTGTATGGTTCATGATTTCAGCAATGGCGATGTTATCGTGATGTCCGGTACATTATGTAATGGTTTGTATCGCATGGATACATACAAGAGGGCTGCCTCGAATGCTTTAGTTGCTCATACTTCTTCCATGGCTGAAATAGAGCTTTGGCATGCTCGTTTTGGTCATTTAAACTTCAATAGTTTGCTCTACTTGCAAAAGAAGGACATGGTTATTGGCTTGCCTACACTTGAGTCCATTGAAAAGCATGCATGTGAAGGTTGCATTCTTGGAAAAATGCATCGTGCTTCTTTTCCAAAAGATAGTCACACACACACTACAAGAAAACTGCAGCTTGTTCATAGTGATGTATGTGGTCCGGTCAAAACTCCATCTTTTGGGAAGCATCTATATTTTGTTACCTTCATTGATGATGCTACTCGCCATACATGGGTGTATCCTATGAAAGCAAAGAATGAGGTATTTTCTTGCTTCAAAGCATTTTTAGCTATGGCTGAAAATTTTTCTTCACAAAATTTTTCTTCATAAGCCTATGGTTAATCATATTCGTGTGTTTGGTTGTTTGGCATATGCTCTTGTGCCATCACAACAACGTCACAAACTTGATGACAAGGCAAAGAAATGTATATTTGTTGGTTATAGTGCTGAAAGTAAGGGATATCGGTTGTACCATCCATTGACAAACACAATTATTCTGAGTCGAGATGTGGTATTTGCTGAAAATTCAATTTTCCCTCTACTTGAATGCAAAAAACTGCCAACAGTTAGCTCACAAGATGTGTTCGATACACTCATGCCTTTGTTCCAAAATGGTGCGTGTTGCAGAGCTAAAGAGCGCACAAAGCAGAGAAAAAAGACGGGCCCCAAAATTTTTCCGATTTGGACTTCATATTTTTGTACCATAATCATTCTTGTAATATATTTTCCGTTGTAAAGGCACTAGAGGAGTCCTCTAGATGCATCCCCACAGAAGATTAGAAGCTTACCCATGTAAAATAGTAGAAATTTAGTCTTTTAGTGAATAAAGTGCCGGTCTCTTGTGTGAAAGGACCATTTTTTAGGGCACTAGTATATAAGTCAAATGTGACTCTTTGTAAAAAACTTTTTGCCATTGTGAGAATAGAGAGCACAGAAATTCGAATTTGTGTCTTCCTCCCTCCTTATCTTCTTCTTCGTGAGCTTGTATGCATGTGTATTGCTTGGAAAGAGTGTTTGTGAGTGTTGTCTGTCCATGAAAGTGTTTCTTTGCTGTAGGAAGGGTGCGTGCGAAGTGTAGGAAGTGCTGAAGTGTAGGAAAGTATTCCCGCGACTCAGTATTTCGCTCATAACTTGAGGTAGGAGCGTCAGAATTGAGTGAAACCACTGCCATTGGATGCGCCTTCTCGAGAGCTTCGAAACGCATATGCTATTCGCTATATTTGGAGTTCGGAGCTGGGAGAAAAGTCCAAAATACTGACGGTTGCTGCACCAAGTATCGTTTCGCCTTGACCAACAGTTGGAACTTGTTTGGATAAGTCTTTGCCTCATTTACATTCTTTGAGTAGTTCATTTGCATTGACCATTACATGATTGCATGTCCTCATACACTCGGCTAGGTTTGTATACTCTTTGGATTGATAATTAAAAGTGTGTATCCCCACTATATGCACTTGTGAGGGGATTGAGGTATAGTCTCTTTCTCCGCAAGTCCCTAAGTTGATACTTAGGTCAACACACTTTTTGGCGCCGTTGCCGGGGAGTGACGAATCAAACCGAGGCATTCGTGTGATGGTAAGTAGCTTTTTGCATTGAAGTAACTGGAGGAGTGGAAATCTTCTCTTCTTTGGTAAGTCATTTTCAGCCGCACTTGCTACTTCTCATTCTTGGAGTGTGTGTAGTGAGTTGTTAGTTTAGGGAAGTGAGTAGAAGGAGTAGAGTAGGAGTGAGTAGAGAGTGGACCAAATCATTAGAGTAGGTTTTAGTTTTGTTCAAAAAAAAGTTCCTTTTTGTAAGCTAGAAACTTCCAACTATAAAAGCCAAAAAATTTCATTTTGCAAGTCACTTGTTTAAGCAAGTATCGTGAGTGCCAGTGTCGAGTATCGTGAGCTGTAGCAGAGGTCGTGGGCGAGGAAACAAGCAATAGGGGAGTGCACAGAGCAAGGGAATCTGACAAAGAGACTCTAGGTGCTACCAAGGTGAGCTAACCCACCATTCTAATCAAAATTCCTCAAGCAAATCAAATTAGGAAAGAAAAACGATCTGCGCTGAGTATCGTCTGAGAGCTACAGGGGGTAAGAAGAGTATTTTGCTTGATACAGTGAGGGAGGATAAGAGAGAAGAGCTAGGTGATCAAGGGGGTAAAATAAAAAACTCAAAAACTTTGGTTAAAATTTGTCTAAGGGTCAAGTATCGTTTTACTCCCGCGGTTGAGTATCGCGATACTTCACAAGTATTGTTTTGCTCCTGTGGTTGAGTATCGCGATATTTCCCATCGATCGTGTATCGTTTCATACCGATCGCGATATTTGGTCAGAGATCGTTTTTTCCAGCGATCGTTGATCGTGTATCGTGTATCGTGTATCGTTTCGTGCCGATCGCGATACTTGAGAAGTATCATTTGGTCAAAGGTCGCGATACCTGACAAGTATCGTGTATCGTTGGATCAGCGATCGTTTTCGAGGGATCAAGTATCGTGGTGCTGAAGTATCGTCGATCGTTTTTAACCAAGTATCGTTTGGTTCAAATATCGTATATCGTCTGATCCTCAGAGATCGCGATATTTGCCAGCTATCGTGTATCGTCGATCGTTTCAGTCAGATATCGTGTATCGTGGGATTTCAAGTGTCGTGTATCGTTCCAGCCAAGTATCGTTTTATCCAGAGATCGTCCAGAGTAAAGATCGCGATACTTCCCACATATCGGGTATCGTCTATTTTCAAGTATCGTCTCCCTTCGAGTATCGTGTATCGTCTGAGACTCAAATATCGTGTATCGTGTACCTCTAAGTATCGGTATCGTTTAACTCAGCGATCGGTATCGTTTATTAGGTGTCGCGATATTTGTCAAGTATCGGTATCGTCTAGCCGGTATCGCGATACTTGTCAGAGATCGTGTATCGTCTGAACATACATCAGGTATCGTCTATTCTGGAGATCGTGTATCGTGAGTTTGGGAGACGAGTATCGTGTTCTGGCAAAATTCTTTGTTACTCAATTCTTTCCAACCCAAGTCTTCTAGACATTTTTGACCTATTGTGAAGAGTGCTTAAAACCAAAGGGTATCAAAGTCTAATCAGAGCTCTTAGGTGGATGAACCTAAGATCCGGAAGAACCCTAGGAAGCCGAAGAAGTGTAATTTCCTCCGTAGGGAGTGTAGCCGAGCCAAGTAGCCGTTCACACTATTCTGAGACCTCCAGTGAGTCAGAAGGAGAAATTCCCATGGCTTCAGAGGATATGCAAAACACTGCACCCATGATTGGCATGATGTCAATCATTGAGGGAGAATACAGAACCTCCTTGGAGTATGTGAACACAAACCACAACGAGATCCCTATCTATTTGGATGGCTTAAACAGATCTGTGGCTAGGTTACAGAAAGCATCAGAAGCCTACATAGTGCCTAGACCAGCAGTCAAGTACGTAGGAGGACTGTACATGGACAAACAAGATATCCAATACGTGGTCACAGAACACCCGGAAATCATTAATGAGCGTGGTGAGGAAAATAATGCTTCAAGCCTAAATGGAGGTGGAAACGAAGAGCAAGTAACTACTCCTAGAGGGAGATCTACAATTACTAAAATTTGGAGAGGAGACCTGATTCCCCAGGATGACACTCTAATAGATGTATATTTGATCAACGGGATGGAGCACCTGCTCAGAGCCCATTCCTCTATATGGGAAGCTGCTCCTAATCCAGTTACCATCTATGAGTTACAAGACCCTGAATTCCCCACCATCATCACATATTTGGATAAAAATCACAGAAGATATTGGCCAATAACAGAATTAGAGAGAGCTGAGCTGAAATATCAGAACATCCCAGTGTTCCCCCCTAGGGACCAAGCCACTACTTCACGAAATCCACTTGGAACATCGCAGAATGATTCATATCAACAGTCGGGACAAACACAACAAACATAACAAGCCCAGATCCCAGTCAGACCACATGTGCAATTTGCAATGCCTGCCATTAACCCTAACTACCGGCCACAACCAGCTATTGACCCAAGACATGGAGTTCATGCTCCAGTCAGACCACAGGTAGTGAGAGGACCAGGCATACCAATAGGAAGACCCATTTTCCCAGTAATGCCTAGACAACCTGAAGCAGGAAGACGGCTAAGGCCGATCCAAGTTGCCAAGTGCATGAGAAATCACTATGATGGCTCTAGTGAACCCTATAATCACATAGCACAATTTAAACAAGTAGTTAGAGCCGAGCAGGTAGATGACTTCCTAATCCAGTATGAGTCTTTTGGCCTTACCTTGTCAGACACAGCTTTGGCCTGGTTTCAGCCATTGGACCCGAATACCTTTCAGAACATGGAGCAAGTATATCAAGAAATGATTGAAGAATTTACCAAATCAGGAATTAAAAATAATTCTTCATCATTAATCCACAGCTTCAAACAAGTCCCTACCGAGTCAGTGAGATTGGCAGCAAGGAGATTCAAGCAGTATGTGGATAGATGCCCCGTAGAAGAGAGACCGACGCAAAACAAAATGGTATCATTATTCTTGGAAGGACTGTTGAACGGAACCTTGAGGTCATTAGTGTATGTAAAGAGAGTTGAAACCTTGCAAGAGTGTATGAAGGAATGTATAGACCTAGAAGATAACCTTGCAGAAGACTTGAAAATACCTCCAGGTAGTTTGAAAAGTGAAGAATCAGCCAGTAGCACATCAAAATCTAAAAACAATGTGGAAGAAATAGCAGATTTAGTAGCAAAAAAACTGAACGTTCAAGGACAGAGGAATTATCCCACTAATCCCATGAGGATGCCTATGCTTAGAAGATGTATGCAGTGCGGAGGAGATCATCCTTCTCATTTGTGTACTAGGGGAGTAGTCCCACCACCTGCCTATGCTCCTCATAGACCCTCTGTTCCCGGACCGCTACAATATTGCAGTATAGAGCAGAGATACACAAACCATAGCACCGAGAACTGCCCTTACAATAGGCAAACTAGACCCACCCACCCTTATGTGAGACCATATGGATACCCGCAAAATCAGCAAGGAGGTGAAGCCTTTAGATATCCCTCTTATCAGCCGCAGGCACCAGTACCACGACCATACGCACATCAGGGATATACGCAACCACAACCAGTACTAGGACAACAACCGCCCCACCCTCAGAACGTTGTCCCAGTCAAGATGGCACAACCAGAAGAAAATCTAGAGAGGGCTATAGTGCCAGCCACACCTTTGACTAGTAGTGAACCATATGACTCGTTTTATGACCCTAGTCAAGGAGCATACCCTAGTTATGAAAGCTCAATAATGGAATATGGACAACTGCATGAACCATATGCTTATGGCATGGAGACACCAGAGAGTTCATATAATTATGAGCAGGATTATGTGCCCTTAATGTACACAGCTCCTAGAGCAACCATGCCACCTCGACCAATGAATAGACCGCCTGTACCCAGAGGACCATGCTACAGATGTGGAGGTGACCACTATATTAGAGAATGTACATTACCAAACCCACCACCACCACAACGAATTTGGGAAGGCTACTGTAGCGATTGCGGTAAGGAACATCTTTTCAGAGATTGTCCTAAGAACCCCAACAAAGTCACATCTAATGTGCAGATTAATGTGATAGAAGTGATTGAATCATCAGGGAGCGATAAAGAGTACACCGTACCTTTGAAGGCCATAACAAGAGCCAAGGCTAGAGAGAACCCTGATAACACGGACGAGAGTAATCAAAGTGACAAAGAGGGGAATATAACCATCCCTCACAGAGTAGAAGACTCCGAAGAGCTAGAGAAAAGTATCGCCAGTAAAAGGTCACAAAGATGGAAGAACCGGAGAGATAAGATAAAAGAAAAAAAGTTATTACAAAGGAAAGAAAATGAAAAAAGTAAACAGAAACCAACGAAGGAACCCCAAGTGGAAGAAGAAAATAAAAATGAGAATAAAAGGAAGGAGGTAGGATCAGTCCTAGCAGATCCTATGCCTGAAGAATTGGCCATGTGGATTCAGGCATACAAGGCGAGAATAAAAGCAAGACCTTCCATAGAGCAACATGAGAGAGAATATCCGAGAGGCGACTTAGAGAAAGAAAGGTTAGAAATATGCAAGAAATTGATAGAGATTGCGCAACAAACCTTAGAAAAACCTGCATCGCCTCTACCAAATACCCGAATTTCTGAAGAAAAATTCCAAGAGTGCCTAAACACTCAGGAAAAGTCGGAAGTATATAGACCACAAAATGATGAACTTGGTATTGAGAGAAAGGAAGGATCCATAGTCCCTGAAGTAGAAGGAGACTGGACTAAGGATCTATGGGCACGAGTCCAAGAGGACAAGTGGAAAAAGGTAGCAGGAATGGAACCGCCCTTTGAGGAATTAGAAGCAGAAAATGAAATGGAGGGTTCAATACCTGAACTAAATTCAGAAGAAATTTTTCCGATGGATGCAAGTGACAAGGAAGATGTAAAGGAACTACCCAACTACACAGGGGAGTACGAGCACAATTCAGAATTGTATCGCATTCCATCAATCAGGAGACGGGAAATGAACCCATCAGTTCAAACATCTGAGATCATACAACGCCTTAGAGAGGTGAAAATCCCATGTACCTTAACATTCGAGGAACTGTTAAAGGTAAAACCACACTTAAAAGAGAAATTGATCAATCAATGGGAAGTCAAGGAAGAAAAGAAAGAGGTAGCTGACGAAGTGAAAACAGTGAGAATTCCAGTGGATAAGGTAGGAGACTTTAGTGAAGGAGACGAAGGAAATACCTGTCTTCCAATCACCTATAGGGGTTACACTACCAAAGCCATACTAGATTCAGGAGCTGGTGTTGGCATTGCTACCAAAGAAATTTGGGAGAAATGAGGAAAACCAGCATTAAGACCAACACGCATGAAAATACAAATGGTAGATGGACATACGGAAAGACCCTTAGGATTGTTGGAACGAGTAGTCTTCACTACGTGCGGAGTGGAATTTGAACACACTTTAGCAATATGTCACTTCGAAAGGCCAAGCAATTATGAAATGATCTTGGGAAGGCCCTTCATGAGACAGCTAAAGGTCGTACAAGATTGGGGAAAAGATGCAGTATACCTACAACACGCAGGAACCACCACTAGGATAAACCTACATACATACACGTATCAAGATGTTGTTGATATATTTAGGTAGTGATGTGTGTGAACACTCTAGGACCGCCGGGGCACTTTTTTCCCTCTTTAGGAGGTTTTTTTCCCCCGGCTTGTATATACGCCTATTGCCCTAATGGGCTACTTATCTTTGTACATTCTCTAGTAATACATTCAGTCTTGTGTGTTGTGCTCCAAGCTTCTTCTTCTTCCTTGTGCTGTTCGCGTGCTTCCGCAGACGTCTAACTCCAACAATTGGTATCAGAGCAGGTCGTTGCTTCTTCTAGGGCGCCGTCGACACTCCTCCGTTTGCAGTCTCAGATTCGCACAAAATTTGGTGAGCATACTCAGGGTGTTTCTGAGATCAAAACAGCTTCGCTTTGTGGTGCCGAAATCGCGATCTGAGCTCGTTTCGGCCTCCGAACGCACTATCGCAGTGCTTGTGCAGGCTATTTCGTCCTTTTGTGCCAAAGGTATATACCAGTTTCTGTTGGCCAGTTTAAGCGTCTCGAACTCTGCTACAGGTCTAGCAGAACTCGTGTGGGCAGTTCTGTTCAACTTTTTGAGATACAGTCAATTTTCTGCATCAAGGTATTTTAGTCACCGGCCATGGCTGAAAGCAGTGATGTATTCCGTATGTTGGCTGTTGAGGATAAGTTGGATGGTACCAACTACCCATTATGAGCTTATATGATGCGACATGTACTGGTTGCAAAAGGATTGTGGAACATTGTGCAGGGTGTTGAAAGACGTCCTGTTACACCTGTAACGACAGGTACTGCAAATACAGGTGTTGGAGCTGATGAAGATGGTGTCGAAGATGATATTCCGCAGATTCCTGTTCGTGCTGCTGTTTCTGTTGCACCTACTGCAGAGCAGATTCGTTGGGATGGCAGAGATGCCCAGGCACATGCATTGATAGCTTTGTCTGTCAAACGTGCCATTATTCCTCACATTCGCTCTTGCAGAACAGCAAAGGATGCTTGGGATACACTTACCACTTTGTACCAGGCTAGGAATGAGGCTCGTGTTGCTTACCTCCGAAAACAGTTGGAGAGTGAGCACATGAATGAAGGTGATTCGATGGACAGTTTTCTTACAAAGATCAAAGACCTGAAGGAACAATTGATTTCTGCTGATGAGGTTATACCAGATAGCTCACTTGTGCAGACCGTTCTGAATGGCCTTCCTGATTCATATCAGAGTTTTGCCTCTACTCTTCGATTGATGATGAAAGGCAATCCGAATGCCTTGTCATTTGAGGAATTAGTCTCTGTTCTGTTGCAGGAAGATCAGTCCAGGCAGAACAGGTCCATTATGCGTGTTGCAGATCAAGCTTTCCTGGCTAGTCAGAAGGGCAAAGGAAAATGGAGCTCTTCTACTAGTAAGCAGAAATCTGCAAATGCTGCACAATCGAAGAACCAGGATAAAGATGAGAAGAAATCAGAAAAGCAGAAATTGTTCTGCAAGTACTGTAAAGGAAATGATCATATTATAAAGAACTGTCCAAAACTGGCTGCTAAAGAGGCAAAGAAGAAAGAGGCTGGAATGGTTGTTGCAGAGGCCTCTACACCAAAAACAGAGTCTGCAAATCTTGTGCAGGAAGAAGAATGGGCGTTTACTACTGTCTGCAGTTTTGACCCATCTTCTCATGATCAGTGCATGTCTGCAGTAGACTCAGATGTTTGGTACTTTGACAGTGGGGCGACCAAACATATTACCTCGCAGCGTAGTTTCTTCTCTTCACTCGAGCCTGCCCCTACAGGGAATACTGTCACATGCGCCAATAACTCCTCTTATCCTGTTATGGGAGTTGGTAAGATCATTCTGACTACTGCTGATGGTAGTTCTTTCACTTTGTCAGATGCTTTATTTGTGCCAGGGATCAAAAAGAACCTGTTATCAGTTTCTGCATTAGCCAAGATTGGCTTGGTTGTGAAATTCGTTGATGACAGGTGTACAGTCCATGATCTCTCAAATGGCGATGTGATTATTGCTTCTGGCATTTTATGTCGTGGGCTGTATAAGCTCATAGACTATGAAAGATCTGTGAATGATTCGGCATGTGCAGTTCATGATTCTCAGGCTATGTCAGATGCAAAGCTTTGGCATGCACGCTTTGGTCATCTGAATTTTGCTAGCTTGTTACGCCTGCAGAAATCTGAAATGGTGTCCTCTTTGCCCAAACTTGAGGCACCTGGAAAACATGTTTGTGAAGGCTGTATTTTGGGCAAAATGCAGCGTTCTTCCTTTCCAAAAGATGGTTCAGTTCGGGCTATGCAGAAATTGCAGCTTGTACATAGTGATGTCTGTGGTCCTATGCAGACACCCTCTTTTGGAAATTACCTTTACTTCGTGACTTTCATTGATGATTTTTCCAGGCATGCATGGGTATATCCACTCAAAGCAAAGTCCGAAGTGTTCATGTGCTTCAAACAGTTTTTGGTTTTGGCTGAAAATCTGTCAGCATGTAAAATGGGCACCCTCCGTTCTGATCGAGGGGGGGAATATATGTCTTCAGATTTTAATGCATTTCTGGCTGAACGTGGGATAAAACACCAGTGTACAGTGCCGTATACACCTCAACAGAATGGAGTTGCTGAACGAAAGAACAGGTCACTCATGGAGATGGCGAGGTGCATGGTCAAAAGTCAGGCTTTACCACATAGTTTCTGGCTTGAGGCTGTCATGTGTGCAGCATATGTACTGAACAGGTGTCCCACCAAAGCGTTGCAGTCTATCACTCCATATGAGGCTTGGCATGACCGCAAGCCATCTGTTGCTCATCTGCGTGTTTTTGGTTGTTTGGCATATGCATTAGTGCCTGAACAACATCGCAGAAAATTGGATGATAAGGCAGTAAAATGTATTTTTGTTGGGTACAGTTCTGAAAGTAAAGGCTATCGTCTGTATCATCCACAGACTAAACGCATTCTGGTTAGCCGTGATGTTGTCTTTGTGGAAGATGCTATTCAGCCATTGCTTTCATGTACTAAGGAGACATCTGTTAGCTCCAAAGACATGTATGATACTTTGATGCCTCTTTTTACAGGTGGACAAGCTAGCGCTGGTCCCAATAAGGCAACTTCTCAGTCTTTGCAGGTTTCATATGATGATGCAGATCATTCCATTTCTGATGCAGATTTACATGATGCACTTGTTGATGAGAGAGCTGATATTGAACAGGCAAAAACTATGCCAAAATGGCTGGTGCAGACTTTGCGTGACAGCAAATTAGATGCACCTTTGTCATATCGTACTCGTTCAGGCTCTCATAGTACCTCCTTTGCATCAGATTGCTATGCTATGGCTGCATCTAGTCTCTATGATGAGAATGAGCCTGTTTCTTTTGATGAAGCACAAAATTCAGAAAATTGGAAGGTTGCTATGCAATCTGAATATGATGCTATAATGAAGAATGGTACATGGTCTTTATGTGACTTGCCTCCTGGCAAGAAGGCCATTGGCACTAAGTGGGTATACAAGCTGAAGCGTAAACCTGATGGTACAGTTGACAGGTATAAGGCTAGGCTTGTTGCAAAGGGTTATGCACAGGAAAGAGGCATTGATTTTGATGAGACCTTTGCACCTACATGCCGTATGACTACTGTTCGGAGCATTTGTGCACTTGCAGCCCATCATGGTTGGAATGTACATCAGTTGGACATTAAAACAGCATTTCTGAATGGTGACTTGCATGAAGAAGTGTATGTTTTTCAGCCCCGTGGCTTTGTGCAGAAAGGGCATGAAAACCAAGTGTGCAGGTTAAAGAAGGCGTTATATGGTTTAAAGCAAGCACCACGTGCTTGGTATGAGAAAATACATGCCTATCTGATTGCACATGGTTTTGAGAACAGTCCAACTGAAAGCACCTTATATGTTAAGCGTGCTAATGATGTGCTTCTGATCATTGTTGTCTATGTAGACGACATGCTGCTCACTGGTCCTCTTGAGAAGCATATTGCTGATTTCAAGGCTGATTTGCATGCCTCATTTGAGATGTCTGATTTGGGGCATTTGCATCACTATTTGGGCATTCAGTTTATGCAAGTTGATGGTGGAATGGCTTTGTGTCAAACGAAATATATTGACACATTATTGCAGCGTTTTGGCCTTGAAGACTGTAAGCCTATTGTCACTCCTATGGAGACAGGTTTACGATTGAGTCTTCATGATGCTGGAGATGCATTTGATGTTGTTCTCTATCAGCAGGCTGTTGGATGCTTGATTTACTTATGCATTACTCGGCCAGATATTCAGTTTGCTGTCTCACAGATGAGCAGGTTTATGCATTGCCCAGGAGTCACGCATTGGAAAGCGGTTAAGCACATCTTTCGCTACTTGAGTGGTACTCGGCTACTTGGGTTGTTTTATCCCAAGGGGGGATCACTACCGCCAGATTTGCATGCTTTTTCTGACTCAGATTGGGCTGGTTGCTATGACACTCGTGTGTCCACCAGTGGTTTTTGCTTCATGCTTGGTAGCTCATGTATATCTTGGTTGAGCAAGAAGCAGCCTACTGTGGCCACTTCCAGTTGTGAGGCTGAGTATAGGGCAGCTTTCACAGCGACTGTTGAGTGTGTGTGGCTCAGACGCCTTATGGCTGATTTGGGTGTTGGCCAGTCTTCTGCCACCACCATCTTCACTGACAGTCAGAGCGCATTGGCAGTTGCGAGGAACCCTGTGTTCCATGCTCGCACTAAGCACATTGAGGTGCATTATCACTATGTCAGGGAGAGGTTCTCTGCTGGGGAGATCAGCTTGGCATATGTGCCCACGCAGGAGAACATTGCAGACCTTTTCACGAAGGCTCTGCCTAGGGAGAAGTTTGAAGCTTTCCGCAAAGCTTTGGGCTTACTTCCTTTTGTGGAGTGATTTCCACATAGCTCGGCACTTCCTTATACATGAGTGCTAGCTCCTTGTTCACCGCATCACTCCCAGGGGGGATTTGTTGATATATTTAGGTAGTGATGTGTGTGAACACTCTAGGACCGCCGGGGCACTTTTTTCCCTCTTTAGGAGGTTTTTTTCCCCCGGCTTGTATATACGCCTATTGCCCTAATGGGCTACTTATCTTTGTACATTCTCTAGTAATACATTCAGTCTTGTGTGTTGTGCTCCAAGCTTCTTCTTCTTCCTTGTGCTGTTCGCGTGCTTCCGCAGACGTCTAACTCCAACAGATGTGCCACCTCTACAATGGAATCAAATCCATAAAGAGGAAGACGACCAATCTGTTCATAGTGCAGGTTCTAGTGATCAATCCTGGATGAACGAGGACACTCATCTATGGATATGTCAAACTGCAAAGAAGGAAGAGGAGAGAAGAAAAAGTTGGCAGCAGAAACAAGGAATAGTGAGATCCGTACAAGATCCAGCCTATATGCCACAGGTATTTCCGGATGAAGAATTCGAACCTCACGGTTGGATGGAAATCTTAGCTACCCTCGATGTCTGTGTAAACGAAGAAGTAGTGACTATGAACGAATGTATCGATGAGGAGGGTTATGATGTTAGTCTGTATATGGTAGTCCTTCAGGAGGCAGAAGAAGGAGAAGTGATCGAGAAAGACTGGAAGGAGGACTACGAGAGTATCGAAATGGAACCAGAACCCATGGATCTAGGGATTAGTACCACCAACATAGGTATCACTGACAATGAAAAACATAAGGAACCTACACAAAAAGGGGAATTAGAAGTTGAAAGGGAATTAGAAGATGAAGAGAACAAACCCCAAGACCAATTTGAGGTACCAGCCCATTTTAAAAAATATGAAGTGGAAGAGAGGAAAATTGCTATTCAAATGCCTAAAAGAGAAGCACAACCTGGAATAGCATATGATAATAAGGAACAAACCAAGAAAATAGTTGTAACTATGGAAGGAGGAGAGGAACGATGTACCTTCATAGGACAGGATGTCTCATTAGAAGAAGAACAAGAGTTAATTCGACTGATAAGAGAATACCGGGATGTCTTTGCTTGGACTTATAGAGACTTAAAGGGAGTGGATCCATCTATATGTGCGCATAGAATCCCCATGACATCCGAGGCCAAACCTTCGAAACAGAGACCATATACTTATAATGACGTGTATTCAGCCAAGATAAAAGAAGAAATAGATAAGTTGTTAGATGCTGGATTCATCTACGAAATTGAGCACACGGAATGGGTATCACCCTTGGTGGTTGTACCAAAGAAAAATGGAAAGTTAAGAGTGTGCATCAATTTGAAGAAAGTGAACGCCGCAACCATAAGGGATAGCTATCCCTTACCAATCACTGATCATCTCTTGGAAAGGGTAGCAGGGAAGCAAGTCTATAGTTTTCTGGATGGCTTTTCAGGGTATAATCAGGTCGCCATTGCTCCTGAGGACCAACATAAGACTGCATTTGCAACTGAATGGGGAGTATACGCCTTTAGAGTCATGCCTTTTGGTTTAACGAATGCCCCAGCTACTTTCCAAAGATTGATGTGTCACGTGTTCAAAGAATTTCTGAGAAAAAGTATGGAGGTATACGTGGATGATCTTTGTACATATTCGGCTATACGATCAGAGCACATCCCTGAACTAGAAAAGATTTTTGCTAAATGTCGACAATATCGAGTATGCCTCAATCCTGAAAAATGTGTCTTCATGGTGCGACAAGGGAAAATCTTAGGGCATATTGTCTCTAAGAATGGGATTTCAACGGATGAAGACAAAATTAAAGTAATTTTGGATTTGCCAAGACCTAAAACGGCTAAAGAAGTTCAAGCATTTATGGGACATTGTGGTTACTATCGAAGATTCATACATATGTACGCCATAATTGCTAGACCTCTTTATGCATTATTGACTCTATTTAATTGGACCGAAGAATGTGAAAAAGCCTTTAATGAGTTAAAGAATCGATTGAGTTCAGCACCCATTCTTCGAGTCCCCAACTGGAATAAACCGTTTCACATCCATGTTGATGCTTCCAAGTTTGCCATTGGTTGCATCTTAGCTCAACCAGCTGACACAGGAAAATTAGACCACCCGATAGCCTATGCTAGTAGACAATTAAATCAAGCAGAACACAATTATACTACTACGGAGAGAGAAGGCCTAGGGATGGTATATGCAGTCAAGAAATTCAGACATTACTTACTGGCAAACAAATTCAAATTCTTCATTGATCATCAAGCCCTATTGTACTTAGTCAACAAGCCTTGCAATACGGGACGACTAGTACGGTGGTTTTTATTGCTAATGGAATTTGATTTTGAGGTAATAGTCAAGAAAGGGAACACCCACATCAGAGCAGACCACTTATCTCGTATGACCCATGGAGAACCACCCATAGGAGTACCCGATGACCTACCAGATACTTATCTTTTTAACCTGGAAGTATGTCCTCAGTGGGCAGAAAAATTGATCCCGATACTTACACATGGACCTAAAGATGGGATCACACCAAACCAAACGCAAGATCTCTGGAAGACTAAAAACCTTCACATCATTGCGGGAGGTTTGTACCACCAGGATTCCAGCGGATTACTAATGAGATGCGTGGAAGAAGAGGAACAAGGAATGTGGCTTCAGAAAGCCCACATAAACCAATGGAACACTCATTTGAATGCAAATGGAACATGGCAAACACTCAAGAGATTTGGCATATATTGGCCAACCATGCAACGAGATGCACATAACTATGTGTCAACCTGTCAAACCTGTCAAGAACAAATCCCAGACGAGAACTCTACATTATGCTATTCTACAATAGCACCAAGGTGGAGCATGCCTCTAGTAAAGTTCTTGAAAACTCGAGAGTACCCTGACGGAGCTACCTTAGCAAGGAAACGTGCTCTTGAAGAACAGAGTAAGGATTATGCCATCATAGGAAAACAACTTTTTAAACGCGGGAAGGATAACCAACTAAGAATGTGCATTCATGAAAATGAATATCTCTCTGTCTTAGAGATGGCCCATACAGGAGCTGCAGGAGGACACTTCTCTGCAGACAAAACAGCAAAAATGATCCTCTTTGCTGGAATGTGGTGGCCAACTCTACATCAAGACGCCATGACATATGTGCAGCGGTGTGATACTTGTCAACGAACGAAATATCCTATTAGAAGAGATGAGATGCCACTTAGACCCATGATGAGTGCTAGAGCTTTCACTAAGTGGGGAATAGACTTTGTAGGACCTATTAGCCCACCTGCAAAAGGTTCACATGCCGAATACATAATTGTAGCCACAGATTACCTGACCAAATGGGTTGAAGCAAAAGCAACAAAGAAAAATGACGCGAGAACTACAGCCAAGTTTCTCTTCGAGAACGTCTTCACTAGATTTGGACTACCTATAGAGATTGTGAGTGATAGAGGTACGCACTTTGTCAATGAAGTGATAGAAGCATTGTTGAATGAATTCTTAGTAATTCATAAGAAATCTGCCCCTTATCACCCACAAGCAAATGGACAAGCAGAAAGTTCAAATAAAATCTTGTGTACTGTTCTCACCAAAATTGTCAACAACGGTAGATCAGATTGGGATAAGCAGTTACACCATGCTTTATGGGCATTCCGAGTAGCCTATAAAACTGCAATAGGCACTACTCCTTTTAACTTAGTATATGGACAAAACGCTATTTTGCCAATTGATTTCTTGATTCCCACTCTTAGAGTTGCAACTACTTATGAGTGGACCGGACATGAACTATCAGCTCAATTGGACCAAATAGAAAAATTACACGAAACTAGGTTACAAGCAGTAGCAGGCATTTATGCTGCTAAAAGACGACAAAAAGCCTATTTTGATGCGCATATCAAGGACAAACAATTGAAGGAAGGAGATTTAGTTTTGGTATACACTTTGAAACAACATGCTAAGAAATTGCAAAAGAGAGGATATGGCCCATTAATCATTAATCGTATATCTACAGGTGGAGCCATCAGCTTAGCAACCTTAGATGGAGACATGTTACCAAACTACATCAGTGGGTGTAGAGTAAAAAAATACCTAGAGCCATTAACAGAAGAAACTATGTCTCGATTAATAAAAGGTAAGAATCGACGCTTAGAAGAGGAAAGAATACGGGAAGAAGCGAGACAAGAAGCATTGGAAAGGATAAAGAAACGAAAAGAGTGGATGAGAGAGCGAGATGAAAGATATCGTCAAGGAGAAGAACTCATCCCGATGGCTAATTTTAGAGCCACTCAAAATCTGGGATCGCAAAGAACACAACCCTACCTAAATTTGGGAGCCGGAAAAACGGAGTATCACTTGGTAAATGCGCTTATTGATACAGGTGCCGCTGTAAGTTGTATTAAGTTTTCTTTGACCCAAAAACTCAAAGAGACAATCCGCCCATCAATGGCTCAATTGATAGGAATAGGAGGAACCATTACTCAGTGCATAGGAGAAATCACCTTACCGTTGCATCTTGGTAACAACACCATGGAACAAAAACTGTTAGTGTGTCACGACCAAGATTTACTTGAAGAGGTTGTGCTAGGTCAAGACTGGATTTACGAATACGAGGTAACCATTCAATTGGCATTAGGATATATCTCAGCCAGAATAGGACATCACGAAGTATTCAGTCTGCTAGATGAGCGACCATTAAAATCTGTGAGCAGGGAGCAAACAGTTCAATCTAATGAACAAAGCCCTGAATGCATGATCTCTAGCACTATAGATACACCTTCATCTAGTACTATATGTGCAGACACATTGAATTCTGCTTGCACACCTTGTTCTAGTCTAGCAAGTCTTGAGAGTATCAGTCAAACTGAAATCAACCTCACTGAAACACAATGCACAAGAGAGAATACTCCTTTGCAAGAATTGAAGTCTACACCTATGAAAGTATACCCTATTCCACATTCTTCACTAGCTTGGATAAGGAAGGATCAAAAGAAGGCATATTTTCAACAACAGAAAAGTCTTCGACATCAGCGTGTCAAATCGAATAAGAAGACAAAGAATTTTGAGCACCACGGTCAACCTCGACTCACTAGCATATGGATCCCAAAGAAACTGATAACTGCACAACCGGATCGAACACAAATATGGATCCCAAAGTCATGTAATTCAAGGACGACCAACCAAAACAATGAGCATCCTCAGAAGGGCAATCACCATCAACATGGTCAACAGGCACACCAGCCAAGAAAGAAGACCTATTGGAAAAAGAAGGAGTCTGCAGCTGCAACACAAGGAAGACCGAAATTCCAAAAGCAGATAGAGCAAACGCACTATAAGGGAAGAATCACATTTATCAAGAAGGTTCCGAAGGAAATACATCCCCACCAAATGAAGCAGATTTGGGTGCCGAAGAATCCCGCAACTTGTATGCATAGAGCTACAAAATCCACTTGCACACATGAGGAGTTATCAGGACCCAAAGTATGCATGATAGGGCCACATTACAAGGCCAAGCATTCGACACAGTCTTCTTCTAGTCCAAGATAGTCACACACATTTTCCCTTTGGAAATAGGAGAGCACTTGTACATAGATTAAGAAAATACTCAAAAAATTTAATAACCGCTTCGGCTACGAACTAACCTTTCTGTTTTTCTTTTCTGCAAAAAACATAAAAATACAGGAAAATGTGAAAGACCCAGGTATTACCTTCCTCACACACACGGGAAAGGGATGACACCATTCACTCGGAGCCACATCGAACTTATAAATAACATATAGAGGAGGATTTCTGAGACAATATGGATACTAATTGATACTCTATATGGAGTGCAGATGGCTTCCACTGATTCCGAATCCACACAGCAAGAAGAGGTGCAACTTCTTCCGATGGAATCAGTAACAAAAGCAAGAGGTCACTGGTTCAGGGACGATCAACCAGTGGCAGAGCTAATCTTCATGGCCACAGTCAAAATCATGGACACGGATCATTACTTCCCAATCATGTCCCAGGATTTCAAGACAATAATACAAGGACTACCTCATATTGAGGATGTATGGACACAAGCGGGCATAAAGGCATTCCTCAAGTTACCTATATATGTACCAGATTTTCAGAGGTGTGCACAGGTAATGAACACCATGCAGCCTGCTGCAACAAAGATCTCAGTCCCAGAAGCACGTGTATTGGACAAAGTCGGGACATGGAAGACCATACAATTCACACATGAATTGATTAATAAAGCTTTTGGATGGAATCAAGCAGGCACTACTAGTGTGAAGGAAGAATGCCATGATCCAAAGAAGAGATCATTCCTAGAGATCAACAGAATAGACATCGAAGATGCAGTCAGATTGGTGCATCAACACTTCTGTTTCCCCAGTATGCACAGATACACAGCTCCACAAAAGATCGTAGTACAACTGTTATCCCATGCCATGAGACAGATAGGCAACAAAGTGAATCTAACAGGTTATGTACAAGAAAGATTATTTGAAGCCCAGAAGAAATGGGGCCAGAAGAAGTTCCTGAATGGCAGTTCCGCTTTAACATTGCTAATATATGAAGCTTTAGATATGAAGAACTGCTTAAGGGAGATGCCAACCTCAGAAGGGCTGGCTAAATACGTGAAATCCGCCACAGCTCCCAAAAAGAAGAAAATTGCTACAGGTATTGAAGAGGCAGGGACCAGTTCTCAACCAAAAATGAGAGGTACAAAGCGTCTACGGGAGGAGGAAGCTCAGGCTACACCCCAATCCAAACGTACACATGTGTTACCCACAATCCCCGTAGTACAAATGCCAATTACAAAAAGAGATTTATCTGCTGCCCTTGAAGAAACACATCAATATATGCAAGGACAAGTGAATCTCAACGTCCAAGGTCATCATTATAGACAGGCCAGTCAAGCAACACCAAAGCATCAAGAGAAGACCCTAAAAACACCGGGAAGATACAAAGAATTGGGCATCGATGATTCTAGTACAAATACGGAATCCAGTCCGGAGAAAGATACTCTAGATACTGATATCAGGACAGAAACTTATGGAGGAGAAGGATCAGAAATGAATCAAGTGGAAGTGACACCAGACAACCACGAAGAAAAGATACAGAAGGTAAATGATGCTAACGAACCTGAACACGTCATTCAATTAAATGACACTACAAAGCTCAGCATCAAGGAAGATACAAACAGGGCTACATATGCAAAACCACCTATTAAAGAGGAAGAGCAAACTCCAGTGAGTAAGAAAGCAGAGGAGTCACAAAACCAAGAACAATTTGTGATAGAAGTGCCAGATGACACACCGCAAGGAAACAAGGGAGACATGGAGGCGGAGCCAAGGATTCAACTTCAGATTAGGCAGCCCCATGACACTACATTGCATATCGCACATGGAAAAGATGTCACAACAGGCGCAGAACCGAGCATACCAAAAACATGGCTAAATGTGGATGTTGCTCAACTGAAGCCTGTAGTCAAACAGATGATTCAGACAGCCATGGAAACACAATAGCAAATGATGGACATAGATGCGGACTACGAGAAGGCCATGAGAGAACGAAGTCAGTTCCAAATAATGAGTGAACAACTATCATCACAGATAATTCAGGTACAAAAGGAAATAGTAATAAAAGACACGGCGATGATGGAGGCCAAAACAAAATATGAATCATTAATCACTCAGCATCATCAACTACAAACACAGCTCGCGACATTACAGAAATTACACGATGCAAGCGAAGCTGACAAAGAAAGAATGAGAACTAGAAGTAGTTTGCTCGAGACACAACTCAAGTTATACATGGAAGAAAATGACACATTACGAGGCAGGAATAAAGAGTTAATGAAGTCATTATTGTATGATCAACCAATCGAGCAACAGGAATCCTCAGAAATCAAAGAAAAAGAATTGAGGGATCAGATCGCACATTATGAAGATTTGCTAAAGCAAGAACGAGCCCTGACAGAAGAATGGAAAAGCAAATACACAAATGAAACCAACGAACTAAAAAGTCAATTACAAAAGGTAAATGCCAAACTGGTACAGAGTTACAGCGAAAACATGGATAACGTCGCTGAAGTAGGAAATGAATTGCTAGCGGCTAAAGAAGCACTCAGGGCAGCCATGCAAGAAGTCAAGGAGAAAGATAAGTGCATAGCACAATTGAAGACGCAAATAAAAGAAAAAGCACCGATCGGGACACCAGTAGTGCCGACTAAGGAAAATCCTACTGACGAGGTGGAGGTAAGCCCTCTATCTCACCCGATCTATCATTCTCCAATACATGAGCAGTTGGCCGACATACATGACGAACATCCAATGCCATACACTGCAGAAATAAGTCAGAAGGAACGGGCACTAGTGGTGTCCCGATTGACGGAAAATTTTGAAAATGAAGTAATCAAGGTCATGAAGGAAGCTCAGATCAAAGGTAAAGACTTAGAAAAGATCATGAAGCCTTTCAACGTTCCATACGGACTTTTGAAAGAGAAAACAAGACGCTATATAAAAAGAATTACCCAGAAGAGTCCAGATGAGCAGCTGAATTTCAAACACGACACATTCACTTACTCTCAAGAAGAGTTTGAAGCTGCACAACCAGTGTGGAGAAGGAAATTTTTGGAGAAACATCCCACATTACGGGTGCATTGGCAAGCAGCACCATATCTATTGCAGGTAAACCCTACATTTTGTCCTGTGCCGCGTAGAAGAGAAGTTAGAGCATTCTTGGACATGCAAAGGAATGGCACAATAAATAATCAGTGGCTGAATTATCCGCTACTTCCAAGCCCGCCACATAATTATTTGCCAACAGAAGATTATATGGTCAAGACAATAGAATTTTGGCTACACAATTATGCGACAGTACCAGATTTAGCTGTCAAAATGACAAATAAAATACTTAGTATGCTGCTCACTGTGCTAAAAGTTTTCAAACACGCGGCATACACCTTTTTGAATTTTATTGGAATTAATCAGGGCACAGACATACTTATTTTTGATCTATCAGTGATGCCAAGCAGACCAACTATAATGGCTTATTACTCCAAGCTTATGTTCTTGCCAAGTCCATATATGCAGACATTCAAAGAAGCGTTTTTTACAGGATTTTTTGAGATTGATTCCGAGATATTTTTGAAGATGTCATCTAATCTCAATGCTAGATTAGTAGCATATGAATTAAGCTTCTTCGCAGATCACAGACAGCCACCACATGATGGCGTGAAGGCAGAACAGTGGAAACAACTGATGATACGTGAAGCTAATCTGCTGAATGATAAAGAGCAAACAGTATATCGAACATATGCCCGTCGCTTATCAAAGCCTGTCGGGGACGACAGAGTCCAGGAGGGGGGCAGTGTTGAGGGAGAATCGAGTAAGAAGAAGAAAAGAAGAAGACAACGAAAGAAGCAGCTTCACTAAAAAGCAAGATTTGAAGATACATCTCTGCAGGAAGCCCCGCAGGGGCGCATTACCCATCTCTGCACAGAGCCCCGCAGGGGCACGCATCAGGCGAAAAGAGAAATCAGCCAAGTCACGCACGGTGGAAAGAAGTAAACAGCCTCAAAGCAATACAAAAGGGTCAGATGTGTGCAACCAGGACAAATCAGAGGACCAAAAGTTACAAAGGGGTAGAGGCTGAAAAGTTTAAGAGGGTGACTAAGAACAGCACATTCCTAGTCACTGGTGGCGTGCGTGGCAACCCAAGTCAACAGGCAAGACAACTACATCAGGCTCTCGAGTTGTAGAGCTTGAATCAAGAAGGCCATCGAATCTGCATGTCTGTTTAACTGCAGACAATACTGACCAAGGGGAGCGTGCGGAGAAAAACTGAAGCGCCTCTAAAACGTAATGCAAGATCAAGAATCAGGCAACACTACCCACGGGACGCGTGCGCGAAGCAAAGTCTGTCAAGGGACGACAGAGACGAAGAGGGGGAGAGTGTTGCAGAGCTAAAGAGCGCACAAAGCAGAGAAAAAAGACGGGCCCCAAAATTTTTTCGATTTGGACTTCATATTTTTGTACCATAATCATTCTTGTAATATATTTTCCGTTGTAAAGGCACTAGAGGAGTCCTCTAGATGCATCCCCACAGAAGATTAGAAGCTTACCCATGTAAAATAGTAGAAATTTAGTCTTTTAGTGAATAAAGTGCCGGTCTCTTGTATGAAAGGACCATTTTTTAGGGCACTAGTATATAAGTCAAATGTGACTCTTTGTAAAGAACTTTTTGCCATTGTGAGAAGAGAGAGCACAGAAATTCGAATTTGTGTCTTCCTCCCTCTTTATCTTCTTCTTCGTGAGCTTGTATGCATGTGTATTGCTTGGAAAGAGTGCTTGTGAGTGTTGTCTATCCATGAAAGTGTTTCTTTGCTGTAGGAAAGGTGTGTGCGAAGTGTAGGAAGTGCTGAAGTGTAGGAAAGTATTCCCGCGACTCAGTATTTCGCTCATAACTTGAAGTAGGAGCGTCAGAATTGAGTGAAATTACTGCCATTGGATGCGTCTTCTCGAGAGCTTCGAAACGCATATGCTATTCGCTATATTTGGAGTTCGAAGCTGGGAGAAAAGTCCAAAATACTGACGGCTGCTGCACCGAGTATCGTTTCGCCTTGACCAACAGTTGGAGCTTGTTTGGATAAGTCTTTGCCTCATTTACGTTCTTTGAGTAGTTCATTTGCATTGATCATTACATGATTGCAAGTCCTCATACACTCGGCTAGGTTTGTATACTCTTTGGATTGATATTTAAAAGCGTGTATCCCCACTATATGCACTTGTGAGGGGATTGAGGTATAGTCTCTTTCTCCGCAAGTCCCTAAGTTGATGCTTAGGTCAACACAGTGCGCTTGACTATGGCCATGTAGACCAGCCAATTGAGGTTCAAAGGGCTGAAAAATTCCAGCCAAATAGGGCTGAAAATGCAGAGAATTTCCAACCAAACATGGCTGAAAAAATTCAGCCAAAAATTACCAAAACTGTTGGAAATTTTCAGCCACATATGGCTGAACATTTGCGTCCAAATATGGCTGAAACTGAGCACGAAATTCAGCCCACGCATGATGTACATATTGAAGATGTTTTACATAATGAACGCATGTCTATCAAGAGTGCACAATCTATGCCAAAGTGGCTGAAACAAACTTTGCAGGACAACAAATTGAGTGCACCTTTACTTGGTAGAACAAGATCAAGCTCTCACCATGCATCAAGTAATTTTGTGGATTATTCTCTTATTGCTACAACATGTAATGAAGAGCCACTTTCTTTTGCAGATGCATGTGACGATCAACAATGGATGAGTGCTATGCAATCAGAAATGGATTCCATACATAGGAATGGTACTTGGGAGTTATGTGAATTGCCAAAAGGAAAGAATGCCATTGGTACAAAGTGGGTTTATAAGATTAAGAGAAAACCTGATGGTAGCATTGATCGCTACAAAGCTAGATTGGTTGCCAAAGGATATGCGCAACAATATGGCATTGACTATGAGGAAACTTTTGCACCTACTTCACGCATGACTACCATTCGTACCGTGGTTGCATTGGCTGCCCATCGAGGTTGGAAAGTGCATCAGTTGGACATAAAAACAGCCTTCTTGAATGGAGATTTGCAAGAAGAGGTTTATGTGAAGCAACCTCTTGGATTTGCTATGAAAGGGAAAGAGCATATGGTTTGTCGCTTGCATAAAGCCTTGTATGGTCTCAAGCAAACTCCACGTGCATGGTATGACAAAATACATAAGCACTTGATTGCTCTTGGCTTCACATGTAGTCCGATTGAAAGCACACTCTATGTACGCAAAATGGGGCTGATCTTATAGTGCTTGTTCTTTATGTTGATGACATACTCTTGACTGGGTCATGTGATGCAAAACTTGACATTCTTATGGCTGATTTGCAACATACTTTTGATGTCACTTATCTTGGTCTTTTGAGCTACTATCTTGGCATCCAGTTTGTATCTGTTGAGGGGGGAATTGTTATGCATCAAGCAAAATATGTTGAAAAACTACTTCAGCGTTTTGACTTTGAGGATTGCAAGCCAGTTTCCACACTAGTTGAGACAGGATTTAGATTCTCAGTTGAGGATTCCAGTGATGCATTTGACACTTCTCTTTATCAGCAGGCTGTGGGATGTCTTATATATGCATGCAATACAAGGCCGGATATACAGTATGCAGTTTCCCAGTTGAGTTGATTCATGCATAGCCCTGGCACTAATCATTGGCAAGCGGTGAAACGTGTGTTTAGATATCTCCAAGGCACTTTGAGCTTAGGTCTCTTTTATGGCAGAGATGTTCAGCCATGCTTGCATGCTTTTACAGATAGTGATTGGGCTGGTTGTTATGATACTCGCGTGTCCACTAGTGGTAATTGCTTTTTCCTTGGAGACTCATGCATATCTTGGTTGAGTAAGAAGCAACCTATAGTGGCGACATCGAGTTGTGAAGCTGAGTACAGGGCAGTTTTCACAGCTACAGTGGAGTGTATATGGCTGAGACGCCTATTGATGGATCTTTGCATGGAGATTGATGCTGCTACGCATATTCTCACAGATAGTCAGAGTGCTTTGGCTGTTGCACGAAACCCCGTGCTTCATGCACGGACCAAACATATTGAGGTGCATTATCACTATGTGAGAGAGCGCCTTCATGCAAGAGATATTGATTTGGTATATGTGCCTACACAAGATAATGTGGGAGACATATTCACCAAAGCTCTTCCACGGGAAAAGTTTGAAGCTTTTCGCAAAGCTTTAGGCTTGTTACCTTGTGGGGGCTGATCTGTCACTCCCTATATGTGTTCACATCATTTGCTCCAGGGGGGTTTGTTACACTTATGTGTTCCTCGAGTAGCTTTGATGTGAACCTTTTCCCTATACATGGGCACTTTTTACTCTAGTGCTGGCTAGAGGTTTTTTCCCCATGTTACCACATACTTGATACTCTCATATGTGGTGGTACTTTGTACTTAGGGATATTATTCAGCTCTTACCTTCGGTTCAATTCATCGATCAATAGAGAGAGCTATTCCAACCATCATCTTCTTCGTGTGTCTTGCCGCGTTTGTGCTCCTTGTGTGTGCTTCTTGTGTGTCTCTCACACTTCTACACACACCCAACAAATGTGGTGTAGGAGGATCAAACACAGGAGCACGTAAGATCAATTCTAGCGGGTCCTATGCTGGAAGACTTAAAAATTTGGTTAAAATCCTATCAGTCTAGAATAGAGATAGGATCTAGTCTAGAGCAATATGATAAAAGTTGCCCACGAGGAGATCTTGAGAAGGAAAGACTTGAAATATGTAAAAAATTAATTGAAATTGCCCAGACCACACTAGAACAATCAGTATCAGGTCTCCCTAAAATGAAATCCTAGAAGAAACATTCCATGGATGTTTAGGAAACCACAAATCACAGCAAAAGAAACCTAAACAAACTAATGATATTGAAAAAGAATCAGGTTATGGTACTAAGGAAAAGAATTCAATGATTCCAAAAGTAGAAGCAAATTAGCCACATGACTTATGGCCCCGAGTTCAAGAAGGCAGATGGAAGAAAATTGAAGAAGATGTTGCTCCCTTCATAGACTAGATGCTTCTATGAACCAACAAATGATGGAGTAGGAATTAGATGTTCAAGAACTATCCAATCAGGATCAAAATAGGGACGAACCAATTAGTCTAACCACACTTCCGAATTGTACGGTTGAATATGAATGAAAATCCAAAATTTTTCATGTCTCAACAAAAAGAGTTGAGGAAACGAAATCCTCAAAGGAAACATTAACCACATTGCAAGAGTTGAAGAGAACTAAAGTTCAATGCTCATTAACTCTAGAAGAACTTTTGCGAGTCAAGTCTCATCTATGGAAGAGACTAGCTAATCAGCTAAATTTGGATGAACAGAACATGTCAACTAAGGAAGAAAAGGTGGAGAGGACACCAACTATCAAGATACAAGTACATAAAGTGGGAGATTTTAGTGAAGATGATGAAGAAAATATGTGCCTTCTAATTTCATTTTGAGGATATATGACCAAATCCATATTAGATACGTGAGTTGGAGTAGGAATAACAACCAAGGAGATTTGGGAAAAATGGGGAAGACTAGCTCTACAACCTACAAGAATGAAGTTACAACTGACAAATGGTCATGTTGAATGACTTTTAGGACTTTTAGAGAATGTAATTTTGACCACATGCGGAGTAGATTTTGAATACATCTTAGCCATATGTCAATTTGGACGGGCAAGAAACTACGAGATGATCCTAGGAAGACCATTCTTATGACAACTCAAGGTAGTTCAAGATTAGGGATGAGATGCCTTATACCTTCAATACCAAGGCACTACAACAAAAATAAATCTTCAAAATTTCACATACAGAGATGTTCCACCCCTTCAATGGAATCTTGTACATAAAGAGGAGGATGAAATATCAATCCATAGTACTGGATCTAGTGACCAATCTTGGAAGAATGAAGATACCCAATGATGGATTTGTAAGGCAGCCCAATGAGAGGAGAATATTATAACAGTGGCAGTTAAGACTAGAAGAAGAAAGATCAATAGAAGACCTAGCTTACATGCCTCAAATTTTTCCAAATGAAGCATTTCAACCACATGGATGGATGGAAATCCTAGCAACATTGGATGTGTGTGTAAATAAAGAAGTATTAACCATGACTGAGTGTGTCGATGAGGAAGGATATGATGTGAGTTTGTACATGGTAGTACTCCAAGAGGCAAAAGAAGGAGAAATAATTGAAATGGAGTGAAACGAAAAATAAAAAATCATAGAAATGGAACCTGAGTTTGACTCAAACAAAAAATACCTAAGAGAGTTAGAATGGGAAGATTCCTTGAAAAGCAAAAAAAAAAAATTCTCCATAGAAGAATATCAAGACAACCCTAGGAAGGAGAGTGATGAAATAGAGGAAGAAAATTTACCACATTAACAATTTGAAGTGTTGTTAAAAGGTATGAAGTAGAGGAAAGGAAGATAGCGATTCAAATGCCTAAGAGAGAGGCACAAGAGGGAGTCGCATATGATAAAAAAGAACAAACAAACAAAGTTGTAGTAACTCTAGAAGGGGATGAAAAAAGATGCACCTATATAGGCAAAGATGTGTCATTAGAAGAAGAACAATAGCTAATAGCATTGTTGTGAAAATATAGGGATGTGTTTGCTTGGACTTACAAAGATCTGAAAGGTGTCAATCCTTCTATATGTTCTCATAGAATTCCTATGACACCTGACACTAAACCATCTAAGCAAAGACCCTATACTTGTAATGATGTTTATGCCACCAAAATTAAAGAAGAAATAGACAAATTGTTAACAGTTAGATTCATATATGAGATAGACCACATTGAATGGGTGTCTCCCTCGGTGATCCTACGAAACAGAAAAAAGGAAAGTTGAGAGTCTGTATTAACTACAAAAAGGTTAATGCTGCCACCATTTGAGATAGTTATCCATTACCCATTATGTATCATCTTTTGGAAAGAGTAGTAGGCAAGGAAGTGTACAACTTTCTTGATGGATTTTCAAGCTATAATCAAGTAGTAATTTCTACTAAAGACCAACACAAGACCGCTTTTGCTACTGAATGGGGAGTATATGAATTTAGCAGAATGCCTTTCGGTTTAATTAATGCCCTAGCAACTTTCCAAAGACTTATGTGTCATGTATTCAAAGAATTCCTCAGGAAAAGTATGGAGGCCTATGTAGATGATTTATGCACATATTCATCTCATCGTCGAACCCATATACCAAAACTTAGAAAAATCTTTGACAAATGCAACTAGTATCGAGTGTGTTTGCATGTTCATGGTAAGACAAGGCAAAATACTAGGACATATAGTGTCAAAAAATGGTATATCTATAGATGATAACAAAATCAAGGTTCTTTTGGAATTGCTTAGACCGAAAAATGCGAAATAGGTGCAAGATTTTATGGTTCATTGTGGATATTATCTAAGATTTATTCACATGTACGCCATAATTTCCAAACCATTATATGGACTGCTAACTCGATTCACTTGGACTAATGGATGTAAACATGCATTCAATGAATTAAAGAAAATATTAAGCTTAGCACCAATTCTAAAAGTGCCGAATTGGAATAAACCTTTCCATATACGTGTGGATGCATCTAATTTTGCCATTGGGTGCATCTTAACCCAACCAATAGATGAAGGAAAGGTAGATCATCCAATAGCATATGCTACGAGACAATTTAACTAAGCAAAATGCAATTACACGAACTGAACGAGAGGGATTAGGGATGGTTTACGTAGTAAACAATTAGAAAAACCTCATAGCCAACAAGTTCAAGTTCTTTATTTATCACCAAGCTCTATTGTACTTGGTCAATAAAACTTGTAGCACTAGACGACTAATCAGTTGGTTTCTACTACTAATGGAATTTGACATTGAATTAGTAGTCAAGAAAGGCAATATGCACATTAGAGCTTATCACTTATCCATGATAACCCACGGAGAACCACCAATAGGAGTAGTGGATGAACTACCAAATACATATTTATTTACATATTTATTTACATATTTATTTAACCTAGAAGTATGTCCTAAATGGGCTGAAAAATTGTTACCTATTCTCACACATGGACCAAGTCATAGGATCATTGCAACTAGAGACCAAGAACTTTGGAAAGTAAGAAACCTACAATAGTTGTTGGAAGCTTATATTACAAGGACTCTAATGAAATACTTCTAAGATGCATCAAAGATGAGGAAAGAAATAGTCTAATTAAACAAGCCCATGAGAACAAATGGAAAACACATAAATGATTTAGTGGAACATCACAAGAGTTAAAGATACAAGGAGTGTATTGGTTGAGTATGGAGAAGGATTTAGATGAATATGTAACAAACTGTCAAATGTGTCAAGTATCAATTCCAAATGAGCGTTCATCATTGTGTTATTCGACTATAGCGCCTGAGTGGAGTAAGCCACTTGTAGATTACTTGAAGACACAAACATATCCAAAAGGAGCTAACCTAGCAAGGAAAAGAGCCCTAGAAGAACATATCAAAGACTATGTAATCACGAGAAAAGGATAATCAACTATGATTGTGCATACATGAAGGGGAATAATTGTCCATATTAGAAGTGGTGCATGCGAGAGCAACTAGAGGCCATTTTTCAATTGATAAGACTACTAAAATGATTCTCTTTGCATGCTTATGGTGGCTAACACTACATATGGATGTCAAAACTTATGTACACATTTCTGATGTATGCCAACAAACCAAGTATCCAATACGACAAAATGGCATGCCTTTGAGACCAATGATCAATGCAAGAGCTTTCCCTAGATGGAGAATAGGCTTTGTAGGACATGTTAGTCTCCCAACAAGAGGATCTCATGCTGAGTATATCTTTGTAGCCACATACTACTTAACAAAGTGGATAGAAGCTAAAGCCACTAGGAAAATGATGCCCAAACCACTTCAAACTTCTTATTGGAAAACATCTTCACTAGATTTGGACTTTTTATAGAGATTGTAAGTGATAGAGGTATGCACTTCATTAATGAAGTCATTGAGTCACTCATGAATGAATTTTTAGGGATTCATAAAAAGTCAACACCCTATCACCCACAATCTAATGGATAAACAATTGCATCATGCAATTTGGACATTCCAAGTAGCTTATAAAATGACTCTGGGAACAACACCCTTTAATCTAGTTTATGGTCAAAATGCAATTAATTACCAATTCATTTCTTGTTTCCTACTCTTTGAGTAGTCAAGAAATACGAATGGACAATACATGAACTATCCAAGCAATTGGATCAAATAGAGGAGTTGCATGAAACTAGATTACAAGCGGTAGTAGGCATTTATGCTGCCAAGAAAAGGCAAAAGGCTTATTATGATGCTCACATAAAAGATAAAGGTCTTAGACTGGGAGATCTCATTTTGTTCTACACTTTGAAGCAACATGCTACAAAACTACAATAAAGGGGATATGGTCCTTTGATCATAAATCAAATTTCCTCTAGTGGAGCCATAAATTTAGCAACCTTAGATGGAGATATACTACCAAACTATATAAGAAGTTGTAGAGTTAAAAAATATATGGAACCCTTGACGTAACAACTGTTGAAAAGACTCTTAGAAGCACAAAATAGGAAAAGAGAGGAGGAGAGAATAAGAGAAGAAGTGAGACTAGAAGCTCTAGAAAGAATTGGAAAATGTAAGGAATGGATCAGAGAACATGATGAGAGATACTTATGAGGCAAAGAACTCATTCACATGGCGAACTATCACACCAATAATATGAAAGCCCTAAGAAGCCAAATACGACAACCATACCTAAACTTGGGGGTTGGTAAGGAAGAATACCAATTAGTAGATTCTTTGATTGATCCAAAAGTAGCTATGAGTAGTGCACATCCTTCTTTAATTGAAAATTTAAAGATGCCACTCACTCCAACAAAAGCCTACATGATAGGGATTGGAGGTAATACCACTGAATGCCTAGGAGGAGTAACCCTATCATTATACTTAGGAAACAACACAATGCAACAAGGAATTTCGATCTATAAAGACTCCAATCTACTAGAAAAACTAGTTTTAGGACAAGATCAGATTTATGAGCACAAGGTTATAATACATTTGGCCCAAGGATACATATCAACCAAGGTAGGTCATAGAGAAGTCTTTAGTCTCCTAGATGAGAAACCACTAAAGACGATGATCATGAGAAAACCTAATGTACCCCATCAAATTGTGAATGATCTTGAATCCCAATTGAAACCCTTGTCCGAGGATTCCACCTTTCTACCTATCAGAAGTGTGAATGAAAAATCTTGCTCTATTACATGTGATCAACCACCCCTTCTTCTCAAGATATCATCCCAAAGAGCCTTAATGAGGTCATTCCTTCTAACGATGCATGTGGAGAATTATCTACATGCCTAAAGTCAAGAGTAACTTGATAAGTGTCATGCTAGAGAATCAAACAAATATAGATTTATAGGGATTAACTTCAGGAGTTCAAATGCAAGGAACGACAAGTAAAACCAACAAGCCCAAGACAAAAGAGGTCCTTCAAAACAACAAGAGCACAACAAGTCAACCCAAGGATGATTCAAGTATGGCTACCCAAAAGATTAACTAAAGCTCAAAGATAGCTAAAGCAAGTATGGATATTGAAGCAGACATTGAAGAAAACAAGGAATCAAAGTAATGGCGAAAATTATTAGCATCCAAGCAAAGAACATTCAAGCTTTACAAGCAAATCAAAGTCGACAAAGGTCAATGAAACCAAGGAAGATATAAAAGCAAGTCAAGTATATATGGAAGATAAAAAAAAGGGAGTAGCACCAGAATCAAGGAAAAGAGCATTGAAGAAGGATCAACATTAAGCAACAAAGACACCGAGACCAAAGGACAATCAAGCAAAACAATAGTTGGAGAAGCAGTGTCATAATTGCACTCATGCTTAGCTGAATGCACCTAGAGTATGCACAATAGGGCCACACTACAAGGCCTCTCATTCAGCATACGGCTTCTTTAAACTATTGAGTGGTGCACATTTCCTTCAAAGGAAGTGGATCTTCACTTGTACAACAATAGTATAGGATTTCTACTAACAATTACTAACCATTGCTTCGGCTATGATTGACCATTATATGTTTCTTTTAGAAAATGAAAAAAAAAAATATATATATATATATATATTTATGTATCATCATTCGCTCACCAATGTGAGAGGGGGCCTATTTAAAAGACAAATGATGAATGCTTGAGCATTATGGAACAAGGAAGCTTTCTTTTTTTACACATTAATCATGTATTGCATTTAAAATGCAGATGGCTTCTAAGGATTCTGAGGAAGCCCAACAAATGGAGGTCAAGAAATTCTCTTTAAAGTATGCAATTAAGGCAAGAGGTTACTACTTATGGGATGACCAACTAGCTTTTGAACACCTCTTTCTCATTACCATCAGAATCATGGATCGTGACCATCAATTTCCAGTGATGAGTCAGGATTTCTGTGTACTACATGAGCTACCAAGAACAATGGATACCTCGACGAAAGCAGGAATTGATGCTTATTTGAAACTTCCAATATACAAATCAAACATCAAATGATGCACACAAGTCATGAATATGTTGCATCCTATAGCCGACAAGCCTTCTATACCAGAAGCTAAAGTCATGGGTTTACAAGGGGATTGGAAAATCATTTGCTTCACTCATGAATTAATCAAAGAAGCATTTGGATGGGTTAAAGATGGTATCAGATATCTAAAAGATGAATGCCATGAAGCAAAGAAGTGTGCATTCATGGACATTAACCGAATGGATATAGAGGAGGAAGTGTAGTTGGTACACCAACATTTTTGCTTTCCAAATATGCATAGATACATAGTGCCACAAAAGATAGTAGTCCAACTATTTGAAAATCAACAGGGGTGCTTGCACTAGGGCTCTAATCAAGTTATCCTTTGATAATGCATACTTGACGAATAACATTGACAAGGGGTGGGGGCTATTGACCTAGCATAGATTGGGGTCTTTGTTGAGCTTGGTATTGGGGTTGATAAGGTTGTTGGGGCCTAAAGTATGGTGGTTGTTGATATCATTGTTGGTATCTCCTTGGTTGTTGACATGGTTGTTGGTAGTTCTATCTAACCACTTGTTTGTTGTATGGGCAATCCTACGTCGCCCATGTGGTCTTCTCCACAATTGTAACATCATTTCACTGAGACCATCCTAGCGGTGTGTTTGCTTGAGACTCCTAATTTTTTAGCTACTTTTTCAACCAATTCGTCAATTGAAGTCGATGGTTTGGAAGTGAAACTAGTAGAACTATCTAAATCTTTGTAGACCATTGAAAGTTCTAACAGCTCGTCTTGTAGGTTATCCTCAATATTTATGCATATTTTCACGCATTGCTCTATGTTCATAGGCTCCTTCAAGTAGAAATATGATCGTAATTTTGCACTTAGCAAGCCATCCAAAAATAATGTCACTTGCTTGGCTAGTGTGGCTCTGGGATGGGACATCTCTCAAGGTATTGCATGAATCTACGTCCTGCTAGCTTGACTGTGTTGTGGTGTTTTCTTAAAACTATGAATCAAGGATGAGGTGTTGTGTCTTATGCCGCTCTTAGAGAACTCTGTGATGAAGGCTTCTAAAAATTGTTTAATGTTCCTAAACCGAATTTGATGCAGCAGTTAAAACCACGTCAAGGGTGTATTCTTTAATGTTAGAGCAAAAGCGTTATACTTAGTGAACAAGTCCTCGAGCTATTCACATCTCAACACTTGTCTAAACTCGCCTACATGATCATATGGATCTCCTCTTCCATTGAAGTAACTTTTCATGGACTTTACCAATCATATCGGTCTCAACATCCTAGGGTGTTCTCTAGGTCTTGGTAGGCGAAACTCGTCCATGCCTCTCTGATGTCTTCGACCTCTCTATTTCTCCTAATCCACTCTCTCCATCTCCAATCCAGATCTTTCTCTTCTTGAGAGGTTCATAAACATTTTATATGTGAACACAAAAGGCAAGATAATAATACAATATGTATTGTCAATGTGAAAAATTCTTGAATTAAGAGAGTTGGTAAAGTAGGTGAGCTTTGGGATTAGAGTACTTATAGTTGAGGTAAGTTTGAGAATGCAAGCCAACCAGGTAAATTGAAAGACCACTCAAGTAGAACTAAAGCACTTACTCCAACATCACTAATGATGTCAAAATACAAGGCTTATTGGCGTTTTCTTTCTCACGTGGTTGATCCATGTTTTGTTCACAAAAAATAGTAGAATCTACTTCAATTACAGAGAGAAGATGTCGCTCTCCCCCTCTCTCTTGTTGTATCATTGAGAAGTCAAACTGGTACCCCTTTCTGTTGCTCGCTTTCCCAAGCGACCACAATTATATGCACACGATGACATTGAGAGAATAGTTGATCTTACCATCAACTAACTCACTGCGTACTATGTTCTGTTTCACTTTTGAGTAAACAAAAATGGTGGATATGCTGCTATAACGCCTCCATGTGTGCTTCATCTTGATGTCGCTTACTCTCTCTCTCTCTCTCTCTCTCTGAGAATGGAACGATGTAGCTTTTTTGTGTGTTTCTTCCTGTCTTTCTGTGAGAGAGGTGGCGCAAGCTTGAGAGGGCTCTGTATGATTTGATTCATTGGCAACTAAAGGCTTTTCACAATGAGAAAATGGGGATGATGGTCAGCACTCAGAGATCACTTCTGTTGTCCGTATCGTGTTGAGACATTGTCCAAATGGGTTTGGTGTAGGAGATAGCATCGAACACCGTGGGGCTGATGGCCTGGGTTCGATTCCTGCATGGCTAGACATTTCAATTTCAGCATCATTTCAACTTTCCTTGTACCCTCAAAAAAAAAAAAACATCGTGGGAGACACTATGAGATCCTCCATTCCTCCGTTGATCAGCTAGTACCTCATTCGATCTAGGCACGTAGAGTGAGCAATCTGCTAGGTAATGAAGATTTGTCATCCTGAGCTCTTTATTACAAAGTCGAGCCATCATCAACTTGTAAAGTTGTGCACAGTTGGCAAAATCTGAATGTTAGAGAAGGAAGGTAGAAATACAAGAAAAAACTATGTGCCTACTTAGGAGAATGGGAAGTGGGCACACAAAGCTTCTTGAAGCCGCTAGATGATTGCATGCCCCACGAATGGATAGTTGTTAATATAAAGCATCCCAACATTGAAACGATGGATAAAACATCAATCGATATGCACATAGAGATCTATTAAGGTGCGCACAAGTTTCTTAAAACCCAAAAATTGCCACCAAAATAAAGACAAGAAACTTCACAACAGCGTTTATAAACACTTCAATGAATTTATATTACCAAGCAGCTCCACAAAGTGATCACTATGAGGTATGCACCGCCAAATGTATGGGAGGGAGAGGGTGGGAAAGGTTGGGAAAGATAGATGAAAAAGAAGAGTGGGAGGGTGGGCAAAAAATGAGACCCTAAAGAGTAAAAATTGATGGCAAAAGGCTTCTCCAAATGGGTGGAGAGAAACACCACCAAACTCAAGCACCATCACCACCAAGATGACCACCAAATGAACCACCAAGACCTCCACCCAGTGCTCTGATACCATGTAGAGAGTACATGTGTGGAATCAAAATGAAAAGAAGAATGTACTCACAAAATGAAAGAGTGTGAGATTCAAACTAAGTAGACCATGAAATGGGAAAACTCACATGGATTAGAGTGAGCTAATAAGAGCATGGACTAGGCTCCTCAAGCTTCTAACCAAGTACAATGGGGGGAGAGGCTCTTCTTATATAGAGTTGGAGGGGGCTCTCCAAAGTACATCATATGTGGGATAATTCCCCTTAAAGCAGAATGAATACACATGTAGAAGCAAATGGCAAGGTACCCATATACAAAGAGATACAATATAAAAATGGAAATGAGCTAGAAATGGAGTGTCTCCTATATACAAAAGGTAGATGCACTCTCATATTCTCAACACGTTTTACTTGCAAATACATACTTTGTACTCGTAGGTACAGTACTGTGATACTTGGATGAAGAATATACTCTAAGGTACTTGGATGAAGTATGTAAAAGAAACCCCCTCACAAAATTTTTTGGATGTACACCTTTGTTATAATTACTCATTTCCCCAAACATGTAGAAGTAAGCATTCGAGCCTTTCCTTGTATGCCAAGTGGCATAGGGCCCATGATACTTACCCTCCTACCATGTGGCATGTACTTTCCCTCTCATTCTCCTTCAATGCAGATCTCTCTCTAGAGTATGTCCTTCTCATGCAGGTGCACACTTCCTCAAGAGCATATCCCGTGCAATCTCTAAAAGTACTCATGTAAAATTACCTCTCTCTCTCTCTCAGATCGATGGCACTTCCTCACTCTCTTCTCCTTAACTTCCATGTAATCAGGATCTTGCATATGGTTCTCTCCAATGTGTCATGATGGAAGTGCAAGCTAAACCCATTGGCGACTTTGACAAGCTCATATTCTCCTCCTCTATATAAGGACAAGGTAAAACAATGCAAATTATGATTAGGATTGTCTATGAGCATCTATCAATGATCATCTCTACAAATGATGATCATCTACCATTCTCAATTTCTATTAGAGCTTAGAGCTTGTAATGTACACCCTTGTACTTTGCAAGAGTGGTGCAAAGAGTCTTTGTGGGAAGCATGGTGAGGAGTCGGTGCTCATGTGGGTTGGTGCCCACACTTGCTTCAAAGGAGGATCTCTTGGTGCCTCTTGGTGCTACCCCCATTCCTGGTTGTACTCTAGCTAGTTCATGTAATCAGCTCTTTTTTCCTCTACACATACTTCCTTACACAAGTGTACTTCTTTGTACTTGTTTGCAGGTGCATTGTTAGTAGTTATTGTGTTTGATTACTCTTGAATAGTCCTCAATACCCCTTAAGATTGACCCACAACTATCTACAAATTTTGGCATGCCTTGTGGGATCAAAAAGGGATTTGGTGACTTTGTTCTAGTGTCTATCATCTTGTGAGGGATGGAATCCTTTGTGTGCTTTGTGAGTTCATCTCATATTGCAAAAGTAGACCAATTTAAAGAAGAAGGCAACACAGATGAAAAGGAGTGTATGTGCAAATCATTGGGTAATCAAGAGCTAGTCAACACCAAACAAATTGTTGAGGACCAGGATCTTGTTGATGATGTTCACACAGTCACTAGGCAAGCAATTCTTGCAAGATGGCTCTTGAAAGGTCCTATACTTTTGGAGAAGGCATGGGAATACATAAGGCCATTCTTATGACACTCTGGCATGGGAAAGCAAAGACAATGGTATGGAGCATGGCTCGAGATCCATGGTGAAGGAGGAAGGAATTCATTGTTATCCTCACAAATAAGTGATCAATTGCATGGTCAAGGGACCTCATTGTCCACCAAGATGTCCAAAAATTTGGTGAGCTTCTTATTATGTTGTATTAATGGTTCATGAATCAATTTTGTCTTCTAAGAAGCCTAAACCTAGAGAATAGATAACCAATTGCTCCAATTCATCTCCAACCACTCCACCTTCATGTACCTCTCCCCTTGTACCTTCCCCAAGTTCTAGAATTTGGACATTCTTAGTGCACCTATCTACATGGTTTCTTAAGAGAGCATCTCTATACTTGTACATACACCTTCAAGGGGCTTTAGACTTGAATTATTCAAATAATAGAGCTCCACACCTTAGGGTACATATCCTAAGGTTCAAACCATTATCCCCAAGGGTTCATAAATAAAACCCAAGTTTTCCCAATGGTCTCTCTAGGAATCCTAAGGGTCTTGAACCTTGGAGCCCGTGCGAATGACCCTACTCAAACAACACCCCCCGCTATTCAATCCATTGCCTACCTCCATCGGCCAATTGCTCTCCATCTTCATCTGCACCATGCATAGATCAGGTATGGTTCCTAGTCCTTCCCATGCCTATGCACCAACAAGCTTTTCCCCATTGTTTGTAGTGCCAAGGAAGAGTTCATCCATCACCCAAGGTGCTCTCTCTCTTTCTCTATCTCTCTCTCCATTTCTAGTGCCATTACTTCCCATTGCCCCTTATCACTTAGACTATCCTCAACACCATCTCCCCTACTATCTCTCACTCTCTCTATCTCCCTTTTTCTCTCTCTCATTCTCTTCTTCTCTAAGTCCCAATGTATAAATGTGGTACTCAATAATGCATGTGGCACCTCAAATGCCTACATTTTCACTTAATACAAGGGGAAATGGTGTGAAGAGGAACCTAATTCTAGCTGCTTATTCTCAAAATGGTACATGATACCTTCACGATACCAACTATAAGAGTTTTTGATGCTCACAATTGAATCTATGAGTGAGAAGGTTGGCAGTTCCATGCATTGTTGAAAGGAAGCCATTATTCATCTCGTGAGGATGAAAAGAAGATAGTAATGTTCTTACAGAATTATCTGAAAGCGACAATGAGGACAATGAGATAATGGTGAAAATTTGAAGACTCCAAAATGCAATTGATCTTAGAAGGATGAAAACAAAGGTTGCTAGAGATAAAGATGTAATTTCAATGATTAAAGAGTACTTTCCTATGATTGTGGCATACTTTGCAATACTCGAAAGGGTACTTTGTACTTGCAACTATGTACTTTGTACTTGTAGGTACAATACTATGTACTCTAAGGTACTTGGACAAGGTATGTAAAAGAAGCCCCTTGAAGGGCTTTGGTGTGCAGAACAAGAGGAGGAAGGAGGAGATGGAGGGAGAGAGAAGAGAGGAAAGACGCGCGGATATGCGTGGGAGCCTTGAAACCCACATAATGAACTCTCGTGAGGCAATACTCTATATATGATGTATATATATGAATATGGGGGTAAGGTCACATGACCCTTACATCCCCAACAATCTCCCACTTAAGGGTCAATGTGACCATAAGTGGAAAAATATACAAAGAATGATGTAGGACTATACAATAATGTACAGGAAGAGTCCGGATCTCTACCCATACCAGATCAGCCTACACCAACTGCCTCGAACAAGGTGTATCCATGCACCTCAAACTGCTATAGACTCATATCGACAAGAGTCGAGCTCATATCTGACTGATGCAAGAACTAATGAAGTTCCTGCAAAGCTCCCACTCGCTCTATGTCTATGTCAATATCGAACGACTGACAACTCCAAGTGCAAATGCTGCAATAGCAACTGCAATTTCTGGTCTCGAGCATAACAACTCGTACATCAGACTCTCGAATGCTGACGAAACATGTGCTATCCTGGCTAACCTAAGTATGTCGGCCATGCCTATATCCAAGGCATCCAAAGCACTATCATCAAGACCAACATGTCCTGATATATCTGTGTCAACATCTGGCATGAGCGAATCCAAGAATGACTGCATGATAGATGACTCATCAATATCTAGATCGATCATCCTATCAACCAAGGATGTGTCTAGCTGTGCATCCTGAGAGCTAGTATGCTCTCCTATACACTGTGTATCATAAGAGCTATCCCACTCTACCACACCAAGTGTATCATCATGCTCCATATGAGCTAACTGCACAACATCAACACCAAGGTCAAATTGATGATCACTCTCTAACTGAGTATCATCATTAATGCTCTACGTGAGCATCCACATCATGCTCTAAAGCATCCAAATGATCATCCGAAGTATGCTCCATAAGAGCATCCATATGATCAACAAAAGCATGCTTTATATAAGCATCATGAGCATCCAAAACATGCTCTACATGTGCATCCATCTGAGCATCTGAATCCTGCCATACATGTGCATCATGAATGTCAATAGACCTATCTGTAGGTAGATAAAATGAGACATGACGAGTCTCACATCGCACATCAAGCTGAGCTCCCACTGAGACGAGACTGTCTCTCACATGAAGTACCTGTAGTGGATACATGTGCCCAATCCTAGCATCTCTGACAAGCATAAGCTGTCCCAACTGCAATTGAAAATGATGCTCACCAAGGAATGCATAACATCTGCTCTCCTGTAAATGGCTAACTGAAATCAAGCTCATAGGGAATGAAGGCACATAGCGTACATGTCTGAGCATAAGTGATGCTCCACTAGGTAGCATAAGGCATACATCTCCTACACCCTCAATGTCATATGTCGTACCATCAGGCAACTGCACACATCCACGACTCTCACCTGAGAATCGACAAAACCACTCACGATGTGGAGTAACATGAAAACTGGCTAATGCATCAAGCAACCAAACCATATGTGTGCTATCCAATGAACAAGAGGAATCCTGAGATGAAGCATAGGAGAAAGTGATATCGCCATCACTAGCATAATCAACTACCATAGACTCTCCTGAAACCACTACCTGACCTGCAACACGTGCATATCTCTGACGTCGTCGTCGCATCTGCCTGAAGCAACGTCGTCGAATATGGCCCTCATGACCACAATGCCAACATCGAAGTCGTCGATGTGATCTATGTCTCACATGAGTCGATGGACTCGCATACATATCATGTAGTCTCTGCCATAATGCACTACTCGTCTCCTCATACATAACAGACTCATATATATAATCCATAAGCTGTAATCAGATAGTGGAGCTGGCCAATGCATCCATATCCATCCATACGTGGTCGGGCATGTCACGAGGCCTCTGTGCATCTCTATGCACATACATGTGTAACCCTACACGAACCAATGTATGCCACATCTGAGCTTTCCATCTCGGAAAGTCAGTGCCATCAAACCGAGAAGACACCATGCTGGCAATCTAAGAGACCAAAACTGTAACAAGAGACTAGAAATAATACTCTATCCTGAATAGGATCACAACTGCATATCCATATGCATAACTCATATCACATATGTCTCACTGGAGAAGAAAACCATGTGAACCACCTGTCACATAACCATGCATCTAACATACACATAAAACCATGAGCATAAGCCTGCTCACCAAGTCTCCAAAGTGACCAAGTAGATGTGAAAGAATCCTGGGAAAATTTCGACAGAGTATCCCCTGTAAACTGAGCAATCAAACAAGATAACCAATAGCAAAAGAACAATGAGTAATCTGTCACCACCTGTCACTGATCTAATAAAAAAGATAATGGCAACTACATGTGCCAAAAAACTAATGGCAATACATGCCAATACAATGGCAATACAAATCCCACTCAAGAATAAATCCTGCAAGATGGTCCAACCTGTCACGAACAATGTGTGACCAAGTCCAACTGAATGGAGATAATCAATGATCCAAAGCTATCACACAAGCTTCAAGATCCACTAGAGCTCCTTTCTAGCATAAAAGCTGTCAAAATTTCGACAGCATCTCCTCTGTAAAATGGACTCTAGAAACAAAATAACCATGTGGGAATCACCATCCACATATGCCAAGAATCACATTGGCAAATACATATCAATCAATGACCAAATGCTAATGACAGTGACAAAGGAATGTGTAACTGAGGCTCCAATCTGGATCATGTACCTGCAAAGAAAACAAAGATACAAGTACCAATCTAGATCCAAACAATCTCTCATAAAAGATGTGCAATCGGTAAGTAAATCCGTAACCAAGTGGCATAAGCAAGATATAGACCACAATGCCACTATACATCCATGATCGAACTCATGATGACATAAACCTCAAAAAAGAGTATACCACAATGTCATCTTAGATGTCAAACAAGTGACAAGATCATGCTCTACTCTCATATGGAGGAGCTACCACAGTGATCATACATGTACAATGCCTTGAAGCTCTGAAAAGAAGAGCTTGCACATAAAAAATTCTCTCTCGAAGAAGTTCCAAAGCAAATTCAACCTCAAGTGCAATTAGGGTTCTTATAGTGAAAATGTGCTGCTCTGTATTTTGCTGTTTCAGAGGTGATAACCTCTGAATCTGAACTTTTGCTCTTCAGCAAACTTCAAGATCTAAGTCTTGGCTACGTAACGAGATAAAGAACACCTCAATCGGCGGTGCGTAGCTCAAGATATGCTCAAAACAAGCACCTGCTGTCAATTTCACTTTCACTTGCAATAGTACTGCTCTGTATTCTGCAATTTCGGCGACCTTGCACTGAGAATCTGAATCTGAGTTCTTCTACAAAGTTGTAGTTAACTTTCCAAGCTATGATCAGCAAGTTGAATCATCGCATTCCGAGATGTAGAACTCAAGTTATGACAAAAAAACCGATCTCCTATCTTAGTGAATGTAGATTCGCTTTCTACAATAGTCTGTGTTTTTCGAATTTTCGGCACTTTAAAAGTCCAAACCAGGTTCTGCGGTCTTCTGTGAAGTTGTAGCTCTCTGTGTTAGCTACGCACAGAACTTTACAACGCATCAATTCGAGCTTCTTAGCTCGAGTTATGACCAAAATACTGAACACTTATCAAGAGATGCCAACCTGCACTTCTACCCCTTCTGACCTAAGCTTCCATTGAAGCTTCTTGCACACAAGCCTTCAACCTGGCTCTGATACCAATGAAGGGCTTTGGTGTGCAGAACAAGAGGAGGAAGGAGGAGATGGAGGGAGAGAGAAGAGAGGAAAGATGCGCGGATATGCATGGGAGCCTCGAAACCCACATAATGAACTCTCGTGAGGCAATATTCTATATATGATGTATATATATGAATATGGGGGTAAGGTCACATGACCCTTACATCCCCAACACCCCTCACAAAAATTTCTAGATGTATACAATTGTTATATTACTCATTTCCCTTGACATATAGAAGTAAGCATTTGAGTATCTCCTTATATGCCAAGTGGCATAGGGATCATGATACTTCCCCTCCTACCATTTGGCATGTACTTTCCCTCTCCTTCTCCTTTCACACGGATCTCTCTTTCTTTCTCTCTCTCCCTCTAGAGTATCTCCTTCCCATTTAGCTGCATGCTTCCCAATCCACATATCCCATTCAATCTCTAAAAACACTCATGTAAAATTACTTCTCTCTCTCATGCGATGTTTGTTCCCCACTCTCTTCTCCTCAGATTCTATGTTATCTAGATCTTGCAAATGGTTCTCTCCAATGTGTCTTGATGGAAGGGCAAGGTAAGCCCATCTATGGCTTCAACAAGCTCACCTTCTCCTCCTCTATATAAGGACAAGCTAGAATGATGAAGATTATGCTCTAGGGTCATTTTTGAGCACTATCAATGATCATGTCTACAATCAAAGATTTCATTTTATTGAGATTTAATGTGCTTTGTGTTTTGATATAGCAGTTGAAGGTTTGTGAGGGCGTGGATGGACATGGACTTATTCTAATGCTTCTGGACATAAATAGAGAAATTATACTTTCCATATATTTTGTAAATAAAAGACCCATGTAGATGTTTGTTTCTAAAAAGTCATAAGAAAAGTGGTTGAGATAAGGATAGATATAGAATGTGATTTTTCTAAATAAAAGCTAAGGCTCACCATAAAGCTAAGCAAATTTTTACTTACACATCTGCTTTTCGAAGCACCCACGCTCATTGTAACCTCTATATTTGGAAATAAAAAAAATTATAAATACACTAACTTTGGATAGATATAGAATGTGATTTTTCTAAATAAAAGCTAAGGCTCACCATAAAGCTAAGCAAATTTTTACTTACACATCTGCTTTTCGAAGCACCCATGCTCATTGTAACCTCTAAAAATTACTTGGGGGGAGATTGTACCCAATATTCATTTTTACTTATATTTAGCACAACTTTCGTCTCTCTTACTTTTTCAATTCCCAAGAATTGCCCTTTATGTGGCACAACATGGTACATCCAGTCAGGGTACATCTTGTTAGCGTACAAAAAATCATGGTACATCTTATTAATGTATAGTGTAATAAGGCACATCCCCTTAGGGTACATCTCATTGACATACAACCTAGTGTGGTACATCACAATACATCAGGGTAATGCCTATTAAGATCTTTCTTGTTTCTTGGATGTATCCTCAATGCAATTTTCGAATATACAAGAGGACCTTCCAATATCAAATCTCAGTAGGCCCATAAGCCTTCATTGACCCCCATTATGATCACTTAATTTCTACATATAATTCATAATCATAATAATTTACCTTTCCAAGGATACATTTCCATGCATGTATTTTTACATGGAACATGCTTATTTTTGTTTAGTGTTGGGGTATGTGATTTGCCATCCATGTCTAATTTATTTCTTATCAACTAAGGTTAGTATCTTTCTCAATTAAGGGGCATGTTATCACTTATGGAATGTCAAATTTTGGAGTTTATTCTATTGATATTTTGATGTGCTTTATGTTTTGATATAGCAGCTTAAGGTTCATGAGGACATGGATGGGCATTGACTTATTTAGATGCATCTGACATAAATAGAGAAATTATGTTTTTCGTATATATTGTAAATAAAAGACCCACATAGAGGGTTGTTTCTAGAAATTCATAAAATTTATGGTTGAGATAAGGATTGCTATAAAATGTGATTTTTGTAAATAAAAGCTACGGCTCATCATAAAACTGAGAAACTATTTACTTACATGCCTGCTTTTTGGAGCACTCACCCTCATTGTAACCTCTATATTTGGAATTAATAAAAAACAATAAATACATGCACTCTAGAGACTCATCCAATAGAGTTCGTGGGGAGAGATTTTACCCAATATTGTTTATTGTTTCATGTACTATGCATCTATGTTTTTGTGTGTTTCAGATTTCATATTGTCTCTGTGTACATGTGATTGTAAGACCCTGCAACATTTTTAGTTCCTATTAGAGCTTAGATTATGCACTATACACCACACATACTTTGTAGGAGTGATACTAGGAGTCTTTGTGAGACGCGTGGTGAGGAGTTGGTGCTCCTATGGGTCGACACCCACACTTGCTTCATAGGAGGATCTCTTGGTGCTACCCCCATTCTTGGTAGTACTCTAGGTAGTTCATGTTATTGACTCTTTTGTCTATGTACATACTTCCTTAAACTTAAGTGTACTTCTCAATACTTATTTATGGGTGTATTGTTAGTAGTTATTGTGTTTGATTACTCTTGAATAATCCTCACTTCCCCTTAATATCAACCCACAACAATCGAAGGAAATCCTATAATGCTTCACAATTTCTTACAGATGTGAAATCTAATCTAAAGATAGCTCAATCCAACCTTCAACAAGTCGCTAGAAGGGTCAAAGCTTTTGTATATATATATCGTATACCACAAATGTTCCAAGAAGGTGATCATGTGTTTTAGTAGGTTCCATTTCATTCTTCATTGACAATGGGTCAGAAACCCAAGTTTTCACCTAGATTTTATGGAATTTAGATAATAATCAAGAAGATTAGTGGTGTTGGTTACAAGTATCTGTCATTAAATGATTGTAAAGCTCATCCAATTTTCCATGTTAGTAAGTTGAGACCATACATTTATTGAGATGAGAACTATGTAGATGGTCTAGTTGTTGTTCCATACTAGAATATTTAGTAGCATGGACTAGTCATCCACTCACATACTCTACTTGGGAATCAGAAGCTTTGATTTGCAAACATTTTCTCTCCTTCATCATTGAGGACAATGATATTTTGAAGGGGGACATAGCGTTAGATGCATTTAGACCTCCATTGTCTACCATTGATTTACTTGCATTGGTTGAGGACCCTAGACAAGTCAAGGACTAGAGATCGAGGGAGCCAAGTCTCTAGCACGAGTCCATGTGTTCAAATAGTTATTCCATCCCCTCATAGTGACCATAAGAGGAGTGTTTAGACCTTATAGAGGAATCCAGATATGCATGAGGTAAAGGGCTAATGTAAGTTTGGGAGGAGAGTGGCAGGTAGCTAGTTGCGACCTCATAGTTCTAGAAAGTGTATTGTTAAAAGGAGTTGTCATTTCCATTAGCATTTAGAATCATTGCATGTATTCCAAGTACGGGTTATTTGCTAACTACCTTCTATCTTTATGATTTTTAGGGATACCACAACTCTTTTGTTAGGTATATTCGTATTAAAGAAAATATATACAAGGATATGAACGACATCCCAAAGTTTTTTGAAGTGAAGAATTTCCTTATTCACATATTTTGATGCCTTCAATAAGTTTTCTTTATCACGAAACGCCAAAGATACTGAGATTTTCGTGGCAAATCAATTCAAGAATTGTAGAAGCAGTAATGTGTCACCACGTTCCTAACATAATAAGACCACGTTCCTAACATAATAAGAAGATTCAGATGGGAGCAATGGTACATGAAGCTTGCTTATTCATGTTTGTTGCCTTTGGTCTTTGCATTTGCATTGATGGTGATAGAAGAGAAGGAGCAACTCACCATTATTCTTCATCAATTATGCAAGAAACTCTTTACAACTATGTATTATTTTTGTATCACCCTCAGGACTTTTCTCATGTGCCACACTTTCCCTCAAAAGCTCTAAACCTTTTATATAATTATTGATCATAATAGGCTCTTTCATATGGTGTGCCATGTTTTGACAAGGCCACATGTGATAGTCTACATCTTTTATGACGAATTCTTTAGGTTTAAGTCTTATAGTGCTTTCAAATTGGGACTTGGAAACAAGAAAAAAAAACATGTTTTGCTTGGAACGATCAAAATCATGAAAGGTTCTCCAACCTTGTATTCACATAAGCAGAAAAACACAACAAAGAAAACTTCAATTAGCAGCATATGGCTTGCTTCAGACTGAGACCGCGGAACAGCAAGTGTTCCGCAGGTATGTTCACACAACGCGGCAGAAGAACAGGTAAATTCTCATTCTAAAATCCTACTTGGCAGAGGTAAACAGTCTTGAGGCGGGAGGGGGAGGGTCGGAACAACGAGCACAAATATGTTCCATGACGTGGCACGAAAACCATGCTGGGCCGCCGCCCTTTCTGAATGAGCAGCTTGGAAGTTCCATGATGCGGCAGATTTTGATTGGATCAGATTCAGAAAGACAGCGGGGCACCGCTCAATGTGAATTGGGCCTATGATTCCTTGAGGTGAGCAAAAAAGGTTTGTCACCGCTAGTTTAATTTTTTATTTTAAAAAATGCCACACCGATCAAGAACTTGACGTGAAGCGGAGGGAAAGGGGTCAAAACAAAATGCATTTAAATGTGCCGCTTAGTCAGCATTGCACAACAACATTGCCGCCAATCAACTATGCCACATGAAACGTTTTCATTTGATTGTGATTGTGTCTGCTGCATTGTTGTGCCATCACACAATGTGAAATGGGCCTTGGCGTGCAATGCGTGACAAGGATATATGTGAATGCACATCTCATATGGCTGATTCTTTGGGTTTAGGTCTTCTCATGAGATAAAGAAATTGCCTATTCACAACACTGGTCACTGGTTATCCTAACATCTGGCAAAATGGTAATAAATTGGATAAAAATCTGAGAATCAATAAGCACCTTGACTTGCATATCTCCCTTAATACGAAATGGTGCATGAATTGGTTTAGCATCATACGACAACTTAAGTGCAGGGACCTATGGCATCCTCTCATTGAGTACAAAAAATCGATTCTTATGTGGTAAATCCTCCATCATGGTATCTAGACTAATGCCAAAGCTAATAGAAATTGTGGGACCCCTCACTCGTGCAAGCATTGCTTGTGGGGCAGAGAGGACCTTGGTCATCTCTTCTACTCATGCCCAAGAAGCTACATGATATGGCAAACTCGTGCGAGGATTTTGAATTTACAAAGGCAAATCAACTAGAAACAAATGTTACTTGGTGAAACAATAGGCTGCTCTTCTACCTTTGTGAAATGTTGATATATTTAGGTAGTGATGTGAGCGAACACACTAGGACCGTCGAGGCACTTTTTTCCCTCTTTAGGAGGTTTTTTTCCCCCGACTTGTATATACGCCTATAGCCCTAACGGGTTACTTATGTTTGTACATTCTAGTGGTAATACATTTAGAATTGTGTGTTGTGCTCCAAACTTCTTCTTCTTCCTTGTGCTATTTGCGTGCTTCCACAGACGTCTAACTCCAACAATTGGTATCAAAGAAGGTCACCGCTTCATCTAGGGTGTCATTGAAACCTATCCGATTGCAGTCTCAAAATCGCACAAATTTTGGTGAGCATACTCATGGTGTTTCAGAGATCAAAACAACTTTGTTATGTTGTGTCGAGAACGTGATCTGAGATCGTTTTGGCCTCCGAACGCACAATCGCAATGCTTGTGCAGACTATTTTGTCTTTTTTGACAAAGGTATATACCAGTTTTGGTTTTCTAGTATAAGCATCTCAAAGTCTGCTACATGTTTAACAGAATTCGTCTTGGTAGTTCTGTTCAACTTTTTAAGATACAATCATTTTTCTACATCAAGGTATTTTAGTCACTGGCCATGGCTGAAAACAATGATGTATTCCGTATGTTGGCTGTTAAGGATAAGTTGGATGGTACCGATGCGACATGTATTGCTTGCAAAAGGACTATGGAACATTGTGCAGGGTGTTGAAAAATGTCCTATCACACTACAATTGTTACAGCTGCAGGTACTAAAGCTGATGCAGAAGGTATCAAAGATGGTGATATTCTACAGATTCCTATTCGTATTGCGGTTCCTGCTGCACCTACTACAGAGCAAATTTGTTGGGATGGCAGAGATTCCCAAGCACTTTCATTGATAGCTTTGTCTGTCAGACATGCCATTATTCCTCACATTCACTCTTGCAGAACAGCTAAGGATGCTTCGAATACACTTATCACATTGTACCAGGCTAGGGATGAGCCTCATGTTGCTTACCTTCAAAAACAATTGGAGAGAGAGCACATGAATGAAGGTGATTCTATGGACAGTTTTTTGGCAAAGATCAAGGATTTGAAGGAACAATTGATTTTTGTTGATGAAGTCCTTCTTGATCGTTCACTTGTACAGACTGTTCTGAATGGTCTTCTTGACTCATATCAGAGTTTTGCTTCTACTCTTCGTTTGGTGATGAAAGCAATCCAAATGCCTTAAAATTTGAAGATTTAGTTTTCGTTCTATTGCAAGAAGATCAGTCTAGGCAGAATAGGTCTATTATGCATGTTGCAGATCAAGCTTTCCTGGCTAATCAAAAGGGCAAAGGAAAATGGAGCTCTTCATTTAGTAAGCAAAAATCTGCTTATTCTGCACAATCGAAGAAGGAAGAAAAAGATGAGAAGAAATCAGAAAAGTAGAAATTGTTTTGCAAATACTGTAAGCAAATGATCATGTCATTAAGAACTATCCAAAATTGGCTGCTAAAGAGGCAAAGAAGAAAGAGGCCTGAATGCTTGTTGTAGAGACCTCTACACCGAAAACAGGGTATGGTAATCTTGTGCAGGATGAAGAATGGGTGTTTACTACTTTTTGCAGTTTTGACCCATCTTCTCATGAGCAGTGCATGTCTGCAGTAGACTCAGATGTTTGGTACTTCGATAGTGGGACGACCAAACATATTACCTTGTAGTGCAGTTTCTTCTCTTCATTAGAGCCTGCCCCTATAGGGAATACTATCACATGCACCAACAAATCCTCTTATCTTGTCATGGGAGTTGGTAAGATCATTTTGACTACTACTGATGGTAGTTCTTTCACTTTTTCATATGCTTTATTTGTGACAGGGATCAAGAAGAATGTGTTATCACTTTTGGCTTTAGCCAAGATTGGCTTGGTTGTGAAATTTGTTGATGATAGATGTACAGTTCATGATCTGTCAAATGGCGACATGATTATTGCTTCTGGCATTTTATCTCATGGGCTATATAAGCTCATAGATTATGAAAAATCTATGAATGACTTAGCATGTGTAGTACATGATTCTCAGGCTATGCTCAAAAAGATAGATCAAAATAGATAAGTTGGAGTTAGCTCAGAGGTGAAAAACTTGCTATTTTGGTTCATACACCTGTCCAGTGTTTTGCATAATTCTTTGAGCACAGCAGCAATTAGCTTAATTCCTCTTGGGGAAGTCTAGATAGCTTAAAGAGATAACTTTCAAGATTAATCTCATAAAAAATAATAAACCACACACTGAGAATGAGTTTTAACAAGTGATGACATCATCCCGATTTTCACGGGCTGCTAGAGTTTGAGAACAATGAGCAGAAAAATGAACATAACTCTAGATTTAAGAAACCAATGACTATGAAAATTTGTAGGCTTATACTAGACAGTATGCTGCATCTAACAAGCTTTAAATCATTGAATTTGGGTAAGTACACACTGAGAAAAAGCTCTGACAAAATGAGTAAAAAAGTCGGGTACCTGACAGAGAAGTGAAAATGATAGACATGGTTGACTTCAACTGAACATAACTGAAGATTGCAATAGCCAAATGAAATGAAATTTTATGACAGTATATTAGACTTATAGAGCTAACTTTACCAAGTTAAATCACTGAAAATGATGCACCAAGCTCAGAGGAAAAATCTCTGCAATCTGACTGAGAAAACTGAGAGATATGGCAGTGAGTAGTACACTTCACAAGAACATGGAAATATGAACTCAAATGATCATGAAAATGAAAGTATATTGCTTGTACAATACAATGGACTTAATGATACATATGTGTACTTTGTAATCACACCTTGATATGGCATAAAGCTCAGCTCTTGGAGGTCTTCACATAGGTCTCTCTAACCACGACTAAAACTGCCATCTATTTATAGTTGAGTTTGGGAGGCTAACTTCCCTCAATCACTCTCCAATCAATTAGTGATTGATTTAATTCTCTACCTACCACAAATCACGAATTTGTGGATCCTCTTTCCCTTTTTGATCAAGTGGACTCAACCACTTAAGATTCTTTCACTTTTACATTAAGTAAACTCTTCAAAAGTTACAAGAGGTAGTTCATAAGTGAACTTTACATAGTCTTCATTTTAAAGCTTCTTCTATGACTTTGTGGGACTCAAGCCAATACTTAGGCTTGTCATAGACTTGCTTCAACACATATCCTCATTGTTGTAATTTCTTTGTATGTCACTTAAGTGTGTATACCAGTACTAAGCCTCCTTCTCTAAGTCCTTTATCCTTGATATGTGCATCATAATAGGCTTTGTCTCTATTTTGCTGCATAGATCTCAGCTACCGCTTGTAATCTAGTCTCATGTAATTTTTCTATATGGTCCAATTGTCTCAATAATTCATGTCCTATCCACTCATATTTCTCATCAACTCTTAAAGTAGGGACTAAGAAATCAATTGGCAATATCACATTCTGTCCGTAGACTAGATTAAAGGGAGTGGTTCCAATAGTCATTTTATATGCCATTCAGAAGGCCCAAATTGCATGATGCAATTGTTCATCCCAATCCGACTTCCATTGTTGACTATTTTTGTTAACACCATGCATAACACCTCATTGGAACTCTCTACTTGTCCATTACCTTGTGGATGATAGGGTGTTGACTTTTTATGGATCATTGGGAATTCATTCATAAGTGTTTCAATTACCTCATTAAGAAAGTGTGCTCCTCTATCACGTACGATCTCAATTGGCAGGCCAAAGTGGGTAAATACATTTTCAAACAAGAACTTGGCTGTAATTTGTGCATCATTTCGCTTTGTAGCCTTTGCTTCCACCCATTTTGTCAAATAATCCATGGCTACAATGATATATTCGGCATGCGACCCTTTTGCTAGGGGGTTTATCGGTTCAATGAAATCAATGCCCCATTTTGAGAATGCTCTTGCACTAATCATTGGTTTCAAGGGCATGCCATCTCTCCTTATAGGATACTCTGTTCGTTGGCATACGTTACAACTCGGCACAAAAGTTTCTACATCCATGTGTAGGGTAGGCCACCACAAGTTGATGAAGAGAATCATCTTGACAGTCTTGTCGGCTGAAAAATGACCTCCAACTGCTCTTGTGTGAGCCATTTCTAGAATAGTCAGGTATTCTCCTTCATTTATGCACAATCGATTATCCTTTCCTCTCTTGAATAATTGACTTCCTCGTCCTTTCTCTGTTCTTCTAATGCTCTCTTCCTAGCTAAGCTTGCTCCTTTCGAATAAGTACTTGATTTCAAAAAATTAACTAACACTTTACTCCATTATGGGGCAAAGGTGGAATAACATAATGAGGAATGTTCATCAGGTGGAGTTTCTTGACACACTGAGCAGTCGATGATGTGCTTATGCATGTCCTTTTGCATATCAGCCCAATACACACCTAATCGTTTCAATTCTCATGTTGTCCCACTAATGCCTTTGTATGTTCTCCATTTATTTACATGGGCTTTTTCAAGTAAACTCTTATGCTCCTCATCTTCTACACATGTTAGAAGTATTCTGTTTCAGTCTTTATAATATAGACTACCTATCAAAAGGTGGAGATTTCTTGTTTGCCATAACTCCTTATTATTGTTTCTGTTGACCCTATAATGTGGTCCATGAGTGAGTATAGGAATCAATTTCTCAACCCATTTTGGACATACTTCTAAGTTGAACAAATACGTATCAAGCAACTCATTAGCTACTTTTGTGGGTGGTTCTCCATGAGTCATTCTGGATAGGTGATCAACTCTTACATGAGTGTTTCTTTTCTTTACCACTACCTCAAAGTCAAACTCCATTAGAAGTAAAAACCATCTCACTAACCTTCCTGTATTACATGGTTCAATGACCAAGTATAATCATGCTTGGTGATCAATAAAGAACTTAAATTTGTTGGCTAGGGGGTAATGTCTGAACTTATTCTCTGCATAAACCATCCCTAATCCTTCTCATTCAGTAGTGGTATAGTTGCATAGGCTATAGGGTGGTCGAGTTCTCCTTCATCAGTTGCTTGTGCTAAGATGCATCCGATTGCAAAATTGGACACATCCACATGAATATGAAATGGTTTATTCTAGTTCGGTACTTTCAAAATTGGTGCCAAACTGAGTCTGCTTCTTAATTCATTAAAAGCTTTTTCATATTCTTTCGTCCAAACAAATTGAGTTAACAGCCTGTACAGAAGTTTAGCAATTATGGCATACAGGTGGATGAAACGTCTATAGTATCCACAATGTCCCATAAAGGCTTGTAATTTCTTTTGCATTCTTAGGTCTAGGTAGTTTTAAGCTTACTTTGATTTTATCTTCATCCATTGAGATGCCATTCTTGAACACTATATGTCCCAAAATTTTGCCTTATCTAGCCATAAAGACACACTTTTTTGGATTTAGACAGACTCGATATTGTCTGCACTTATAAAAAATTTTCCTTAATTTTGGTATGTGGTGTATTCATTGAGAAGAGTAGGTACATAGGTCGTCCACATAGGCCTCCATTTTTTTTCTCAAAAATTCCTTGAACATTGTTGATATATTTAGGTAGTGATGTGTGTGAACACTCTAGGACTGTCGGGGCACTTTTTTCCCTCTTTAGGAGGTTTTTCCCCCCGGCTTGTATATACGCATATTACCCTAATGGGCTACTTATCTTTGTACATTCTAGTGGTAATACATTCAATATTGTGTGTTGCGATCCAAGCTTCTTCTTCTTCCTTGTGTTGTTCGTCTGCTTCCGCAAACATCTAACTCCAACAATTGGTATCCGAGTAGGTCATCGATTCATCTAGGGCGTCATTGACACTCCTCCGGTTGCAGTATCAGAATCGCACAAATTTTGGTGAGCATACCCAGGGTGTATCCAAGATCAAAATGGCTTTGCTCTGTGGTGTCTAAATCGTGATCTCACCTTGTTTCAGCCTCCGAATGCACTATCGCAGTGCTTGTGCAGGCTATTTCATCTTTTTGTGCCAAAGGTATATACTAGTTTTGGTTCGCGAGTATAAGCATCTCGAAGTCTGCTACAAGTCTAGCAAAATTTGTCTGGGCAATTCTGTTCAACTTTTTTGAGATACAGTCAATTTTCTGCATCAAGGTATTTTAGTCACTAGCCATGGCTGAAAGGAGTGATGTATTTTGTATGCTGGCTGTTGAGGATAAGTTGGATGGTACCAACTACCCGTTGTGGGCTTATATGATGCGACATGAATTGTTTGCAAAAGGATTGTGGAACATTGTGTAGGGTGTTGAAAAACTTCCTATCACACCTACAACTGTTACAACTGTAGGTACTGAAGCTGATGTAGAAGGTGTCGAAGATGATGATATTCTACATATTCCTATTCATGTTGCGGTTTCTGCTGCACCTATTGTAGAGCAAATTTGTTGGGATGGCAGAGATGCATGCATTGATAGCTTTGTCTATCAAACGTGCCATTATTCCTCACATACGCTCTTGTAGAATAGCTAAGGATGCTTGGGATACACTTACGCCACATTGTACCAAGATAGGAATGAGGCTCGTGTTGCTTACCTTCGGAAACAGTTGGAGAGTGAGCACATGAATGAAGGTGATTCTATGGACTGTTTTCTGACAAAGATCAAGGATTTGAAAGAACAGTTGATTTTTGCTGATGAGGTTATACCAGATAGCTAACTTGTGCAGACCGTTCTGAATGGTCTTCCTGATTCATATGAGAGTTTTGCTTCTACTCTTCGGTTGATGATGAAAGGAAATCCAAATGCCTTGTCATTTGAGAAGTTAGTTTCTATTCTGTTGCAAGAAGATCAATCTAGGCAAAACAGGTCTATTATGCGTCTTGTATATCAAGCTTTCCTGGCTAGTCAGAAGGGCAAAGGAAAATGGAGCTCTTCTACTAGTAAGCACAAATCTGCAAATGCTGCATATTCGAAGAAGGAAGATAAAGATGAGAAGAAATCAGAAAAGCAGGAATTGTTTTGCAAGTATTGTAAAGGGAATGATCATACCATAAAGAACTGTCCAAAACTGGCTGTAAAAGAGGCAAAGAAAAAGGAGGCTGGAATGGTTGTTGCAGGGGCCTCTACATCGAAAATAGAGTCTACTAACCTTGTGCAGGAAGAAGAATGGGCGTTTACTATTGTTTGCAGTTTTGACCCATCTTCTCATGAGCAGTGCATGTCTACAGTAGACTCAGATGTTTGGTGCTTTGATAGTGGGGCGACCAAACATATTACCTTGTAGCATAGTTTCTTCTCTTCACTCTAGCCTGCCCCTACATGGAATACTGTTACATGCGCCAACAACTCCTCCTATCCTGTTATGGGAGTTGGTAAGATCATTTTGACTATGGTTGATGGTAGTTCTTTCACTTTGTGAGATGCTTTGTTTGTGCCAAGGATCAAGAAGAATCTGTTGTCAATTTCTACATTAGCCAAGATCGGCTTGGTTGTGAAATTTGTTGATGACAAATGTAAAGTTCATGATATGTCAAATGGTGATGTTATTATTGCTTCTGGCATTTTTGGCGTGGGCTGTATAAGCTCATAGACCATGAAAGATCTATAAATGATTTGGCATGTGCAGTACATGATTCTCAGGCTATGTCAAATGCAAAGCTTTGGCATGCACGCTTTGGTCATCTGAATTTTGCTAGTTTGCTACGTCTATATAAATCTGAAACGGTGTCCTCTTTGCCCAAACTTGAGGCACCTAGAAAACATGCTTGTGAAGGCTGTATTTTGGGCAAAATGCAACATTCCTCCTTTCCAAAAGATGGTTCAGTTCGGGCTACTCAAAAATTGCAGCTTGTACATAGTGATGTTTGTGGTCCTATGCAGACACCTTCTTTTGGAAATTATCTTTACTTTGTGACTTTCATCGATGATTTTTTCAGGGATGCATGGGTATATCCATTGAAGGCAAATTCTGAAGTGTTCATGTGCTTCAAACAGTTTTTGGTTTAAGCTAAAAATCTGTTAGCATGTAAAATGGGCACCCTATGTTCTAATCGAGGGGGGGAATATATGTCTTCTGATTTTAATGCATTTCTGACTGAACATGGGATAAAACACCAATGTACATTGCCGTATACACCTCAACAGAATGGAGTTGCTAAACGAAAGAACAGGTCACTCATGGAGATGTTGAGGTGTATGGTCAAGAGTCAGGCTTTACCACATAGTTTCTGGCTTGAGGCTGTCATGTGTGCATCATATGTACTTAAGATGTGTCCCACTAAAGCCCTACAGTCTATCACTCCATATGAGGCTTGGCATGATTGCAAGCCATCTGTTGCTCATTTGCGTGTTTTTGGTTGTTTGGTATATGCCTTAGTGCCTGAACAACATCGCAGAAAATTTGATGATAAAGCAGTGAAATGTATTTTTGTTGGGTACAGTTTTGAAAGTAAAGGCTATTGTCTGTATCATCCATATACTAAACACATTCTGGTTAGTTGTGATGTTGTTTTTGTGGAAGATGCTATTTAGGCATTGCTTTCATGTACTAAGGAGACATCTGTTAGCTCCAAAGACGTATGATACTTTAGTGCCTCTTTTTATAGGTGGATAGTCTAGTGCTAGTCCTAATAAGGCAACTTCTCAACCTTTGTAGGTTTCATGTGATGATGTAGATCATCCCATTTGTGATGCAAATTTACATGATGCACTTGTTGATGAGAGAGCTGATATTGAGGAGGCAAAAACTATGCCAAAATGGCTGGTGCAAACTTTGCGTGACAACAAATTAGATGCATCTCTGCCATATCATACTCGATCAAGCTCTCATAGTGCCTCTTTTGCATCAGATTGCTATGCTATGGCTGCATCTAGTCTCAGTGATGAGAATGAGCTTGTTTCATTTGACAAAGCACAAAATTCAAAAAATTGGATGGCTGCTATGCAATCTGAATATGATGCTATAATGAAGAACGGTACTTGGTATTTATGTGACTTGCCTTCTGGCAAGAAGACCATTGGCACTAAATGGGTTTACAAGCTAAAGTGTAAGCCTGATGGAATAGTTGATAGGTATAAGGCTAGGCTTGTTGCAAAGGGTTATGCACAAGAAAGACGCATTGATTTTGATGAAACCTTTGCACCTACATGCCGTATGACTACTAGCATCTGTGCACTTGCAGCCCATCACAGAATGTACATCAGTTGGACATTAAAACTATATTTCTGAATGGCGACTTACATGAAGAGGTGTATGTTTTCAGCCCCGTGGCTTTATGCAGAAAGGGCATGAAAACTAGGTGTACAGGTTAAAGAAGGCATTATAAGGTTTAAAGCAAGCACCACGTGCTTGGTATGAAAAGATACATGCCTATCTGATTGCACATGGTTTTGAGAACAACCCAACTGAAAGCACCTTATATGCTAAGCGTGCTAAGGATGTACTTCTAATCATTGTGGTGTATGTTGATGAGATGTTGTTCACTGGTCCTCATGAGAGTCATATTGCTGATTTTAACACTAGTGTTGTACTTGGACACTTTAATGTCATGAAAAAGAGTCATTATTTGATGACTTTTTTAGATTACTAGAAGGAACCATTTATAGATGTAACTATGCAACATGTTAGCATAAGGGTTGAATATTTTTAGAAAAATATAGTTTCAATCAAAGCATATAAAAATTAACATTTATTCACTAATTTTATGATGTTAATTTTAGTATTTTCATAGAAGTTATAGTGATGTAAGTTAGTGGTTATTTTTTATTAAAATCATGATCTCACAATTTTCATTCATGTAAATGCAATAAAATCTCTTATTTTTATATGGAAACATGTTTCTATCCATAATTAAAGATTTATAATGATTTTTACTAGGTTTATGGCATAAAATTAATCTCATATGTGATATGACAGTGTTATCATTTATGAATTATTCTACAAAGTGATGGTATTGATATGCGTCATTTTTATTATCAAAATACTTTTTGATATTATTACATCTAGAAATATTTTTTTGACAACCTTAGGAGTCAAATTTCTATGTCGTTTCTTCAAGTTAAACAATACCACTATTTTTCTACGTTAAGAAAACATCATTTTATGAGGAAATATTGCATATGCTACATGATTAAAGTTAACATGCTAGTTTTTTCTATATATCGTAGTTTATAAATTTTATAGAATTGTTTTGATTGATAACATATACCATATATCATTGAGGAAACCTAATATTTTAGGATGAATTTTTACTCTCGACAGAGTGAAATATGGCTATTCAATGAAATATTGAGATTTTTAGTGGTATGTGAGAAACATACAAAAATTATTGATTCAAAGACATGTAGCATATCTATATGATACTATATGATGGTCTTTGAAATAAAAAACCAACCATTTTAGTGTTTTTATGAATCAATATCATATAGAATGCTCCTAAAGTGTAAAACTATATAATCAGCATCCTATATTGAAAAATGATTCCAATAGGAGGAAAATTCTTTTTATGGAGATATTTCTTTCTTCTCATATATAAGTCTACAGAGAAACAATTTTTCTGAGTCATATTCAATCATTTCTATAGTTTGAGTTATCAAAAAAGGTTATTTTTCAAAATATATATTTTTTATAGAACATCTAGGTATAGGTCTTTATGTGGCTTTAAGGTTTTTTCAAAATTTTATTTGACTAGTATGTGTGATTTTTTATTTTTATTTTTAGAAAAAAGGACACTATAGTGTCCTATTTTGGTACAAGACTAGTGTTAAGGCTGATGTGCATGCCTCATTTGAGATGTCTGATTTGTGGCATTTGCATCACCATTTGGGCATTCAATTTATGTGAGTTGAGTTGTGTCAAACGAAATATATTGAGACATTATTGCAATGTTTTGGCCTTGAAGACTGTAAGCCTATTGCCACTCCTATGGAGATAGGTTTACGATTGAGTCTTCATGATGTTGGAGATGCATTTGATGCTGTCCTATATCAGCAGGCTGTTGGATGTCTCATTTACTTATGCATTAGTCAACCAGATATTCAGTTTGCTATCTCACGGATGAGCAGGTTTATGCATTGCCCAGGTATCAAGCATTGGTAGGCGGTTAAGCGCATCTTTTGCTACTTGAGTGGTACTCGGCTACTTGGGTTGTTTTATCCCAAGGGGGGATCACTACCGCCAGATTTTCATGATTTTTCTGACTCAGACTCGGCTGGTTGCTATGACACTCGTGTGTCCACTAGTGGCTTTTGCTTCATGCTTGGTAGCTCATTTATATCTTGGTTGAGCAAGAAGTAGCCTACTGTGGCCACTTCCAGTTGTGAGGCTGAGTATAGGGAAGCTTTCACAACGACTGTTGAGTGTGTGTGGCTCAGATGCCTTATGGCTGATTTGGGTCTTGTTCAGTCTTGCTACCACCATCTTCACTGACAGTCAGAGCGCATTGGCAGTTGCGAGGTGTGACCGTTAGTGTCCATGCGAAAGGCCAAATGGCCACCGGGGAGGACCTCAACGATCAAGGAATATAGAGGTTCCCGGTACTTCCGAGGAGGTCACCCATCCCAGTACTGTTCCCCCCAAAGCTCGCTTAACCGTGGCAATCTCTTGCCACTAAGCTACACTCTTGTGGTGTTTGAAGAAGGGGAAAGACTAAGGTTGGCATTACCTTGAACAAGTTTTGGTCCCTCAAAGCTTCATTTTTGCTTTCAAAGCCTATTTCTGAAGCAATTTTGGGGTGTTTTTGGAGCCATTTTGGAGTACTTTCGCACGTAGTTCTCTTCACACAGGTCCAAGAACATCAAGAAGAGTGTTGCTTGTACTTCTCAGACAATAAATATCAACCTTTGGGGCTGTATTTTCAGCCACACTCGTAAAACTACAGGTTTCTCGAGGGGTTTTCAGTTTTGGTGGGAGCAGTCGCTGCAAATTTTTATGCAGGTTTTTAAAGCCTAAAACATCAGAGTTGACAGACACTTGCAGGTGTTATTGGCTAGTTTTTTGGGCTGTGTATTCAGCCTTTCAGTGTCATTTTACTGCATATATTGAGCACATACACACCATGTACGCTTCTGTGGATACCGCTTATGTACGTCCATGTGGGCATTGATATAGCGGTTACGTTCTTTGCATAAAGCCTTTTACGTTTGATAAAGAGGGTCGTGGTGAGGTTTTCTTAACTGGGAGACACCCAGATGTCGGGGTCTCTTCGGTGATGCAGGTGGAAGACTTACCCAGCCTCGCCATAGGAGATGTATGATAGTTGTTCATAGGTGCTCGATAAGCCTAGTTGGCTTCTATTGGGTAACTGATTATATGCAGTGGAGTCAGTGATTCACTATGCAGGTAGACATGTTAGTACTTGCAGCTTTATGATACTTTGACACTGGTCATATGCTAATTTTGCAGAGGATACTCTGGCAAAATTTTTCCAGATTTCTGGTTTAGTCAACTATATAGTGGTCGATTTACTCCTTGATACACTTATTTGTTGGTGTTTGGACTCTTCTAGCTCCATTATCATTCTATTCAGTTCTCTACGATCATGGCATCAGAGGTCTCAGGCACATCCGGTGGATCAGGGTCTAGTGCTAGCGTTCCGAGGAGGAGTTATAACTTGCAGGGCAAAGACCATTTTGAGATCCGAAAATTTGATGGCACAAACTTTGCTCTATGGAAGAATCAGATTAAAGATGTGCTGATTCAAAGAAGGCAATGGAAGCCAGTAAATGGGATTTCAAAGAAGCCTGCTGACATGGATGAAGATGATTGGGATGAGTTAGATGAAATGGCCAGGTCTACCATTCGCTTGCACCTAGCAGATAATGTTTACTTTACAGTATTAGACTGTGAAAGTGCAAAGGAGCTTTGGAAGAAGTTATGCAATACATATGAAAAAGAGACGGCATCAAATAAAGTATATCTGATGAGAAAATTATACGACCTTCGTATGAAGGACACAGATAGTGTTGCTGCTCATCTAAATGAGTTTGATGCCATATTCTCCCAGTTACAGGCTCAGAAAATGGATATGGACAATGAAATGAAAGCAGTATTGCTGTTATGCACCCTGCCATCATCATGGGATACATTTTGCACAGCTATTAGCAATAGTGCACCAGGTGGTAAACTCGTCTATGATGACATATGTGGAGCACTCTTGAGTGAGGAGATTCGTAGAAAATCTATGGTTGGCACTCAGAGTGGAGATGCATATAATGTTCGTGATTCTTACCAAGGAAAGAATCAACAACGTGGCAGGAGCAAGAACAAGGAAAAGAATGGTCAACGGAATAAGAGCAGAAGTAAATCAAGGAAGAGGGATATTGAATGCCATTATTGTCATAAGAAAGGACACATGAAGAAAGACTGTTATGCATTAAAGAATGCTAAAGGTAAAGGACAGAATGTTGATGGGCATGTTAAACAGTTACCTGCACCATCTACTTCGACTGTGAAGATTGAAGAAATTAATGCTATTTCTGATGATGCTGATGTGTTGACACTTGATAGTACTGTGCCATCTGAGGCACTTATGGCTGATTCTCTTTCCCACACCTGGCTGCTAGATTCTGGTGCTTCTTTCCATGTGACACCACATAGAGAATGGTTCTCTAATTATGCAGCAAAGTCTCTTGGTACCGTGAGACTTGGTGACTCTTACCAGTGTGATGTTGTGGGGATTGGAGATGTGGTTGTGCAGTTCATTGACGGTTCAAAATTTACTATGCATAATGTACGCCATGTACCTCAGTTATCACGCAGTTTGATGTCAGTTGGTCAACTTGATGACCTTGGTTACAAGGTGGTCTTCTATGCTCAGTCCTTTCGTATATCAAAGGGCAATATGGTTATTGCAAAAGGAAGGAAAGTTGGCTCACTTTACCCTTTATTTGTATCACAGAAAGAACACTTGTTAGCTGTTACTGAACAGCCTATGGCTTGTATTTGGCATGGACGTTTGGGCCATATATCTCGTAGTGGAATGGAAAATCTTTCTCGTTCTGGCTACTTACCTGTGTTATCTTTCTCTGATTTTTCATTTTGTGAGCATTGTCAATATGGAAAGCAAACCAGAAATGTGCATAAAACGCACATTGACTCTTCAATTCAGCCTTTAGATCTTGTTCATACAGATGTGTGTGGTCCTATGCCCACTAGGTCCTTAGGTGGTTCTCTTTACTTTGTTACTTTCATAGATGATGCTACTAGAAAAGTCTGGGTATATCCTATCAAATCGAAGGATGATGTATTCCCTACTTTCAGAAAATGGCTTGCTTCAGTTGAGACTGAAAAAGGAACTAAGCTTAAGGCTTTATGTTCAGATAATGGGGGTGAGTATACCTCACATGAATTCCGTCTTTTCTGTCAGTGTAGAGGGATTCGTAGAGAGTTTACAGCTCCTTATACCCCAGTACAGAATGGTGTAGCTGAGAGGATGAATAGAACTATTCAAGATAGAGTAGTCTCTATGTTGCATCATGCAAACCTCTCACAAGGTTTTTGGGCAGAAGCAGTATTGACTGCAGTTCATGTGATTAACCTTTCACCTAGTACTGCCAAAGGCCGAAAGTGGCACAAGAGTTATGGACAGGGAAACCACCATATTATGATCATCTTCGAGTTTTTGGGTGTGAAGCATATGTTCATATACCCAAGAATCTTAGACAGAAGTTGGACCATAAGTCAAAGAAATGCATTTTTCTTGGATATGGTCGAGAAGGACAATTTGGATATCGCTTATGGGATCCTGAAACACGGTCAGTGATCAGAAGTAGTGATGTCATTTTTAATGAGTCTAAGATGCATAAACAGCCGATTAAGGAGGTTGAAGTGAGAAGAGTGGTGTTTGAGGATACTAGTCCTCCGGTTAGCATGCATAAAAATGCTGCACATAGGGATGTTCAAGAGAATGTCCATTCAGATCAGTCTGCACATGTTCCTGTTCAGCAACCATTGAGACGTTCTGCACGTGTCTCATACCCACCTGATAGATATGTTCCAGGTTTAGATTTTGTTATGCTAACAGATGCCGGTGAGCCCTCTTGCTACAAAGAGGCTATGCAGACAGAGGATCATGTCAAGTGGGAGCGTGCCATGAAGAGTGAGTTGGATTCTATTCACAAGAATGGTACTTGGGACTTAGTACCTTTGCCAAAGGGAAGGAAAGCTTTACCATGTAAATGGGTATATAAGCTGAAATTCACATCAGATAGTGCTTCTCCAAAATATAAAGCACGACTTGTTGCAAAGGGTTTTAAGCAACAACATGGTGTTGATTTTGAGGAAATCTTCTCCCCAGTGGTCAAGATGACTACTTTGCGCATGTTGCTTGGATTCGTTGCAATGGAGGACTTAGAGCTAGTCCAAATGGATGTGAAAACAGCTTTCTTGCATGGAGATCTTACAGATGAGATCTATATGGAACAACCAGAGGGTTATGTAGTTCCTGGCAAGGAAAGTCTAGTTTGTAAGCTCAAGAAGAGCTTGTATGGACTTAAACAGTCTCCTAGACAATGGTACCAAAAGTTTGATGCTTTTATGAAGTCCCAAGGCTATTCTCGGAGCAATGAGGATCATTGTCTCTACACAAAGAGATGTTCTGATGGCAGCTTGATATGCTTGATACTTTACGTCGATGATATGTTGATTGCTGGGAAGTCCTCTTATGATTTGTCAATTCTCAAAAAGAAGTTGAGTCAGACATTTGATATGAAGGATTTGGGGGATGCCAAACATATTCTTGGCATGCGCATTACTCGTGATAGGAGTAAAAGATGCATATACTTGTCTCAAAGTGAGTACATATCCAAAGTACTTCATCGATTCAATATGCAGGGTGGAAAGGCATTGAGTACACCTTTACCCACATATGTGAAATTGAGCAAGGATGACTGCCCCAAATCAGATGAGGAAAAGGAATTCATGACCAAAATTCCCTATCAGTCTGCTGTTGGTAGTCTCAATTATGCTATGGTAGCTACGAGACCAGACATTGCATTTGCAGTGGGAGTTGTGAGCAGATATATGTCTAATCCTGGCAAGAAACATTGGGAAGCGGTCAAAATGATTTTGAGATATCTGAGTGGCACTAAGGACAAGTGTCTATGCTTAGGTAGAGGGAAAGCATCCATTATTGGTTACACAGATTCTGACTATGCTGGTTGTGTAGACAATCGTAAGTCTACATCAGGGTACATTTTTCATTTTGCTGGAGGTGCTATCTCTTGGAGATCTCGTCTTCAAGAATGTACAGCTGTTTCCACCACAGAAGCAGAGTATGTTGCAGCAAGTGAGGCATGTAAGGAAGCATTGTGGCTTTCTCGTCTTGCTTGTGATATGGGTTTGCCTCAGCATGTACCTCACTTGCTCAGTGATAGTCAGAGTGCCATTGCTTTGGCTAAGAATCCGGTCTATCATGCAAAGACCAAGCACATTGAGGTGAGGTATCACTTCATTAGAGATTGCTTAGCCACTGAGAGCATTATTCTTGAGAAGGTTCACACTCGAGATAATGTTGCAGATGCTTTGACTAAAGCTCTACCACAGGATAGCTTTCGACACTGTTGTCACTTGATGGGGGTTACTTGATTCTTGATCTTACGCAGTCACTTGTATACTGTGTAACATGCCCATCAGGTGGGAGGTATAGTTTGTATACTTACACTCAGGTATTCTTTATCATTCTTTCTTTTTTCTCCCATAGTTACTCTGGCCATATTGGCCTTTAGTGGGAGATTGTTACCGTTAGTGTCCATGTGAAAGGCCAAATGGCCACCGGACACTTCTTTGTATATGTTCTTTAATAAAACATATAGTGGCCTGGTCAGTCATAGACTGTAAGTTCGACCGCATTTGTAAGACCTAAGAAGTCTGTCTTCGTGCTCCCTGTGTACTGTTTTTTCTGCGTATTCTACAACATCTGTGCGGAGTACTGTGTGTGGCGACAGGAGCTTGGTTTTCTACTTAGAGCATATCGTCGTGGAGCTCTCGAGAAGGAGAGTCTAGTGTGGTGCACGACATCGAAATACTTCACGAGGAACCCTGTGTTCCATGCTCGCATGAAGCACATTGAGGTGCATTATCATCATGTCAGGGAGAGATTCTCTGTTGGTGTGATTAGCTTGGCATATGTGCCCACGCAAGAGAACATTGCAGACCTTTTCACGAAGGCTCTACCTAGGGAGAAGTTTGAAGCTTTCCGCAAAGCTTTGGGCTTACTTCCTTTTGTGGATTGATTCCACATTGTTGGTGCATTTTACCCAAGCCTACATGCTTGATATATTTGATATCATCCTCATTTGTAAGTCACATGAGTAGTCATGTGAACACCTCTTGTAAAAGAGTTCATTTTTATCTCTTGTAAATGAAAAAGAAAAAACGAAAAGGATGACTTACCTCATCCATGATGTAAAAGCAAATTCGTGGCTCTAACTACCTAAAACCATGAAATTTAGAGCTGAGGGAATCTCTCCTAACTTTGGGGATCACTTTTAGGTGGAGCCATTCGAATTCGAATTCAAAACTCCCTCCAAGAATAGCTATAAAAGGAGCAAGAAGGAAGAGGCGATTAGCAAGCCTTGTACGTGACCACTTCATGTCATTTTGTAGAGATTGAAGAGCTTACTCCATAGCTCTATCATTCTACTCCCATTGTGCAAAGATTCATTGCCAATGTGGTTGTAATCATATGTGAATATATACATTTATTATCATCTACTTCTCTGTTTTGTTCTCTGCTATACTCACGCAGAGTGGTACCTTTAGAAGGTCATATCTCGAGTTCTACGGATCCATTTTTAGTGATTTAACTTGCGTTGGATAGCGCAAACTGTCTATTTTGTACCTATAAATTTTCAAGGTCATTGGATTAATAGTTTTGGAGATATCTGCATTTTATGGCTCACTGGTCTATCTCTGCATAGCCCCGAGAATGGTGGGCATGTTCCAGAAATTGATAAATCTTGTTCTCAGTGCTCAGTCCATCATTTGAAGTGTTTTAACTTGGATTGGGAAGCTTGCTAAGTCTATTTGCTATGCCCAAAAGGAATTTTTCTAATTCCTACCAGGTTGAGAGCACTGTTCATTTTTTCCAGCAGGTGTATGTCCAAAAATAACAAGTTTTGGGAGCTAGTCATTTCACAACTAGTCTGTCTTGACTTAAACTTTCGAGATACATGTTCCAAAGTAATTGGCTGATATTTTGGTGGATTTAGGAAGCTTAAAGGGTCTATTAATCAACTCTGAAGTCTCAGTTGGCTGGTGTGAAGCTGGTTGTAGCAGCACCTACTCATCTTTGGATTGCATCCACCATCTCTCTTCACAGTGGTATCAGAGCATAGTCAAGCAACATGGGAGATGGATTTCCATCAACAATTGACAAATTGGATCGAAACAACTATCCGGCATGGTCTCTAAGGATGGAGGCTTACCTTCAAGGGAGGAATCTATATGGATTCATATCCGGAGATGAAGCAATGCCAACCATGAGGAACAAAGGGCAACCATCACATGAAGAAGTGGAAGTACTTTCGAATTGGTGTTCGAAGGATGCACTCGCAAGGTCCTATATTCTAAACTCAATCTCTGATTTTCTTTTACCTCATATCAAGGGATGCAAGACATCAAGAGAGACCTGGAATGCACTTGCTTCTTTCTTCTCTTCCAACACTCGAGCAAGGAAGAACCAATTGTGGATGGAGTTCACAACAATGAAGAAAAGCCTGAAGCAAAATGTGACTGATTATGTCACAAAGATGAAGGACATTTCCGACCAACTTGGAAGCATTGAAGAGGTAATTGAAGAGGAGCAAATCATAAGACAAATCATGAATGGTCAAAGCAGACGACAAGTGGGAGTCATTCACAACAGCCATGGATTTATACATGGATATGCATGTACCCGACCTCAACACACTCATGGGCCAACTCTTCACTCATGAAGCAAAGATTAGCAAAGGTGGTGAGTCCTCAAGAGGTAATCAAACTTTTGCCTTATATTCCGATAAAGCTAAGGTCAAGGACAAGTCAAAGAATAGGAAGAATGAAGATGAAGGTAGCTCTTTCTAAGCAAACTTTGCAGGTAGAGGAAGAGCTAGAGGAAGAGGCAGAGGTGGAAAGCAAGGCAGGGGGAGATTCCAATCATCTCAACCTTGCAACATATGTGGCTTAACTAACCATACTACTGAAGAATGTTTTAGGAATCCAAGGAACTCAAGAGGAAGAGGATTCAATAGAGGTGGCTATGGATCAAATAGAGGCAGTTACAATGGAGGCTACAACAACAACTACTACAACAACAATTACAACAACAACAACTATCAAGGTGGCCATAGAGGAAGAAGAGATTACAATAACTATGCAGAGGACCAAAGTCAAGAAGATTCATTATTGATTATGAATCTATCAACAAAGAAGGGTAAGGATGATGATCACATATTTTACATTGATTCGGGATGCTCGAACCATGTAGCAGGAAATGTGGCTTTACTTTCTGATTTGGAAGATCCTCATAACAAGCATGAAGTGCAGACAGGAGATGACACAAAGCACTCAGTGGAGAAGATAGGTAATGTGAAGACATCAGATGGGAATATGAACCTCTTAAGCAAAGTCTTGTATGTCCCTACAATTAGCAAAAATTTAATAAGTGTTGGACAGATTGTTGAAAAAGGATTGCAGGTTAGATTCAACCGATTTGGAGCATATGTTGAAGACCCAAGGCAAGGCTTTTGAAGGATTGCCAAAGGAGAAAAGACAGGAAGGCTTTTCACTTTTGAAGTGGAAGATACAAAGAACATAGCTTTGTTTAGCTATGGATCTCAAACTCTAACAGAGTTGGAGATATGGCACAAAAGGCTTGCTCACATTGGTGAGAAGACACTCAAACAGATTTGCAGGGACCAAAGTGTACTTGGTTTGCCTAATATCACAAGGCAACACATGATTTATAAGTGTGAAGCTTGTCAACTCGGCAAGGCTCATAGACAACCTTTCAATAAGAAAGGATATATGTATCAAAATCCTTTGGATCTAGTGCACACGGATGTGTGGGGTCCAAGTAAGGAGCCATCTATATCAAGCTCAAGATATTATGTGTCTTTCATAGATGATTGTAGCAGGTGGACCATTCTGTTTTTCATGAAGCACAAGGATGAAGTGTTTAATTGCTTTAAGAAGTATATTGCTCTTGTTGAAAACCAAACAGGTAGGACTTTGAAACGACTCAGATAAGATGGTGGAGGAGAATACTTCTCTTCTGAATTTGATGCCTTCTTGCATGAAAGAGGCATTAAAAGGGAAGTCACTACAAGGTATACACCCGAACTCAATGGTGTAGCAGAGAGGAGGAACATAGCTATTGTCGAAGCTGCAAGGTCCATGCTCAACGAAAAGGGATTGCCGAACTACCTATGGGCAGAGGCTGTGTCAACAGCCACATATCTCATAAATAGACTTCCATCTAAGTCACTAGATGGAACCACTCCATATGAAGTGTGGAATGGAAGAAGACCTAGTCTAGAGCATTGCAAAATCTTTGGATGCTTAGCCTATGCTCACATTCCTTCTCAAGTAAGAGGGAAATCGGATCCCAAGGCAGAGAAGTGTGTATTCATTGGTTATGATCAAAACCAAAAAGGATATAGATTGTACAATCCAACCAATAAAGGATTTTCTATGAGTAGAGATGTAATTTTTGATGAAAACAAATCATGGTTTGATGATGACAGGAAAGTGAAGCTGCCTTATGACTTGGATGAAGATTTTCCATCACTTCAACCAAAGGAGCTAAAGCAGATTGAAGAAAGTGATTCGGAGATTGACCTAGAAGACTTGGAAAGACTAAAGCTATGGAAGAACAAAGGTAAAGCAAAGATGCAGGATGCTACATATGGACCCGAGAGCTCACATCAACCACTTAGAAGGTCTTCAAGGGAGAAGAAGAAACCAGAGAGGTTTGGTTATGATACTTCTTTGGTCACCAGGCACTCAATCTACATTGCAAAGGATTCAACCAATGAAGAACCTACCACATTCGAAGAAGCACAAAGCAAGAAAGCTTGGAGAGATGCAATGGATGAAGAAATGGAAGCCCTAAAGGAGAATGACACTTGGGAGCTTGTACCTAACAAGCCATCTATGAAGATAATCGGATCTCGATGGATATACAAAATCAAGAGGAATCCAGATGGAAGTATAAATAGACACAAAGCAAGGTTAGTTGCTAAAGGGTTTGCTCAAACCCATGGTATTGATTATGAGGAGACTTTCTCTCCTGTTGCAAAAATGCCTACAATTAGGGTTCTCATTAGTCTTGCTGCATCTAGAAATTGGAATCTTTATCAACTTGATGTAAAGAATGCTTTCTTGAATGGATGGATTTCTGAGGAAGTGTATATGGCACAACCTCCTGGATATGAGGATGCACATCATCCTAACTATGTATGCAAACTAAAGAAAGCTTTGTATGGATTGAACCAAGCTCCAAGAGCTTGGAATTTCAGATTGGTGACTTATTTGCAGGACCAAGGATTCAAAGCTAGCAAGGCAGATACCTCTTTGTTCATAAAGAGGAATGGATCTGAAGTGATCTATTTATGTGTGTATGTTGATGATATTATTATCACAGGCAATGATCTTGAAGGAATCAAACAGGTAAAGAGTCAAATGAAGGAGGAGTTCACAATAAGTGACCTCGGACCACTCACTTATTTTCTTGGATTGGAGTTGATCTACACAGATTCAAATATATACATCACACAAAGGAAGTATGTCCATGACATGCTCGTCAAGTTCAAGATGGAAAATACCAAGTGTGCAGGTACACCTATGGAGCAAAATCATAAGCTTAGTGCTTATGAAGGAGAGCCAATTGAAGACATCACAAGCTATCAAAGCTTGGTTGGAAGTTTGAACTATGCAACACTCACAAGGGTGGATATATGCTATAGTGTTAGCATATTGAGTCAGTTTATGCATAAGCCGAGAAGACCACATATGGAAGCGGCCAAGAGAGTCCTCAAGTACCTAAAGGGGACCATGAATGAAGGTTTGTTCTATTCGTATACTTCAGATATTGAGCTAAAGGTCTACTCAGATGCAGATTGGGCCGGATCTAAAGATGATAGAAGAAGCACATCAGGGTATATATCATTTGCAGGTTCAAAAATCATTTCTTGGTCATCAAAGAAGCAACCAACCGTGGCATTATCTTCTACTGAAGCAGAATATAGAGGTTTGGCTAATGCAACTCAAGAAATCATGTGGTTAAAGTCTTTGTACACAGATCTTGGACTTCATTCTTCAACACCTCACATTTTTGGTGACAACACAAGCTCATTACATCTATCAGCTAATCCAGTATACCATGCTAGAACCAAGCATATTGAAGTCCACTACCATTATGTAAGGGAGAAGCTAATGAGCAAGGATATTCAACTATCCTATGTCTCTACAGATATGCAATGTGCCTACATGTTGACTAAAGCTCTTGATGGTACAAAGTTAAGTAGATTCAAGTTGATGATTGGCTTGCAGGAAATCAAGGACAATTGAAGACTTATTTGGAGGCCAAGCATGTTAGGCTTGAGGGGGAGCCGTTGGTGCATTTTACCCAAGCCTACATGCTTGATATATTTGATATCATCCTCATTTGTAAGTCACACGAGTAGTCATGTGAACACCTCTTGTAAAAGAGTTCATTTTTATCTCTTGTAAATGAAAAAGAAAAAACGAAAAGGATGACTTACCTCATCCATGATGTAAAAGCAAATTCGTGGCTCTAACTACCCAAAACCACAAAATTTAGAGCTGAGGGAATCTCTCCTAACTTTGGGGATCACTTTTAGGTGGAGCCATTCGAATTCGAATTCAAAACTCCCTCCAAGAATAGCTATAAAAGGAGCAAGAAGGAAGAGGCAATTAGCAAGCCTTGTACGTGACCACTTCATGTCATTTTGTAGAGTTTGAAGAGCTTAATCCATAGCTCTATCATTCTACTCCCATTGTGCAAAGATTCATTGCCAATGTGGTTGTAATCATATGTGAATCTATACATTTATTATCATCTACTTCTCTGTTTTGTTCTCTGCTATACTCACTCAGAGCAGTACCTTCAGAAGGTCATATCTCGAGTTCTACGGATTCATTTTCAATGATTTAACTTGCATTGGATATCTCATACTGTCTACGTTTTACCTATAAAGTTTCAAGGTCATTGGATTAATAGTTTTGGAGATATCTGCATTTTACTGCTAACTGGCCTATCTCTGTAGAGCCCCGAGAATGGTGGGCATGTTCCAGAAATTGATAAATCTTGTTCTCAGTGCTCAGTCCATCATTTGAACTCTTTTAACTTGGATTGGGAAGCTTGCTAAGTCTATTTGATATTCCCAAAAGGAATTTTTCTAATTCCTACCAGGTTGAGAGCACTATTCATTTTTTCCAGCAGGTCTATGTCCAAAAATAGCAGGTTTTGGGAGATAGTCATTTCACAACTAGTCTGTCTTGACTTAAACTTTTGGGATACATGTTCCAAAGTACTTGGCTGATATTTTGGTGGATTTAGGAAGCTTAAAGGGTCTACTAATCAACTTTGAAGTCTCAGTTGGCTGGTGTGAAGCTGGTTGTAGTAGCACCTACTCATCTTTGGATTGCATCCACCATCTCTCTTCACACACATAGCTTGGCACTTCCTTATAGATGAGTGCCAACTCCTTGTTCATCGCGTCACTCCCAGGGGGGATTTGTTGATATATTTAGGATGTGTGTGAACACTCTAGGACCACCCAGGCACTTTTTTCCCTCTTTAGGAGGTTTTTTCCCCAGCTTGTATATATGCCTATTGCCCTAATGGGCTACTTATCTTTGTACGTTCTAGTGGTAATACATTCAGTATTGTGTGTTGTGCTTCAAGCTTCTTCTTCTTCCTTGAGATGTTTGTGTTCTTCCGCATACATCTAACTCCAACAAACACATGACACATCAATCTTTGGAAGGTTGTTGGGGTGTTGGTCAACCCAAACGGCATAACCCTGAAAGCATATACTCCCCATTCAGTAGCAAAAGTAGTTTTGTGTTGATCCTTGATAGCAATAGCTACCTGGTTGTAGCCTGAGAATCCATCAAGGAAGTTGTAGACTTCCTTGCCTGCTACTCTTTCCAAGAGATGGTCCATTATGGACAATGGGTAGCTATCACGAATTGTGGCTGCATTAACCTTTTTTAAGTTAATACAAACCCTAAGCTTCCCATTTTTCTTGGGCACGACTACTAAAGGTGATACCCATTCCATGTGTTCAATCTCATATATAAATCTCGATGCCAATAACTTATCGATCTCTTCCTTAATCTTGGCAGAATAAACATCATTGTAGGTATATGGTCTTTGTTTCGAGGGTTTCACTTCTAGGATCATTGGAATTCTATGGGAACAAATAGAGGGATCTACTCCTTTGATGTCTTTGTATGTCCATGCGAACACATCTCTATATTCTTGGATCATCTCTATTAATTCTTGCTCCCCTCTTGTAGATACATCCTTCCCTATGTATGTGCACCTCTCTTGTTCTCCTTCCATAGTCACTATTACCTTGTTAGTTTGTTCCTTGCTGTCATAGGATACTCCTTCCTGAGCTTCCCTCTTTGGCATTTGAATTGCTATTCTTCTTTCTTCTACCTCATATTTTTTGAAATGTTCCGATACTTTAAACGAGTTAGGATGCTGCTTTTCCTGAACTTGAACTTTCTCCTCGTCATGTCTCTCCTAATGCCTGTCTATGGCAAGTATTCTAGCATTTTCTTGGTCTTCATCTTTCAAGTATTCTAGCATTTTCTTGGTCTTCATCTTGTTCCACCTCTTTCAAGTATTGTTCTTTTGAATAAAAATCAGGTTCCATTTCAATGCTTTCATAGTCCTCTCTCCATTCCTTTTCTATCATTTCTCCCATTTCTACTTCTTGGAGAACTACCATGTATAGGCATACATCATATCCCTCTTCATCTATGCATTCATTCATTGTCAGTACTTCTTCATTTACACAAACCTCTAATATGGTTAATATTTCTATCCATCCATGTGGTTTGAAGGCTTCATCTAGAAACATCTACAACATGTATGCTAGATCTTCTATGGCTCTATAGTTTTTATGTCCTATAGATCATGATTGTTGTCTCCCTTCTTCTTGTTTCTCCTCTTTACACATCCACAACTGAGCATCTTCGTTCATCCAAGACTAGTCACTCGTTCCAGCACTATGAATGGATACCTTGTCTTCCTCTTTGTGTATAGGATTCAATTGCAGGCGTGGTACATCTCTATATGAAAAAGTGTGCAAATTGATTTTTATTGCGGCTCCTTGATGTTGGAGGTACAAATAATCTCTTCTCCAATCTTGCACTACTCTCAATTGTCTCATAAAAGGTCGTCCTAATATCATCTCATAGTTACTTGCTTTTCCAAACTAACAAAGTGCTAGAGTATGTTTGAACTCCACTATGCAAGTAGTCAGAATGACTTTTTCTCGGATCCCTAATGGTCTCTCCACATGACCATCAGCTAGTTGTAACTTCATCCAAGCTGGTCGTAGAGCAAGTTTTCCTCATTTTTCCCATATTTCTTTGGTTGTAATTCCCACTCTAGTGCTTGTATCCAAAATTCCTTTGTTCATGTATCCGTTAAAGTAATTGGAAGAAATGTGTTTCCTTCATCTGCTTCATTGAACTCTCCCACTTTATCTACTCAAACCTTAATTGTGGGTGTGGCCTCCAATTCCTTCTTTTTTGTGGATTGTCTTGCCCCTTCTATATTAAGTTGTTTGGCCAACTTTTGCCATAACTGAAGTTTAATTTGTATTAACTCCTCTAACATTAGAGAACATTGGACTTTTGTTTTCTTTAACTCTATTAAGGTGTTAGAGGTTTCATCTTGCTGTTTCTTTCCTATTCCTCTGATTATAGGCACATGGAAAAATTCAGATTTTTGTTCATACTCTCCCATGTAGTTGGGAAGTGTTGATATATTGGTTGCTTCCTCTCTGTTATGATCTAAAACCGATAATTTTTCATAGATCACTTCTGGTTCTAATGTCGGTTGGTTCCCAAATGTGTCTAATTCTTCGAAGGGTGGTGATTCATTCCCATTTTTCTTCTATCGATTTTCTTGAACTCTAGCCCAAAGGTTGTGTGACCAGCTGGCCTCTACTCCTGGAACTAACAAATTTGGTTCTCCTCTACCAATATTTATGTTGTCCTCTATCTCATTGTCTTGCTGGCCCTTCTTTCATTGTGTATTGCCAGCCTCCAAGCATTCTTGAAATTTAACTTCTGATATCCTAGTCTTGGAGAGGGTTGGTATAGATTTTTCTAGCATGGTTTGTGCGACATCAATCAATTTCTTACATATTTCCAATCTTTCTTTCTCTAGGTCTCCTCTTGGATAGCTTCTTTCATGTTGTTCTACACTAGGTCCTTCCTCTATCACTACAAGGAATATGGGCTCATAGCAATGGTTAACGTGACACAATTTTGTCGCTATAAAATTGCATAAAGCGTCGCAATAAGCGTCGAGCGTGGAATGTTAGTTAAATGACAAAAAATTCGATGTTTTTATCGATGTGTGGCACGACGAGATATGAAACGATTACATCGAGTGTCACTAAAGCGACGATTAAAAAAAGTGTCGCATAGGTGATGCTAATTTGCATCGCATAAGTGATGCTAATTATCGTCACATATGTGACGCTTTCTGGATAGGAATAAATGATACTTTAGCATCCGTTACATGATGGGTTTTTGACAAAAAAATAAAAACGTTGGAGGCTCTTCGATCGGTATCTACATGCATTTGATCAAAGAGCTCTCCAACGTTCACAATTGTGCTGCACTTACGAGCTGAAACAATCACTTGTTGAATTATTGTTCTATCTAATCTCTATCTTATTGTCTCCCTCTCTCTCTATTTCTCTCTTTCTACCTCTTTATCTCTTTGAATTATCTCTCTCTCTCTCTCTCTTTATTGCAGGTTATTCAAGAAGTTAACCAAACAAAAAATATGGCTAACTATTGTAAGCACAATTTCCATTCTTTGTATATCATTTGAATTGTGTTATTTTCATTAGTTAGCATACTCACACTTATTGATATGCACATATACACTTATACATGAAGATGCACGTTCACACATATACACCTAAACACATGCACATAAACACACATATACACACACACACATACATGTGCACATACACTTACACATAACTTACACATACACTTTCACATACACTTACACATACACACACATACACACACATACACATGCATATGCACAAACATATCTACAACCACATAAAAAGACTTACATGCATGCATTATTGCATATATACATACACATACACACATTAACACATGCTTAAATACATGTATATGCACATCCACATGCATGCACATTCACATGCATGCATATACACATGGATGCAAATGGAAATGCATCACATGCACATGCATGTTTCATACATATACACATGCATATACATACACTTGTATATGTTTATACACATACACATACATATGCACATACATACATATACATATACACACACATACACATATATACACATATGCATGCACATACACACATATACACATACACTTACGCATATACATGCACATACAAACATATACACACACATACACATGCACATGCACATACATATACATATGCATATACACTTACACATGCACATGCACATGCACATACATGCATATACACATATACATATGTACATACATACATATACACACACATATTACACACATATACGTGCACATACGTACACACATACACATGCACATACATACATATACACACATACACATGTGAATAGATACACATACACACATATACATGCACATACACATATACACATACATATATACATGCACATACATACATACATATACACATACACATGCACATGCACATACACTTACACATGCACATGCAGATACATGCATATACACATATACGTATGCACATGCATACATGCACATATATATACATGGATACATACATATACATGCATATAGGCACACTTACACAAATATAGATATATACCTACATGTGCATATATACATTTTATATACACACAAGCACACATAAATATGAATGAATTATATAATTAAAGTAATAAAATACATGCTTAATATAAACAATAATAAAAATCAATAGAACAAGACTTTTCATTACTTAATACCATACACACAATTCAAAACATAATTGAAATGAACAATATATAGAATATATATATATATATATATATATATATATATATATATATATATATATATATATATATATATATATATATATATATATATATATATATATCAATGTAAATACATATCCAATGTCATAATCAAGAATCCTAATCATCATCGTCATCATCATCCTCATCATCACGATTATCCGCATGATCTGATGTATTTGTGTGAGCACTCTGTGATGATCGAGATCATCCCTGTTGTGTCTGTCTCTCCACCTCATCCATATCTACCTCTCCATAATGCTCCTGTATTACATATAACAAACATAAATAAGTAAAACAATTAAAACATCCATAAAGATAAAATAATTATATGAAATTTAATAATACTCACAATGCATCTGGATGATCTTGCATATACTCGCTCAAACGCCGATATTCAAAATGTGTAGCATACTTGATCTCATGTTTTGTAGGATATCAACCATAATCCTTTCGCTGCATTGAAACAAATAGAAAAGATTAGTTTCTTGCATTTTAACTAAAATAAAAAATATACTTACAATAACACATATACTTACAAATGTAGCTACAAAACCATGATGGCCCATTTGGCCTAAGTGAGATGTGTGGCCCGACTCAACTCTCTTCTTTGCAGTAGCTTGTTTATTTAAATAGAAAAGAAATACATAAATTAAATGTAAAAATTTAATAAAACATATGAGAATTATAAATATAAACTATTAGTTTATATACATTCTGTTGAGGAAATGACTCCTGAAGACGTACCTATCTACGAAAAAAGTGCCACGTCTCAGGTGGTATGTTAGGTCTCCTCTTAGTTTTTTCCACCATACAATATCTCCTGTTATTTTAATCTCAAACAAAAACAAAGAACCATAATACATACACATATATACACACATATACACATACACATACCCACATACACATATACATGCAAACATATACACATACATACATGCATACATATACACATATACATACCTATAACATAAACACACATATATACATACACACATACATATGCATGCATATACACACATTCATACAAAATACATGCATTTATCCCACAAGAATGTGTATTTGTGTATATGTGAATATGTATGTATGTGTAAATGTGTATATGTGAATGTTCATATATGTAACTAATCAGATTATTAATATCTAATACCATTATTTGTAGATTCTGATCAATCAGACGAAACTCCACCACCATCTCCTAATCGTGCAAGCATTATATACTATAAGTATATCAAACTTTTAATTTTAAATATATTTGATAGATACATAAATATCATATGTTTTTTTCTTGTTATAATCAGATTCTGATCAATCAGAGGGAAGTCCACCACCTCCTACGCATGCAACGACTTCATATGTGTCCTCCGATAGGATATATGATGAAATTTTACTATCAAGAGCATATTATATGTTGGTGTAACTCTTGCTACCTTTGGTTCAAGTTTATGTCTAAGTTGTGATGGCACATAAGCATATGCAATTAATCCAAACACTTTACAATGATCTAATGTTGGTTTGTTACCCCACCAAGCTTCATAGGGAGTCATTCCATTTAGATCTGTACATGGTAATCTATTCACAAGATATGTAGCTGTATTTATAGCCTCAGATCAAAGATAATTTGGACAATTCTGCTCCTTCAACATAGCTCTAGCAAACTCAACCAAAGTCTTGTTTCTTCTTTATGCTACACCATTTGGTTATGGTCTATACCTATAGGTTATTTCTCTCTTAATACCTGGATTCCAAAGATAATCATTGAACTCTTGGGAGAAGTATTCTCCCCCTCCATCAAACCTTAGTCTCTTAAGCTTTTGACCTGTGACTCTCTCTGCATATGCATGAAAATGCTTGAAAGCCCCAAAGCACTTCTGATCTTTCCTTCAAAACATACAGAGTTATCCATCTCCTAGCATCATCAATGAAAAGAACATTATACCTTGAGCCATTGATAGATCCTTCTTTTGTTGGTCCCCATACATCTGTATGAATGAGCTCTAGTAGTCCATCATGTTTGAATCCTTTCTTCTGAAATGGTAACCTCAGTGCTTTTCCCATCTAACATGCTTTACATTTATAAATCATACGTTGACTCTGCACATTTGGTAACCCTAATACAGACTGATTTGCAACCATAGCTTTAATTCCTCTTTCATTGAAATGATCTAATCTCTTATGCCAGAGATTTAGTTTGTAAGCACTCCTTCACCATGTGTGAGCAAAACTTGACCAACGTTCCCTTGCACTCTTAAAGTAAAGAGTCTACCTTCATTCTTACAACAAACAATCTGATTATATCCATTCTTTGGATCTTCAACAAATACTTCTTCATTTGTAAACCTGACTTGAAAACCTTTTTCAGCTATCTGCCCACACTAATCAAGTTTTTTGGTATTGTGGGAACCTACAAAACATTGGTTAGCAAATATGTTCCACTCTTGCATTTCACTTTTCTAGTTGAATGTATACTATGTTTTGTATTATTACCGATTTGAACTATATGACTAGAAATGCCTTTTTCCAATTCTAACATCGATTCCATTTTTCCTGACAAATGATTAGAACATCTAGAGTCAATGTAAAATACCTTTAGATCTTCTTTATTTGATGTGCTGATTGAATTCATCATTGATGGAGATGATTAATCTCCAAAAGAGAAGCTATACTTGAATTTAGAATAGCTCTATATCAAGTATAACTCAAAACCTCCTTCAATTTTGGAAATCTTTACCAAATTATGAACAAACAACACTTCTGTGAACTATGGCTTTACTCAAGAAAGTCTGCTTTAAAAAACTCACTCATTGACTTATGAAATGATTAAAGTTTTCTATAAAACTTTCATACAACATCCTTCTAATGTTTGTGCAACTATTCCAAGTGAAAGTTCTTCAAAACAACTTGCAAAAATTCAGATCTACTTCAACAAGTAAACCTATGTCTGAAACAGGCTTTCTCTACAAGCGACTTTCACATATGCAACTTTAAAGACATAGTTCTCACAATCTAGAACTGATTTGATCAAATTCTTTTGGATAAATATTGTTTACCTTTCAACTTAAATTTTGAATGCTTATTTGTTCAAAAATTTACACTGTAGATTGAGATCTGATCACATCTTTTATCATCGAGGTTGCGCTTGTTTCAGGAGTTACTTATCCTCTGTTACACATATGAATGTTCTTACACAAAATTCTCTCAGCCTGATTACAATTAGACTCTCAAAACTTGACCATAGATGCATCAATTATAGACTCAGACACACACAAAAGGAGTTCTCAATTGATTAAGCATAGAAGGAGAAGGAAGTGAAACATCGAGGTGAAACTTCTTGAAAACTTCTTTTGTTCTGATAAGAAGTATATCTGATGAATATTACACATTCAACTTATGATCTAATCATCTATTTCTCATCTATTCTTCATCTCGTATATATATCATGTCCATATGCAAGTGTATATATACATATGAGTGTGTATTGGATACTACGTCAAAGTATATGTGAAGTATTTACAAAATTAATGCACATGTGTATAAAGATCATCTCTTTCTGAACCTCCACTTCACTTCATACTTCTAGAGGAGGTGAATTCTTGTCAACAGAATTCAATAATTAATGTAAGGAGTATGGTGTGAAAAGGCAACTTACCATAGCTCATACACCTCAACAAAATGACATTGTTGAGCGTAGGAATAGGACAATAGTTGAAATGGCTCGCTGTATGTTAAAGGCTCAATACATGCCTGATTCATTTGGGCAGAAGCAATCAATACAGCAGTCTATGTCCTTAATCGAAGCTACACAAAAGCACTAAAGGGGATGAATCCTCAAGAAGCATATTTTGGTAAAAAGGCTTCAGTTTTGCATTTTAGAATTTTTGGTTGTTTATGTTATGCACATATTCCTGATTCAACAAGATCAAAGTTGGATTCAAAAAGCAAAAAGTGTGTCTTCTTAGGATATAGTGAAGAGTCTAAAGCATACAGGTTGTGGGATCTTGAGGCAAGGAAGATTTTTGTCAGCCGAGTTGTGGTGTTTGATGAGTGACCACACTTAGTAGAAGATAAAGGTAAATCTACTATCCCATCAAACTGAGAAATATCGCACCTTGTGCCTATCAAAAGACAGGTTAACGTTAAGGAGGAGGAAACATCTGATGGATAAATTTCCTCATTAAAAAGCCAACTAGTTGTAGCTTCAAAGCGTAAGCCACTACCAAAGTGGGCACAACAGATATTTGATGATCACAATCCAGATGTAGATGTACCAAAATCATCCTCGGATGGATTACGAAGACCAAAGAGAATAGAGGAGCAAAGAAGAGCCTCAAAACACATTGTTAACATGGATCTAATGGCAGATATCATGGGATCGATAAAGGAACCTACCACCATTGAAGAAGCCCTTGATGATCTAGGCTGGAGAGTAGCAATGCAGTCTGAGTATGATAGTATACCCAAAAATGATACATGGGATCTAGTCAACTTGCCGCCAACAAAGAAGGTAATAGGTACTAAATGGATTTGGAAAGCTAAGTATAAAGCATATGGAACATTAGAAAAGTATAAGGCAAGATTAGTCGCACCAGTTTTTTCATAGATCAAAGGATTTGATGTTCAAGAAGCTTTTGCACCAATAGCACGCATGAAAAGTTTTCAAACGGTACTTGCAATAGCTGCACAAAAGGCCTGGCCTATTTTTCAGATGGATGTCAAATCTGCATTTTTGAATGGTCACCTCAAGGAGGAGGTATATGTATCTCAACCACCAGGTTTTGAGGTGCCCAATTCAAAAAATAAAGTTTGCAGGTTGAAGAAAGCTTTGTATGGACTTAAGCAAGCACCACAAACTTGGTACCAATGGATAGATAATTTTTTTTTCAAAAATATGGGTTTTGAAAGAAGTACTTCTGATGCTAACTTGTATCTAACAAAAAGGGATAGCAAGCTAGTTGTTGTCATTGTATATGTAGATGATTTGACCATTACAGCAGATCATCAAGAACTCATCAATCAAACTCGGATCAGCTTGGGAACTGAGTTTGAAATGACAGAATTAGGTCTACTCCATTTTTATCTGGGAATTGAAGTATGGCAAAGAAAGGATGGCATTTTCATCTCACAACAAAAATATGCCAAAGAAATTCTTAAGGCATTTAGAATGATGGACTGTAAACCAACTAGCACACCTATGGAGGTAAATCATAAGCTATCTATGGATGATAACATGCCTGCTATAGATGCTAAGAAGTATAGAAAGCTCGTTGGAAGTCTTATTTTTCAGTGCAACACTAGACCAGACATTTGCTATGTTGTTGGAGTGTTAAGCAGGTTTTCCAAAAAACCTAAGGAGAGTCATTGGAATGCTGGAATGGGAATTCTAAGGTACATTGCAAGAACCTTGGATTTTGGTATTTTTTATACCATAGGTGATACACTTCAAGGATATTGTGATTCAGATTGGGCTAGATATTGTGATTCTAGAAAATCAATTTCTGGATACTGTTTCTCACTTGGTTCAGGAATATTTTCTTGGGTAAGTAGGAAACAACCAACTCTCGCACTCTCCTCCACTGAAACAAAGTACAAAGCAGCTTGTTTTTCTCTTTTTAAGGCAATTTGGTGAAGGAGAATTCTTGCAGATCTAGGCTTTCCATCAAATATGGCGACTGTAATCAAGTGTGATAATCAAAGTTGTATGGCTATTGCAAAGAACCCAGTCATTCATGCTCGCACCAAGCATATAGAAGTACAGTACCATTACATTCATGAGCTAATTGAAGATGAAATTGTGGAGCTAGAATATTGCCCAACAAAGGCAAATTGTGCTGATATATTCACTAAAGCATTTGGAAGAGAGGAGCTCAACAAGCATCTTCAACAGATGGGCATAGGACCTAGAACTACTTGATTTATCATTCACTAAACATTGAGGGGGGGTGTTAGTATATGATCAATGTCTACCCCTCATGATAGTATGCACATTTTGTAAGTCCCCCATTATGAGGAGAAGCCAAGCGTGCATTAGCCAATTGATGGGAATCCCAACTTGCATGTTGGATGAAGGTCATATTGGACCATGTAAGGTATTGTAAGGAAAGGGAATTACCAGGGTCCCCAATTGTGGGGTCTGGGGCAACGGTGAGCAGCCTTGATTGGGGGGTCCAAGGGGACTAGCGGGCCCCCTCCCTAGGGGGTCCTAGGGGGCCAGTGGACCCCTTGGTGGGAGTCTGGGGGCAGCACCCCGACGCAACAGTAAAGGGAATATTCCATGGAATATTCCCTGTTGGAGTAAAAAATCATTTATATTTGTTAGGTCAGTTCAACTGACCTAAGCTGTATATGGCAATTATGCGGGCGGTGGCTGCCCACGCTGTTGACAGTATACGGGAAGAAGCAAGTACGGACACACATGCAGATCTAGCACTGAGGCAACCCTTCATGTTTTTTCAAAACCCTCACATCATTTTAAAGTGATTCTCATCACTACAAACCCTTGTAAATATCATTTCACCTTTTTGTAGCTCCATTTTGTACAAGCCGAGGAGTCCTCGAGCTTGGGGAGCCTTAGAAGTAGTTGCCTGTCAGTTTTCATAATTTTTAGATCTCGTTGGGGCCCTCAAATAAGCCCTGGAACCTAATTTTTAACTAGGCCGGACACTAGGTCTGGACAGGGCCAAAGCTAGTCAAAAACTATAAATAGAGCTAGAGAGCTCATTTTTGGAGCTAGCTTGTTGTAGTTGAGCTTGTATGAGAACTTTCTTGCAATAGAAGAGATTCCATTGTCTACTCTCTTTGTTCTTACTGTGTGTGCGCGTGTGTGTGTATGTGTGTGCATGCTTGTGTGCTTCTCACTCACGCACTTGTGCTTCCACTTGCTCGTGGTCTTCATACCATCCTCACGTCTCCCCGGATTGACATTAAAGGAGGTGCTACTCATCGCTGAGCTACACCAAATTTTGGCGCCGTTGCCGGGGATCGAGCTTTGAGGACGAGCGTGTGATGGTAAGACGTAGAGAGGACGCGTTGGAATGGTAAGTAGTAGGTAAATTTCTGATTTTTTTTCCATCTCCATCTTCATCTTCACCTCATTCTCCATTTCCACCTCCACCTCCTTCTCCACTACATATTCCCTCTTCCCTATCATTCCCTCATTTGTTGTGTGCGAGTTTGAGAGAGAGCGATTGTGCGTGCTTGTCTTTGTGTGTTTTTTGCATGTTTCTTGCAGGTGGCAGCTCCATCATCATCTCCAGCAAGCTCAGCAGGTACAGAAATTGTCTGCACAGTCCCCGAGGCGTTGAGCTCGAGCTATCGCGACACTCCGAAAAGTTCACCCAATCACGATTCTGAGTGCACCACGACACTGCGCAGGCCTAGAGCTCCCAGGAACACTAGACAGAACAGAAAAATTCACCATATCCCGAGCTATCGCGACACCTCGAGGTATCGTGACACCTCACGACCTATCGCGACACCTCACGACCTATCGCGACACCTCACGACCTATCGCGACACCTCACGACCTATCGCGACACCTCACGACCTATCGCGACACCTCGACCTATCGCGACACATCACGACCTATCGCGACACCTCACGACCTATCGCGACACCTCACGACCTATCGCGACACCTCACGACCTATCGCGACACCTCACGACCTATCGCGACACCCCGACCTATCGCGACACCCCGACCTATCGCGACACCTCACGACCTATCGCGACACCTCACGACCTATCGCGACACTCCGACCTATCGCGACACCTCACGACCTATCGCGACACCTCGACCTATCGCGACACATCACGACCTATCGCGACACCTCACGACCTATCGCGACACCTCGACCTATCGCGACACCTCACGACCTATCGCGACACCCCGACCTATCGCGACACTCCGACCTATCGCGACACTTCACGAGCTATCGCGACACTTCGACCTATCGCGACACTTCACGAGCTATCGCGACACTTCGACCTATCGCGACACCTCGACCCGACCTATCGCGATACACGGCCTTTAACGCATGAAAATTGAGAGTTAATTTTTTGAGTGATTGGAAGGGCAGTTGAGCTTAATTTTAGGCACCTTGGTATAACTTTAGAACCTTGGAAGTGGGCAAAAGGCCTAGAAAGCAGAGAGGGATCTTCTGAACCCTAAGTGCCTGTTTTGACCCTTTAGTGCCTGAATGGTCATAACTTGACCATACGAACTCCGATTGATGAGATTTTGGTCTCGTTGGAAAGCTCGTTGAGAATCCTACGTGGACCTCGACTGGTTTTTGTAAGAATCATACGCGGAGTTTTAGAACATGCATTTTTAAGTTGACCTTTAGGTGGAACTAAGTGGTTCTCAGATTGAGGGGGTACAGTGAGCTACTCCAAGGGGACTAAAATTATTGAAGTGTGTCTTTCAAATACTTGTGGCAATAAAGCTATACTAACTGGTGAGTTTTTGCAGGAACTTTGTGTGCACGCAAGGCAATCCAAAGCAAGCTAGCAAGGGTGAGTACCGAGCTTGGGAGAAGGCTTCCTGGGCTTGTGTAGCAGTCTGGTCAACCAACTAATTGAGGTTGGAAGATCTCTCAATCCTCCTTTGTCAATTCCTAGCCTAGGCTAAGTACGACTTAGGTGTGGTAATTAACTAGGGCAACATTAGGCACGAATCAAGTCCAAGAGAATTAATCAACCAAGTGCAAGAAAATAAATAGGTCTTAAGTGCGAAAACCCTAAGGGACAAAAGATAAACGGGAATCGATCACTTATCAAGTGCGGAAATTCACTTAAGTACTCCTGACGACGCAATTTCAGACAAGACCATAAACATAATATTCAACTAAAAAGAACAAAGTGATTGGTGCAAAATCAACCTGCAACGAGAGTGTGCTTGGGTTCCAGGGGGTAAATAAATCAGGCATATGAACCTTAGATTAGGCAGACACTTAGGCCGAGACAGACAAAGCCTCAGGTCTGCTGAAGCTAGTGCCAATCACACTGCCAGGTCTTGGGCCCAGCAGTTGAGTGATTACCCATACACTCCCAGATCAGAAACAAGTGATTCTGAGGTGTCCTATCACATGGAGAGATCAGTAGGTAGTTCAGGGTTGGCTTATCTAGAAAAGCCAGAAGGGCCTTATAAGACTCAATTGGAATATATCAGGACGAATCGTCTAGGTGCTCGCATCTACGAAGACGGACTGAGAAGATCGGTGGTCCAGATTAAGAACCCCGATCAACCCCATGGATTAGACCATCCGGTAGTCAAGTTTGAGAACGGAGCCTACCTAGATAAAGAAGGGACCATATATGTAGTCACCACTCTTCCTGATAGAACTGATGAGTTTGGAAATGTGATTGCGGAGACCGACATGGGTGATATAGAGCAAGGGAACTTAGAGAGAGAGCCAAGAACTCCCCGTGGTAAATCTGTCTTGACCAGAATCATGACCCCAGAATGGATTCCACAGGACAATAAAAGCATAGATCTGCTTTTAAACCGAGAAACCGATGAGGCTTTTTGGAGATATAAATCTTCTCAATCCCAGGAAGTGAGTGCCCTCACAATCTATGAGTTTAAAGACCCTGATAGCCCAGGTCAAGTAACCTACCTAGACAATGCATCAGAGAGAATCTTTGTGGTCACAGAGCATGGCAGACATGCCTACACATGGAAGGGAGAATTTGTTTTTCCCCAACCGAGGTCTAATGTGTCCCTTGGTCACCAAGGAGCTGGGACCTCCCAAGCTCATGGGGCTCAGAGAGATAGAAGTAGAGACAAACCTGAGGTAAGTTTCGCCAACTCCCTGGGAAGAGAAAGAACGGGAACAGGAAGGAATAGAGTGGAACCTGAGAGACATAGGACCCCATGGAATCACAAGGACATTGATGATTTTCCTTTGCCAAGGCCGAGAGAACACACTAGGACCCTACGACCAACTCAACTGGTGAAGTCCATGAAGAACTATTTCGATGGCACGGGGGACCCTTATGACCATGTGGCAGAATTTCGACAAGTGTTGAAAGCTCAACAGGTGGAGGACCTATTCACACAATATAATGCTTTTGGTCTAACCCTTAGGAACACTGCCCTTACGTGGTTCCAACCACTGAATGAGAGGCATTTCAGAAACATAGAACAACTCTTAGAGGCATTTATTGTTGAGTTTTCTAAGAGTGGAATCAGGCATAACACCTCCTCACTAATTCATAGCTTCAAACAAACACCTCAAGAGACGGTCAGACTAGCTGGAAGAAGATTTAGACAGTACCTGGAGAGATGCCCTATGCCGGAGTTACCCACACCAGCCAAACAAGTGGCCTTGTTCCTAGACGGATTGTTGAGCACTAAGCTCAGGTCATATGTGTACCTGAAGGACCCTAGAACGATAGAGGAGTGTGTGCGCATGTGCATAGACATTGAGGACAATCTAGGTGAGGAATTAGAACTATCAAAAATCTATAAGGATTCTGATAGCTCTAGTAACATGGCATCTGGTCAATCCACATCCATCGAGGAACTTGCAGAGAAGGTAGCCCAAAAACTAGGTGTCTCTAGCAAGCAAATTCCAAGATTTGCCCCAGTTAAGCGGTGTTACAATTGTGGCGGTGAACATATGGCAAGTGTATGCCCCATTATGGCCCAACCTCAGGTGAATCCTAGTAGCCTGTACTGCACCATAGAGCGCAGGTACACCAATCACACGGTACAAGACTGCCCATATAACAAACAAACTGTTAGGCAAAATTATCCTCAGCCATATCCACAACATGGTAGGTACTAGAATCAGTACCCATCACCCCAATACAACAGACCACAACAAACTTATCAGCCACCTTATCAAGGGCAGCAGAGACCTCAACCAGTTCTAGTGCAACAACCCCCTGCTCCAACCAATGTGATCCCAGTGAAATATGCATCTACTGAAGAAAATCCGAATAGAGCCATAGTTCCAGTCACCCCATTGCTATGAGACAGTGACCCAAGTGACCATAGTTTTGACTCCACACATATTGATAGCCCACATGCTTACTACATGCAGTCACCCGAGCATAACGAGTCATACTATTATGAGGACCCAAGTGAAAATAGTGGGGAACCTGAGCATTCTAATGTTATGTACACAAACCCAAACTCTAGACCTCAACCTAGGCAGGTACGACCCCCATTTCCTAGAGGACCATGCTTCAGATGCCAGGGAGATCACCTTATACGTGATTGTCCACTGCCTGCCCCTACACAGCCTCAACCAGTAACCATTCAGGGCTTCTGTCAAGATTGCGGGAAAGAGCATCTCCTACGAGATTGCCCGAAGAACCCTAATAACATGCCTAAAATCACTCCTATCAATGTTGTTGGGTTAGTTGTAGACTCCACAGGGAGTGTGACTTCCACTGCACCTGTGCAGGTGATCACAAGAGCCCAGGCACTTCAACAACACCAAGGTGTTGGTCCCGAAAAGAGCCCCGAGGTGAGTGAAACAGAGAGCATACCGAAAAAGAGAACTAGCGCCTGGAAGGATAGTCGTGAAAGAATGAAGAGGCAATGGGCAAAAAAGATAAACGAACTTGAAGAAAGCGTGAGAGAAACCAAGGCAAAAATCACAGAGATCACATCTCAACCGCACTCCCACACACTTCCACCACTACCATCCCCATCACCCTCCCTTTCTCCACCCTCTAATACACCCCTCGTAACCCACCCACCACCCCGAGTAGGATCAGTATTAGCTGACCCCACTCCTGAAGGCTTGGACATGATGTTCAAGGCCTACCAGGCTCGACTTCAAGAAGGGCCAACAACTGCAAACCTAGACAAGAGTTACCCTAGAGCAGATTTAGAGATTGAACGGATGAAAATGTGCATGAAAATGGTAGAACAAGCTCAAGCTATACTTGAGACTAGTCAGAAGTTCAATCAGACAAACTCTGTCAAGCCGGATTTGCATTTCCAAGGCTTACTGGAAAGATTAGAGCAGTTGGTAAATAAATCACAGGTTTCTTTACCTCCACAGGCTCAACCAGTTGTTGAAAGAGGAAGCTCACCACCTAAGGGAGCTTATGTTCCTAATTCCACGGATGCTGGAATACCTCCTTCAATTCAACAGTACTCTCAAGAGTTCTTGCGGGAAATACAAGAAGAGAAATGGGCCAAGGAGAAGGGTGATTCCCCTCCCATTCCTGAGATTGATGATCTTCGTGATCAATTTCCCCAAGACATTCCCTCTATCTATGGGGATCAAGCAGAGCAACAAGAGGATGAGAGATTAGATTTTGAATCTAATTCCTTACAAGAGTTGCCTCATTTCACAGGCCCATGGGAATCTGAATCTCTCCAGATCAGAGCTCCCACGATATTGGTAAGAAATGAAGACTCAGTGATTCCCAGGAACACTGATGTTGTGAAGAACACTAAGGTTCAATGTCATCTCACTGTAGAGGAACTCCTCAAGGCAAAACCGGAGCTCTGGAATCATGTGAAGGATCAGGTCCCAGAACTTGAATCCAATACACCAAAAGTAGGCTCTAAACAAAAAGTACCAGGGATACCTCTCGACAAGATAGGAGACATGAGCGAAGGTGAAGAAGGTAACACTTATCTTCCGATCACCTATCAAGGTTACACAACCAAAGCAATTGTGGATTCGGGTGCCGGTGTTGCTATTGCGACCACCTCCCTGTGGAAGCGATGGGGCAAACCCACCTTAAGACCAACGAGAATGAAACTTCAAATGGCAGATGGTCATTTTGAAAGACCTCTCGGATTGCTTGAAGGGATAACTCTAACCACTTGTGGTGTAGAGTTTGAACATACGTTTGCCATATGTGACTTTGAGAAGAATAATGTTTACGAGATGATCCTAGGAAGACCCTTCCTACGACAATTGCAAATAGTACAGGATTGGGGAACCAACTCCTTGTACTTACAGCACTTAGGGGTCACCACCAAGGTCAATCTGAAGGATCACACCTTCAGAGATGTACCACCCCTACAGTGGAATTCTATCCACAAAGCGAAAGAAGACTCTATCTCCGTGCATTCTGGAAGTTCACCTGAACCATCCTGGTTGCATGAAGATACTCACTTGTGGATGTGCAAGGTCGCAGAGGAAGAGGAAAAGCGCTTAAAAGCGAGAGAAGAAGGAACTCCCCCAGGAGATAGACCAATAAAAGACCCAGCCTATACACCAATGATATTTCCAGATGAGGAATTTGAGCCTCATGGTTGGGCAGAAATCTTAGCTACCATGGACATTGCAGTCAATGAGGAACAATGGACACCCCATTGTGACGAGGAGGGTTATGATATTTCAGTGTTCATGTGTCAGCCCCTGTTGGAAGAGTGTGATCCTAGTGAGTTCATAGAAGAAGAAGAGAATGACGATGATCTAGAATCCATTGTGATGGATACATACTTTGACTCAGAGGAACACTACTTAGAAGACCTAGGAGCATTAACCCAAAAGGAAGAAGAACCCCTTGCGAGTATTAAAACGATAAGCTCAAAGAAAGGAAGTGAAGGAGGTCAAAAGAAAAAGAAAAGGAAAGCAGTGAGACAAGAAGAGGAAGAATCATTGTTTGAAGTACCAGAAAATTTCAAGAAATATGAAGTGGAAGACCGGAAAATTTTGGTACGAATGCCTAAGAGAGAGGCCATTATAGGAGAAGCATATGACAATAAAGAAAAGACCAAAAAAATTGTAGTGACCATTGAAGGGCACGAAGAGCGATGTACGTACATAGGAGACGACCTAAGTGCAGAAGAAGAAGCAGAGCTTGTAGCGCTATTAAGGGAATATAGGGATGTGTTCGCATGGCACTATAGAGACTTGAAAGGAGTAGATCCAGAGATTTGCTCTCATACGATTCCAATGACCGCTGAGGCCAAGCCCACCAAACAAAAGCCCTACACATATAATGACAATTATGCAGCCAAAATAAAAGAGGAAATCGACAGGCTGATTGAAGCCGGATTCATCTATGAGATTGAGCACACTGAATGGGTGTCTCCCATTGTAGTGGTGCCCAAGAAGAATGGGAAATTGCGAGTGTGCATTAACCTTAAAAAAGTTAATGCCGCTACGATCCGAGATAGTTATCCTCTTCCAATCACCGAACATCTATTGGAGCGTGTTGCAGGCAAGGAAGTTTACAGCTTCCTTGATGGATTTTCAGGTTACAACCAAGTAGCCATTGCCCCCGAAGACCAACACAAAACGGCCTTTGCCACAGAATGGGGAATCTTTGCATTTCGTGTGATGCCATTTGGGCTCACCAATGCACCTGCAACATTCCAAAGACTCATGTGTCATGTCTTCAAAGAGTTCTTGCGAAAGAGCTTAGAAGTATATGTGGATGATTTATGCGCTCATTCCCAAGAAAGAAGATACCACATCCCTGAGCTCAGGCAAATCTTCAACAAGTGTAGAGATTATCGAGTGTGCCTGAATCCAGAGAAGTGTGTGTTCATGGTACGACAAGGTAAGATCTTAGGTCACATTGTTTCTAAGAATGGAATTTCAACAGATGAAGACAAAGTAAGAGCAATAGCAGAGTTGCCCAGACCAAGGAATGTTAAAGAGGTACAAGCCTTTATGGGCCATTGTGGATATTACCGTAGGTTCATCCACATGTATGCCATCATAGCTAAACCTCTTTATGGGCTGTTAACAAATTTTGAGTGGAGTGAGGAATGCGAGACTTCCTTCAACGAGCTGAAGAGATGTTTGTGCACAGCACCAATATTGACTACTCCGGATTGGAGCAAACCCTTCCATGTCCATGTAGATGCCTCCAATCATGCAATAGGATGTGTACTAGCACAACCCACAGGTGAGGGAAACCTGGATTTGCCGATAGCATATGCTAGTAGGCAATTAAATGCAGCTGAACGGAATTATACCACGACGGAAAGAGAAGGCCTAGGTATGGTATATGCGGTAAAGAAGTTTAGACACTATCTATTGGCCAATAAGTTCAAGTTTTTCACTGATCATCAAGCTTTACTATATTTGGTCAATAAACCTTGCAATACAGGTCGCTTAGTAAGATGGTTCCTCTTACTAATGGAATACGACTTTGAAGTTGTTGTCAGGAAAGGTAGAACCCATCTTAGGGCAGACCATCTTTCTCGCATCACTTCAGGAGAGCCACCGCAAGGAGTGTCTGATGAATTGCCCGATGCTTATCTGTTCAATTTAGAAGTTGTTCCTAAATGGGCAAATAAGTTGGTACCAGTCCTAACCTTCGGGCCTGCAAATAAGAATGTGAAAACCAGCAAAGAGGAAATTGTAAAATCATTAAAGTATCAAATATTGGCTGGAAGTATGTACAAGCAAGATACCGAGGGCGTATTAGCTTGTTGTGTCGAGGATGATGAACATGCTAGTTGGTTGCAACAAGCCCATGAGGGACTGCTAGGGAATCACTACTCTAAACAACGAACTTTGCAGAATCTAAAACGCTTAGGAGTGTATTGGCCTAGCATGGACAAAGAAATACAAGAGTGGATCCAGAGTTGTCCAGGGTGCCAGGAGAGACCCCCAGTGGAGCATGCCACTCTTTATCACGTGTCATTAATCCCAGATTGGAGTGCTCCATTGGTCGAGTTCATGAGATCGGGAACATTACCCAATCAGGCTAGTCTTGCAAGAAAACGGAGCATGGAGCAAGAGGCTCAAGACTATGCCTTAGTAGGAGACAACCTATATCGAAGAGGCAAGGATGGTTACCTAAGACTGTGCGTACATGAATCAGACTACTTGAAAGTCTTAGAAACGGCACACAGCGGTGCTGCAGGTGGACACTTTGGGCCTGACAGAGTAATTAAGACCATTCTATTCTCAGGACTGTGGTGGCCCACTCTTCATATAGATGCACATACTTATGTGAAGAGTTGCGATGCATGCCAACGTGCCCAATATCCGATAAGAAAAGATGAAATGCCATTAAGACCGATGATGGGAGGACGTGCATTTTCAAAGTGGGGTATAGACTTTGTAGGTCCCATTAACCCCCCAGCTAGAAACTCCCATGCAGAATACATTATTGTAGCCACAGATTACCTTACAAAGTGGGTGGAAGTAAAGGCCACGACAAAGAATGATGCTCAAACGATGGCTAAGTTCTTATTCGAAAATGTGTTCACTAGATATGGGTTACCAATAGAGTTGGTTAGTGATAGAGGTACGCACTTCTTGAATGAGGTCATTGAAAATCTCCTTCAAGAATTCATGGTGATACATAAGAAGTCTGCACCCTATCACCCACAAGCTAACGGACAAGCCGAGAGCACGAATAAGATCCTATGTAACGTATTGACGAAACTGGTAAATAATAAACGCTCTGATTGGGACAAACAACTTCATCATGCTGTTTGGGCATACCGAGTTGCCTACAAAACGGTACTCAATGCCACCCCATTTCAGATGGTCTTCGGACAGAATGCAGTGCTACCACTAGATTTCCTAATCCCAGCTTTAAGAGTAGCACAAGAGCATGAGTGGAATGGACATGAGTTGTCCTCTAGGATCTTGGATCTAGAGCGTCTAGGTGAGACGAGGCTGCGAGCAGCAGCAGGCATCTATGCTGCAAAGAAACGGCAAAAGGCATACTTTGATGCCCATGTGAAGGATAAGGGCTTGAAAGCAGGTGATCTAGTTTTAGTCTACACATTGAAACAACACGCAAGAAAGCTAGAAAAGAGAGGCTACGGACCTATGATCATTAATAGGATCTCCACGAGTGGAGCAGTACAACTAGCCACTTTAGAGGGGGATGTCCTCCCAAACTATATTAGCGGGTGCAGAGTCAAGCTGTATCAGGAACCCCTCACGGAGGAAATGCTAAGTCGACTCAATACTGCTAAACAACGTAAAGAGGAGGAAAAACGAATTCGAGAAGAAGCACAGGCAGAGGCCATAGAGCACATTAAGCGCATGAAGCTAAGAAGACAAGGACTAGGGAGAGAACATTATAACCATCAGGAAACTTCACCCAGATATTCCATGGCCATGTGTCAAGTAAAGTCAACCACTCATCCTAGCATAGTGGACAGGAGACCATTCATTACAGTTAGGCTAGAAAACGGCAACTCTTGCCAAGAACTCAGGGCTTTAATTGACTCAGGTGCTGCGACTAGTGCGATTAGATGGTCCCACTATAAGGATTCAGGAATAGAAATGCGGCCAATTGAGGCATACCTCATAGGGCTAGGAGGCATGGAAACCCCTTGCATGGGTGAGGTGGATCTTCCTATCCTCATTAAGAATATGACCATCACGGCGAAGCTACTAGTGTGCCATGATGACGACCTGATAGAACCCCTAATCCTTGGCCAAGATTGGCTATACGATCACTCAGTGGACCTAAATCTTAGACAAGGCTCCTTACAGATTGGAACCTTAGAGCAGAAGGGAGTGATACCGCTTGACTTCCCTAACGGCATTCCGCCTGACGGTTGTGACCCTAGACCCTATGAAACACATGCGACGGAAGACCGGAAGATCTTTGATCGGCTCAATCACGCTACGTCTACACCAACCCGCTTGGGCTTGGCTATAGGCAGTTGTCAATCAGAAAGACGACAGGAGACCTTCCCTGGAACTTCCTGCAAACTAGAAGGGGCAGCTACCCATCCGCGAGGGCAGATGGACACAATCAGCGGGCAGATGGACACAATCAGCGGTCAGGTGGGTTGCATCAGCAGCCAAATGAGCACGACACCCTGCGGTGCTCATCCTTCCAAACTTGTGGCGGACAGGCCTAGATTAAAGTTAAAGAACGAATCATTTCCTAGTGGGCAGGTCACGCAAGTGTTGGAACTCCCTTCTTTTCCAAAGTAGAGCGTCCACCCGACCTCTCAACCTCAACCACAGCAGAGTCAACCACGAAGAAGGAACCCAGACCGACGGCAGTATCATAAGATGCAGCAAGGAAAGCAGTTTAGGCCAACCAAAGGAAGCGGCACCAGACAAATATGGGTGCCAAAAGGACAAAAAACACCGAAGAACTCCAACAAAGCCGAGATCGACAAGCAAAAGGCAGGGCAGAAACAGAATCAGTATCCACCATCCCCTCGACCTTCTTCTACAAGTCCGAGCATTCGACAAATTTGGATCGCCAAGAAATACCTTACCCATAGACCCACACCCACGCAGATTTGGGTACCCAAAAGGTCTCAAATACATCACACACCCATCCAGAAACCTTTACCCATCTTTAGCTCTAAGAGCTACGACCCCTCTATCCAAGCATGGAGAATTAAACTGTGTACTAAACCCCCTGACCCAATTCTGTAAATCCACCCACACTAACATCAGGAGCATTCCGAGCCCATTGCATACCCAAAACATGCATCTAGGATGACACTGACCACTAATCACCACTCACACTATCACCAACACTTCACCACTAACCACTGACCTCCGGGATTGTCATGTTAGTATTGTGAAGGGAATACCATTACATCTTGTTTCCTATACAACACTAATGTGCCTTTCGTCTTCCAGCAGATAAGCAACCTACTCTCATGGCAACAGCGGCAGGCACAAGCTCTCAGGCAGGATCTGGTGCTCCTATCAATTGGGATGCCATGCCAGTGGAAGCTCCACCAACAGCTCGGCCTGAAGAATTCTTGAATGTGCGAAGGATTCCTATTCCAGATCCACCCAATGGACTAACCGAAAGAGTAAAAGGGCACTCCCATTGGTTCAATGAAATGCCAGGGGATTTGGGAGACGCAGATCACATATGGGAGTCCAAGATGGAGTGTGGAGGGGTTTGGTGGACCTTCCAATTCTTTTCAAGAGAATTTGAGACCTTACAGAATGCAGCTCCACTTCAGGATATCTGGCAAAAGGCAGGACTGCAAGCTTACTTCAGTGCAGCTCTACCTAAACCCGACTTCCTCAGGTGCTACTACTTGATTGCTACGATGAAACCTACCGGGGATAAAGATCACTCAGGCACATTCTGGGTGCCCTCCTTATCCAATCTGGAGGAGATGAGGAAGTTTGAATTAAATGTAACGTTAATCAGGGAAGCCCTTCAGATGTATGGCACGCATGTACCTTCTGACCGCGACCCATTGATACCAGAGTCTATGAAAAGCAATAGAATCAAGAAACTAAAAGAAATGTGCGTCCTCACCCCCAACATTGCCATACCTCTGCGGATGTGCCTCCAGCACTTCGCATTTCCCGCTCAAGACCGTTTCACGCAGCCTCACAAGAAGATATGGTACGGGCTATATTTAGCAGAGACCGGAAGCTTGCCCATTAAGATGCCGGTATGGATCTTAGATCAAGTGTATGAGGCAGGCAAGCGGGGAGTGAGGAAGCCCACTTTACATGGTTGTTGTGCGCTGACAAGAATCATCTACAGATGTCTTGCATATGACGTGCCAGTTGCCCGAGCCCTAAAGTATGCACACCTGGAGCTGTTCAAAGGGCGGAAGTCAGGGAGTCAGCCTGCAAAAAGAATGCGTGGATCCCTTTCACAGGTCCTGATCCCTCTAGAAGCCACCGCCGAAGCCTCCACTAGAGAGGAAGCCCAAGTGGCACCTTTCACAATCCATCTCCAAGAGTCTCAACCAAGAGAGGTGGTACAGCCCACTCCTTCTGCCCCTCCACTACCTACCGATGCAGAATTTGCAGCTATGGCCACCTTCACCGAGGACCCAAACTTTGATTTTGAAACATTCCTGCAGACGGCCCATCTATCAGACAGTGAAGGTTGCCCTGACAATGTCGATCCGGGGACATCAGCCCAAAGAGAACATGCACGAGGCGAGACTAGCAGTGTACAGGAGATAGGAGTGGCACAACTTCCTCAGAGACTAAGCACACGAGCTCAGGAGAAGGCACCAAGAGATGACCTAGAAGAGAGTGAAGACGAAGCCCCTGCATATACGGCACAGCTCAAACGACTATACCGAACAATCAAGCAGGTGCAACGACGCCATAAAATGTCAGAAGAAGCAAATAGGGCCCTAGTAAACCAGATGCTGCAGTCGGAGAATATCGACACCCATTTTGTAGAATCGCTAAATCTTTTGGCGGACACCTGTGGCATCAGTGAAGCAATGAGAACCTTGGTCTATCGAGAGAACCCTACTTATGATCAAAGAAGAATTGATACACGGCCTCGACAAGGAAAGATGATTCAGATGGAAGTATCTATCGCGTTAGCTACGTCCACGTCAGAAGATGTTCACATGATTAGCCCTAGGCCCAATGATGAACCGGAGGAAATTACGCATGCACCATTCCCCCCATCATCTCCTATCCCACCCTCAGAACCTCCCCCCACGTGTCTTTCTACACAACCAATATCCTCCTATAGTGAGACCATTGTACACACCCCCGTTTCCACTTTCTTTCCTTCACCCTCATCCATCTCTGTCACCCAGATTTTTGAACCCCAACTAGGTCACCCTTCCTTCCTCCCTGCCTTGGGACAACCATCTGTCACTAGTCAGACTCTTTCCCTTCCCTTACCCTCCACCCCTCCATTTCCTCCATCCCAAACTCTACCTACCCCGTCCCTTGTAACTGCCTCGAGCACCACACTAATCACCCAACCCTCCTTCTGGACCCAACTTGTAAACATTCTTCAACAGGTTGATGAACATAATAAAAAGTCCCTTCCCCAAATTCACTCCCCCACATTCACGGCCACCACTATCACACCACCCACCGTCCCGGTGTTCACATTTCACGAATCACACTCTCTCATGTCCGACCCCATGGACATCTCACCATCCGCTGGATCACCCACCACCACTGTTCTCACAACACCATCACAGGTTATTACACTCACATCACCACTTCCACACACGGTAGGCACAACATCCACCTTTCCCATTCCCACTTCCCAACCCCCTGCATCTCCCATCCTTACCCCTGCATCCACCTCATTTAGTCTTGCACTCGACACCATGCTCGAAGCCGCCACTCAGCTTAAACAGGAATATAAGTTATTGGAAGAAAATAACAAGGAGCTTTGCACCCTCTCAGCAACACTCCAAGAGCGTATCAATGCTTTGGAGTCCAGTCATACGGAGTCACAAAGCAAAATATCCGCCCTCGAACATGCAAATGCGCAACTCGAAGCGAGGCATATGGAAGAGAGCAAAGCCATGGAGGAACAGCTGCGAGATCAAATGGGCCGCAATGCAAGGCTTCAACGAAACATGGCCTTGCTACGACGACATCTGGCGGCAGCTCAAGAAGAGAACAGACGGCTTCAACAACAAAACCAAGAGAACCTCGAGGCTGCCATGGAGAACACCCCGGGAGCACCCATAGACCCGGCCAAATTTCAAGCTGTTCCCTCAGAAAGCATACAACAGATCTTGGAAACTTATGCCAATCTTTTAGAAGCACATGATCAGCTTGCCGACCAACTGAAGGACCTACAGAGATCCCAAGAGTCTACACCACACCAACGGGAACCTAAAGAGATGACCGACGCTGCCACTTCACCTGAACCTGAACATTCAACGACCAATGACGTACTGGAGTTACGGCAACAGGTTGCAGAATTAAAATTGAAGTTGATGCAGTACGAGCGACCTCCTTCCCCACCTGAGCAACCCATGGAAGAGGAAGACGTTATTATTCCAGTGGAGGAAGCATATGAAGAGAACTATGAGCCTCAACCTTTTCCAGGAGGCACAACCACTGAGGAGGGACATGACACTTATGAGGAACCCCCATCGGCATGGATGAAACAGGTAGAAGAAATGGGGCAGACTCATGAAGAACGTATCACCTACCAGATGTTGGCCATGAAGACCATTGAAGAAACCATACTTCAATCAGAATACTTCAGACAGCTGGCCCCTAGAAGACTAATCACCAGCTCAGAATTACAATATAAGCCATACTTTGTACTGTTGGCAGACTACAACGCCGAGATCAAACGTAAGACCAACAAGTACCCAACGTTCGCAACGCAATTTGAACCGGAGGACATTCCAGAGGAGGCGCGCAAAGGGAGAATACATCAACCCATCTGGAGGCAAAAGCTATTGGAGACCTATCCCGAGATGCTACGAACATGGGACCACGCACCCATGCATTTAAAGTATAACAATTGCTATGGACCAGTACAACGGAGAAGGACATGGAAGTCATTTGCAATCAAAGTCAAGAACAATGCCAATTGCAAAGAATGGCTCAATTACCCCGCCATCGCTCCCCTAACCGGTACTCCCACGGTGTCATACATGATGGCAACCATCAGACATTGGATACCACGGCTCCACCCCATGCCAGATGTCGCTGCCCAGATGATGCTCAAGATCTTTGATATGATGCAGGTCGTACTCAAAACTTTTCGCAATGTATGCCGTATTCAACCTCCTATTCCCGGGTTTATTAATGGTAACTACGACCTGCTATATGATATGAGCACAACCCCGAGCATACGAGTGGCTTACGCATGGCACGCACGCATCAGATATCTCCCTGCCTGCTACAAGCAAACGTTCGATGAAATGTTCACCACGGGGTTCTGGGAAGCACACTCGGAGGTGTTCGCGCCACGGCCCACCCATTTGTTACACCTCTTTGCATGCGAACAAACGATGCACTCAGAACTCTACACAACGCCACAGACGGACATACCGGGCCCAGTCAATTGGGATACCCTGCAGAGAGACCTGATCCGAGGGCTGCGAATCAAAGAACATGAGGTGGGAGCTGACATTCTCCAGAACTATATTGATCAACCCGCAGAGCAAAGGTCTGTCAGAGGCGACAGACCCTAGGGGGGGGAGAGTGTTGACAGTATACGGGAAGAAGCAAGTACGGACACACATGCAGATCTAGCACTGAGGCAACCCTTCATGTTTTTTCAAAACCCTCACATCATTTTAAAGTGATTCTCATCACTACAAACCCTTGTAAATATCATTTCACCTTTTTGTAGCTCCATTTTGTACAAGTCGAGGAGTCCTCGAGCTTGGGGAGCCTTAGAAGTAGTTGCCTGTCAGTTTTCATAATTTTTAGATCTCGTTGGGGCCCTCAAATAAGCCCTGGAACCTAATTTTTAACTAGGCCGGACACTAGGTCTGGACAGGGCCAAAGCTAGTCAAAAACTATAAATAGAGCTAGAGAGCTCATTTTTGGAGCTAGCTTGTTGTAGTTGAGCTTGTATGAGAACTTTCTTGCAATAGAAGAGATTCCATTGTCTAGTCTCTTTGTTCTTACTGTGTGTGCGCGTGTGTGTGTATGTGTGTGCATGCTTGTGTGCTTCTCACTCACGCACTTGTGCTTCCACTTGCTCGTGGTCTTCATACCATCCTCACGTTGTCGTCGGGGTTCTTAGAAAGGAGGTTGTGAGCAATAAAAATTAGCTCGGATGTTAGAAGATTATAAGACCGCTCGATCAACTTTTAATCCCTTATGCCAATAATCTCGAAGGTATGTGGTGGGTCCTTCTAAAAGCAATGCGCACTAGTGCCATCATCAAGCCAAATGACCAGAACGCTATGTCTCTCAACTTGTCTTAAATATTCCCCAAGGTTCGACTCTAAATTTCTCTCCTTGCTAGATAGACTAGAAATAGGAAATTTCCACCTTCAACTTGCCAGACTAAAAAGTCTACAATATGCAAGTTGAAATACCAAATCACAAAGATTCGACCTGTATACCTTTAAAGACACAAAGGACAGCATACCCCATATATCTTACATGATGAGTTATACACCTATCAATAATACGTGAACCGCGCCTCTTGTGCTGAATGGGGCTATCGAAACCCAAAATCTCCGTGTTCCACTAATAAATATTTATTGAATATGCAATTCTATATAATCATATATGCTCTGGATTCTTACAGTAAAGATTTTTCCCATTCAGCTTAAAAGATATTGATAAATAGTAATGCACACCATTCTGCTAAAGCTATATACCTGCCTGGTTCTTATTCACTCAATGAATTTTCACATTAGTGCGCTTGAAGTGCTAGAGCATGATGACCCTATGTTACTCAAAAGTCATACTAATTTTTCGTTTCTTTACATTAGAAGAGTTGTGTAAGAATTCTCTCCAATGCCATACTTGAATGAACTGCAAAAGACTTCAGTATGTCCAAAGATATCTGCAGAAAAATGGCTATAGTTTCAAGCATCCTATTCAAGGGTTGAAGTTTCACATCGCCTTAGATATGCTGCCTTTAAATACATTACAGCCCAGACAATAAAATAGCCCCAAGATGCACTATACAGAGACAAAAATACCAAAGAGGTGCAAGGTTTGCTGAAACATCAAGGAATGGATATGGCCACCTGCATAGGTATTGCGAAATGCATCCAAGATAAGTCACACGGAGTTCAGTTCTTTGTCATCAGCTTATTTTTGACACCCACATAAGCATATAACATACATGACCAGATCTACTAGTTTCAAAATCTCAGGGTATGTGAGGTGTTCCTTTGACATGTCTGAAGCTTCGGAGGAGATGATATCAGTTATACCAAAAGACGCTTCCAATTCCCTACAATCCTTCATTTATATGATCTTGCCAGTGATCTGAGCGATATGATATTGATGGAGTCTGTATATCACTGAAACTCTTCGTCAAGTCTGAAGAGATCAAATGCACTCTGAGTCAGTGCTAGGACTCTGGTAGAGATAGTCTGTTCTACACGGACAACTACAGTTTTTCAGACAAAAAGGATAAGCTAAGACTTTCTTTGACATGATAACCTATACACCTAATCATAATGACTCGCACATTTCTGTTAAATTGATGCTTGTCTTGTACAGATAATTATCTTATCTTACCACATAGATGATTAAAGTTTGCAGCAAGATTAGCTTTCTCATAAGCTGAAGTATGCAAAGCACCCAGAGAAAGAACTTACTGTTTTTCCCTCAAGGCATGAACTGTCCAGGTAAAAAATATGAAAACTGCTGTATATGTGAAAAAAAATAAGCCCCTCTAAACCAAAAAAAAATACCATGTCGTTCAAAGCTACATCCATCAGGAGCAGAACAAAATTCACACCATGCATACTCATCTCTATCCGATTGGATTAGTCCTTTCTTGACGTTGAAGTAAAAATGTATGTGCTTCTGGTTCTGCAACTTCTCGTCTTCGGGCTTCTCAAGAACTACAGCATCCTCCGAAGGTGTCTCTATCACCGCCAGCCGCAGGTCAGAGTCCTGTTGCAGAGCCACAAGCTGGGTATATTCATCTGTGTATGTCCGGGGAGTTGTGTAGCCGGGCCTAGCTCTCTCTTACGAACAGCAGTTCTCCCCTTCGTATCCTTCGTTGAAGCTCCCGCTTCTTGGGGATAGTAATAAGGCACGTGGTTCGCCCGCTGCATTCGAAGACGGCGCTGGATGAGCAAGCAACAAAGCAACAGGATCCCGAGAATGATGAAGAGCCAAGGGATAGAGATCCATAATCCTCTGTAATAAATCATCTCGTAGTTAGTAAGACGACTGTTTCTCTGCAATACTCAGTACTCCATTAGATGTTCTCTCCAGCAAATCTCTAAAGCGTCCTCCTGAAGAGACGCTAAAATGTGCCTCCTTTTTTTTATCAGTCCGATCCAAAGGCAGCGTCCGCCTTCATACATGCCTCTCCATGTATCTGCAGATGTTCTTCTCCCTCTGTGAAGCAAAGTCGCCTCTCCTATTCTATCTCCTCCTTCTGTCGTCTAAAAATCCCCCCCATTACGAACAGCAGTTCCCCTATCAACAAGGCATTTTTCCCCATTGAAGTGACACGTTAACACCTTCTTTTCTGAGCGTGTGCCGATGTGCCATCCCTCCTTGTTTCGAAACTGGAAATCAAAAACCCATATGAAAACAAAAATAATGTTGTTCTTTGATGTGCACTATGCTCTTTCCTTTGAGATTTTCCATGCCCTTAAATTGTAAGCTTGGAATTCAGATCGCGACCACATCCACCCCCTCTGAACCTGTACATCCTCCGGATGTACCACCATCGATCTCGGTATCTGCAAATCATTATGAAAATTCAAGTGCATGGGTTAAAACAAATGTGCCTATGCACGGCCATGTAATGGGCCCTACATATGCATACTCTAAGTGCATAAAAACAACATGGTGCAAATAGGGGAGGTATTAGGAATTCGGTGTTGAGGATTTACACTCAAATTGAACTCACATTTTCATCATGGATATACAATTCAATACAAGTGCAATCACTCGTGCAACTATGGGTTTTAACCAAAATATCACTCGTGCTTTTTACATTTCATTTATGCATGCGTTAGGTGCATGAAGAAAAAACAAAAATGGTGCGAAAATCAAAGTTTCATGGTATCTAAGCAAGGAAGCTCACATCACTCTCAACTCCACTCTCCTAAAGATGCAATCACTCTTCCTTACTCAGATCTGTTCTCTCTTATCATTCAAAACTTGCTTTATTATTTTTCAATGATATTTACCTATCTAATTGTGCAGATGGACGTGCTTCTACGGAATTTCAAAGACGTGTTTCTATATATTTTTACATGCATATTTGGCATGCAATGCATCTCAAAGATGGTGCAAAGAAAAGATCAGGGTTAAAGCACGATAGCTAATGAAAAAGATTTTCACGGCTTTGTTCTTCAGTCATCATCTCCGTTGGCTTCGCTTGATCATTCCTGCACTCATAGAAACTAAACAAATCATGAGAGACATCACATCAAAATGATATTATATACATATGCAGTCCATGAAAGAACTTCAAAAACCATTTGCAATAAAACATAAGCATGTAGCTCAAATGTGGTTGCCTCTATACAATCTCTCAAAACTCTAAATCTTCGATTAGCTCCTTATCAACACCTGTTCTCAAAACTACATAAGAGAAATTAGTAGCATCACATTCAAGAATCACATATTAAAAAACTTCATTCATTTGAACATTAAAAATATCTATTTGAATTATTTTGACTTCAAACCACTCATCCAACATGCATTCATTACCATAGGTGTTCCCACTTAAATTTCTTGCATTTTTAGTTTTATTTGGTTTCTTCTATCTATCTTAAGATTAAAGCAAAAAACACAAGTTATATACATTTTTATTTACAAATTTCCTTTTGGTATTATTAATTTTCATTTATTAGGGCTTTTCCCTTCAGACCCATCTCCCTTGATATATGGTCACCAAAGAAACTGTGCTTGAAAAGAAGCCATCTCTGAACTGCATCAATCAAGGTAGCATTCTTAAACAAGTTAGATATGTGGACAAGCCATTTCATTTGCTCGTCCATTCCTTGTAGGCTCGACTGGCATACAAAGCTTTTAGAGAATTTGAAAATCCATGATTTAATCATTTGAGCATAGTTGCTTTTATTTATATTTCTCTCTAATGCATCATATGAAGATGCACATGATAGATGAGCACATGTATATAGATTATTAAAATTTGGAGTATTTAGAACATCATCAAACAAATCAATCATACATATGTTTTGATTCATTTTAAGGTTGAAATCATTTGAAAGGATTTCATCATTTCCATTATGATTATCCAAACTTTCTTCTTCATTGCAATTAAGGTTTTGAATACATTCATAAGATTTATACTGTGAATAGGAAGGTTCATCATTCTTTGACTGCAAATTATGTTCATTTTCGTGATTCAGTCTATCATAATCCCTCCTTACTTGAGTGCTACAAATTATAGAATCTGCTTCTATCTCTAATCTCTCCAAGAACTCCTCATCTTCTTCTTTTTCCAGATTCATTTGCCCATTATCATGAAGAAACTCAATATCATCACAATCAAGAAAATCTTGATCATCTAAGTCACTAAATTCTTGCTTCTCCAAGTAAGATTCATTGGAAAATCTACATTCATCTATATTCTCCTGATCCTTTTCAAAGATATACATGTAATCCGATGTCAAATCAGTTTTCCTATTCAAGATGCCATCATCAAATTCTTTATCTATCTCAATTATTTCTTGTTTATTATCTTTAGAGGATGTGTTTTTGCCACACTCCTCATACATTTCTTTTATCATTGAATCTTGCTCAAATACTTCATACCTGAATATCTCATCATAGACGCTTGAGTCAATTGAAACTTCATCCATCTGGTAACATTTATATCTAGCTTCATCAGTGCAAATATTTGACTCAACGGTTACACATTCAATATCTTTTGATGCTATGCACACATCATATTTATCATACATCTCATTAAACGTTGTATCTTCCACTTCATGCTTGATTTCTTTGATACATGAACTCAACTCAACATGATCATTCTTAACATACATATCAATGTAAAGAGGAGTAATCAGTGGAGTATCCTCATCGCTCTCATGATCATTCATATGTCCTTCTTCATGGAGTACAACATCGTTCACATACATATCATTATATTGAAGCTCAATCAACAACTCATTCTTACACCTATAATTCAGATCACTCTCTTGTACCTCTAACAACTCATATAATGTGGCGTCACTCAAGATTATTTCACAATCTTGATCTTGATCTAAACGATCAGTAGGCTTTGCATCATGCTTTTCGCCATCGGTATACATACTGTTCTCTACAGGATTCATCATTTGCATGTCCTTCTGATTGACATCCTGCTCACTTACATTCTCTTTATGCGAATCAATCATTTGGCCATAATTCATATTTGAATCATATGCTTCAAGAGATATTTCACTCTTAGATGGTATCAAATAGTTCAAGTATTGCTTGATTTCATCTTTTAAGGAACCATCTTGTGCTTGATCATCACATGGATTCACTGGATTATTTTGAGTTATTTCATTTGCAATCTCTTTCTGATTACCTCGACTTCCGGTAGATATCTTTAAATCTTGGTTATTATCATATCTTGCCTCTTTGTTTGTTTGATTATCATCCCTTAGAAGTGAGGAGTCTATCAGATTATAGGAAGCCTCATGTTGGTTTCTTGGTGTGTTTTGTTTATTTTTGTTTTGTTGTATGTTTGATATTGGTTTGATTTTGTTTTGTTTAACTTCCGTATATTCCTTTGCTCCTCCCATCATTGGGGTTTTTGCATATACAATATTTGTAGATGTAATCAAAGTATCTACAGGCTCTTGGTACCTTGAATCCTCAGAGATTGCATCACTTATGTTTATAGGTTCTTTATAGTGATCCCCTTCATAAGCATGTACGTGTATTTCATGCATATATTCTTTATGCCCAGCTTGGGTTTCTATTATTCTATAGAATTGCAAATTATTTTTAGTTTCTGAAATGCATGGAATTTGTGTATCTTCTTCATTTGCATAAATGTCAGCTTGCCAATCGTTTAAAAATTTTTCTATTGTCTGTTGTTTCTTCACATATCTCATCACAGCTTCATGGACAAGTGTCCAATCCTCTGTGAGCCCCGAGTCGGAGTCTATATCTTGTAGAAGTGGAATTAACTCCTCTCTGGCTTTAACATCGATTGTTCGAAGAAACAATGACACCCTTTCATGACTCATGCACCTCTTATCGTGCTCAGGAAGATCATCGTATTGTCGCTCAAATTCTCTTTTGATCTCGAGAATCGGCTGGTCTTTGGGCATATGAACCCACCTCAAAAAAGATCTACGAGTTACTTTATCAAGGTCTTCTAGCATAAACTGCCTAAGAAGTGTCGCTTTGTATCGAGACCATGTCGTTTGATTTATTTGCATTATTTGGTCTCGCACGTCGTAATCCGACACATAGATAAAGTTTTCACATAATTCTTTTTCCGTCATCGGACTTAATCCGACACCTAGATATTTGGCCTCGAGTTCATATTCTTTGCAGAACTTAGATATATTTTTGCCATTGAAAAAGCCACATCGATTGACTAGACGTTCATGAAGTGATTGGATGGCTTTTTGACGCCTATCTTCTTCTTGAAATCGTATGAATTGAGCGAGGAGATCTTCCATGTCTAATGTGCTAAATCGCTTAAATTTCGGTTGCTAACTTGGTTCTTTTAATTCACTAACACTATGATTTACTCACCCCCTCCTTTCACGTCGGGTTCACCAGGTATGTCGTCGGGGTTCTTAGAAAGGAGGTTGTGAGCAATAAAAATTAGCTCGGATGTTAGAAGATTATAAGACCGCTCGATCAACTTTTAATCCCTTATGCCAATAATCTCGAAGGTATGTGGTGGGTCCTTCTAAAAGCAATGCGCACTAGTGCCATCATCAAGCCAAATGACCAGAACGCTATGTCTCTCAACTTGTCTTAAATATTCCCCAAGGTTCGACTCTAAATTTCTCTCCTTGCTAGATAGACTAGAAATAGGAAATTTCCACCTTCAACTTGCCAGACTAAAAAGTCTACAATATGCAAGTTGAAATACCAAATCACAAAGATTCGACCTGTATACCTTTAAAGACACAAAGGACAGCATACCCCATATATCTTACATGATGAGTTATACACCTATCAATAATACGTGAACCGCGCCTCTTGTGCTGAATGGGGCTATCGAAACCCAAAATCTCCGTGTTCCACTAATAAATATTTATTGAATATGCAATTCTATATAATCATATATGCTCTGGATTCTTACAGTAAAGATTTTTCCCATTCAGCTTAAAAGATACTGATAAATAGTAATGCACACCATTCTGCTAAAGCTATATACCTGCCTGGTTCTTATTCACTCAATGAATTTTCACATTAGTGCGCTTGAAGTGCTAGAGCATGATGACCCTATGTTACTCAAAAGTCATACTAATTTTTCGTTTCTTTACATTAGAAGAGTTGTGTAAGAATTCTCTCCAATGCCATACTTGAATGAACTGCAAAAGACTTCAGTATGTCCAAAGATATCTGCAGAAAAATGGCTATAGTTTCAAGCATCCTATTCAAGGGTTGAAGTTTCACATCGCCTTAGATATGCTGCCTTTAAATACATTACAGCCCAGACAATAAAATAGCCCCAAGATGCACTATACAGAGACAAAAATACCAAAGAGGTGCAAGGTTTGCTGAAACATCAAGGAATGGATATGGCCACCTGCATAGGTATTGCGAAATGCATCCAAGATAAGTCACACGGAGTTCAGTTCTTTGTCATCAGCTTATTTTTGACACCCACATAAGCATATAACATACATGACCAGATCTACTAGTTTCAAAATCTCAGGGTATGTGAGGTGTTCCTTTGACATGTCTGAAGCTTCGGAGGAGATGATATCAGTTATACCAAAAGACGCTTCCAATTCCCTACAATCCTTCATTTATATGATCTTGCCAGTGATCTGAGCGATATGATATTGATGGAGTCTGTATATCACTGAAACTCTTCGTCAAGTCTGAAGAGATCAAATGCACTCCGAGTCAGTGCTAGGACTCTGGTAGAGATAGTCTGTTCTACACGGACAACTACAGTTTTTCAGACAAAAAGGATAAGCTAAGACTTTCTTTGACATGATAACCTATACACCTAATCATAATGACTCGCACATTTCTGTTAAATTGATGCTTGTCTTGTACAGATAATTATCTTATCTTACCACATAGATGATTAAAGTTTGCAGCAAGATTAGCTTTCTCATAAGCTGAAGTATGCAAAGCACCCAGAGAAAGAACTTACTGTTTTTCCCTCAAGGCATGAACTGTCCAGGTAAAAAATATGAAAACTGCTGTATATGTGAAAAAAAATAAGCCCCTCTAAACCAAAAAAAAATACCATGTCGTTCAAAGCTACATCCATCAGGAGCAGAACAAAATTCACACCATGCATACTCATCTCTATCCGATTGGATTAGTCCTTTCTTGACGTTGAAGTAAAAATGTATGTGCTTCTGGTTCTGCAACTTCTCGTCTTCGGGCTTCTCAAGAACTACAGCATCCTCCGAAGGTGTCTCTATCACCGCCAGCCGCAGGTCAGAGTCCTGTTGCAGAGCCACAAGCTGGGTATATTCATCTGTGTATGTCCGGGGAGTTGTGTAGCCGGGCCTAGCTCTCTCTTACGAACAGCAGTTCTCCCCTTCGTATCCTTCGTTGAAGCTCCCGCTTCTTGGGGATAGTAATAAGGCACGTGGTTCGCCCGCTGCATTCGAAGACGGCGCTGGATGAGCAAGCAACAAAGCAACAGGATCCCGAGAATGATGAAGAGCCAAGGGATAGAGATCCATAATCCTCTGTAATAAATCATCTCGTAGTTAGTAAGACGACTGTTTCTCTGCAATACTCAGTACTCCATTAGATGTTCTCTCCAGCAAATCTCTAAAGCGTCCTCCTGAAGAGACGCTAAAATGTGCCTCCTTTTTTTTATCAGTCCGATCCAAAGGCAGCGTCCGCCTTCATACATGCCTCTCCATGTATCTGCAGATGTTCTTCTCCCTCTGTGAAGCAAAGTCGCCTCTCCTATTCTATCTCCTCCTTCTGTCGTCTAAAAATCCCCCCCATTACGAACAGCAGTTCCCCTATCAACAAGGCATTTTTCCCCATTGAAGTGACACGTTAACACCTTCTTTTCTGAGCGTGTGCCGATGTGCCATCCCTCCTTGTTTCGAAACTGGAAATCAAAAACCCATATGAAAACAAAAATAATGTTGTTCTTTGATGTGCACTATGCTCTTTCCTTTGAGATTTTCCATGCCCTTAAATTGTAAGCTTGGAATTCAGATCGCGACCACAACGTCTCCCCGGATTGACATTAAAGGAGGTGCTACTCATCGCTGAGCTACACACGCTCTACCACCCATGTCTAGCCGTCCACAGGAGGCCACCTGTTATCCTATATATACATGACTTCTCGACTACCTGAGACATTGAATTGAGCCAGCATACCTCTACCTTATATCTCCCTATCTGGAGTTATCTAGATCACCATTTAAGCTCTATCTTGAGAGTGCAGGGGTGGACAACGCCATCATCTTTGTACTTGCTGTTAGTAGAAAATTGTTGAGATTCTCCTATATCTGTTATCTTCACTACTGCTCCTATGTTATATTGTGTAACTATTGTCTTACATATTGTTGTAAGATTGACCTTGAAAATTTCTTCCACCATTCCTTCCAAAGAAGCCTCTACTACCTCTATGTCTGAAGCTTTCTCTCTAATTTTTTCCACCTCTTCCTCTTTGATTATAATTTTGATTAAAGCTGCTAACACTTTTATTATTATGCCAACATTCATGAGCTAGATGATTAGTCCTTGTTGTTTCTGCATCTTCCTCTACTTTTGCCACTTCCTCTTCCTCTTAGGAATTTTTCTTGACTCGGAGTGCCTTCATCTTCAACTGATTGTTACTTTCCTTTGATAGTATTCTTCTTATCCTTGGAATACATTGTTTGACCTGAACTCTTATCAGTATCCCCTTTGATATCATGCTCAAAAGTTAGCATATGTCCTAGCAATTGATTCAAATAAGGAGTGAAATGATCTAATGAAATTTCAGTTGATAATATGAAAAGCTTCCACTTCTCGTCTCCTCTCAGACCTGTGAGAATTTGTTGTACCAACTTATCCTCTTCAATGTCCTCATCAACTGCACCTAAAGAATCAACAATGTCTTTCATCTTTGTCACATAATCAAATATTGATTGTGAGGGTTTCTTCTTAAATGTGGTAAATTCAGCCCATAGTGATGCCTTTCTTGATTTGGTTGTATTCTGAAAATGCTCCAAAGCATTCCATATATCACTTGCACTTTCAAGTCCTCTGATGTGAGGAAGGAAGAAATCATTCACTGTCATATAGATAATGCTCCTTGTTTGAGCATCCTTCTTCATCCAAACCTTTAGGTGTGTAAGCTCCTCCCTAGTTGGAACACTAGGATCTTTAAATTCTGGCTTCTCTTCTTCTCCTATGATGTAACCCATCAGATCTTTGCTCATAAGATGAGCTTCCATACTCATAGACCAAGCTAGATAGTTCTCTCTATTCGATTTCTCAATTTGGAGACTATCTTCCATTCTTTCTTCACTTGTACTAACAAATATTCAACCTTATGAGTAATGAATATACCTTTGCTTTGAAATTTACTCCTAATCCTTTTGATTGCTCTCGTGTAACCCTTTAGCTTTTCCTTCACACTTTGTCCTTTTGAATCTTCAGATGTCGAATTTTGTATGTTTGCAACAATCGAGATCTTCCTTTCCTTCAACTTTGATAGAACCTGCTTTGATGCCACTGATGGAGATGATTAATCTCCAATTTAGAACACCTCTATATCAACTATAACTCAAAAACTGCTTCAATTTTGGAAATCTTTACCAAATTATGAACAACCAACACTTCTACGAACTATGGCTTTACTCAAGAAAGTCTACTTCTCAAAACTCACTCATTGACTTATGAAATGATTAAGTTTTTCTATAAAACTTTGATAAAACATCCTTCTAATGTTTTCACAACTATTTCAAGTGAAAGTTCTTCAAAAAAACTTGCAAAACTTCAGATTTACTTCAACAACTAAACCTATGTATGAAACAGGCTTTCTCTGCAACTGACTTTCACATATGTAACTTTAAAGACATGATTCTCACAATCTCGAGCGCATTTGATCAAATGCTTTTGGATATAGATTTTTTACCTTCCAACTTACATTTTGAATTCTTATTTGTACAAAAATTTACAGGTACACTGAGATCTGATCAAATCTTGGATCATCGAGATTGCACCTATTTCAAGAGTCACTTATCATCTGTTACACATATGAATGTTCCTACACAAAATTCTCTCAGCCTAATTACAATTAGACTCTCAAAACTTGACCATAGATGCATCAACTATAGACTTAGACACACACAAAATGATTTCTCAATTGATTAAGCACATAAACAGAAGGAAGAGAAACATGGAGGTGCAACTTTTTGAAAACTTCTTCTATTCTGATAAGAAGTATATTTGATGAATACAACTTATGATCTAATCATCTATTTCTCATGTAGCCTTCATCTCTTATATATATCACGTCCATATACAATTGTGTATATACATATGAGTGTGTATTCTACACTACTTCAAAGTATATGTGAAGTATTTACAAAATTAATGTACATGTGTATAAAGATCACCTCTTCTTGAACCTCCACTTCACTTCATTCTTCAAGCTTGAACCTTTTCTTCATTTCTTCACTCCTAAGCTTCATGTAAGCATTAATTGATGATTTTCTTGCTCCAACAATCATCAATGATGTACGACTTTCATTCTATGTATCATTTGCATAATTGTAGTAGGTGGTATTGTAGGATTGATTTTGTCTCCAACTTCTTCCTCCACCTCTACCATAGCCTCCTCTTTGACTTTTTCTACCTCTTTGAAAATTACTTTGATATCTTCCACCTTTGCCTCTGCTATTGTTATTCTGATTTTGATTTGATCCTTGTTGATTGTGCCAACAATCATGAGCCAAATGGTTACTCAATCCACAGATCCAAAAAGTCTTCTTATTGTTATTTTGATTACCTCTTCCTCTTCCAAAACCTCTTGCTTGTCCTCTACCAGTGCTTCTACCTCTTGCATAATAAACTTGAGAACTTGATTCCTCTTCATCCTTTGCTTTAACTTTATCTCCTTTCTTCTTGTTCTTCATGTACATTGCAAAACTTGGTCCTTTATCGCCATCTCCCTTCAAGTCTTGCTCAAATGTGAGCGGTTCAAGAGTAGTCACCAAATAGAAGCATCGATAGAAATCAGGTTTAGGCAAGCGCACATAGAAATACTCTATGAATCTAGGTCTAGCCCAAATAGGTTGTAATTCATGATAATTTTGAAGGCCTTTGAACTCTCATGAGAAGAACTGATATCTTCCCCATGTATCTCCACCAAAGCAAAGCATTGCATCATAAATATAGTTCGCATCGGCCAGTGGGCTTGCTAATCCTTGACACCAATGAGAGTGACTGTGTACTTTTTCTATTCTTTCAAGGGGAGGGTTGTCAATCGACATCGGTCCCATAAACTCTTGAAATTCAGGTGGTTTTATTGTAGGGAAGGGTTTTGCTAACAAATTGCCAAAATCTACTACTGACATGTTGGTGCTAGCCTCGAAGATTCCTTCAGTCTGCATGATGATCTGAATGTGTGTGTAAATGATCCGCTACAAAAGGATAACACATTAGTATGGAAATTTATTATGATCCCAATAAAGTGAGGCCGCAATCCCTTTCCATAAATGATGTGTAACTTGTGTAGCCGTGTGTTGTGAGGTGGTTTTATGTAGTGATTTCTCAGAAGCTAGTGTAGGTTGCTAGACTGCCTACATTCTTTAGATAGTGCATACATTGATTTTGATGAGATTTTATTACAAGTGATACTGGGTTAGTGAGGGTGAATTTATACAAGTTTTAGTTGCAGATGAATTAATACAAGGATGAAGGTTAATCATGAGAGATGTTATGTCATACAAAGGATTGTGTGGAGGTTTCTAGATGCATTTCAACATCCATTTTCTAAGAGTTGGTGTGTGGGTTTGGTTCTTTGGTCGATGGACAAAAGATGATTCTGGCAGTGGTGGTGTCGATGGGTGTGATGATTTTGAAGGGATGTATATGACATGGCTTGGGTGCTGAGCTAAAAGATAGTTTTTGTGTACCCAAATCTGTGGAAAGTTGGGTCGGTTGGTCAGGTACTTCTTGTCGATCCAAACTTGACGAGTTCTCGACAATGGAGAAGAAGGTTGAGGGGAGGTTGGATGGAGAGTCTGCTTCTATTGTGGCTTCTTCTTGTCATAGCTTGCACTGTTGGAGATTGACGATGCTTTTTGGCCTTTCGGCACCCATACTTGGTTTGTTTCGGTTGCCTTGACATGCTGGTGCTGCTTCCACCTTGGGGTCGTCTGGTATGCTTGGGTTGCTAAGTTGTGACTAAATTTTTTGTGGTTGTGGTTGAGAGGTTTGGTCAACACTCTACTTTGGAAAAGAAGGGAGGTCCAACACTTGCATGACCTGACATGAGACATTATATACAACAGATCTAGGTAGGTCCACAGGAAGTGTGGAGAATGGACGTGAAGAGGCAATAGTGCCCATTGGCCACTAATGTAACCCATCAGACTGCGGAGGTAATCCTCTTCTTGTTCAATGGAAAACCAGGGGAAGATCTCCTGACATCTTCCTAAGTGGCAATTATCCATTGCCAAATCCACACGGGTTAATGATGAAATGATAGAATTATCTGGCTGATCTATCCAAAAATCTTTTGGTCCTCCTTCGCATTCATTTCATCTAGTCTGGGGTTTCACCCTAAGCTCATGGCAGGTGTTGCCTTGTTCTAGCATGAATGTAATGAACTCCTATCCACTATGCTAGGATGAGCAGTTGACTTTGTTTGACACATGGCCATAGGATATCTTGGTGTTTCTTCGAGATGGTTATAATGTTCTCTCCATAGTCCTCCATTATCCTTGATGATAATTCGTGGCCAATCCACTGATGCTCTTGTGCAACCTTAAGGGTGGGTATCAAAAAATCCAAAGGGAGTACTGCATTTTGACCGAAAACCATCTAAAAGGGAGTTGCATTGAGTACAGTCTTGTAGGCCACTCGATATGCCCAAACAACGTGATTTAACTGTTTGTCCTAATTTGAACGTTTGTTCTTTACAAGTTTTTTCAATACATTATGAAGGATCTTGTTAGTACTTTCTACTTGAACGTTGGCCCGAAGATGATATGGTGTAGATTTCTTGTGAATCACCATAAAATCCTGCAACAAAAGTTCCATGACCTGGTTTAGAAAGTGAGTTCCTCGATCGCTCACTAGCTCTATAGGCAATCCATATCTCATAAAGAGATTTTCAAATAAGACTTTTGTAGTCGTGTGTGCATCATTCTTTTTGGTAGCCTTAGCTTCTACCCACTTGGTAAGATAATCTATCGCTACTATGATGTATTTAGCATGAGTATCTTTAGCAGGAGTGTTGATGGGTCCTACAAAGTCTATACCCCACTTAGAGAATGCATGTCCTCCAATCATCGGTTTCAATGGCATGTCATCATTATTGTTAGTGTCCATGTGAAAGGACAAATGGCCATTGAACAGTTCTTTGTATATGTTCTTTAATAAAACATATAGTGTCCTGGTCAGTCACAGACTGTAAGTTCGACCGCATTTGTAAGGCCTAAGAAGTCTGTCTTCGTGCTCCCTGTGTACGGTGTTTTCTGAGTATTTAGAAGCCTCTATGAAGTACTGTGTGTGACCCTAGGAGCTAGGTTTTCTACCCCAAGGATATCGTCATGGAGCTCTCGAGAAGGAGAGCGCACTGTGGTGCATTTCCATCGAAATACTTCAGTGGTATCAGAGCAATTCGAGGCAAAAGCTTTGTTCCTTTTGTGCGAGCAAAGCGAGCACCCCCCCCCCCCCCTAAGGCTTACGACTAAGGCAGCAGCCAAAAGCATAGACCTTGGCATACCTTGACATCCGAGTCACCAAAGTCACCATTGGCGCCATTGGCTGCACGCGAGGACCTGATCAAGGAATATAGAGGTTCCCGGTACTTCCTAGGAGATCACCCATCCTAGTACTGTTTCCCCCAGAGCTCGCTTAACAGTGGCAATCTCTTGCCACTAAGCTACACTCTTGTGGTGTCTGAAGAAGGGGAAAGACTAAGGTTGACATTACCTTGAACAAGTTTTGGTCCCTCAAAGCTTCGTTCTTTGCTTTCAAAGCCTATTTCTGAAGCAATTTTGGGGTGTCTTTTGGAGCCAGTTTGGAGTACTTTTGCACATATTTCTCTTGACACAGGTCCAAGAACATCAAGAAGGGTGTTCTTTGTATTTCTCCGACAATAAATATCAACCTTTTGGGCTATGCTTTCAGCCACACTCATAAAACTACAGGTTTCTCGAGAGGTTTTTAGTTTTGGTGGGAGCAACCGCTGTAAATTTATGCACGTTTTTGGGCCTAAAACATCAAAGTTGACAGAAACTTGCAGGTGTTATTGGCTAGTTTTTGGGCTGTGCATTCAGCCTTTTATTGTCATTTTATTGCATATATTGAGCAGATACACACCATGTACGCTTTTGTGGATACTGCTTATGTACGTCCATGTGGTCATTGATATAGCGGTTACGTTTTTGCATAAAGCCTTTTACGTTTGATAAAGAGGGTCGTGGTGAGGTTTTCTTAACTAGGAGACACCCAGATGTTGGGATCTCTTCGGTGATGCAGGTGGAAGACTTACCCAGCCTCGCCATAGGAGACGTATGATAGTTGTTCATAGGTTCTTGATAAGCCTAGTTGGCTTCTATTGGGTAACTGATTGTATGCAGTGGAGTCAGTGATTCACTATGCAGGAAAACATGTCAGTACTTGCAGTTTTCTCATATTTTGACACTGGTCATAGACTCATTTTGCAGAGGATACTCTAGCAAAATTCTTCTAGATTTCTGGTTTTGACAACTATACAGTGGTCGATTCACTTCTTGATACACTTATTCGTTGGCGTTTGGACTCTTCTAGCTCCATTATCATTCTATTCAGTTCTCTACCATCATGTCCTCAGAGGTCTCAGACACATCCGGTGGATCAGGATCTAGTGCTAGCATTCCGAGGAGGAGCTATAACTTGCAGGGCAAAGACCATTTTGAGATTCGAAAATTTGCTGGCACAAACTTTTCTCTATGAAAGAATGAGATTAAAGATGTGCTGATTCAAAGGAGGCAATGGAAGCGAGTAAATGGAATTTCAAAGAAGCCTGTTGACATGGATGAAGATGATTGGGATGAGTTAGATGAAATGGCCAGATCTACCATTCGTTTGCACCTGGTAGATAATGTTTACTTTACAATATTAGACTGTGAAAGTTTAGAGGAGCTTTGGAAGAAGTTATGCAATACATATGAAAAAGAGACAACATCAAATAAAGTCTATCTGATGAGAGAATTATATGAACCTTTGTATGAAGGACACAGATAGTGTTGCTGCTCATCTAAATGAGTTTGATGCTATATTCTCTCAGTTACAGGCTCAGAAAATGGATATGGATAATGAAATGAAAGCAATATTGTTGTTATGCACCTTGCCATCATCATGGGATATGTTTGCACAACTATTAGCAATAGTGCACCTGGTGATAAACTTGTCTATGATGACATATGTGGAGCACTCTTGAGTGAGGAGATTCACAAAAAATCTATGGTTGACACTCAGAGTGGAGATGCATATAATGTTCGTGATTCTTACCAAGGAAATAATCAACAACGTGGCAGGAGCAAGAACAAGGAAAAGAATGGTCAACAAAATAAGAGTAGAAGTAAATCAAGGAAGAGGGATATCGAATGCCATTATTGTCATAAGAAAGGACACATGAAGAAAGACTGTTATGCATTAAAGAATGCTAAAGGTAAAGGACAGAATGTTGATGGGCATGTTAAACAGTTACCAGCACCATCTACTTCGATTGTGAAGATTGAAGAAATTAATGCTATTATTGATGATGCTGATGTAATCTTCTCACTAGAGTTTCTACATGCGATCGGCGCTAGACATCTTGGATAGATCGCTATTCTTCTAACGTGGCCAGCAGTGTTCGATTCCTGTCTATAACAACATCATGTGCGAAGGAAATTTTAGCTTTAGCTTTTGCTTTATTAAAAGCTCATGGTGGACAACAGTGGGAAAAAAACGCGTTTTTCTTTATGCTTTTTGGACAACGAATACGGACAGCGAAGGTGACATGATCGCATAGCTTTATTCAATATGTGCTTTATTATGAGCTTTTTAAGGCTCAACAAATGCTATATTAACAAATTGTCAAGATCAACAGTGGCCTCTTTGGCTTTCTCTTCACTTTCTACTTCCAGTTTGTGGTATGCCTCGCGTAATTCTTGGTATCGAGTATTCAATGAGGCATTCTCAATCGACAATGAATTAAGCTGTGATTGTAAGTCGTTGGTTGTCCTCTACAGCTGCTGATAATTATTTCCAAGAGATGTGAACTCATCTCTTACTTGTGTCATACACGTGAACGTCTGTCGAAATGCTGTGTCTATGGTGGGTGATAATATTAATGGTGTGCTAAGTGAAGATGCAGTGGGTGTAGATGCAAAGGGAACAGGGAATGGGGGTGGGAAAGTGGATGCTGTGGTGATTGTGGAAAATTGTGGTGTGCTTAAATATTGTGGTGCCACAAATGAAGTGAGTGGAGGTGCAGTGGGTGGTGATATATCCATATCGCTAGATGTGGTGTCGAGCGCAGTGACTGTGAATAGTGGTGTGATCGTGGGTAAGTGTGGGTGTAAATACAGGATTTACAAAGGTAGAAGAGTAATTTACAGAGGGGTTGTCTTGGACGGCTTGGTGGGAAGGGGAAAGAGGGGTTACGGTGGGTCGGGGAGGTGAGACTGGGGAGAAGGTTAATGGAGGTGGGAATGGGAAAAGGGGTCTTGGAGGTGTGGGGAAGGATGGAAAAGATGGATGGAGAAAGGGGTTGGATAGAAAGGTGGATGTGTTAGGGACGGTAGACTAGGTCGAGTGGGTGCGGGAATTGTGGGATGAATGGGTGTAAGGACGACTTCTGCTACTCCGTCGGGGAAGGAGGATGTTGTTCTGGGAGAAGGAGGGTGTATGGGGGAGACTGGATGGATGGGAGGTGAAGGAGGAGCAGTTGGGGTGACAGTACTTTGGTAACTGTGGTGGTATGTACAGTGGTAGCACGGGTTGGGGAATCTACGAGGATGGCTTCTTCTGCCAAAGAGCCTTCAGGGACGAGACGTGCTTCCCTGGCCTGTTCTGAAGATTGACCGCCGGTGGGTACCCGAATGTATTCACCAGGTTTGGTTAGTAGGCGGATTCTATGAGGATCATACTGCGGTAGCGGTTTTCTCTGCAAATATCTTAAGGCTTCAGTGGGTCCAACTGATTTGACAAGCTCTCTAAAACCTGTGATGTATACGTCTTCGAACCCGCCCGAGACAAGCTCTTGTTCTATGAGGGTTTGGCTCTCTTCGTCAGTCAACTTCTTACACGCCCAAACCTTTTCCATAGTACAGTATAACTTTTTGATGGCTAGTGTATAAGCTGCTGCTTCGAAGGTTTCTTCTTCGTGTGTGCTTGTGTCACCTTGGGTGTCGGTTTGTTGTCCTTGTTCGTCTGTTTGCACATGTTCTTGGGATTCATGTGTGCCCTGAGTGGCTTCGTCATCGCCTTCATCTTCATCGGTTTCTGTTCTTTCTTCCTCAGAACTGGACACTACTTGTCCTTGTGGTTGATCTTGCGGTGTGGTAGGGTAGCTGGGCCGCTTGTATTCTTGAGAGAAGATCTGACCTTTTGAAAACTGAAATTCATTCGAGAAGGCATCCTGCATTTCAAAATCAAAGGTTGTATCCAATGGCTCTGCTTCCATGTTTGGTATCGGAAAAGAGAAAGCTTCCGCACCAATAGTGGTGGGAACTTTTGCTATAGTGGTGGCAAGTCCTGGGACGGTGGCTACTTGAGGAGTGACTGTGCTAGTGGTGGCCTTCATTATAATCGGTCTTGAAACCGTATGCGAATAGGCTGTACAGATGGAGTGGCTTCTGTCGGAGACTGCTCTGGAGAGGGTTGTGGTGAGGGTGATTCTGGCACCTGAAGGCAGGGGATAGTTCCTCTCATTCTCTTTCCTGCTCTTCCTTTGCTGGGCTTCCTAGCTTTCTTTGTTGTTCCTTTAAATGCTTTCAGCTCCTCACTTGTCATTGCTCGCTCAATCGGCAAGTCATATGCTAAGCACATATATACAATTCTAGTCAGTGCACAACATCCATTGATGACTTTCTTTCTTTCCCATCTATGTTGTGCTAAATACATCTTATCAATGATCCAGCTAGCTAGATCAACTGTTTGGGGTACAATACAAGATAAATACATACCGAACCATATTCGTTTGTGAGGCATTGTGAATCTGTCCTGAGCGGGGAAAGCAAAATGCTGCATACATATCCGCAGTGGTTTTGAAAGCTCACATGTGATCGCCAAAATCTCTTCCCACTTAGTGACATCCCCACGTTTCATAGGGTCTAGAACTAACCTTTCTCGCTCTGTGGGCGTGTGGGTTCCATGAATCTTGATGGCAGCTCGAATCAAATCTTTAGAAAGATAAAATTTTTTATATGGTGGATCATTCACTAAAGATGGCAAAATAAAAGTTCCGGGCAGGTCCTTATTCTCCGAAGCTATCAAAGTGGTGATTAGGTAATAGCATCTGTAGAAGTCAGGTTTAGGCAAAGGGTCACTGAAATACTCTGTGAAGCCGGCTCTTGCCCAAACATATGTTAAGTCTGGCGGTGAAGCCATCGGATGGGGTTCAGTAAGTAAATCACTAATAGTAGCCCTGGGTATACTGGTTCCAGCTTCAGATGGTCCTTCTTCAGTTTGCATCATGATTGACGTGCTAATGGAAAAGATCTGCTACGAAAGATTAGCACATTAGTATGGAAATTAATTATGATCCCATTAAGGTGAGACCGCAATCCCTTTCCATAGCCGATGTGTAACCTGTGTAGCCAAGTGTTGTGATGTGATTGATGCAATGCTTCTTGCAGATCTAGTGCAGGTCTATAGACACCTATATGTTTTCAGATATTGCATGCAATTCTTTGATGAGATGTTATTACAGGTGATGTTGGGTTATAGTGTGTGGATTTATACAAGGTTCAGTCATGAATGAGTTATTACACGGTTGTAGATTAGTCTGGGTGGTAGTTATGTTAGACAAAGGGTTAGGAGAAGACTTCTGGATACGTTTCGGTATCCACTTCCTAAGAGTTTGTTATCGGGTGATAGGTCGCTGCGGAGGGGCAAAAGTTGAGATCGGAGGTGGTGGTGTTGAGGGTTGAAGAGATTTCTGAGGGGTGTATATTACAAGGCTTGAGGGTTGAGCTATAATACACTGTTTGGGTACCCAAATCTGCGTGGTTGTGGGTCGGTTCATAAGGTACTTCTTGGCGATCCAAATTTGTCGAGTGTTCGTGCTTGAAGAAGAAGGTCGAGTAGACTTTGAATACTGACTCTGATTTGTCTTTAACTTCTTTGTATCAATGTCTGCGTTGTTGAAATCAGTCGGTGCTTTCTGTCCTTTTGGCACCCATATCTGTCTCGTGCCGCTTGCTTTGTAATGCTTGTTGAGAGTGATGGATGGATGCACTCAGGAAATCAGTTGGTGCTGCAAAACCTGCTTCACACCTGCCCTCTTTTCACTTCTGATATGCTTAGTACACAAGCTTAGCTTCCTAATGACATAAAGAAACTATATATGTGCTTTGGAAATGATTTGGGTAATGACCAAATCAAAACAGGTAACTTGGTACTTCACAAATCAAGCAAAACCTTCTATTCCTGTAGTGATACCTGCTCAGACTTTTACTCAGTGTGTCCAGCACACTTAAAATTGGAACAATTCCTTTTGGGAGTATCAATGTACCTTAGTAAGCTACCAATCACAAGTAGAATCACTTCAATTGATAAAGTATGCACTGAGAAATAAGTTTAGCAAAATTATATCTACCCCCGATTTTTCAGGAACTCTGCAGACAAATACCAGTGTGCACCTCGACTTGAGTTTCTCCCAAATGGCTGAATGGAATCCTTTGAAATTTTGTATGCTTGTAGTAGACTTTGAGCTGGTTCCAATGAGCTATAGAACACTTGATTTGGTTCAGTAGATCCAGAGCAATGCTTCTTTGAAGTTGACAGACTTGGAGTAGGTGACTCAGACAAAACAGAGATGATGAATGTATACTTCTATTGATATATGTGTTTGTACAATCTCATTAGCTTGGCAAGCACAGCTAAATGAGGTAGTGTGATGTTGGGTATAGAGTAGCCCTCACACACAATGAGTTACAAGGAAAATATGCCTCGGGGAGTGAGCTAGAATGGGAGTCTAACCCGCGACTTTTTCAGTACATCCTTTATAGGAGTTTGGTCTTTATTTGAATTTGAAATTCAAACTTAGGCTCCCTTGAATCTCTCCTCTAAAAGTAGGGAGATATTCTCTCAATCTCAACATCCAAAAATCCACGACTCTAGTGGTAGGTAAGTGACTTAAAGTGATTACAAACAAATGTCAAGTCACTTAGACTTTTACAAGGGGTAAACAAGTAAGATCATATAAGCATATGTTCACATGAGCCTTGCTTTTGATTGAAACCTTGATAAACCTTTATCCATGCTAGTCTTCCATAAGTCTAAGGGTTCAAGCCAATGTGTGTAGGCTTGTTTGCACCAACAGCTCCCCCTCAAGCCAAACACTTTGGCTTAAGTCTTCTTCTTCATTCTTCAATTACTTCCTGCAATCCAATCATAGATTTGAATCTTCCTAGCTTGTTTCCATCCAATGCCTTGGTAAGTAAATCTGCACATTGCATATTAGTAGAAACATATGTCAATTGAATCTCTTTACTTAACAATTTCTCTCTCACATAGTGGTAATGAACCTCTATGTGTTTGGTTCTGGCATGATAAATTGGATTTGCTGCAAGGTGAAGAGAGCTAGTGTTATCTCCAAATATGATAGGTGATCTTGTGAATAGACCTAACTCTGTATATAGAAGCTTCAACCAGATAGCTTCTTGAGTAGCATTTGCAAGTCCTCTATACTCTGCTTCAGTGGATGACAATGCCAATGTAGGTTGCTTCTTAGCTGACCAAGAGATAGGCTTATCTCCTGCAAAACAAATGTATCCTGAGGTGCTCCTCCTATCATCCTTGCATCCTGCCCAATCTGCATCTGAATAGACTTTAATATCAATGTCTGATGTGTAAGGAAAATACAAACCATGACTTTGAGTTCCCTTGAGGTACTTCAAGATCTTCTTGGCTGCCTCTAGGTGAGGTACTCTAGGTTTGTGCATGAATTTACTAAGCACACTTACTCCATATGCTATGTCAATTCTAGTCAAGGTAGCATAGTTCAAACTACCCACCATACTTTGGTATCCTGTAATGTCTTTGATTTCTTCTCCTTCATGAGCACTTAGCTTTTGGTTAACCTCCATTGGAGTAGTAGACACCTTGGCATCCTGCAAACCAAACTTCTTGACCATATCCTGTACATACTTCTTTTGAGTGATGTATATACCTGAGTTTGTGTAGATCAATTCAAGACCTAGAAAATATTTTAGTAATCCAAGATCACTAATCTTGAATTCTTTCATCATCTGACCCTTGATGTGTCTAATCCCATTGACATCATTACCTGTGATGATGATGTCATCAACATAAACACATAAGTAAATTACCTCTGTACTACTTCTCTTTATGAATAGAGAAGTGTCTGCTTTGCTCATCACAAATCCTTGGTCTTGGAGGTAGGTGGTCAATCTGTAGTTCCATGCTCTAGGTGCCTGCTTCAAACCATACAGAGCCTTCTTCAATTTACAAACATAATGTACCTTTCTTGGATCTTCATAGCCAGGTGGTTGTGACATGTAGACTTCTTCAGATATCCATCCATTTAGGAATGCATTCTTCACATCCAATTGGTACATGTTCCAATTCTTGGATGCAGCTACACTCACCAATACTCTGATAGTTGGCATCTTGGCCACAGGAGAAAATGTCTCCTCATAATCAATGCCTTGGGTTTGTGCAAAACCCTTGGCTACCAACCTAGCTTTGTACCTGTTAATAGTTCCATCTGAATTCTTCTTCAATTTGTAGATCCATCTGGATCCTATTACCTTCATAGTATCCTTCTTGGGTACCAAGTCCCAAGTATCACTCTCTTGGAGGGCTTCTATCTCCTCATCCATGGCTTCTCTCCATTCTGGCTTTGTAATTGCTTCTTCATAGGTACCTGGTTCTTCATTCAACAAGTCTTTTGCAAGATATACAGAATGTTTAGTTACAAGTGATGTGTCATACCCAAATCTGATAGGTTTCTTTTTCTCTCTCTGAGATCTTCTCATAGCTTGAGTAGAAGTTTCTGCCTTGTCCTCCAATTGCTTCATCTTCATCTTTCCTTTGGATTTCCAAGCCTTGAACTCTTCAAGGTTGATGGTATCATCATCTGAGCTTGAATCTTCTTGCTGAGTTGGCTCTTCTTTGGTAAGCTTTGGAGAATCTTCCTCCATGTCATAGGGTAGACTCACTTTCCTGCATTCATTCTCATACCATGAGTCATTCTCATCAAATATGACATCTCTGCTTACCTTGAACCCTTTGTTTGTGGGATTGTAGAATCTGTATCCCTTTTGGTTCAAATCATAACCAATGAAGATACATTTCTCTGCCTTTGGGTCTAGCTTTCCTCTTACCTGTGAGGGAATATGCACATATGCTACACATCCAAAGATTTTGCAATGATCTAGAGAGGGTCTCTTACCATGCCATGCTTCATAAGGTGTCATGCCATCAAGTGATTTGGATGGCAACCTATTGATGAGGTAAGTGGCAGTGGACACACTCTCTGCCCATAGGTAATTTGGTAATTTTTTCTCATTGAGTATAGACCTAGCTGTTTCCACTATAAGTCTATTCCTCCTTTCTGCTACCCCATTTTGTTCTGGTGAGTACCTTGTAGTGATCTCTCTCTTGATGCCTCTTTCCTGCAAGAAATCTTCAAACTCATTGGAGAAGTATTCTCCTCCACCATCTGATCTTAGCCTCTTCAAACTTCTACCTGTTTGATTCTCAACAAGTGCAAGATACCTCTTGAAACAATTAAACACTTCATCTTTATGCTTCATAAAATATAAAATGGTCCATCTGCTATAGTCATCAATGAAGGACACATAATACCTTGAACCAGAAATGGAAGGGTCCTTGCTAGGTCCCCAAACATCTGTGTGTACCAAGTCTAGGTAGTCTTCATGCATGAAACCTTTCCTTGAGTAGGGTAATCTGTGAGACTTACCAAATTGACATGATCCACATTTGTAAATCATGTGTTGCTTGGATACATTAGGTATCCCAAGCACACACTGATCCCTGCACATTTGCTTGATAGTCCTTTCACCTATGTGCCCTAGTCTTTTATGCCATATCTCTAACTCTGAGAGTGTCTGATCCTTATAATTATACAAAGCAATATTTTTTGTATCTTCTAGCTCAAATGTAAATAATCTACCTGATTTCTCCCCTTTGGCTATCCTTCTGAATCCTTGTTTTGGGTCCTCCACATATGCTCCATGTTGTGTGAATCTGACCTGCAAACCTTTCTCCACAATCTGACCAACACTCATCAAATTCTTAGTTATTGTTGGTACATAGAGTACCCTGCTTAATAGGTTCTGATTACCATCACATGTCTTCACATTTCCAATTTTGACCACAGAGTGTTTAGTGTCATCACCTGTTTGTACCTGATGTTTGCCCTTGGGCTCTTCCAAATCAGAAAGTAATGCCACATTGCCAGCTACATGGTTAGAACATCCTGAGTCAATGTAAAATAAATGATCATCATTTGTACCTATCTTGGAGGTCATATTCATGATCAATAGGGAGTCATCCTGCTCCTCTGTGTAGTTGTTGTAATCTCTTCTATTTCTGAATCCACCTTGGTAGCTTCCATTGTGGTTGTTGTTGTAATTATTGTTGTATTGGTTGTTGTACCCATTGTAGCTTTGATGTTGGTTGAATCTACCTCTTCCTTGAGAGTATCCACCTCTTGAGTAGCCTCTTCCTCTCTGATTTTTGTAGTTCTTGTAGCATTCATCTGTGGTATGATTAGACAACCCACAGATGTTGCAAGGTGATGAGTTGTAGCGTCTCCCCCTACCTGACTTACCTCCTCTGCCTCTTCCTCTAGATGACCTACCTCTCCCTGCATAATTGGCTTGAGAGGTAGAGCCTTCTTCATCCTGTTTCTTCTTGCCTTTATCTTTAACTTTCTTATCAGTAAAGAGAGCAGAGGGGTTATTACCTTTTGATTGATCTCCAGCTTTAGTGAACTTTGCTTCATGTGTAAATAGTTGACCCATGAGTGTTGTGAGATCAGGGGTATGCATGTCCATGTAGAGGTCCATTGCAGTGGTGAAACTTTCCCACTTGTCATCTGCCTTGAGTCCATTTGTCACTTGCCTGACTATTTGCTCCTCTTCAATTTCCTCTCCAATGCTTGCTAGTTGGTCTGCCACATCTTTGATCTTTGTCACATAATCTGAGACTGATTGCTTGGACTGCTTTCTAAGTGTTGTGAACTCTATCCATAATTGATTCTTCCTAGCCCTTGTGTTGGAAGAAAAGTAATTTGACAAGGTTTCCCAAGTCTCTTGGGAAGTCTTACAATTTCTTACATGAGGTAAAAGAAAGTCAGATATAGAGTTTAAGAGATAAGACCTTGCCAAAGCATCCTTTGCACACCATTGGTTAAGTCTTTCATGCTCATCCTTTGTAGGTAGTCCTCTAGTCTTGAATGAGGGCAACTCCTCATCTCCTGATATGTATCCAAATAGACTTCTCCCTTGTAGATATGTCTTCATTCTCAATGACCAAGCTTGATAGTTGTTTCTGTCCAATTTGTCAATGAAGGAAGGGAAACCATCACCCATGATTACCTTCTATTGCTCTGATACCACTGTTGAGAGTGATGGATGGATGCACTCAGGAAATCAGTTGGTGCTGCAAAAACTGCTTCACACCTGCCCTCTTTTCACTTCTGATATGCTTAGTACACAAGCTTAGCTTCCTAATGACATAAAGAAACCATATATGTGCTTTGGAAATGATTTGGGTAATGACCAAATCAAAACAGGTAACTTGGTACTTCACAAATCAAGCAAAACCTTCTATTCCTGTAGTGATACCTGCTCAGACTTTTACTCAGTGTGTCCAGCACACTTAAAATTGGAACAATTCCTTTTGGGAGTATCAATGTACCTTAGTAAGCTACCAATCACAAGTAGAATCACTTCAATTGATAAAGTATGCACTGAGAAATAAGTTTAGCAAAATTATATCTACCCCCGATTTTTCAGGAACTCTGCAGACAAATACCAGTGTGCACCTCGACTTGATTTTCTCCCAAATGGCTGAATGGAATCCTTTGAAATTTTGTATGATTGTAGTAGACTTTGAGCTGGTTCCAATGAGCTATAGAACACTTGATTTGGTTCAGTAGATCCAGAGCAATGCTTCTTTGAAGTTGACAGACTTGGAGTAGGTGACTCAGACAAAACAGAGATGATGAATGTATACTTCTATTGATATATGTGTTTGTACAATCTCATTAGCTTGGCAAGCACAGCTAAATGAGGTAGTGTGATGTTGGGTATAGAGTAGCCCTCACACACAATGAGTTACAAGGAAAATATGCCTCGGGGAGTGAGCTAGAATGGGAGTCTAACCCGCGACTTTTTCAGTACATCCTTTATAGGAGTTTGGTCTTTATTTGAATTTGAAATTCAAACTTAGGCTCCCTTGAATCTCTCCTCTAAAAGTAGGGAGATATTCTCTCAATCTCAACATCCAAAAATCCACGACTCTAGTGGTAGGTAAGTGACTTAAAGTGATTACAAACAAATGTCAAGTCACTTAGACTTTTACAAGGGGTAAACAAGTAAGATCATATAAGCATATGTTCACATGAGCCTTGCTTTTGATTGAAACCTTGATAAACCTTTATCCATGCTAGTCTTCCATAAGTCTAAGGGTTCAAGCCAATGTGTGTAGGCTTGTTTGCACCAACAATGCTGATACTGCTGCTTTCTTTGTTTCGTCTGATATTGTCGTCGGTTTGGGTTCCTTTGTCGTGGTTGACTCCTTTGTGGTTGAGGTTGAGAGGTCGGATGGACACTCTACTTTGGAAAAGAAAGGAGGTCCAACACTTGCGAAACCTACCCATTAGGAAGTGCTCCGTTTTGTACTTTTAATCTAGGCCAGTCCGTAGTAAGTGTGGAAGGATGGGCACCGCAGGTGATAGTGTCCATTGGTCCGCCGATGTAACCCTCCTAGCCCATCTGTTGGGTGATTACCCCTTCTAATTTGCAGGAAGCCCAAGGGAAAATCTCCTGACGTCCTTCTTATTGACAATTGTCCATCACCAAGCCCGCATGGGTTGGTGTAGACGTAACGTGACTGATCTTACCAAAGATCTTCCGGTCTTCCGTCGCATGCATTTCATAGGGTCAAGGGCTACAAACCTCAGTCGGAATGCCATTAGGGAAGTCAAGCGTTATCGCTCGCTTTTGATCTAAGGTTCCAATCTGTAAGGATCCTTGTCTAAGATTTAGGTCCACTGAGTGATCGTATAGCCAATCTTGGCCAAGGATTAGGGGTTCTATCAGGTCATCATCATGGCACACTAGTAGCTTTACTATCATGCTCACTTTGTTTATGAGGATAGGAAGGTCCACCTCACCAATGCAAGGGGTTTCCATGCCTCCTAGCCCTATGAGGTATGCCTCAATTGGCCGCATTTCTATTCCTGAATCCTTATAGTGGGACCATCTAATCGCACTCGTCGCAGCACTTGAATCAACTAAAGCCCTGAGCTCTTGGCAAGGGTTGTCGTGCTCTAGCCTGACTGTAATGAATGGTCTCTTGTCCACTATGCTAGGATGAGTGGTTGACTTTACTTGACACATGGCCATGGGGTATCTGGGTGATGTTTCCAGATGGTTATAATGTTCTCTCCCTAGTCCTTGTCTTCTTAACTTTATGCGCTTAATGCGTTCTATAGCTTCTGCCTGAGCTTCAACTCGTATTCTATTTTCTTCCTCCTTACGCTTCTTTGCCAACGTGAGTCGTCTAAGCATATCCTCAGTAAGAGGTTCTTGGTATAGCCTGACTCTACAACCACTAATGTAATTAGGCATTATATCTCCTTCTAAGGTGGCTAATTGTACTGCTCCACTTGTCGAGAGTCTGTTAATGATCATAGGTCCATAACCTCGCTTTTCTAACTTCCGTGCGTGCTGTTTCAGAGTATATACTAGAACTAAATCTCCTTCTTTCAAGCCTTTATCTTTCACATGTGCATCAAAATATGCTTTCTGTCGCTTCTTTGCTGCGTATATTCCTGCTGCTGCTTTCAGCCTGGTTTCTCCTAATCGTTCCAAGTCCATTATTCTTGTTGATAATTCATGGCCGGTCCACTGATGTTCTTGTGCAACCTTAAGGGTCGGTATCAAGGAGTCCAAAGGAAGCACATCATTCTGACCAAAAACCATCTGAAAGGGAGTTGCATTGAGTACGGTCTTGTAGGCCACTCGATATTCCCAAACAACATGGTGTGACTGTTTGTCCCAATCTGAACGTTTGTTGTTCACGAGTTTTGTCAGTACGTTACAAAGGATCTTGTTCGTGCTTTCAGCCTGACCATTGGCCTGAGGATGATATGGTGCGGATTTCGTGTGAATCACCATAAAATCCTGTAACAAATATTCAATGACTTGGTTTCGAAAGTGAGTTCCTCGATCGCTCACTAACTCTATAGGCAATCCATATCTTGTAAAGACATTTTCAAATAAGAATTTTGCAATCGTGTGTGCATCATTCTTTTTTGTGGCTTTTGCCTCTACCCATTTGGTAAGATAATCTGTCGCAACAATAATGTATTCAGCATGTGTACCTTTTGCAGGGGGGTTAATGGGTCCTACAAAGTCTATACCCCACTTAGAAAATGCACGTCCGCCCATCATGGGTTTCAATGGCATTTCATCTCTGCGAGTAGGAAATTGAGTTCTTTGGCACACATCACATCTCTTTACATAGGTATGTGCATCCATGTGAAGAGTGAGCCACCATAATCCTACAAAGAGGATGGCTTTGATTATCCTATCCGGTCCAAAATGACCTCCTGCAACACCTTGGTGTGCAGTCTCTAGTATGCTCAAGTAATCGCTTTCATGAACACACTATCTTAGGTATCCGTCTCGTCCTTGTTTGTATAAATTATCGCCAATAAGTGAATAGTCTTGAGCTTCCTGCTCTAGACTTTGTTATCGCGCTAAAGTCATTCCTTGAGGGAATGTTTTCGTCCTCAAGTATGTCACTAAAGGTTCACTCCAGTCTGGTGTGAGAGACACGTGATATAATGTAGCATGTTCTACTGGCGGTCTTTCACAACAAACATGGCAATCTTTACACCACTTGTAGATGTCTGCTTCCATCGAAGGCCAATATACTCCTAGTCTATGCAGAGTCTGCAAAGTACGATGTTTCGAATGATGTTGCTTTAGTGCACCTATGTGTGCTAATTGCAACCAATTCGCATGTTCTGATTCATCTACACAACAAGCAAGAATCCTCTGATTATCCTGTTTATATATGCTTCCTGCTATGATTTGATATCTTTGAGATTTGTTAATCTCTCCTTCCTTGATCCTTATCCTAGGATTCTTAGGTCCATACGTGAGAATAGGGACTATTGACTTAGCCCATTCTGGTGCTATCTCAAGGTTAAACAAATACGCATCGGGTAACTCATCCACTACTCCTTGAGGAGCTTCTCCTGTGGTTAATCTTGAAAGGTGGTCAGCTTTGAGATGTTGTTGGAAGTATACGAGAAGAGGCAAGTACGAGCATACAAGCAGATCTAGCACTAAGGCAACCCTTTATTTTTTTCAAAACCCTTACACCATTTAAAAGTGATTCTCATCACTAAAAACCCTTGTAAATACCATTTTCACCTTTTTGTAGCTCCATTTTGTACAAGCCGAGGAGTCCTCGAGCTTGAGGAGCCTTAGAAGTAGTTGCCTACCGATTTTTGTATTTTTTAGACCTCGTTTGAGCCCTCAAATAAGCCCTGGAACCTAATTTTTAACTAGGCCGAACACTAGGTCTGGACAGAGCCAAAGCTAGTCAAAAACTATAAATAGAGCTAGAGAGCTCATTTTTGGGCTAGCTTCTTGTAGTTTTGAGCTTGTATGAGAACTTTGTTGCAATAGAAGTGATTCCATTGTCTTACTCTCTTTGTTCTTGCCGTGTGTGTGCGTGTGCGTGTATGTGTGTGCATGCTTGTGTGCTTCTCACTCATGCACTTGTGCTTCCACTTGCTCGTGGTCTTCATACCATCCTCACGTCTTCCCGGATTGACATTAAAGGAGGTGCTACTCATCACTGAGCTACACCAAATTTTGGCGCCGTTGCCGGGGATTCGAGCTTTGAGGACGAGCGTGTGATGGTAAGACGTAGAGAGGACGCGTTGGAATGGTAAGTAGTCGGTAAATTTCTGATTTTTCTCCATCTCCATCTCCATCTTCACCTCCTTCTCCATCTCCACCTCCACCTCCTTCTCCACTACATATTCCCTCTTCCTTGTCATTCCCCTCATTGGTTGTGTGCGAGTTTGAGAGAGAGCGAGTGTGTGTTCTTGTTTTGTGTGTTTTTGCATGTTTCTTGCAGGTTGCAGCTCCATCATCATCTCCAGCAAGCTCAGCAGGTACGGAATCTATCTGCACAGTCCCCGAGGCGTTGAGCTCGAGCTATCGCGACACTCCGAAAACTTCACCCAATCACAATTCTGAGTGCACCACGACACTGCGCAGGCCTAGAGCTCCCAGGATCACTAGACAGAACAGAAAAATTCACCATATCCCGAGCTATCACGACACCTCGAGGTATCGCGACACTCACGACCTATCGCGACACCTCACGACCTATCACAACACCTCACGACCTATCGCGACACTTGGGAGTATCGCGACACTCACGACCTATCGCGACACTCACGACCTATCGCGACACCTCACGACCTATCGCGACACGTCGACCCGACCTATCGTGACACTTCGACCTATCGCGACACTTCCCACCTATCGCGACACCTCCCACCTATCGCGACACCTCGACCCGACCTATCGCGATACACGGCCTTTAACACATGAAAAATTTAGGGTTATTTTTGAGTGAATGGAAGGGTAGTTGAGATTAATTTTAGGCACCTTGGTATAATTTTAGAACCTTGGAACTGGGCAAAAGACCTAGAAACCAGAGAGGGATCTCCTGAACCCTGAGAGCCTGTTTTGACCCTTTAGTGCTTGAATGGTCATAACTTGACCATACGAACTCCGATTGATGAGATTTTGGTCTCGTTGGAAAGCTCATATGCGGAGTTTTAGAACATGTATTTTTAAGTTGACCTTTAGGTGGAACTAGGTGGTCCTAAGATTGAGGGGGTACAGTGAGTTACTCCAGGGGGACTGCAAACATTGATGTGTGTCTTTCAATTACTTGTGGTAATAGAGCTATACTGACTGGTGAGCTTTTGCAGGAACATTGTGTGCACTCAAGGCAATCCAAAGCAAACTAGCAAGGGTGAGTACCAAGCTTGGGAGAAGGCTTCCTGGCCTTGTGTAGCAGTCTGGTCAACCAGCTAATTGAGGTTGGAGGATCTCTCAACCCTCCTTTGTCAATTCCTAGCCTAGGCTAAGTACGACTTAGGTGTGGTAATTAATTAGGGCAACGTTAGGCACGAATCAAGTCCAAGAGTATTAATCAACCAAGTGCAAGAATTAAGTAGGTCTTAAGTGCGAAAACTCTAAGGGACAAAAGGTAGACTGGAATCAATCACTTATCAAGTGCGGAAATTCACTTAAGTACTCCTGACGATGCGATTTCAGACAAGACCATAAACATAATATTCAACTCAAAAGAACAAAGTGATTGGTGCAAATTAACCTGCAACGAGAGTGTGCTTAGGTCCAAGGGGGTAGATAAATCAGGCATATGAACCTTAGATCAGGCAGACACTTAGGCCGAGACAGACAAAGCCTCAGATCTTCTGAAGCTAGTGTCAATCACACTGCCAGGTCTTGGGCCCAACAGTTGAGTGATTACCCATACACTCCCAGATCAGAAACAAGTGATTCTGAGATGTCCTATCACATGGAGAGACCAGTAGGTAGTTCAGGGTTGGCTTATCTAGAAAAGCCAGAAGGACCATACAAGACTCAACTGGAATACATCAGGACTAATCGTCTAGGTGCTCGCATCTATGAAGATGGCTTGAGAAGATCGGTAGTCCAGATTAAGAACCCCGATCAACCCCATGGATTAGACCACCCGGTAGTCAAGTTTGAGAATGGAGCATACCTAGATAAAGAGGGGACTATATATGTAGTCACCACTCTTCCTGATAGAACTGATGAGTGTGGAAATGTGATTGCTGAGACCGACATGGGTGATATAGAGCAAGGGAACTTAGAGAAAGAGCCAAGAACCCCCCGTGGTAAATCTGGCTTGACCAGAATCATGACTCCAGAGTGGATTCCACAGGATAATAAAAGCATAGATCTGCTTTTAAACCGAGAAACCGATGAGGCTTTTTGGAGATATAAATCTGCTCAACCTCAGGAAGTGAGTGCCCTCACAATCTATGAGTTTAAAGACCCTGATAGCCCAGGCCAAGTAACCTACCTAGACAATGCATCAGAGAGAATCTTCATGGTCACCGAGCATGGCAGACATGCCTACACATGGAAGGGTGAATTTGTTTTTCCCCAACTAAGGTCTAATGTGTCCTTTGGTCATCAAGGAGTTGGGACCTCCCAAGCTCATGGAGCTCAAAGAGATACAAGTAGAGACAAACCTGAGGTAAGTTTTGCCAACTCCCTGGGAAGAGAAAGAACGGGAACAGAAAGGAATAGAGTGGAACCTGAGAGACATAGAATCCCATGGAATCAAAGGAATGCTGACGATTTTCCTTTGCCAAGGCCGAGAGAACACACTAGGACCCTGCGACCAACTCAACTGGTGAAGTCCATGAAGAATTATTTCGATGGCACGGGAGACCCTTATGACCATGTGGCAGAATTTCGGCAAGTATTGAAAGCTGAACAGGTAGAGGACCTATTCACACAATATAATGCTTTTGGTCTAACCCTTAGGAACACTGCCCTTACGTGGTTTCAACCACTAAACGAGAGGCATTTCAGAAACATACACCCTCTTAGAGGCATTTATCATTGAGTTTTCTAAGAGTGGAATCAAGCACAACACTTCCTCACTAATTCATAGCTTCAAACAAACACCTCAAGAGACGGTCAGACTAGCTGGAAGAAGATTTAGGCAGTACCTGGAGAGATGCCCGATGCCAGAGTTACCCACACCAGCCAAACAAGTGGCCTTGCTCTTAGATGGATTGTTGAGCACCAAGCTCAGGTCATATGTGTATCTGAAGGACTCCAGAACGATAGAAGAGTGCGTGCGCATGTGCATAGACATTGAGGACAATCTAGGTGAGGAATTAGAACTATCAAAAATCTATAAGGATTCTGATAGCTCTAGTAGCCTCACATCTGGTCAATCCACATCCATTGAGGAACTTGCAGAGAAGGTAGCTCAAAAACTAGGTGTCTCTAGCAAACAAATTCCGAGATTTGCCCTAGTTAAGCGGTGTTATACTTGTGGCGGTGACCATATGGCAAATGTATGTCCCATTATGGCCCAACCCCAGGCAAATCCTAGTAGCCAATACTGCACCATAGAGCGCAGGTACACCAACCACACTGCACAAGACTGCCCATATAACAAACAAACTGTTAGGCAAAATTACCCTCAGCCATATCCACAACAGGGTAGATACCAGAATCAGTACCCACCACAACAATACAACAGACCACAGCAAACTTATCAGCCACCTTATCAAGGGTAGCAGAGACCTCAACCAGTCCTAGTGCAGCAACCCCCTGCTCCAACCAATGTGATCCCAGTGAAATATGCATCTGCTGAAGAAAATCCGAATAGAGCCATAGTCCCAGTCACCCCATTGCTATCAAACAGTGATCCAAGTGACCATAGTTTTGACTCCACACATATTGATAGCCCACAGGCTTACTACATGCAGTCACCCGAGCATAACGAGTCATACTATTATGAGGACCCAAGTGAAAGTAGTGGGGAACAAGATCTGCCAAGGAAGAAAAAAATCAAGAAAGAGATAAAGCAAGCAAAAACATGATCCATCCCCCACCGAAAGCTTATGTGCCCAATTCCACTGAACCAGACAACCCCCCCTCCCTAGAAAGAATAGAGAATCTAATGGCACAATCACAAAAGGGACTCGCCCCTCAACACCATGACAAGGCTAGTGAAAGAGCAGGTCTTCCTACCCAGAAAGCCTATGTGCCTGAGGCCTACGTGCCTAACTCTACGGAGCCAGACACATCATCTTCTATGAATCGGTTCACACCAGAATTCCTACGAGAGATTCAAGAAGACAAATGGGCTAAAGAAAGTGAAGTCCCTCCTCCCATTGAACTTGTGGATGATGCACACGAGCAATTCCCACAGGACATCCCATCCATTTATGAGGAGCAGGAGAGTGCCCAATCTCAAGAAAGATTAGACTTCGAGTCTAATTCTTTACAAGAACTACCCCATTTCACAGGCCCATGGGAAGCAAAGTCCGCCTGTATGAGAGCACCTACAGTCATGGTAAAAAATGAGGACTCAGTCTTACCTAGGAACACAGAGGTAGTGAAAAACACTAAAGTGCAGTGCAATCTCAAGTTAGAAGAGCTACTCGAGGTTAGACCTGAATTATGGGAACATGTCGCCAAACAAGTACCAACGATAGTGAAACCTCATTCCCAGGTAGGATCACATAGGACGGTGCCAGAGATACCCTTGGATAAGATAGGAGATATGTGTGAAGGTGAAGAAGGGAATACCTATCTTCCCATTACCTACAAGGAGCACACCACCAAGGCAATTTTGGACTCAGGTGCAGGAGTTGCAATTGCCACCACTTCCCTATGGAAGCGTTGGGGCAAGCCAGCACTCAGGCCAACGAGAATGAAATTGCAGATGGCCGATGGTCATATTGAGAGACCCTTAGGATTGCTAGAAAGAATAACTCTCACCACATGTGGGGTTGAGTTTGAGCATACTTTTGCTATATGCGACTTTAGCAAAAACCAAGCCTATGAGATGATTTTGGGAAGGCCATTTATGCGGCAATTGCAAGTAGTCCAGGATTGGGGAACCAATTCCTTGTATTTGCAACATCTAGGTGTTACAACCAAAGTCAATCTTAAGGATTACTCTCATAGAGACATGCCGCCTATTCAATGGAATCCCATCCATAGAGCCAAAGATGAGACTGAGTCTGTGCATTCCATAGGATCCGGATCCTCGTGGATGCATGAAGACACCCACTTATGGATGTGCAAAGTGGCAGTAGAAGAAGATAAAAGAGAAAAAGCCAGAGAGATAGGTGCAAAAGAAACCCGTAGAGCAATCCAAGACCCAGCCTATGCACCTGTAGTTTTTCCAGATGAAGAATTCGAACCTCACGGCTGGGCAGAAATTCTAGCAACCATGGATGTAGCCATCAATGAGGAACAATGGACACCTCACTGTGATGAGGATGGCTATGACATTTCAGTCTTCTCCATAGAGCCAATCATGGGAGAGGCAGTTCTAGAAGAATGCGAACCTAGCCCTGATGCATTTGAGGATGCAAGTGACTCTGATCTAGAGTCAATCATCATGGACCCACCTTTTGCATCAGATGAAGAATACTTCTATGAAGTAGAATTTCAACCCCAGAGGCACGGAGAGCTTACAAATGAGGTGAGGTTAGCCACACAAGTAGCTTCTAAAAGCGGAGGAAAGAAAAGAAAGAAGAAGGAAGTCACTCGGGAGGCAGAAGAATCCTTGTTTGAGGTCCCTGAAAACTTTAAAAAATATGAGATAGATGATAGGAGGGTCATGATAAGAATGCCTAAACGTGAGGCACAAGCAGGAGAAGCCTATGATAGCAAGGAAACTACCAAGAAAATAGTTGTCGCCATCGAGGAAGGAGAAGAAAGATGCACATACATAGGTCATGACCTAAGAGAAGAGGAAGAACAAGAGCTGATAGCCTTGCTAAGAGAATAGCAAGATGTATTTGCTTGGAGTTATAAGGACTTGAAAGGGGTAGACCCTGATATATGTTCACATACAATCCCCATAACCTCAGACGCCAGACCCTCGAAACAGAAGCCCTACACATACAACGATAACTATACTGCTAAGATCAAAGAGGAGATAGATCGACTGGTTGAAGCCGGATTCATCTATGAAATTGAGCACACTGAGTGGGTATCCCCCATTGTAGTGGTGCCCAAGAAAAATGGAAAGCTGCGTGTGTGTATTAACCTTAAAAAAGTTAATGCCGCTACGATTAGGGACAATTATCCGCTTCCTATCACTGAGCATCTACTAGAAAGGGTAGCAGGCAAGGAGGTGTACAGCTTCCTGGATGGGTTCTCTGGCTACAATCAAGTAGCCATTGCACCAGAAGATCAGCATAAGACGGCATTTGCCACAGAGTGGGGTATATTTGCTTTTCGGGTAATGCCATTTGGGCTTACCAATGCACCGGCTACCTTTCAAAGATTAATGTGTCACGTGTTTAAAGAGTTCTTGAGGAAGAATTTGGAAGTCTATGTTGATGATCTTTGCGCTCATTCCAATATTAGACAGACCCATATACCCGAACTCAGACAGATCTTTGATAAATGCAGAGAATATCAAGTCTGCCTGAACCTAGAAAAGTGTGTGTTCATGGTCAGGCAAGGCAAGATTCTAGGACACATAGTGTCCAAGAACGGCATATCCACTGACGAAGAGAAAGTGAGAGCCATAGCAGAACTATCTAGGCCAAGGAATGTCAAAGAAGTTCAAGCTTTCATGGGGCATTGTGGTTACTATCGCCGATTCATTCACATGTATGCTGTCATTGCAAAGCCCATGTACGGACTTTTGACAAATTTTGAGTGGACTAATGAGTGTGAGAACTCCTTCAATGAGCTAAAGAAGCGATTGTGTTCAGCACCAATCTTGACCACACCAGATTGGAGCAAGCCATTCCATGTTCATGTGGATGCCTCCAATTATGCTATTGGATGCGTACTTGCACAACCTACGGGTGAAGGGAACATGGATCTCCCTATTGCCTATGCTAGTAGAAAACTAAATGCAGCTGAACGGAATTATATAACCACTGAGAGAGAAGGACTAGGCATGGTGTATGCGGTTAAAAAGTTTAGACATTATTTGCTTGCAAATAAGTTTAAGTTTTTTACTGATCATCAAGCATTACTATACCTAGTAAACAAACCATGCAACACCGGAAGGTTAGTAAGATGGTTTCTCTTACTAATGGAGTATGACTTTGAGGTTGTGGTAAGGAAAGGTAGGACTCATTTGAGAGCAGACCATCTCTCTAGGCTCACATCCGGAGAGGCCCCACAAGGAGTGTCAGATGACTTACCTGATGCATACTTGTTCAATTTGGAAGTGGTGCCCCAATGGGCCAAGCCCTTAGTGCCAATACTTACATATGGACCTAATCATCCAATAGTAAACACACAGGATAAGGAGGTAGTCAAAGCTCAAAAGTACCACATCATGGCTGGAAGTATGTACAAGCACACGGATCAAGGAATCTTGGCTTGTTGTGTAGAAGAGGACGAGTACACTAAGTGGTTGCAATTAGCACATGTAGGTGCATTAGAGCAACACTACTCAAAACAACGAACCCTACAGACCCTGAGGAGACTAGGAGTGCATTGGCCGACTATGGAAGCTGATGTCCAGAAGTTGTGCAAGGAATGCCCAATCTGCTGCACTAAACCACCTGTGGAACATGCCACTCTTTATCAAGTGTCCATAGTGCCGGATTGGAGTGAACCCCTAGTATCCTTCTTGAGGACGAAAACATTCCCTCAAGATATGACTTTGGCCAGACAAAGAAGTTTGGAACAAGAAGCCTTGGATTACACCATCATTGGTGATAATTTATACAAAAGGGGTAAGGATGGTTACCTGAGACTATGTGCCCATGAAAGTGAATACCTAAAGATCTTGGAAACAGCTCACCAGGGTGTAGCAGGAGGACATTTTGGTCCAGATAGGGTGATCAAAGCAATTCTATTTGCAGGATTTTGGTGGCCCACCCTTCACATGGATGCACATACCTATGTGAAGAGGTGTGAGATTTGTCAGCGAACCTAGTATCCTATACGCAAAGACGAGATGCCCCTGAAGCCCATGATGGGCGGACGTGCATTCTCTAAGTGGGGAATAGACTTTGTAGGTCCTATCAATCCCCCAGCTAAGGGTTCCCATGCTGAGTATATCATCGTTGCCACGGACTATCTAACCAAGTGGGTAGAGGTAAAAGCCACAATGAAGAACGACGCTCAGACAACTGCTAAATTCTTGTTTGAGAATGTATTCACAAGATACGGGCTACCCATAGAGCTAGTTAGTGATAGAGGCACTCACTTATTGAATGAAGTTATTGAAAATCTGCTCCAAGAATTCTTGGTAGTGCATAAGAAGTCTGCCCCCTATCACCCTCAAGCCAATGGGCAAGCCAAAAGCACCAATAAGATCCTATGCAATGTATTGACAAAACTAGTGAACAATAAACGCTCTGATTGGGACAAACAGCTACACCATGCTGTTTGGGCATACCGAGTCGCCTACAAAACGGTACTCCAAGCCACCCCCTTTCAGATGGTATTTGGCCAAAATGCCGTGCTACCTTTGGACTTCTTAATACCTACATTGAAAGTAGCACAAGAGCACGAATGGACGGGTCGTGAACTCTCCTCTAGACTTTTTGACCTTGAACGATTAGGAGAAACAAGACTGAGAGCAGCTGCAGGGATATATGCAGCTAAGAAGAGACAGAAGGCATACTTTGATGCCCATGTGAAGGATAAGGGCTTGAAAGCAGGAGATCTAGTTTTAGTCTACACATTGAAACAACATGCAAGGAAGCTAGAAAAGAGAGGCTACGGACCTATGATCATCAATAGGATCTCCACGAGTGGAGCAGTACAACTAGCCACTTTAGAGGGTGATGTTCTCCCAAACTATATTAGCGGATGCAGAGTCAAGCTGTATCAGGAACCCCTCACTGAGGAAATGCTAAGTCGACTCAATACTGCTAAGCAACGTAAAGAGGAGGAAAAACGAATTCGAGAAGAAGCACAGGCAGAGGCCTTAGAGCGCATCAGACGAATGAAGTTGAGGAGACAAGGGAGGGATCAGCCTATGATTGACACTCAAGAGTCTCCAGGCTATCACATGGCCATGTGTGAGGCTTCAAGTGAACGTACCCATAAGATAGTGGATCGACAACCTTTTGTGACCCTAGAAATAGGACAAAGAGACAGCACAACAAGCGTGAGAGCTTTAATTGATTCAGGAGCAGCCACAAGTGCAGTTCGGCTTTCTTATTGCCAGCAGCTGCAATTGGAGGTAAAACCCCTAGAAGCATATCTGATAGGATTAGGAGGTGTTGAAACCCCTTGCATGGGAGAGGTGGATCTTCCCCTCTACATACAAGAGGTCCTCATGCCAGCAAAAGTGCTAGTGTGTGAAGACGAGGATCTGACCGAACCTCTTGTCTTAGGCCAAGACTGGATCTCAACCTCAACCTAAGAAGTGGACTTCTTCAGGCTTGGGTAGGCCAAAACCGTCTCACGATTGAATTAGAAAATCAAGCACTCAAACCAATAGAACAGGCACCCACTCCTGGTCCCTCCAGGAATCCACATGAAGATAACAATGTTGTTCTTGTCCAAACTTCTATGGTGCAGAGGATTGTCAATCTTACCAAAGGTAGAGGAGTCAATGAGGAGTTCGCAGCGGGGTCAAAGGAGATTCTAAACATGAAGACCAAACACTATACAACACGAAGGAGGCCATTGATCAAGAAGCAGGAGCGCCAACCCGTGCAACACAGAGCACCTCGTGGCGCGAAGCAGATCTGGATACGCAAGGATGGAAAACCCACAACTCTAATAGCAGACTCTCGAGGAGACAACAAACCAGCCACACCATCACGGACACAAGTGAAGGAGTACCCTAGGAAACCTCCTAGGCACACCACATCTATTTGGGTCCCTAAGCGGTCAAGGAAGGCTAGCCCCAATGCTAGACACATATGGCTGCCCAAGGCCTGTTTACGAGCCCAAATAGCTCCAACTCTAGTTACTGGCATAATTCAACACTCTCAAGTCCGCTCGACTAACCGCAGGAACTCTACCTAAAAACCACTCTGACCCACACTCAGTCACATCGAGGAATGCCTGGAAATGGGTACCCAAAAGGTCCCAAATCCATCACAACCTAGTTCATAAACCGTTGCCTGTCTTTAGCTTTAAGAGCTACGAATCCCCTATCAAAGTTTGGAGACCTAAACCATGTATCAAACCCCCTGACCCAATTTTTGTAAATCCATCCATTCTGACATAGGTGCATTCCGAGTCCACTGCGTAACCAAAGTAGGCATCTAGGATGATACTGACCTCTAATCACCACTCACACCTATCACAAGAACTTCATCTCTGACCACTAACCTTCGGGATTGTCATGTTAGTATTGTGAAGGGAACACCATTGCATCCTGTTTCCTATGCAACACTAATATGCCTTTCTTCTTCTAGCAGATAAGCACCCGATTCCCATGGCAGCAGTAGCAGGCACAAGCTCTCAGGCAGGCTCTGGTGCTCAAATCAATTGGGATGCCATGCCGGTGGAGGCCCCACCAACAGCTCGGCCTGAAGAGTTCGCGAATGTGCGGAGAATTCCTATTCCAGATCCACCAAATGGCCTAACCGAAAGAGTAAAAGGGCACTCTCATTGGTTCAATGAAATGCCAGGAGACTTGGGAGACGCAGATCATATATGGGAGTCCAAGATGGAGTGTGGTGGACCTTCCAGTTCTTTTCAAGAGAATTCGAAACCTTACAGAATGCAGCACCACTTCAAGATATCTGGCAAAAAGCAGGATTACAAACTTATTTTAGTGCAGCTCTGCCTAAACCCGATTTCCTCAGGTGCTACTACCTAATTGCCACATTGAAGCCGACAGGTGATAAAGATCATTCAGGCACATTCTGGGTGCCCTCCTTGTCGAATCTGGAGGAAATGAGGAAGTTCGAATTGAATGTTACTTTAATCAGGGAAGCACTTCAGATGTATGGCACGCATGTACCTTCTGACCGCGACCCATTGATACCTGAGTCGATGAAAAGCAACAGAATCAAGAAGCTAAAAGAAATGTGCGCCCTCACCCCCAACATCACCATACCATTGCGGATGTTCCTCCAACACTTCGCATTCCCAGCTCAGGACCGTTTCACCCAACCTCACAAGAAAATATGGTATGGGTTATATCTAGCAGAGACTGGAAGCTTGCCCATTAAGATGCCTGTATGGATCTTGGACCAAGTGTATGAGGCAGGCAAGCGGGGAGTGAGAAAGCCTACTTTACATGGCTGTTGTGCGCTTACAAGAATTATCTATCGATGTCTTGCATATGATGTGCCGGTTGCCAAAGCCCTAAAATATGCACAACTGGAGTTGTTCAAAGGGCGGAAGTCAGGGAGCCAGCCTGCAAAACGAATGCGTGGATCGCTCTCCCAGGTAATGATCCCTCACGAAGCCACGACCGAAGCTTCCCCCAGACCAGAAGCTCAGGTCACACCTTTCACGATCCATCTTCAAGGAGTTCAAGCTGGGGATGTGGTACAACCCGCTCCATCCGCCCCTCCACTACCTACCGATGCAGAGTTTGCATCTATGGCCACCTTCACAGAGGATCCAAACTTTGATTTTGAAAGATTCCTGCAGACAGTCCACCTATCAGACAGTGAAGGTTCCCCTGACAATGTTGATCCGGGAGCATCAGTCCAAAGAGAACAGCCACGGGGCGAGACAAGCAGAGTACATGGGGAAGAGGTGGCAAAACATCCTCATGACCCAAACACACAAGTTCAGGAAGGTGCACAAAGAAATGAACCAGAAGACAGTGAAGAGGAAGCCCCTGCCTATACCGCACAACTCAAAAGACTATACCGGACAATCAAGTAGGTGCAGAGGAGACACAAGATGTCAGAAGAAGCAAATCGAGCCCTAGTAAACCACATGTTGCAATCGGAGAACATCGACCCACATTTTGTAGAATCGTTGAACCTTTTGGCGGACAACTGTGGCATCGGGGAAGCCATGAGAACATTGGTCTATCAGGCGAACCCTACTTATGATCGAAGAAGGATAGATACGAGGCCACGGCGGGGAAAGATGATTCAAATGGAGGTATCTACCGTATTGCCTACTTCAATGACAGAAGATGTTCAGATGGTTAGCCCTAGTCCCAGTGACGAACCAGATGTAAATACACATTCACCACCTCCGCCATCACCTCCCAGCCAGCCTTCAAAACCCTTTTCCACGAGTCTTCCCGAACAACCGATATCCACCCATGGTGAAACCAATGTACACACCTCCTTTTCTACCGCCTTTCCTTTACCCACAGCCATCACTTCTGCCCAAAGTTTTGAACCCCACACAGGTCATCCTGCCACCGATCAAACCATAATAGGTCACCCCTCTTATCTCCCCGCCCTGGGACAACCACTTGCCACTAGCCAAACCTTATCCCAACCTTTTCCATTCACCCACACAGTTCCTTCCTCCCAACCCCTACCCACTGTACCCCTGTTAACCCCCTCAGACTCAACCCAAATCACCCAACCATCATTCTGGACAAACCTTGTAAATATACTCCAACAAGTTGAGAATTATAATAAAAAGTCCCTTCCCCAACCCCACTCCCCCACATTCACTGCCACCACTAACACACCACCTATCGTTCCCGTATTCACAATTAACACTTCACACACTATCACATCCAATCCCATGGATATTTCACCATCCACAGGAGCACCCACCGCCACGTCTGTTCCACCATCATCACATCTCACTTCACTCATAGGCACATCATCCACTTTTCCCTTCCCCATCTCCCGACCCTTTGCATGTTCCACCTCTACCCATGCACCCACATCATTTAGTAGTGCACTAGACACCATGGTTGAAGCGGCCACTCAGCTTAAGCAAGAGTATAAGCTATTAGAAGAAAATAACACAGAGCTGTGCAGTCTCTCGGCTCAACTCCAGGCACGAGTCGATGCCTTAGAACTAGGTAATACAGCACTACAACACCAGGTGACTGACCTCCAACAATCGAAGACAGAACTCGAAGCTAAGTATGCAGAGACTGGCAAAGCTATGGAGGAACAACTCAGAGAACAAATGGGCCGCAATGCGAGACTTAACGCAACATGGCTCTACTACGTCGCCATCTAGCAGCGGCTCAAGAAGAGAACAGAAGGCTACAACAACAAAACCAGGAGAACCTAGAAGCGGCCATGGAAAACACCCCGGGAGCACCTATAGACCCTGCAAAATTCCAGGCTGTCCCCTCAGAGCATATTCAACAGGTTTTAGAAGGTTATGCGACGCTCTTGGAGGCCCATGATCAGTTGGCAGACCAGATAAAGGAACTACAAGAATCCAAAGTACCAACCACCCACACCTAAAGAGACGGTCGAGGCCGCTACTTCGCCAGAACCTGAACCTTCAACCAGCAGTGAGGTACTTGAGCTACGACAACAGGTTGCAGAACTAAAAATTAAGTTGTTACAGTATGAACGACCTCCCTCTCCACCTGATCAAACCATAGAAGAAGTAACAATAGTCATTCCAGTGGAGGAGACATTTGAAGACAATTATGAGCCTCAACCCCTTCCAGGAGGCAGAATTACGGAGGAAGGCCAAGACGCATATGAGGAGCCCCCATCGGCATGGATGAAGCAGGTAGAGGAGATGGGCCACACTCACGAAGAGCGCGTACCAACTCAGATGCTGGCCATGAAAACCATTGAGGAGTCTATACTCAAGTCTGAATATTTCTCGCACTTGGCTCCTAGGCGGTTGATCACCAGTTCAGAGCTACAATATAAGCCCTATTTTATACTGCTGGCTGACTATAATGCTGAGATCAAACGCATAACCAACCAGTACCCTAAGTTCGCAACACAGTTCGAACCCGAGGACATTCCAGAGGCAGCCAGAAAGGGGGCCATATTCCAACCCATATGGAGGAAAAAGTTATTAGAGACCTATCCGGAGATGTTACGAACATGGGATCACGCTCCCATGCATTTGAAGTATAACCCTTGCTTTGGTCCAGTACAAAGAAGAAGATCATGGAAAGCATTCGCCATCAAGGTTCAGAACAACGCAAATTGTAAAGAATGGCTCAATTACCCCGCAATCGCACCCCCAACTGGCACACCTACAATATCATACATGATAGCCACCATCAGACATTGGATGCCACGCCTCCACCCCATGCCGGATGTCGCGGCTCAAATGATGCTCAAAATTTTGGACATGATGCAAGTGGTCCTAAAGACCTTTCGAAATGTACGTAACATCCAGCCTTCAATTCCGGGCTTGATCAATGGTAATCATGATTTGCTGTATGACATGAGCATGACCCCGAGCATTCGAGTAGCTTACGCATGGCATGCACGAATAAGATATCTCCCTGCCTGCTACAAGCAAACCTTTGATGATATGTTCACCACGGGGTTTTGGGAGTCACACTCAGAAGTGTTCGCACCATGCCCAACCCACCTGCTACATCTATTCGCGTGTGAACAAACCATGCACTCAGAGCTCTACACCACACCACACCCTGATATGCCGGGAGCAGTCAATTGGGATGCCCTCCAGAGAGACTTGGTCCGGGGACTACGCATCAAGGAACAAGAAGTGGCAACCGACCTCCTGCAGAAGTACATTGATCAAACAGTGGAGCAGAGGTCTATCAGAGGCGACAGACGCTAGGGGGGGGAGAGTGTTGGAAGTATACGAGAAGAGGCAAGTACGAGCATACAAGCAGATCTAGCACTAAGGCAACCCTTTATTTTTTTCAAAACCCTTACACCATTTAAAAGTGATTCTCATCACTAAAAACCCTTGTAAATACCATTTTCACCTTTTTGTAGCTCCATTTTGTACAAGCCGAGGAGTCCTCAAGCTTGAGGAGCCTTAGAAGTAGTTGCCTACCAATTTTCATATTTTTTAGACCTCGTTTGAGCCCTCAAATAAGCCCTGGAACCTAATTTTTAACTAGGCCGGACACTAGGTTTGGACAGGGCCAAAGCTAGTCAAAAACTATAAATAGAGCTAGAGAGCTCATTTTTGGGCTAGCTTCTTGTAGTTTTGAGCTTGTATGAGAACTTTGTTGCAATAGAAGTGATTCCATTGTCTTACTCTCTTTGTTCTTGCCGTGTGTGTGCGTGTGCGTGTATGTGTGTGCATGCTTGTGTGCTTCTCACTCACGCACTTGTGCTTCCACTTGCTCGTGGTCTTCATACCATCCTCACGTCTTCCCGGATTGACATTAAAGGAGGTGCTACTCATCACTGAGCTACAGATGTGTCTTTCCTTTCCTGACTACTACTTCAAAATCGTACTCCATGAGTAACAGAAACCAACGTATCAGCCTTCCCGTATTACATGGCTTATTGACTAAGTACAATAGGGCTTGATGATCTGAAAAGAACTTGAACTTGTTTGCCAACAAATAGTGCCTGAATTTCTTTACCGCGTAGATCATCCCTAATCCTTCTCATTCCGTAGTGGTATAATTTCTTTCTGCTACATTCAACTGTCTACTTGCGTAAGCTATGGGGAGATCTATATTACCTTCATTTGTGGGTTGTGCTAACACACATCCTATGGCATAGTTGGATGCATCCACATGTACATGGAATGGCTTACTCCAATCCAGGGTTGTCAATATAGGTGTTGAGCACAAACGTCGTTTGAGTTCGTTGAATGAATTTTCACACTCGTCTGTCCATTCAAAATTGGTCAAAAGAGAGTACAAAGGCTTGGCTATGATTGCATACATGTGTATGAATCGTCTATAATAACCGCAATGGCCAATAAATGCATGTACCTCTTTCACGTTAGTGGGTCTAGGTAGATCTGCAATTACTTTCACTTTTTCTTCGTCTGTAGAGATTCCATTCTTTGACACAATGTGTCCTAGAATTTTGCCTTGTCTGACCATGAAAACACACTTTTCTGGGTTCAAACAAACCTGGTATTCTCGACATTTGTCAAATATTTGTTTTAACTCTGGGATATGTGTCTGTCTTATATTTGAATGTGCACATAAGTCATCGACATAGACTTCCAAATTCTTACGTAAGAATTCCTTAAACACATGACACATGAGTCACTGGAAAGTAGCGGGTGCATTTGTTAAGCCAAATGGCATCACACGAAATGCAAAAATGCCCCATTCTGTGGCAAAAGCCATCTTGTGTTGATCTTTTGGAGCAATGGCTACTTAATTATAGCCTGAGAATCCGTCAAGAAAGCTGTTAAACTTCCTTGCCCGCAACTCTTTCCAATAAATGTTCAGTGATAGGAAGAGGATAACTGTCTCTAATGGTGGCGGCATTAACTTTTTTAAGGTTAATACACACACGCAATTTTCCATTTTTCTTGGGCACTACCACAATGGGGGATACCCATTCGGTATGCTCAATTTCGTAAATGAATCGTGCTTCTATCAAGAGATCTATTTCCTCTTTAATCTTCGCAGCGTAATTATCATTGTACGTGTACGGTTTCTGTTTTGTCGGTTTTGCATCTGGAGTCATAGGGATTCTATGAGAACATATGTCTGGATCTACTCCTTTCAAGTATTTGTAACTCCAAGCGAACACGTCTCTATATTCGCGCAATAGGGCAACTAATTCTTCTTCTTCTTCAGTCGTCAAATCATGCCCTATGTATGTACATTTTTCTTCTTCTCCTTCTATGGCAACTATTATTTTCTTGGTTTTCTCTCGATTATCGTATACTTCTCCAATGTCAGCTTTTCTGTTCGGCGTTCGTACCATTATTCGTCTATCTTCTATTTCATACTTCTTGAAGTTCTCGGGAACCTCAAACAAGGATTCTTCTTTTTCTGACATGGTTTCTTTCTTCTTTCTTTTCTTGCCTTCACTCTTGCTAGTCACTTGAGTGGCTATTCTCACATCATTCGTAATTTCTTCGTGTCTCTGAGGATGAGTTTCTACTTTGTAAAAATATTCTTCTTCTGATGCAAAGGGTGGGTCCATAATAATTGATTCTAAATCGAAATCACTCGCGTCCTCGAAAGCATCAGTGTTCGGTTCACACTCTTCTAAAACGGAATCACACATGATTGGCTCTATCGTGAAAACTGAGATATCATAGCCATCCTCGTCATAGTGGGGTGTCCATTGTTCTTCATTGATGGCTACGTCCATGGTTGCTAGGATTTCTGCCCAACCATGGGGTTCGAATTCTTCATCTGGAAATACTACAGGTGCGTACGCTGGGTCTTGAAGGGTTCTTGGATGTTGTTCTGCACCTAAAGTCCTTGCTTCTAACCGTTCTTCCTCTTGTTTTGCTACTTTACACATCCATAAGTGAGTGTCCTCGTGTAACCATGAGGGGTCTGACTCTAATGAGTGTACCGATTCCATTTCTACTGGTGTCTTATGGATGGTATTCCATTGTATTGGGGGTACATCTCGATGTGAATAGTCTTTAAGATTGACTTTAGTAGTCACTCCTAAATGTTGCAAGTACAAAGAATTAGTTCCCCAATCTTGTACAATTTGCAACTGACGCATGAATGGTCGTCCCAATATCATCTCATAAGCATGATTCTTTGCAAAATCACAAATGGCAAAGGTATGCTCAAACTCCACACCACAAGTGGTGAGAGATATGCCTTCTAGTAAGCCCAATGGTTTTTCTATGTGTCCATCAGCCATTTGTAGCTTCATCCTGGTAGGTCTTAGTGCTGGCTTACCCCAACGTTTCCATAAAGGGGTGGTAGCGATGGCTACTCCGGCTCCTGAATCTAAGATGGCTTTCGTGGTGTAGCCTTGATGGGTTATTGGAAGATAAGTGTTACCTTCCTCTCCTTCGCTTACATCCCCTATCTTTTCTACGGGTATTTCTGGTACCTTCTTGTGTGTTCCAATCTGTGAGGGTGTAGTAGCAAGCTCAGGGAATTGATTTGCTACGTGCTTCCACAGTTCTGGTTTAACCTTTAACAACTCCTCTAGAGTGAGATTACACTGTACTTTGGTGTTCTTGATCACTTCCTTGTTTCTAGGGATTACTGATTCTTCATTCCTCACTATTATCGTGGGTGCTCTCATACTAATAGACTTGTCTTCCCAAGGTCCTGTGAACTGAGGTAATTCTTGTAAAGAATTGGATTCAAAACCTGTGTGTTCACTCAGTTGTTCTTCCTCTACATCATCGTAAATAGAGGGGATGTCTTGGGGAAATCGCTCTTGCAAGTCGTCTATTTCTTGAATAGGAGGATGGGTTCATTGTTCTTTTCTCCATTTCTCTTCTTGGATTTCTCTCAAAAATTCATGTGAATATATATGTATAGAAGATAGGTTGTCTTCCCCTTCTGTGTTTGGCACTTGAGATAGGGATGGTGCATTCCTTTCCCGTGTCTCTGGGACACTAAGATTCCTATGCTGATCCTTTTTCTCTTTGCTTTCTATCAAGTATTCTAGCCTCTCCATTAGACCTTGAAAGTGTAATTCAGGTTTTGCCATGTTATTCCAATTAAGATATCTAGAGGCTTCGAACAAAGCTTGTGCTAATTCTACCATCTTCATGCAAAGTTTAGTCCTCTCTATTTCTAAGTCTGCTCGAGGGTAGTTCTTACTCATTTCAGCTACTTGAGGTCCTTCTTTTATTCTAGCCTGATATGCATAGAACATCATGTCTAGATTTTCTGGTATGGGTTCCACTAAAACTGATCCTGATTTCTGAGCTGGGTTCTCTTGATTTAATTCTTGAGAGGTCAACTCTAGGTTTTTGGCTCTCGACTCTTTTAAACTTCCTTCCAACTCAGTTATCTTTTTACTCCATTTTCTCTTGATCCTCTCTCTGGAATCTTTCCAAGATTTTGTCTTTTTACTGCTAGATTCTGCAACTTCACTACTTCCAGATACTTTCTCCTGATTAAGTTGTTGGTTCTTTAAGAGCACTTGGGCTCTTCTTATAGCTTGGATAGGCACGTATGTAGGGTTGGATCCATCTGCATTGTTTACAATACCTATCATGTTGATCGGTGTCACATTTGAAGCATTCACAGGGTTCTTAGGACAATCTTTGATTATGTGCTCTTTGCCACAATCGGCACAAAAACCTTGTATACTATAGTACTGTGACTGTCCTGCTATTGGAGGATGTGGACAATCCTTTATGAAGTGATCTCCTTGGCACCTAAAGAATGGTCCTCTAGGGCCCTGGGGTCTTTGTTGTCTCAATTGGGGCCTTGGATTTGGGTTTGTGTACATCACATTAGCATAGTCGAGCTCCCAACTAGGTTCCACTGGTGGACTATCGTAGTGATATGTTTCCACGTGTTCTGGTGACTCCGTGTAATAAGCCGGTGGACTATCTACATGAGTGGAGTCAAAACTGTTTGAGTTCGGATCACTCTCTGTGATCAAAGGTGAAGAAGGCACTAAGGCCCTACTTAGGTTCTCATCTGCAACAGCGTATTTGACTGAGATGACATTTACTGGTGGGGGTGGCTGCTGAGCTAAAGCAGGTTGAGGTCTCTGTTGAGCATGGTATGGGTAGTTTTGAGGAGGCCTATAGTAATAAGGCTGAGCATTGTATTGGCCTTGATACCTACCTGGCTGCTGGTATGCTTGTGGGTAGTTCTGTCTCATTGCTTGTTTGTTGTATGGGCAGTCTTGAGCCGTGTGATTTGTGTATCTTCTCTCAATTGTACAGTATTGGCCACTAGGGTTGGCTTGCGGTTGTGTTGCATTGGGACACACATTTGCCATGTGATCGCCACCACAGGTGTAACAACGCTTATTTGTTGTTACCCTAGGCATCTGTTTACTAGAAACTCCTAGTTTTTGGGCCACTTTTTCTGCTAGGTCCTCTATTGAGCTAGACAATTTTGTGGATGCTAGAGATGAACAGTCTGAGTCCTTGTAGACCTTTGAGAGTTCCAACTCATCTCCTAAGTTGTCCTCAATGTCTATGCGAATTCGTACACATTGCTCTAGCGTTCTGGGTTCTTTTAAGTACACATAGGAGCGTAGTTTAGAGCTCAACAAGCCATCTAGAAACAATGACACTTGTTTGGCTTGTGAGGGTAGCTCTTGCATTGGACATCTTTCAACATATTGTCTAAACCTACATCCTGCGACTCTAACTGTTTCGTGAGGGGTCTGTTTAAAGCTATGAATCAACGAAGATGTGTCATTTCTAATCCCACTTTTAGAGAATTCAGTGATGAATGACTCTAAAAAGTGATGGATGTCTCTAAATTGCCTTTGTTGCAATTGTCGGAACCAAGTTAAAGCGGTATTCTTTAACGTTAGTCCAAATGCATTATATTGCGTGAACATGTCTTCGACTTGCTCTGCTCTGAGCACTTGCTTAAATTCCGCTACATGGTCATAGGGATCTCCTGTCCCATCAAAGTAATTTTTCATGGATTTTACTAATTGAGTGGGTCTTAATATTCTTGCGTGTTCACGTGGTCTTGGTAGAGGAAAATCATCTCTACCACCTAGTATTCCATGTTCTCTTTGTCTATCCGCTCTATTAGTGTCCGTGGTTGTTCTATATCTCCCTATGGGATGATTGAAGCTTACTTCTGGTCTTTCTTTATTCTTCTCTCTCTGATTACCATGGGCTGAGGATGTTCCTGCCCCTTGTTGGCTTGCGTTTACGTTTGCTCATGATGGAGGGAATACCAACTCACCTCTCCATGTGTAGGTATTTCTAGCGTGGTCAGGTACCACAAATACTCTTTCTGAAGTCTCATCCAGGTATACAACCTTTCCAGGTGTATCCGGGTCCTTGAACTCGTAGATTATAATGGAACCAACCTCGCTAGGTTGTTCCGTTCTGTATCTCCAAAATGCTTCATCAGTTTCTTTATTCACAAACAACTCTATGCTTATGTTGTCCTGAGGGGTCCAATCTGGAACTAGTACTCGTGTCAGTACAGATTTCCCTCGAGGTGTCCTAGGTTCTTCCATTGGTTCTTTTCCTTGGGATTTCGCTTCCGTTTCTAATTGAATTACGCCAAACTCATTCGTATTGTTTGGCTGCGTACTTAAGATGTACATCGTTCCTTCCTTGTCTATGTAAGTGTCTCTCTCGAATTTCGCCACTGGACATTCCAATCCAATGGGTTGATCAGGGTTGTGCATTTGCACCACTTGTCTTCGCAAACCATCCTCATAGATGCGAGCACCTAATCGGATGGCTCGAAGAAACTCCAATGGAGTCTTATAGGGTCCTTCAGGCTTTTCCAAGTAAGCTACATTCGACCTTACTTCTAGTCTTTCAGTGCTAAATGCCATTTCTGATTCACTCGTGTCTGAGCTCTCGTAGGGGTAATTAGTGTTCAATTGTTGGGCCCACGATCGTGCAGTAGTGCCTACACTTGCTTTTGATGATCTAAGGCTTCGTCGGTCAGACTTACCTATGTGTTTACCCGATCTAAGGTTCATGAACTTACTTCCTTGCACCTTCATTGCACGCTCAGATCGTCAATGATTCTTTGTTCTTACTTTCTTGATTCTTTGTTCTTACTTTCTTGATTCTTTTTAAATCCCTTTAGAGTCTTGTCTAGATGTATGCGTCAAGGATTCGACTTTCTGTGGTACTTTGAGTTCTCGTTCCGTCAGACTTATGTTCTTTCCCTTAAGTTTTCGTATGACACACCTTTATCTTTAGTCTTAGACTTGATAAATTTAAGTCTCTTATACTTGATGTGTTCCTATCATCGTTAATCCACCAAGCTACCGTTTAGCCTAAGCTAAGAATTGACTGAGGGGATTGAGTAATCTTCCAACCTCGAGTCAGCTTTGTTGGTTGCTCTGATTGCCCAAGAAGCCGCGCTTCCCAAGCTTTGCGTTCTTCACTGCCTTGCCTTGAATGCCCTTGATTGCCTTGCTAGACCTGCCAAAATTCAATGTTTAGACCAATTCACAATGGATGATCAAGCACCTGAATATATACACTTTTAAGAGTTCTTTCCCTTTTGCCCAAAATTTCAATGATTGCCCCCTGGCTTTCTAGTCCCACACTAGGTCCACCTCAAACTAGCTTATCTAACGAGCTATAAAGCTCAAAAAACGGACTTCGGATGAAAAAGATATGACCATTTAGGCCCTGGGGGGTGAAAACTCACAAACAGGTTCTTCTCCAAATATGAGCTAAGGGGTCTCCTATGAGTGCAATGATCCAAAAATTTTCAAAAAATAGCCCCAAAATTGGTCAAAAAATCAAACCCTAAAAATGCGTTTGGGGTGGACAATCGCGATGGTCTGAGATGATCGCGATGGTCTGGGACCGTCGCGATGGTCCAGGCGAACCGTCGCGATGGCTTGTGCGCGAACCGTCGCGATGGTCTGAAGTGCACGGTCACGATGGTCTAAATGTGAGCAATCGCGATGGTCGAGGTGAGGCGTCATGATGGTCCGATTGAGTGAACAATCACGATGGCGTCAGTCAACGGTCACCGTGAACCGTCGCAATGGTCTGAAGTGAACCGTCACGATGGTCACAGATGCGATGGCGTGAGCCAATCACAATGGTCTAAATTTTGAGCTGTCGCAATGGTGTAAGGGTCTCGTCGCGATGGCATGGCTAGTGAGCAATCGCGATGGTCCAAATTTGACACGCGGCACTATCGAGGCAATGGCATGGGCCAATCGCGATGGCGTGGGGTCGACAGGATCGTCACGATGGTCCAAGTGAACCGTTGCGATGGTCCAGGTGAGCCGTCACGATGGTGTGATACCGTCGCGATGGCGTGGGCCAATCGCGATGGTGTGACACAATCGCGATGGTCTGAGCCAATCGTGATGGTCTGAGCCAATCGCGATGGTCCACCAAAGTGTGAATTTTGCAAATGCAACAATGGATTCCTACACATGCAAGGGTCGCCTACACGCTTATGAACTCGCCTACCAAAAATACCGAAGTTGGCAGACCATCGTGATGGTCTGACACCTACGGCAGATCCCTGAAAGAAAGTGAATTTTCACCTTTTCCAAGCTTTCCTGATGCACTGGAGCTCTGTACCTACAAGAAAACTCAAAAACACACAACTACACACAAGCACAAAAGCTCTCTCTCTCTCTTGCACATGCACAAATGAGGGGAAATGAGGAGAATGGGTGGATATGGTGAATTTTCTGATTTTTTTGGAGTTGGAGATGATGATGCGGTGATGAAGATGGAGTGTGGGGGAGGTGAAAAACACTAAAAACTAACTAAAAACAACAACAAAAACTGAAATTTTTACCTTCCAACGCCACTTCTTGCTATACTCTTACCATCACACATTCGTCCTAGACTCGATCCCCGGCAACAGTGCCAAATTTGGTGTTGCTCTAGCACACTGGTGAGAACCACGTTAAGAAGCTCCACCTCCTTAATGTCAATCCGCGGAAGAGATAGGAGTGGTATGAAGATCGTGAATGAGAGATGAAGTGAGAGTGAAGGTGAGAAGCATAGAGATGCACACACACATACACACACACTACGAAGGGACAAGCAAGGCACAATGGAAGGTGAGAAATCAACTCTATTACTCAAGAACAATGTTACAAGCTCAACATAGCTCTAAGCTCTCCTCTACTCAAACAACCTAACACTAAGTAACCTCAAAAATGAGCTCTCTAGCTCTTTTTATAGATTCTAGACTAGTTTTGACTAGTTTCACATCTAGTGACCGGCATAGTTAAAAAATAGGTCCTAGATGCTATTTGAAAGGGTAAACAGTGTCTAAAAATAACCAAAATTGATACGCTCATTCTACCTAAGCTCCTCAAGATCGAGGACTCCTCGGCTTGCACAAAGTGGAGCTATGAATTACAAAAAGGGTCTTTTCTATGTTACATATGTTACAATAGTGATGAAAATCACTGTTGGAGGTTTTGAAGAATATTTATAAAACATAAATCTTTGAAAAATTGATTCGACTGGCTCCCTGCTCTGTCTTTACATGCTTTCGCGTCTTCTATGCCTCTGGCTGCTGCCAACACAGAAGCTTCGCACATGGTTATGTGATAACCTAGAGCTTCATGAGCATCAGTCATGGGTTGATCTCTACCTTGCCTTCTCAATTTCATTCGTCGAATGCGTTCTAAAGCTTTGGCTTGTGCTTCTTCTCGCACTCGCTTTTCCTCTTCTTTACATTTCTTTGCAGTATTAAGTCAATTGAGCATTTCTTCAGTTAGGGGTTCTTGATATAGCTTGACTCTACAACCACTTATGTAACTTGGTAGTACGTCACCTTCTAGAGTGGCTAGTTGTACTGCTCCACTTGTGGAGATCCGATTGATAATCATTGGTCCATAGCCTCTTTTCTCTAATTTTCGTGCATGTTGCTTCAACGTGTAGACTAGGACTAGGTCTCCTGCTTTCAAGCCCTTATCCTTCACATATGTATCAAAATACGCCTTTTGCCTCTTCTTGGCTGCATACATTCCTGCTGCAGCCCTCAATCGTGTCTCACCTAAACATTCAAGATCAAAGATTCTAGAGGAGAGTTCCTGGCCATTAGCTTGTGGATGATAGGGGGCCGACTTCTTATGTATCACCCAAGAATTCTTGGAGAAGGTTTTCTATGACTTCATTCAAGAAGTGTGTGCCTCTATCACTCACTAATTCTATTGGCAATCTGTATCTAGTGAACACATTTTCAAATAAGAACTTTGCTGTTGTTTGAGCATCATTCTTCGTAGTGGCTTTCACTTCTACCCACTTGGTTAGATAGTCTGTGGCCACAATGATATACTTAGCATGTGAACCCTTAGCTGGGGGATTAATAGGACCAACAAAGTCTATTCCCCACTTAGAGAATGCACATCCACCCATCATAAGCTTCAATGGCATCTCATCCTTGCGTATGGGATACTGGGTTCGCTGACAAACATCACATCTCTTCACGTAGGTATGTGCATCCATGTGAAGAGTTAGCCACCAAAGACCTGCAAATAAAATTGCCTTGATCACCCGATCTGGCCCAAAGTGTCCTCCTGCTACACCCTGGTGAGCAGTGTCCAAGATCTTCAAATATTCGCTCTCATGGACACATAGTCTCAGGTAACCATCTTTACCACGTTTGTATAAATTATCACCAATGATTGCGTAATCTAAGGCTTCTTGTTCCAAACTCCTTTGTCTAGCCAAAGTCATTCTTGAGGGAATGTTTTCGTCCTCAGAAAGGCTACTAATGGTTCACTCCAATCTGGTACTAAAGATATTCGATAAAGAGTAGCATGTTCCACTGGTGGTTTAGTGCAACAGATTGGGCATTCTTTGCACATTCTATGGACATCAACTTCCATAGTTGGCCAATGCACTCCTAGTCTCCTCAGTGTCTGTAGGGTTTGTTGTTTTGAGTAGTGTTGCTCTAATGCACCTACATGTGCTAATTGCAACCATTTAGCGCACTCGTCCTCTTCCACGCAACAGGCTAATACTCCTTGCTCCGTATGTTTGTACATACTTCCTGCCAAGATATGATACTTTTGAGCTTTTACTATCTCTCTATCTTCTTTGTGTATTGTCGGGTGATTAGGCCCGTATGTCAATACTGGCACTAATGGCTTAGCCCACTGAGGTACAACTTCCAAATTAAACAAGTAAGCATCAGGTAAGTCATCTGACACTCCTTGTGGGGCCTCTCCTGATGTGAGCCTTGAGAGATGATCTGCTCTCAGGTGGGTCTTGCCTTTCCTCACCACAACCTCAAAGTCGTATTCCATTAGTAAGAGGAACCATCTTACCAATCTGCCTGTATTGCATGGCTTGTTTACCAAGTACAACAGAGATTGATGATCAGTAAAAAATTTAAACTTATTTGCAAGCAAATAGTGTCTAAACTTTTTAACTACATATACCATGCCTAACCCTTCTCCTTCAGTGGTGGTATAATTTTGTTTAGCTGCATTCAACTGTCTATTGGCATAGGCAATTGGAAGATCCATGTTACCTTCGCCTGTAGGTTGTACTAGCACGCATCCAATAGCATAATTGGATGCATCCACATGGACATGGAATGGCTTGTTCCAATCTGGTGTGGTCAAGATTGGTGTTGAACATAATCTTCATTTGAGCTCCTTGAAAGAGTTCTCACATTCATCAGTCCACTCAAAATTAGTTAGAGGAGCATACAGAGGCTTTGCAATGACGGCATACATGTGAATGAACCAGCGGTAGTAACCACAATGCCCCATGAAGGCCTGTACCTCCTTGACATTCCTTGGCCTAGGCAGTTCTGCAATGGCTCTCACTTTCTCCTCATCCGTGGATATGCCATTTTTTGACACTATGTGTCCTAGAATTTTGCCTTGCCTGACCATGAAAACACACTTTTCTGGGTTCAGGTAGACTTGATATTCTCTACACTTGTCAAAGATTTGTCTGAGTTCAGGTATATGGGTTTGTCTAATGTTGGAATGAGCGCAAAGATCATCCACATAGACTTCCAAATTTTTCCTCAAGAACTCTTTAAACACGTGGCACATCAGCCTCTAGAATGTTGCAGGTGCATTGGTAAGCCCGAATGGCATTACCTGAAAGGCAAATATGCCCCACTCTGTGGCAAAAGCCGTCTTATGCAAATCTTCTAGTGCAATGGCTACTTGATTGTAGCCAGAAAACCCATCCAAGAAGCTGTACACTTCCTTGCCTGCTACCCTTTCTAATAGATGCTCAGTGATAGGAAGCAGATAGTTAACTATCCCTGATAGTGGCTGCGTTAACCTTCTTCAAGTTAATGCATACACGTAATTTGCCATTCTTTTTGGGCACCACTACAATGGGGGATACCCATTCAGTGTGCTCAATTTCATAGATAAATCTAGCTTCAACCAAGCGATCTATCTCCTCTTTGATCTTGGCAGCATAGTTGTCATTGTATGTGTATGGCTTTTGTTTAGAGGGTCTTGCATCTGTGGTCATGGGAATCGTATGTGAGCATATGTCTGGGTCGACCCTTTCAAGTCCTTATAACTCCAAGCGAATACATATTTGTATTCTCTTAGTAGGACTATCAACTCTTGCTCTTCTTCTCCCGTCAGTCATGCCTTATGTAGGTGCATCTTTCTTCTCCCTCTTCTATGGCTACAACTATTTTCTTGGTAGTTTCCTTGCTATCATAGGCCTCTCCTGATTGTGCCTCGCATTTAGGCATTCTTATCACGACTCTCCTATCGTCTATCTCACATTTTTTAAAGTTTTCAGGGACCTGAAACAAGGATTCTTCTTCCTCCGGAGTGACTTCCTTCTTCTTCCTCTTCTTGCCTTCAGTTTTGGTGGTCACTTGGGTGGTTAATCTCACATCATTAGTGAGATCTTCATGTCTCTGAGGGTAAACTTCTACTTCATAGAAGTATTCTTCCTCTGATGTTAATGGGGGGTCCATGATGATTGACTCTAAATCGGAGTCACTTGCATCCTCGAATGCATCAGTGCTAGGTTTGCATTCTTCTAAAACCAAATCTCCCATGATTGGCTCTATGGAAAAGACCGAAATGTCATAGCCATACTCGTCACAGTGGGGTGTCCATTGTTCTTTATTGATGGCTACATCCATGGTTGCTAAAATTTCAGCCCAGCCGTGAGGCTCAAATTCTTCGTCAGGAAAAATTACATGTGCATAGGCTGGGTCTTGAATTGATCTATGGGTTTCTTTTGCACCTACCTCTCTGGCTTTCTCTCTCTTCTCTTCTTCTACTACTACCTTACACATCCATAAGTGAGTGTCTTCATGCATCCATGAGGATCCTGATCCTATGGAATGCACTGACTCAGTATCATCTTTGGCTCTATGGATGGGATTCCATGGATGGGGGGTACATCTCTATGAGAGTAATCCTTGAGATTGACTTTGGTTGTAACACCGAAGTGTTGCAAGTACAAAGAATTGGTTCCCCAATCCTGTACCACTTGCAACTGCTGCATAAATGGTCTCCCCAAAATCATCTCATAGGCCTGGTTTTTGCTAAACTCACATATAGCAAATGTATGCTCAAACTCTACACCACATGTAGTGAGAGTTATTCCTTCTAGCAATCCCAAAGGTCTCTCAATATGACCATCGGCCATTTGCAATTTCATTCTCGTCGGCCTGAGTGCTGGCTTGCCCCAACGCTTCCATAGGGAAGTGGTAGCAATTGCAACTCCTGCACCTGAGTCCGAAATTGCTTTGGTTGTGTATTCCTAATGGGTAACTGGGAGATAGGTATTTCCTTCTTCTCCTTCACTCATATCTCCTATCTTATCCAATGGTATTTCTGGCACTGTTCTATGTGATCCAACCTGGGAACGCGATTTCTCTATGTCTGGCCCTTGTTTGGCTACGTGTTTCCACACTTCTGGCTTAACTTTGAGTAGCTCTTCTAAAGTGAGGTTGCACTGCACTTTAGTGTTCTTTACCACCTCAGTATTCCTAGGTATGATCGAATCTTCGTTTCTTATCATGACCGTGGGTGCTCTCATGCAAGTTGACTTGGTTTCCCATGGGCCTGTGAAATGGGGTAGTTCCTGTAAGGAATTAGACTCGAAGTCTAATCTCTCTTGAGATTGGGCGCTCTCCTGCTCTTCATAAATAGAAGGGATATCTTGTGGAAATTGATCATGTGCATCATCCACAAGTTCAATGGGAGGAGGGACTTCACTTTCCTTTGCCCATTTCTCTTCTTGAATCTCTCTCAGGAACTCTGGTGAATACCTATTCATAGAAGAAGAGGTGTCTGGTTCAGTGGAGTTAAGCACATAAGCTTCCTGGGGAGGAATGCTTATTCTATCTCTTGCACTCTCCTTAATCTGGGAGGTGGCTCCTTTCCCAGACTTTGTAAGTAACCTCTCCATTCTATCTAATAGACCATCGAAATGCAATGGTGTTCTAGTGGAGCTAGAGCCATTGAACAAGTGACTGGCTTCAAACATAGCTTGCACCAATTCTACCATTTTCGCACAAAGTTTTGTTCTCTCTATCTCTAGATCGGCTCTAGGGTAACATTTTTCATGATCTGTCATATTTGGCCCTTCTTGGATCCTGGCCTGATATGCTTTAAGCATCATGTCTAGATCCTCAGGAGTAGGATCGGCTAGGACTGATCCTACTCTAGGTGGTGGGTGGGTTACGTGTGGTGGATTGGAATGTTGGGGAATGGATGGTGATGGGTTGGAGGGAAATGGAAAGGGGGGTGGTGGAGTAGTGTGAGGGTGGTTTTGAGATGCGAGTTCACTTATCTTTGCTCTGGTTTCTCTCAAGCTTACTTCAAGTTCGCTCATCTTTTGTGACCATTGTCTTTTCATTCTCTCTCGGCTATCTCTCCAAGCTCTTGTCCTTTTCTTGGTTAGACTCTCCATCTCACTAACCTCAGAACTATTTTCCTGTCCTACTCCTTGGGTTTGCTGCAAGGCTTGAGCTCTAGTAACCACATGCACGGGGGCTGTGGAAGTTATACTTCCCGTAGAGTCTACCACTAACCCAATGACGTTGATAGGAGTGATTTTTGGTAGGTTATTGGGGTTCTTTGGGCAATCTCGTAAGAGATGCTCTTTCTCGCAATCTTGACAAAAGCCCTGAATTGTCACTGGTTGGGGTTGTGTAGGGGCAGGCAGTGGACAATCACGTATGAGGTGATTTCCCTGACATCTGAAGCAAGGTCCTCTAGGAAATGGCGATCGTACCTGCCTAGGTTGAGTTCTAGAGTTGGGTTTTGTGTACATGATATTAGCATATTCAGGCTACCCACTATTTTCACTTGGGTCCTCATAATAGTATGGCTTGTTATGCTCGGGTGACTGCATGTAGTAAGCCTGTGGGCTGTCAATATGTGTGGAGTCAAAACTATGGTCACTTGGATCATTGTCTGATATCAATGGTGTGACTGGGACTATGGCTCTGTTCAGATTTTCTTTAGTAGATGCATATTTCACTGGGATTACATTGGTTGGAGCAGGGGTTGCTGGGCCAGGACTGGTTGAGGTCTCTGTTGCCCTTGATGAGGTGGCTGATAAGGTTGTTGTGGTCTTCCGTATTGCTGTGGTGGGTATTGATTCTGGTATCTACCCTGTTGTGGATATGGTTGAGGGTAATTTTGCCTGACTGTTTGTTTGTTATAAGGGCAGTCTTGTGTGGTGTGGTTGGTGTACCTTTGCTCTATTGTGCAGTACCGGCTACTAGGATTCACTTGGGGTTGAGCCATAATGGGACATACACTTGCCATATGGTCACCTCCACAAGTATAGCACCACTTAACTGGGGCAAATCTTGGGATTTGTTTGCTAGAGACTCCTAGTTTTTGAGCTACCTTTTCTGCAAGTTCTTCAATGGATGTGGATTGACCCGACATAAGGCTACTAGAGCTATCCGAATCCTTGTAGATTTTTGATAGCTCCAACTCCTCGCCTAGATTATCCTCAATGTCTATGCATATGCATACGCATTCTTCTATAGTTCTGGGGTCCTTCAGATATACATATGACCTGAGCTTGGTGCTCAACAATCCATCTAAGAACAAAGCCACTTGCTTGGCTGGTGTGGGTAACTCAGGCATCGGGCACCTCTCTAGGTATTGCCTAAACCGTCTTCCTGCTAGTCGGACCGTCTCTTGAGGTGTTTGCTTAAAGCTATGAATTAGGGAGGAGGTATTATGCCGTATGCCACTCTTAGAGAATTCAATGACGAAAGCCTCTAAAAGTTGGTCTATGCTCCTAAACTGCCTCTCGTTCAAGGGTTGAAACCATGTAAGGGCAGTGTTCCTAAGGGTTAGACCAAAAGCAATGTATTGCGTGAATAGGTCCTCCACTTGTTCAGCTCTCAAGACTTGTCTAAATTCAGCTACATGATCGTATGGGTCTCCTGTGCCATCGAAATAGTTCTTCATGGACTTCACCAATTGGGTTGGCCTCAGGGTCCTAGTGTGTTCTCTCGGCCTTGGCAAAGAAAATCATCAACATTTCTTTGGTTCCTTGGAGCTCTAGGTCTCTCGGTTTCTTCTCTATATGTTTCTGTTCTCAACCTTTCTCTTCCCAGGGGTTTGGCAAAGCTTACCTCAGGTCTGTCTCTACTTCTATCCCTTTGAGCTCCATGAGCTTGGGAGGTCCCAGCTCCTTGGTGACTGTAGGACACATTGGACCGAGGTTGGGGAAAAACAAATTCACCCTTCCAAGTGTAGGCATGTCTCCCATGCTCTATGACCACGAATATCCGCTCTGATGTATTGTCTAGGTAGGTTACTTTGCCTCGGCTATCAGGGTCTTTGAACTCATAGATTGTGAGAGCACCTACTTCATGAGGCTGAGCAGGCTTATATCTCCAAAAAGCCTCATCAGTTTCTCGGTTTAAAAGCAAATCTATGCTTTTATTATCTTGGGGAATCCACTCTGGATTCATGATTCTAGTCAAGATGGATGTACCACGGGGAGTCCTCGGCTCTCTCTCTAAGTTCCCTTGTTCTATATCACCCATGTCGGTCTCTGCGATCACATTCCCAAACTCATCTGTTCTATCTGGAAGGGTGGAGACTACATAAATAGTCCCTTCTTTATCTAGGTATGCTCCATTCTCGAACTTGACTACCGGGTGTTCTAGTCCATGGGGTTGATCGGGGTTCTTAATCTGGACCACAGATCTTCTCAGGCCGTCTTCGTAGATGCGAGCACCTAGACAATTAGTCCTGATGTATTCCAATTGAGTCTTGTAAGGTCCTTCTAGCTTTTCTAGATACGCCACCCCTGAACTACCTACTGGTCTCTCCATGTTATATGACATCTCAGAATCACTTGTTTCTGATCTGGGAGTGTATGGGTAATCACTCAACTGCTGGGCCCAAGACCTAGCAGTGTGATTGACACTAGCTTCAGAAGATCTGAGCCTTTGTCGGTCTCGGCCTAAGTGTCTGCCTGACCTAAGGTTCATATGCCTGGTTTCTCTACCCCCTTGGTCCCAAGTACACTCTCGTTGCAAGTTAATTTGCACCAACCACTTTGTTCTTTTTAGTTGACTATTGTGTTAAGCTCTTGTTTGAAATCACGTCGCCAGGAGTACTTAAGTGAATTTCACTCTTGATATTTGCTCGATTCAAGTTTACTTTTGTTCCTTAGAATTTTCGCACTTAAGCTCTACTTAATGCTTGTACTTTGTTGATTAGTTCTCTTGGAATTGATTAGTGCCTAGCGTTGCTCTAGTTAATCACCACACCTAAGTCGTACTAGCCTAAGCTAGGAATTGACAAAGGAGGATTGAGAGAACTTCCAACCTCAATCCTCTCGTTGCTCAGACTGCTACACCAGCCCAGGAAGCCTTCTCCCAAGCTTGGTACTCAGCCTTGCTAGCTTGCCTTGGAATGCCTTGAGTGCACGCAATGTTTCTGCAAAAGTTCACAAGTTAATATAGCTCATTTACTACAATGGATTGAAAGACACACATCAACTATTACAGGCCCCCCTTGGAGTAACTCACTGTACCCCCAAAATCTTATGACCACCTAGTCCCACCTAAAGGCCAACTTAAAAATACATGTTCTAAAACTCCATGTAGGATTCTCAGTAAGCTTTCCAACGAGACCAAAATCTCCTCACTCGGAGTTTGTATGGTGAAGTTATGACCAATCAGGCAGTTAGGGGTCAAAACAGGCTCTCAGGGTTCAAGAAATTCCTCCCAGGTTTTTAGGTATTTTGCCCACTTCTAAGGCTCTAATATCATCCCAATATGTCCAAAATTTAATCCCAAAAGTGCCTCAATTCAATCCATTAATTCACCCTAAAAATTCATGCGTTAAGCTGGTGTATCGCGATAGGTCGGGTCTATGTGTCGTGATAGGTGGAGGTGTCGTGATACTTGGGAGTGTCGCGATAGGTCGAGGTGTTGCGATAGGTGGAAGTGTCGCGATAGGTGGAAGTGTCACGATAGGTCGGGGTGTCGCGATAGGTGGAAGTGTCGTGATAGGTCGGGGTATCGCGATAGGTGGAAGTGTCGCGATACTTGGGAGTGTCATGATAGGTCAAGGTGTCGCGATAGGTGGAAGTGTCGCGATAGGTGGAAGTGTCACGATAGGTCAGGGTGTCGCGATAGGTGGAAGTGTCGTGATACTTGGGAGTGTCGCGATAGGTCGAGGTGTCACGATAGGTGGAAGTGTTGCGATAGGTGGAAGTGTCACGATAGGTGGAAGTGTCACGATAGGTGGAAGTGTCGTGATACTTGGGAGTGTCGTGATAGGTCGAAGTGTCGCGATACTTGGGAGTGTCACGATAGGTTGAAGTGACGCGATACTTGGGAGTGTCGCGATACCTCGGTGTGTCGCGATAGATCGGGATATGGTGAATTTTCCTGATCAGGTTAGTGATTCTAAGAGCTCTCAGCCTGCGTAGTGTCGTGGTGCACTCAGAATTGTGATTGGGTCAACTTTTTGGTGTGTCGGGATAGCTCGAGCTCGACGCCTCGGGGCTTGTGTAGAAAGATTCCGTACCTGCTGAGCTTGCTGGAGATGGTGATGATGCTGAAACCTGCAAGAAACATGCAAAAACACACAAAACAACAATGCACTCTCGCTCTCTCTCAACCTCGCACAAAGCAAATGAGGATAATGACAAGGAAGAGGGAATATGAAGTGGAGAAAGAGATGGAGATGGAGATGGAGATAGAGAAAAAACAAGAAAATTACCTACTACTTACCTTTCCAACACGTGCTCTCTACATCTTACCATCACACGCTCGTCCTCAAAGCTCGAATCCCCGGCAACGGCGCCAAAATTTGGTGTAGCTCAGTGATGAGTAACACCTCCTTTAATGTCAATCCGGGAAGACATGAGGATGGTATGAAGACCTCGAGCAAGTGAAGGCACAAGTGTGTGAGTGAGAAGCACACAAACATGCACACACATACACACACATGCGCACACATGGCAAGAACAAAGAGAGTAAGACAATGGAATCACTTCTATTACAACCAAGTTCTCATACAAGCTCAAAACTACAAGAAGCTAGCCCCAAAAATGAGCTCTCTAGCTCTATTTATAGTTTTTGACTAGCTTTGGCCCTGTCCAGACCTAGTGTCCGGCCTAGTTAAAAATTAAGTTCCAGGGCTTATTTGAGGGCTCAAACGAGATCTAAAAAATATGAAAATTGACAGGCAACTACTTCTAAGGCTCCCAAAGCTCAAGGACTCCTCGTCTTGTACAAAATGGAGCTACAAAAAGATGAAACGGTATTTACAAGGGTTTCTAGTGATGAGAATCGCTTTTAAAATGATGTAAGGTTTGGAAAAATTTTAATAGGTTGCCTTAGTGCTAGATCCGCATGCATGCCCATACTTGGCTTCTTCCCATATGATGCCAACAACATGCAACACGAAGAGTTGAAGATCGAAAAAACTTTCACCATGGTAAGAATTGTATGCTTCAACAACAACATAAGCATGATTGATTAGAAAACCTCTTTGTCAGCATACCATTGAGCACTTAGCGCAAGACCCAACTTCTTGCACCATAATTCTTCCAATGCATTTTCCAAGTATGCATGCATAGGGCTACATTACAAGGCCGTGCACAAGGCACATTCTTCGTCCAACCCATGCACTAATGCACTTACCCATCAATCATTATGGGTCACGAGTACTTGGTATGGAAACTAGGGAAGCCATCTTTGGAAGAACCAGAGGACATCACGGTGACAACAAAAAGAGCCAGGTAGTAATCTACAACGAGAGTTACTCATAACCAACATTGAAAACCTCTTTTGAGTAGCTCACAATTTTTGAAAGCTCACAAAGACACCATCAAGCTAGAATACAAGGAAGACGTACATACAAAGGTAGCAGTGACCAAATGAAGAACCAGACAACTACCCAAGCTACAATTGGAGGATGGACTGCTCTTGTGGATACATGATGGACACTATCTCTCCAAGCACTACATGGAACAACCACTACAACAAGGGTCTGTCAGGGATGACAGACTCAAGAGGGGGGGGGAGTGTTGAAGCTCAAGGTCAAGGACAAAGCCTAGGAGCACATCAAAGAGGTGGAACACAAGGAGATGGAGCATATAGGGAGCTCCAAGAAGCACATGTCAAACTTTCAGAAGAAATCCCTATAAAAATAGTGATTTTCATCACTAAAAACCATTGTAAATACCATTTTCCATTTTTCCAAATTCTTAGACTCCGTTTGAGCCCCCAAATAAGCCCTGGAACCTAATTTTTAACTAGGCCGAACACTAGGTGTGGACATGGTCAAAACCACTCAAAAACTATAAAAAGGGCTGGAGAGCTCATTTTTGGGGGTTAGCTTGTTGTAGATTTCAGCTTTGTAAAAGAGTTCTTTTGTAATCATAGATCTTCCATTGTTCCACTCTTTGCTCTTACCTTGTGTGTGTGTGTATGTGTGTGCTTGCTTGTGTGCTTTCACTCATGCACTTGTGCCGTCACTTGCTCATGGTCTTCATACCGGTCCTCACGTCTCCACGGATTGACATTTATGAGGTGAAGCTCCTCACATTGGTACTTGCCAGTCTACTAGAGTGACATCCACCAACTTGAAAAAAGAAAAATGAAAAGAAAATTTTTGAATTGTATGTACATGTGCCCTCTTTGTGCCTGGGTTAAACTTAGTGTGTGTAATGCTTGGCCTTTGGATGAGGCCCTATTCGCGTGCATACTTGGTGTGCATCTTGAACATATGTTGTGCATTGGGCAAGGTTGGGTTTGACACCCATGGATGCCGCACGAAGAGGTTTTAAGCCGCCAATATGTCCTTGCTTTTCTAATCGTTGCCTTGAAGTTTCTCCTTGGATCGTTTTTGAGTTTTGGCTTGATTGCTTTGGATCCTTTGGTTGGAAGTGGTCTTTCTTGAAGGTAAGGCATGGTGGGTCTAGACCATAGATTATGAAGTCTAATGTGAGAGGGTTGATTTTGTACAAGGGATTTCTTTGGTACCCATATCATGTTGCGATTTGGTTGGGCTCTAAGTAATTGCTTGGCCACCCAAATTTGCTTGACATTACAAGGGAAATGTGATTTCTTCTTCTTCACATAAGGGTCTTTTGGGCATTTTGTGTGAATCCTTAGGGACAACTCATCTTTACAAGGGGAATTCAACAAAGGTTGATCTTTTATACATACAACATGGTCATGCACTAGATCATTGGGTTGTGTGATTTGAGATTGATCTAGAGATTCATCCATACGTTTATCCTTATTACATGTAGAATCTCTAGATATGCAAATGGGTGATGGATTGTCATGATTGACCATAGATTCGAAATCATTTTCCATAGTGTTGATACAAGGTATTTGCTTATCCTCTTTTTGATGAGCCAAGTGTAGCATATCCGTGCTCATGGATTTATGAGGGGAATCCAAGTTTAGAGGAAGAGAGGGCCCTTCCACATCCCCCAAGCACTTGGAGTCCTCCATTTCTCCATTCACCACAGTTTCCTACGACTTACTCAAAGAAGGATTAGCTAAAAAAACATGAGTAGAAAGACTATTTAGTGGATTAAAAGCACAATCTTTGAATAGATGATTATGTCCACAATCCTTACAATGAGGATAATCATTAGGATTTTCAATAGACACACATGTAGTGGTGGACATAATAGATGGACAAGACACTTCAAATTCTTGATGATTTTGTTTAACAAACCTTTGAGTGCCAATGATCAAGTCTTCATCTATACCTTCCATGACAAAGAATGTTTCCAAAAATTGCATATCATCCACCATAACAAGCAACACAACTTGACCCATGCAATCATAATTTTCACCATTCCTGAGGGTAGAAGAATGAGTTGTTGTTTGAATGTTCTCAAAAATAATAGTCACTAAATCAATATGAATCAAACTCCACTCACAATTAGGGTTGATAAAAACACTCATCCTTCTAAGGTCATATCCTATTCTTATATCCACAAAAGTATTGTTATATTCTCTTGTTGCAAGTAAGGAGCCCCCTCGAATATTTCACTTATTTCATTGACTCTTTATAATTTCTCTCTAGATTTTTCACCCTTATGTGTGATTATTTCATGCATTTCATTTTTGTTTCCCTTCTCCTTTCCAACCTTCTCTCTCTTTTTCTTTTTTCTTTCCCATGTTTGAAACTTTTTTTTTAGTTTTTTAGAGTGTTTTTTAATATTTGTTGTGGGTTTTTGTGTGTTTCTTTGAATGTTTTTTGATATGTGTAAATAATTTTCTAATGGGGTTCTCCTAACAAAAATAAAAAAAGGAGTTTTGCAATATACACATGGTACAACTTCGAAGAAGTATATATAAAAAATTGAAGCAGACATCTAAAGATGGATCACTCTTCACAAATCATTAGGACATTAACCACATGTTGAATGACACAAAGAGTTATCCAAGTGGTCAATTTCATATCCCCCTAATTTAGTTAAAAAGGGGTGATAATACGAATAGGGTGAACAAACTCCTTCGTTGTGGGAATTTGAGTAGCCAATCACATCTTTTATGATGAAGGAATAATGGTGTCCTTTAAAATAAAATATGTCCTTTAAAATATATCCTTATAAGAGTCCTTCATTCGAGAACTGCTCACCTCCTTCCAAATCATTCTTATCACAATATCGATATTATATGAGTGGAAAAGCCGAGAGATAAGTGACACATGGTAGACTACAAGTTATCATACATCTTAAGAATCAACCAACCTTGAGCACCTTTTTAATCTCACGAACCACCATACTCAACAGACTTAGTGGGGAGAAAGCATCTATTCTACTCATACCCCATCTATTTTTGAAGACATTGTACCTGCCACACACATGTTCCTACCCAAATTCATCTGCCATACTTAATGCAGCAAGGAAAAATTTTTAATTACTTTAGATTGAGCATTTACCCTCGAAATCTTCTTAATGAGATCTAGCACATCTATCGTCAGATTGAGGTCTGCGCAGCACGCATCGGGCACGTCTACTTTGCAAGAGTGAATACCGACTCATGCAAGCGTACCCTTCTTGATTCTTGTGCCAGATCTACCAGGTGGATCCTACGTATATGCATACTCTCAGTACATGTGTTATGTGCAGTAGAATGATGTTGCTTTCTCTTTCTCTATACATAGAAGCGTGCCTAAATTTTTGGCCTATTGTAGACAAAGACGTGGTCCTCCCAATTTTTTGTTGTATAGCGGACATAGTGCAGAGGCCTTCCGTTAAATTTTCACTAACAGTTGGACTTACTAGGAGTAAATCACGCGGTGCTAGTTGTATTGTCATCTTGTGCTTGTGCTTGTACTCAGCAATCAAGAATAAGACAAGAAAGAAGGCTGGACCATGACCATACATGTCTTTTATCTGATTTGGCCGATGGTTTTATTCCTAAGAATGTAACCAATGAAGGTAACAACCCTGTAGAGCATTAGCAGCACACATCTCAATCTTGGCAGTCCACATTAGCTGGGCGAGTGTAGGTACTAATACACTAAGAATCATGCACTACATAGAGATGTGACTTGGAAAAAGTATTCTCGTGTCATTCTATCATTCATGTGGTTCCATCCACTTACTTCTGATCAACCTAAAGTGGACGACAAGATGTAGATGCCAATTCATACTCTCTGCAAGATACACATGCATTTTTAACGTTTCCATGGTCTTTTGAAAGCTGCCACCATCTCTGAATTGCATCATATGAGGGCTGATGACATATGTGTCATGATCTGAAGATGATGTTATCTTGATCCTTCGATGTCATTTCCTCAACATTGTGAGTGATCTCATTGTATTCTATCCACTATATACTGTAAAGCTTACCAACGCAAATGAAATGATCAAGGGGAGGAGATGGATCCATCGCTAAAACAAAACTAGTGGTGCACATTTCCCACTTGTGAATAGATCATAGATTCTACCTCCATAGGAATGGACTTACTATGTAAATAAATAAATGCTTCGGCTACACTAACTCTTGTTTTCTTTGAGGAATAAAAATGAAAAATATGTGGTAAGAGATCTTACTTACTTAAGTAAGGGGAAATGGAGTGATGCAATGAACGACATGTCACAAGACACACATCACTAACAACATGCCTTCTATAAAAAGCTGATGTTCTCCTTATTACAAGTGTAGATGGCTTTTGAGGACTCTGAACCAACTATTCAGGAGGAGATGCTAGAATTTTACCTGCAAAGCGTGACTAAGGAAAAAGGTCACTAGTTTCGAGAAGATCAACCTGTTGGGGACTAATTGTTCTTGGTAATGATTAAGATTATGGACACCGACCACCAGTTCCCAGTAATGTCCCAGGATTTCAAAGTAGTGCATGAACTTCCATCGACTGTGGACATTCTGATAAAAGCTGGCATCCAGAAGTACTTTGAGCTCCCAATCTACAAACTGGATTTTCAGCATTGTACACAAGTCATGAACACCTTACAGTCGGGCATTGCATGATCCATTGGCACCTCAAGCAAGAGTCCTCGATGCAACAGGTGAGTGGGTCACCCATAAAGCATGATGTAACTGCTTGTCCCAGTCGGATCTGCCATTGTTAACAATTTTAGTGAGGACTGTGCATAAGATTTTGTTCGAACTTTCAGCCCATCCATTGGCTTGTGGGTGATAAAGGGCTGATTTCTTATGAATCACTAAGAATTCATTCATTAGGGCTTCTATCACTTCATTGACAAAGTGTGTGCCCCTGTCACTCACAATTTCAATAGGCAGTCCAAATCTAGTGAACATATTCTCAAATAGAAATTTAGTCGTAGTCCTCGCATCGTTTTTCTTGGTTGCTTTGGCCTCTACCAATTTGGTCAAATAATCTGTTGCTACTATTATGTATTCGGCATGGGAAACTTTAGCTGGTGGGTTATTCGGTCCTACAAAATCTATTCCCCATTTGGTAAACGCTCTGGCACTCATCATGGGTTTTAGTGGCATTTCGTCTCTTTTAATAGGATACTTCGTTCGTTGACATGTATCGCATCTATGGACATAAGTGGCTGCATCTTGATGTAGAGTTGGCCACCACATTCCTGCAAAGAGAATCATTTTTGCAGTTTTATCTGCAGAAAAAATGTCCCCCTGTAGCTTCCATATGAGCCATCTCTAAGACAGAAAGGTACTCGTCTTCATGCATGCACATTCGTAGAATATTGTCTCTTCCTCTCTTGAAGAGCTGTTTTCCTACAAGAACATAATCCTTGCTTTGATCTGTGAGGGCACATTTTCTTGCTAGAGTGGCTCCTTCTGGGTACTCCTGAGTTTTCAAGAATTTTACTAGAGGCACACTCCACCTTGGTGCTATAGTGGAGTAACAAAGAGTAGAGTTCTTTTTTGGCCTTCGTTCTTGACAAGTTGGGCAGGTAGATACATAGTTATGTGTATCCCTCTGCATGGTTGGCCAGTATATGCCTAATCTCTTCAGTATTTGACATGTTCCATTCGCATTTAGATGAGTTTTCCATTGATTTACATGTGCTTTTTGAAGCCACATCTCTTGTTCTTCTTCCTCCACACATCTCAAGAGTAACCCACTTGGATCTTGGTGGTATAAGCTTCCAGCAATGACGTGGAGATTTTTAGTCTTCCATAATTCCTAGCTTTTGTTTGTAGTGATCCCATGTTTAGGTCTGTATGTGAGGATAATGATCAACTTTTCTGCCCAATGGGGACATACTTCGAGATTGAAAAGATAAGTATCTGGTAGATCATCTGGAACTCCTGTGGGGGGCTCTCCATGCGTCATTCTTGATAGGTGATCTACTTTGATGTGTGTATTCCCCTTCTTGACTACTACTTCAAAATCAAATTCCATCAGCAATAGAAACCATTGTACTAGTCGTCCGGTATTACAAGGTTTATTGATTAGGTACAGTAGCGCTTGATGATCAACGAAGAATTTGAATTTGTTTGCCAATAGGTAGTGTTGAAACTTCTTTACTGCATACACCATCCCTAAACCTTCTCGCTCCGTAGTGGTATAATTGCGCTCTGCTTGATTTAATTGTCTACTGGCATAGGCTATAGGGTGGTCTAATTTTCCTGTATCTGCTAGTTGTGCTAAGATGCATCCAATGGCAAACTTGGAAGCATCCACATGAATATGAAATGGTTTATTCCAATTAGGCACTCGGAGGATTGGTGCTGAACTCAAGCGACTCTTCAATTCCTTGAAGGCCTTTAACATTCTTCCGTCCTAATAAACTGAGACAATAATGCATAAAGAGGTCTAGCAATTATGGCATACATGTGGATAAACCTACGGTAGTATCTACAATGTCCCATAAATGCTTGCACTTCTTTAGCAGTCTTTGGCCTAGGCAAATCCAAAAATACTTTGATTTTGTCTTCATCCGTGGAAATTCCATTTTTAGAGACGATGTGCCCTAATATCTTTCCTTGTCGAACCATGAAGATGCACTTTTCTGGATTAAGGCAAACTCTATATTGTTGACATTTGGCAAAAATCTTTCTTAGTTCTGGAATATGTTCCGATCGTATAGCTGAATAGGTGCATAAATTGTCCATTGGAGTTAGACGTCTGCGGAAGCATGCAAACAACACAAGGAAGAAGAAGAAGCTTGGAGCACAACACATAATACTGAATGTATTACTAGAGAATGTACAAAGATAAGTAACCCATTAGGGCAATAGGCGTATATACAAGCCGAGGGAAAAAAACCTCCTAAAGAGGGAAAAAGTGCCCTGACGGTCCTAGTGTGTTCACACACATCACTACCTAAATATATCAACAAATCCCCCATGGGAGTGATGCAGTGAACAAGGAGCTGGCACTCATGTATAAGGAAGTGTCAAGCTATGTGGAAATCACTCCACAAAAGGAAGTAAGCCCAAAGCTTTACGAAAAGCTTCAAACTTCTCCCTAGGCAGAGCCTTCGTGAAAAGGTCTGCAATATTCTCCTGCGTGGGCACATATGCCAAGCTGATCTCCCCAGCAGAGAACCTCTCCCTAACATAGTGATAATGCACCTCAATGTGCTTAGTGCAAGCATGGAACACAGGGTTCCTCGCAACTGCCAATGCACTCTGACTGCAAGATGGTGGTGGCAGAAGTCTGACCAACACCCAAATCAGCCATAAGACGTCTGAGCCACACACACTCCATAGTCACTATGAAAGTTGCACTATACTCAACCTCACAACTGGAAGTGGCCACAGTAGGCTGCTTCTTGCTCAACCAAGATATACATGAGCTACCAAGCATGAGCAAAAGCCACTAGTGGACACACGAGTGTCATAGCAACCAGCCCAATCAGAGTAAAAAAAAAAAGCATGCAAATCTGGCGGTAGTGATCCCCCCTTGGGATAAAACAACCCAAGTAGCCAAGTACCACTCCAATAGCGAAAGATGTGCTTAACTGCCTGCCAATGCTTGACTCTTGGGAATGCATAAACCTGCTCATCTGTGAGACAACAAACTGAATATCTGGCTAAGTAATGCATAAGTAAATCAAGCATCCAATAGCCTACTGATAGAGAACAGCATCAAATGCATCTCCAACATCATGAAGACTCAATCGTAAACATGTTTCCATACGAGTGGCAATAGGTATCTTCAAGGCCAAAACACTACAATAATGTGTCAATATATTTCGTTTGACACAAAGCCATTCCACCATCAACTTGCATAAATTTAATGCCCAAATAGTGATGCAAATGCCCCAAATCAGACATCTCAAATGAGGCATGCAAATCAGCCTTAAAATCAGCAATATGCTTCTCAATAGGACCAGTGAGCAGCATGTCATCAACATAGACAACAATGATCAGAATCACATCATTATCACGCTTAACATATAAGGTGCTTTCAGTTGGACAGTTCTCAAAACCATGTGCAATCAGATAGGCATGTATCTTCTCATACCAAGCACGTGGTGCTTGCTTTAAACCATCTAATGCCTTCTTTAACCTACACACCTGGTTTTCATGCCCTTTCTGCACAAAGCCACGAGGCTGAAAAACATACACTTCTTCGTGCAAGTCACCATTCAGAAACTATGTTTTAATGTCCAATTGATGTACATTCCAACCATGATGAGCTGCAAGTGCACAGATGCTCCGAACAGTAGTCATACGGCATGTAGGTCCAAAGGTTTCATCAAAATCAATGCCTCTTTCCTGTGCATAACCCTTTGCAACAAGCCTAGCCTTATACCTGTCAACTGTACCATCCGGTTTATGCTTCAGCTTGTATACCCACTTAGTGCCAATGGCCTTCTTGCCTGGAGGCAAGTCACATAAAGACCAAGTACCATTCTTCATTATAGCATCATATTCAGATTGCATAGCAGCCATCCAATTTTCTGAATTTTGTGCTTCATCAAAACGAAACAGGCTCATTCTCATCACAGAGACTAGATGCAGCCATAGCATAGCAATCTGATGCAAAAGAGGCACTATGAGAGCCTGAACGAGTACGATATGACAAAGGTGCATCTAATTTGCTATCACGCAAGGTCTGCACTAGCCATTTTGGCATAGTTCTTGCCTGCTCAATATCAACTCTCTCATCAATAAGGGCATCATGTATATCTGCATCAGAAATGGAATTATCTGCATCATCACATGAAACCTGCAAAGGCTGAGAAGTTGCCTCATTAGGACCAGCACTAGACTGTCCACTTGTAAAAAGAGGTAGCAAAGTATCTGTAGCTCAGTGATGAGTAGCACCTCCTTCAATGTCAATCCGGGAAGACATGAGGATGGTATGAAGACCTCGAGCAAGTGAAGGCACAAATGTGTGAGTACAAAGCACACCAACATGCACACACATACACACACACACACGACAAGAACAAAGAGAGCAAGACAATGGAATCACTTCTATTACAACATAGTTCTCATACAAGTTCAAAACTACAACAAGCTAGCCTCAAAAATGACAGTTAACACGACACAAATTTGTCGCTATAAAATTTCAAAATGCATCATAATGAGCATCGCGCGCGGACCATCGATTAAACGACGAAGTGAACGACGCGTTTTGCGACTTGTACTGCGACGGGACCTGCAACCCTCGCTTGTAGCGTCGCTAACACGATAGTTCCAAAAAGCGTCGCTTAAGCGACACTGTTCACGTCGCATAAGCGACGCTTTTCACGTCGCATAAGCAATGCTATTTTGACGTCGTTTATGCGACTCAGCTGTACTCGTAGCATCGCTTACACGACGGTCTATTGAAGAAAAAAAATTAAAATGTTGGGGGCTCTTTGATCGTCATTTTCACGCATCTTATCGAAGAGCTCTCCAATGTTCGCATCTGCGCTGCGCTTACGAGCTAAAACAAGTATATGCAGGTCTCTGTTTCTCTCTTTCTATATCTTTTTCGCTTTGAATTCTCTCTCTCTCTCTGTCTCTCTCTCTCTCTTTGTTGACTCTCTCTCTTATTCTCCTAATTGTTGACTCTTGTTCTTGAAATGTTATAGAAGTTCAAGTTTGCCAACATCTATATATCTACATCTTAAGAATACGACATGAACGAAAGAAAGGAGAAAAGAACACTACATACATGCAACTTTGCCCGGTATATTTATTGCGATATTATTGGTTAAGATTTCAATCATCCACAATTTACTAGAGTGGTTCATAATTCATGAGTAGTTGCTTACATGGATATAGGTGACATGATATTTGGAGAACTCCAAAGAGAATTTTTAAAAATAATGAAATAAAAAAAAAACAACATATTGGGTGTCATTAGCTAGTATGAATACGATGTTTGATATTCAAGAACTCTCTTCATTAATTCACCCTTGGAATCATCGACATGCACAATAGCGAAAGGTACAAGAACTCTCTTCATTGATTCACCTTGGTATCTATTGTCAAAATCCTCGTCTAGCTCATCAGGTTCGACAGCCTCTGCGTGTGAGAGACGAGGATCCATACGAGGTGGTAGACGTGGGCAAAATTTGTAATGCCAAGCTCCGATCAAGAACATGTAGAGGAAGAGGAAATGGACGAGAACTGTGGTGCTAGGGTTCTTCCATCTGCAAATATCAGAAAACCACCTCCCAATGGCGATCATACCCGACAGAACACCCAAGATCCTAAACCAGTTAGCCTTGCTCTTGTGCATGCTCCACAGACTGCTATCCACATCATTGTCAACTACATCCTTGACAGTGAACTCGTGAATGCTGGTGTCAATATCTTTCATATCTTCATCCATTGGTGTCAATATTCTACCCACAGAATGCCTTCATTCATAAAAAATATGATTATGAAAGTATTATTGTAATTAATACACACGTAGCATATGATTTCATTACATAAATTTGTAATTAACGTTTTCCAACAAACTCTAAAATTACTCTTACAAGTCTCATCGCCAGCAGAGTGCTTCTGTCATGGGAGCTGGACGTAAGACTGAAACATACAAAGGCCTTCATTCTCCTTCCTCTTGGGCTAGCCATTCTCCTTCATCACCGCTCTCGTTCTTGAACATTCTGGCGGAGGAGCTTGCTGCTGTGATTTTTGGTTGTGACCATGCACTTACAATGAATGCGTCACACAGCTTCTGTTTGGTATACTTTATCTATCCTCTTACTTTCTATCACAGATATATATCTCTCCCTTTAAACCATATGCATGAGCAATAGCTTGATCATTAGCTTTTGTGCATGTCCAGGCCTTCGAGCTTCTCATATCATCTATGTAAAGAATGTCCGACCAGGGATGCCACTATTTTTGTTTAATTACATTGATAAAAAGTTGCATGGTATTTCTGAGGTAGATAGCTATGGAGAGATGAACATCAATCCATATGCCTGGACTGATGGGAAGCAGAAGAAACGTTTTTCAGCTCAGGTTCTTTGCTTAGATTTAATAATCTCTGATATTACATTAGATCACTGTCTGAGGTGTAATGAGGTTTTGTTTACATGTATACGGGTGACATGTCAGTGTGCACCATTGACAGAAAGCATATACAAGGGAGCATTAGTAGCAAATTATGTGAATTATTCACAGGAGAAAATCCTATTTGAGTTAATTCATGTGCGGATAGATAAGCTTATATCTCTTTTCATGAGAAACTCGTTGAGTGTCAGTAGACAAGTTGTGGGTTTACAACGTGGGTCCATCAACAAAGGAGAAGAATATACAAGGAGCATTAGTAGCGAATTATGTGAATTATTCAAAGGAGAAAAACCTATTTGATCAGTTAATTCATGTGCGGACAGATAAGCTTATATCTCTTTTCATGAGAAACTCGTTGAGTGTCAGTAAACAGGTTGTGGGCTTACAATGTGGGCCCATCAACAAAGGAGAAGCATATACAAGGGAGCACTCGTTGAGTGTCAGTAGACACGTTGTGGGTTTACAACGTGGGCCCATCAACAAAGGAGAAGCATATACAAGGGAGCATTAGCAGTGAATTATGTGAATTATTCTGAGGAGAAAAACCTATTTGAGTTAAATCCTGTGCAGACAGATAAGCTTATATCTCTTTTCATGAGAAACTCGTTGAGTGTCAGTAGACAGTTTGTGGGTTTACAACGTGGGTCCATCAACAAAGGAGAAGCATATACAAGGGAGCATTAGCATTGAATTATGTGAATTATTCACAGGAGAAAATTCTATTTGAGTTAAATCATGTGCAGACAGATAAGCTTATATCTCTTTTCATGAGAAACTCATTGAGTGTCAGTAGATAGGTTGTGGGTTTACACATAGACACACACATACACATAGATAAGCTTATATCTCTTTTCATGAGAAACTCGTTGAGTGTCAGTAGATAGGTTGTGGGTTTACACATAGACTCGTTGTTAGGAACTGAAGAGCAGTTTCAGTCCCTTTTTTATAGCAAAGACTTGGGACAATTCCCATATGGCAATCTGTTAACCATTTATTGCCAACAGGACACTGCATTATCTCGTTGTCATGCACAACTACACTGCCTAAATATGTGTACTCTATACCAGGGGGAAAGGTCATATTTAAGACATGTATCCCTGTGTGAATGCATGTGTATGTGTGTGAATGCATCATTATGTGTGTATGTGTGTATGCATTTGTATGTGTGTATGTGTGTATGCATTTGTATGTGTGTGAATGCATCATTATGTGTGTATGTGTCTATGTGTGTGTGTATATGTGTGTGTATGTGTGTGCATGTCTATGTGTATGTGTGTGTGTCTATGAGTGTGTATCTGTTTATGTGTGTGTATGTGTCTATGGGTGTGTATGTGTCTATGTGTGTGTGTATGCATGTATGTATGCATATGTGTGTGTATGTGTGTGTATGCTTTATGTATGCATATGTGTGTGTATGCATTATGTATGTGTATGTATGCATGTGCATTATGTATGCATATGCATTATGTATGTGTATGTATGCATGTGCATTATGTATGCATATGCATTATGTATGTGTATGTATGGATGTGCATTATGTATGTGTATGTATGCATGTGCATTATGTATGCATATGTGTGTGTATGCATGTAAGTATGTATGTATGTATGCATATGCATATGCATATGTATGCATGTATGTGTATGTGTGTGCATGTCTCTCTATGTGTGTGTGTATGCAGATATGTGTGTGTATGTGTGTGTATGTGTGTATGTGTGTATGTGTGTATGTGTGTATGTGTGTGTGTGTATGTGTGTATGTGTGTATGTGTGTATGTGTGTATGTGTGTATGTGTGAGTATGTGTGTGTATGTGTGTGTATGTGTGTGTATGTGTGTATGTGTGTGTGTATGTGTGTGTGTATGTGTGTGTATGTGTGTGTATGTGTGTGTATGTGTGTATGTGTGTATGTGTGTATGTGTGTATGTGTGTATGTGTGTATGTGTGTGTATGTGTATGTGTATATGTGTGTGCATGTGTATGCACTATGTATGTGTATGTCTGCATGTGCATTATGTATGCATATGTGTGTGTATGTATATATGTGTGTCTGCATGTATATGTGTGTGTGTGTATGTATATGTGTGTGTACGCAACATTATGTGTGTATGTGTGTATACGAGTGTGTATTTGTGTGTGTATGTGTGTGTGTATATATGTGTATGTGTGTGTGTGTGTCTATGTGTGTATATGTGTGTGTATGCATATGTATGTGTGTGTGTATGTGTCTATGTGTGTATGTGTATGCATGTATGTATGCATATGTGTGTGTATGTGTGTGTATGCTTTATGTATGCATATGTGTGTATGCATTATGTATGTGTATGTATGATGTGCATTATGTATGCATATGCATTATATATGTGTATGTATGCATGTCCATTATGTATGCATATGCATTATGTATGTGTATGTATGCATGTGCATTATGTATGCATATGTGTGTGTATGCATGTAAGTATGTATGTATGTATGCATATTCATATGCATATGTATGCATGTATGTGTATGTGTGTGCATGTCTCTCTATGTGTGTGTATGCATATATGTGTGTGTATGTGTGTATGTGTGTGTATGTGTGTGTATGTGTGTGTGTATGTGTGTGTATGTGTGTGTATGTGTGTGTATGTGTGTGTATGTGTGTGTGTATGTGTGTGTATGTGTGTGTATGTGTGTATGTGTGTGTATGTGTGTGTATGTGTGTATGTGTGTGTGTATGTGTGTGTATGTGTGTGTGTGTATGTGTATGTGTATATGTGTGTGCATGTGTATGCATTATGTATGTGTATGTTTGCATGTGCATTATGTATGCATATTTGTGTGTGTGTATATATGTGTGTCTGCATGTATATGTGTGTGTGTATGTATGTATATGTGTGTGTACGCAACATTATGTGTGTATGTGTGTATACGAGTGTGTATTTGTGTATGTATGTGTGTGTGTGTATATGTGTATGTGTGTGTGTATGTGTATGAGTATGCATGTATGTATGCATATGTGTGTGTATGTGTGTGTATGCTTTATGTATGCATATGTGTGTGTATGCATTATGTATGTGTATGTATGCATGAGCATTATGTATGCATACACATTATGTATGTGTATGTATGCATGTGCATTATGTATGCATGTGCATTATGTATGCATATGCATTATGTATGTGTATGTATGCATGTGCATTGTGTATGCATATGTGTGTGTATGCATGTAAGTATGTATGAATGTATGCATATGCATATGCATATGCATATGTATGCATGTATGTGTATGTGTGTGCATGTCTCTCTATGTGTGTTTGTATGCATATATGTGTGTGTATATGTGTATGTGTGTGTGTATGTGTGTGTGTATGTGTGTGTATGTGTGTGTATGTGTGTATGTGTGTATGTGTGTATGTGTGTATGTGTGTATGTGTGTATGTGTGTGTATGTGTATGTGTATATGTGTGTGCATGTGTATGCATTATGTATGTGTATGTTTGCATGTGAATTATGTATGCATATATGTGCGTATGTATATATGTGTGTGTGCATGTATATGTGTGTGTGTATGTATGTATATGTGTGTGTATGCAACATTATGTGTGTATGTGTGTATATGTGTGTGTATTTGTGTGTGCATGTGTGTGTGTATATGTGTATGTGTGTGTGTGTCTATGTGTGTCTATGTGTGTCTATGTGTGTATATGTGTGTGTGTATGCATATGTATGTGTGTGTGCACATACCTGGTCTCTCTCTCTCACGCTCTCTCTCTCTCTCTCTCTCTCTCTCTCTCTCTCTCTCTCTCTCTCTCTCTCTCTCTCTCTCTCTCTCTCGTTCTCTTGCTCTCATCCAGATCTCGGCACAAATGTGCCGGGAGAAATCAAAATTTTTTTTGAACATTCTAGAGTGTCGAAAGGACGACGCATATGCGATGCTCTCCACTTTGCCCATGTCGCACATACCGTCGCTAGCAAGCGACTCTATTTGCGACGCAAAGATTAGCGTCGCATAAGCGATGCAAGCTTGGAGTCTGCAACGTACCCCGCCTAAAAATCAAAATTTTGAAAACAGTACCGTCGCTTATGCAACGCTAGCATGGCATAAGCGATGCTCCCCGTTTTTTTCCGGTTCGTTGGCGTCGCTACGCCCCCCTACTTCTTGTAGTGTCTGCACAAAGCGACGGGGCTGAAAAACATACACTTCTTCATGCAAGTCACCATTCAGAAATTATGTTTTAATGTCCAACTGATGTACATTCCAACCATGATGAGCTGCAAGTGCACAGATGCTCCGAACAATAGTCATACTGCATGTAGGTGCAAAGGTTTCATCAAAATCAATGCCTCTTTCCTGTGCATAACCCTTTGCAACAAGCGTAGCCTTATACCTGTCAACTGTACCATCCGGTTTACGCTTCAGCTTGTATACTCACTTAGTGCCAATGGCCTTCTTGCTTGGAGGCAAGTCACATAAAGACCAAGTACCATTCTTCATTATAGCATCATATTCAGATTGCATAGCAGCCATCCAATTTTCTGAATTTTGTGCTTCATCAAAGAAAACAGGCTCATTCTCATCACAGAGACTAGATGCAGCCATAGCATAGCAATCTGATGCAAAAAAGGCAGTATGAGAGCCTGAACGAGTACGATATGACAAAGGTGCATCTAATTTGCTATCACGCAAGGTCTGCACTAGCCATTTTGGCATAGTTCTTGCCTGCTCAATATCAACTCTCTCATCAATAAGTGCATCATGTATATCTGCATCAGAAATGGAATTATCTGCATCATCATATGAAACCTACAAAGGCTGAGAAGTTGCCTCATTAGGACCAGCACTAGACTATCCACTTGTAAAAAGAGGTAGCAAAGTATCTGTAGCTCAGTGATGAGTAGCACCTCCTTCAATGTCAATCCGGGAAGACATGAGGATGGTATGAAGACCTCGAGCAAGTGAAGGCACAAATGTGTGAGTGAGAAGCACACCAACATGCACACACATACACACACACACACGGCAAGAACAAAGAGAGCAAGACAATGGAATCACTTCTATTACAACATAGTTCTCATACAAGTTCAAAACTACAACAAGCTAGCCTCAAAAATGAGCATGATCCCATGTTCGGAGCATGTCTGGATAAGTCTCTAGTAGTTTTTTACGCCAGGTGGGTTGGAATATGGCACCTTTTCTGGCCACTTCAAGGATGTCTTCTGGTTGGAACTGAGTTGCAAATGAAGGGTACTGATTAGTGACCCGTTTAATCTCAGCATTGTAATCAGCTAACAGTACAAAATAAGGCTTATACTGTAGTTCTGAACTGGTTATTAATCGTCTAGGAGTCAGGTTCTTGAAATATTATGATTGAAGCATAGTTTCCTCAATAGCTTTCATGGCCACTCTCTGAGTGACGATTCGCTCTTCATGAGTGTGGCCCATCTCTTCTACTTGTTTCATCCATGCCGGAGGGGGCTCCTCATATGTGTCTTGTCCTTCATGAGTGACCCTGCCACTTGGAAGAGGTTGAGGCTCATAATTATCTTCAAATGTTTCTTCAACTAGAATGATAACTGCCTCCTCTTAAAATGGTTGATCTGGTGGAGATGGAGGTCGTTCATATTGTAACAGTTTAATCTTTAATTCTGCAACTTGTTGGCATATCTCAAGTACCTCGTTGGCCGTTGAAGGTTCTGGTGGTGGAGAAGTAGCGACACTAACCATCTCTCTAGGTTCTGGTGAGTGCAGTGTGGGCACATGGTGTCTTTGTAGTTCCTTCACCTGGTCTGTAAGTTGGTCGTGTGCTTCCAAGATCTTCGCATAATCTTCTGATACTTGTTGAATGTTCTCTGAGGGGATAGCTTGGAATTTAGCAAGATCTATAGGTGCCCCTGGAGTGTTTTCGATGGCTGCTTCTAAATTTTCTTGATTCTGTTGCTATAACCTCCTATTCTCTTCTTGAGCAGCTGCTAAGTGCCGGTGAAGTAATACCATGTTTCTTTGTAGTCTAGCATTGCGGGCTAGCTGATCTCTGAGTTGTTCTTTAGTCACCTTACCCGTCTCTGTATATTTGGCTTCTAGCTACGCATGAGATTGGTGAAGGGTGGTAACCTCATGTTGTAATGCAGTATTACTTAATTCAAAGGCATTGACACGTGCCTGGAGGTGGGACGACAAATTACAAAGCTCTTTGTTGTTTTCTTCCAATAGTCTGTATTCTTGTTTAAGCTAGGCGGCAGCTTCAAACATGGTTTCTAGGGCATGATTAAATGAGGCGGATGCAAGGGTAGAGGTGGAAGATGCAAGGGGTCGGGAAATGGGGAAGGGAAAAGTGGATGTTGTGCTGACAATGGGTGTATGAGATGATGTGTGTGAAGTTACAAGTTGTGATGTTGAGACAAAAGTGGTGGTGAGTGGTCCTGTGGAGGGTGAAATGTCCATGGGGTCGGCCGTGATTGTGTGTGAAGTGTGAATTGTGAATACTGGAATGGTGGGTGGTGTGTTAGTGGTGGTCGTGAATGTGGGGGAGGTGGGTTGGGAAAGGGACTTTCTATTATAATTTTTAATTTGTTGTATCACATTTACAAGGTTTGCCAAAAATGGAGGCAAGGTGGTTTGTATTGGTTCTAAGGAGGTTAAGAGAGGCACAGATGGTTGGGGTTCGGAAAGAGGAAATGTAGTAGTGAGGGAAAATGGGTGAGTTAATGTTAGGTTAGAGTCATGTGGTTGTCCTAGAGCTGGAAGATAAGAAGGGTGACCTATTATGGTTTGTTGGGTGGCGGGATGACCTAACTGAGGTTCGAAAAATTGGCTGGAACTGGTGGATGTAGGTAAAGGGAAGGATGGAGAAATGGTGGTGTGTGGTATAGGTTCACTGAGGGTGAATATAGGTTGTTCAGGAATACTAGTGGTGTGGAGTTTGGTAGGTTGGATGGGAGGTGATGGTGGAGATGGTATATGTGTGCTTTCGTTGGGTTCATCCGTCTTAGTTGAGCTGGTCATGTAAGTGTCTGCCTGAGAAATGGTAGGGAGTGAGGTAGAGACTTCCATTTGAATCATCTTTCCCCTTCACGATCGCGTATCGAGCCTTCGTTGGTCGTATTGAGGGGTGGTACGATATACCATGGTCCGCATGTCTTCCACAATCCCACAGGTATCTGCCAAAAGATTCAATGATTCTATAAAATGAGGGTCTACCTCCTCCGCCTGCAGCATCTGGCTCACCATTGCTCTGTTTGCCTCTTCTGACAACCTATGCCCTTTTTGTACTTGTTTGATCATTTTGTATAGCTTTTTGAGTTGTGCAGTGTAGGCAGGGGCTTCCTCCTCACTCTCCTCTGATTCATTCCCCTGCACCTTCGCTTGTTCATGTGTGCCTCCAATGGGACATACATTCACCATATGGTCACCACAACAAGTATAACATCTCTTCACTGGGGAAAATCTAGGGATTTGTTTGCTAGAGACACCTACTTTTTGAACTACCTTCTCTGCAAGTTCCTCGATAGAGGTAGATTGACTGGAATTGAGGCTACTAGAGCTATCTAAATCCTTGTAGATTTTTGAAGGCTCTAATTCCTCCCCTAGGTTATCCTCAATGTCGATGCACATATGTACACACTCTTCCATGGTCCTAGGGTCCTTCAAGTACACATATGATCTCAATTTGGTACTTAGCAGTCCATCCAAGAATAAAGCCACTTGTTTGGCTGGAGTGGGCAACTCAGGAATAAGACATCTCTCTAGGTATTACCTAAATCGCCTTCCTGCCAATCGGACCGTCTCTTGAGGTGTTTGCTTGAAGCTATGAATCAGGGAGGAAGTATTATGCCGTATGCCACTCTTAGAGAACTCAGTGATGAAAGCTTCTAAAAGTTGGTCTATGCTTGTAAACTGCCTCTCATGTAGTGGTTGAAACCACGTAAGAGCTGTGTTTCTAAGGGTTAGACCAAAAGCATTGTACTGCGTGAATAGATCCTCAACTTGTTCAGCTCTCATGACTTGCCTAAATTCTACCACATGGTCGTAAGGGTCTCTAGTGCCATCGAAGTAATTCTTCATGGACTTCACCAACTGGGTTGGCCTCAGGGTCCTAGTGTGTTCTCTCGGCGTTGGCAAAGGGAGATCATCAGCATTTCTTTGGTTCCTTGGGGCTCTAGGTCTCTCGGTTTCTTCTCTATCCGTTTTTGTTCTCATCCTTTCTCTTCCCAGGGGGTTGGCAAAGCTTACCTCAGGTCTATCTCTACTTCTGTCCCTTTGAGCTCCATGAGCTTTGGAGGTCCCAGCTCCTTGGTGGTTGTAGGACACATTGGAACGAGGTTGAGGAAAAACAAATTCACCCTTCCAAGTGTAGGCATGTCTCCCATGCTCTGAGACCACGAAGATCCTCTTTGACGTATTGTCTAAGTAGGCCACTTTGCTTGGGCTCTCAGGATCTTTAAACTCATTAATTGTGAGAGCTCCTACTTCATGAGGCTCGTCAGGCTTATACCTCCAAAAAGCCTCATCGGTTTCTCGGTTTAAAAGCAAATCTATGCTTTTATTATCCTGGGGAACCCACTCTGGATTCATGATTCTGGTCAAGACTGATTTGCCACGGGGAGTCCTCAGCTCTCTCCCCAAGTTCCCTTGCTCTATATCACCCATGTCGGTCTCTGCAATCACATTGTCGAACTCGTCTGTCCTATCTGGAAGGGTGGTGACTACATAAATAGTCCCTTCTTTATCTAGGTATGCTCCATTCTCGAACTTGACTACCAGATGTTCTAGTCCATGGGGTTGATCGAGGTTCTTAATTTGGACCACAGATCTTCTCAGACCCTCTTCATAGATGCGAGCACCTAGACGATTAGTCCTGATATATTCCAATTGAGTCTTGTAAGGTCCTTCTGGCTTTTCTAGGTATGCCACCCCTGAACTACCTACTGGTCTCTCCATGTGATAGGACATCTCAGAATCGCTTGTTTCTGATCTTGGAGTGTATGGGTAATCACTCAACTGTTGGGCCCAAGACCTAGCAGTGTGATTGACACTAGCTTCAGGAGATCTGAGGCTTTGTCTGTCTCGGCCTAAGTGTCTTCCTGACCTAAGGTTCATATGCCTGGTTTCTCTACCCCCTTGTTCCCAAGTACACTCTTGTTGCAGGTTAATTTGTACAAATCACTTTGTTCTTTTTAGTTGAATATTGTGTTAAGCCCTTGTTTGGAATCACGTCGTCAGGATTACTTAAGTGAATTTCGCACTTGATATTTCATCGATTCAAGTTTACTTTTGTTCCTTAGAATTTTTGCACTTAAGCTCTATTTAATGCTTGTACTTGGTTGATTAGTTCTCTTGGACTTGATTCCTGCCTAGCGTCACTCTAATTAATCACCACATCTAAGTCGTACTTAGCCTAAGCTAGGAATTGATGAAGAAGGGTTGAGAGAACTTCCAACCTCAATTCACTTGTTGCTCAGACTACTGCACAAGCCCAGGTCGCCTTTTCCCAAGCTTGGTACTCACCCTTGCTAGCTTGCTTTGGATGCCTTGATTGCTCACAACGTTCCTACAAAGGTTCACAAGTTAATATTGCCTTACATTACAATGAATTGATGGACACACATCAACAAATATGATCCCCCCTTGGAGTAGCTCACTATACCCCCAAAATCTTATGACCCCCTAATCCTACCGAATGGCCAAATAAAAATACATGTTCTAAAACTTCATGTATGATTCTTTCAAAAACCAGTTGAGGTCCACGTAGGATTCTCAACGAGCTTTCCAAAAAGACCAAAATCTCATCAATCGGAGTTTGTATGATGAAGTTATGACCATTCAGGCACTTAGGATTCAAACCAGGCTCTCAGGGCTCAAGAATTTTTCTATGGTTTTCTAGTTGTTTTTCCCCCTTCTAAGGCTCTAAAATACCCCAACTTGTCAAAATCTAAGCCCAAAATTACCACAATTACACAAATTACACCCCTTAGAAATTTCTGCATTGAGCCGGTATATCGCGATAGCTTGGGTCGGTGTGTCACGATAGGTGGGAGTGTCACGATACTCGGGAGTGTCACAATAGGTGGGTGTGTCGCGATAGACGGGTGTGTTGCGATAGGTCGGTGTGTCGTGATAGATGGAAGTGTCGCGATAGGTCGAAGTTTCACAATAGTCTCAGATCCACCAAGTGGCCTAACAAAAAGAGTAAAGGGACATTCTCATTGGTTCAATGAGATGCCAAGGGATTTGGAGGATGCAGACCATATCTGGGAATCCAAGTTGGAATTTGGAGGAGTTTGGTGGACATTTCACTTCTTCTCAAGAGAGTTTGAAGCATTACAAAACATAGCACCTCTTCAAGATATTTGGTAGAAAGCGGGATTGCAGGATTATTTTAGTGCATCTCTGCCTAAACCAGATTTCCTTAGATGCTACTACTTGATTGCCACTCTTAAAGCGATAGGAGATCGAGATCAGTCAGGCACATTCCTAGGGCCCTCTCTATCGAACCAGGAGGAAATGAAAAAGTTTGAGTTGAACATAACTTTAATCAGGGACGCCCTTCAAATGTATGGCACCCATGTACCCTCCGATCGAGACCCTTTTATACCGGAGTCTATGAAGAACAGTAAACTTAAGAAGTTGAAAGAGATGTGTGCCCTCACCCCAAACATCACCATACCGTTGTGAATGTGCCTTCAGCATTTTGCATTTCCGTCTCAAGACCAATTCACACAGCCTAAGATTTGGTACGGGCTATATCTAGCGGAGACAGGGAGTCAGATCTTGTAAAAATTCCAAGTTTAGCTCAAGCTTTTAAGCTCTATTGATGGACATTTTGATTCAAAAATTTATAAAGACCCTTTTTCCCCCCTTTGTATTGATAAGAAATTCTTTAGAGTTCCCTAGGTTTCCTAATCCCACCTAGAGCTTTCCAACGCACTCTAGAGCTGAAAAACAAATTTCGTATGAAAAAATTATGCCGATTCAGGGTTCAAGGGGTTTAAATAGGCAAACAATTTCTCTCATGATATTTGTGTATTTATATAAGGCCTCCTTAATGGTGTAGGTAAAAGATCTTCAGAAATGCCAAATTTCAATCCTAATTTTCCAAAAAAAATAACACCTTAATTTTTGCCTAAATTGGTTTTCTATCACGATAGATAGTGTCTATCGCAATAGACATGTCTGTCATGATAGACGGGTGTTTGTTGCAATAGATGATCTCTATCATGCATGGATATTTGTCGCGATAGATGGGCGTCTATCACAATAGACTTGTCTATTGCGATAGATGGTTGCTTATCACAATAGATGCTATCTGTCATCTATCATGGCTTTTGTCTATCATGATAGATGATTTCTATCATGGTTTTGGTCTTTTGCAATAGACGGGTGTCTGTCATGATAGACGGGTGTCTATTGTCTATCATGGGGTCCTATCTGTCGTGATAGATGGGTATCTATCGTCTGTTGTGGGGTCCCATCTGTCACGATAGATGGATGTCTATGGCGATTGATGGGTGTTTGTCACGATAGATGGGTGTCTATCATGGTTTTGGTCTATCGCGATAGATGGGTGTTTGTCACGATAGGCGGGTGTCTATCGTCTGTCATGGGATCCTATCTGTCATGATAGACGGGTGTCTATCATCTGTCATGGGGTCCTGTCTATTGTAATAGATGGTGTCTATCATGCTTTTGGTCTGTCGTGATAGACAAGTATCTGTCGCAATAGATAGGTGTCTATCATCTATCATGGGGTCTTGTTTGTCATGATGGATGGATGTCTATCGCAAAGATGGGTGTCTGTTGCAATAGATGGGTGTCTCTCATGATAGATGGTGTCTGTCACAATAGACGGGTGTCTATCATGGTTTTGGCATGTCGCGATAGACCAAAAAATCACAAATTTTTGTGATGTTTCTAGTGATTTGGAATGCTCTAGTGGTGTGGTTTATCATGTCATGCATGAAAACAAGAAATACAAACTTTCTTTCTGTGTCGTGCATAAGCTGGTGGAGATGATGGGGCAATTGAAACCTGCAAGAAATGCTCACAAATATGCAAAAACAGAATGCATAGTAGCTCTCTCGCACTCTCACACAAGTGAAATGAGGGGAATGAGGTGGGGAAGGGGATATGACCAAAAAAATAAAATTTTAGCAAAGATGGAGATGGAGGTGGAAGATGGTGAGGATGATGATGATGATAATGGTGATGAAGAAAGTAAGGAAAAATAATGAAAAGTAAGACAACTCCAACATCACAACTCTATGTCTTAACATCACACACTCGTCCTTGAAGCTCTCTCCCCAACAATAGCACCAAATTTGGTGTCACTCCAGCAGAATGGTAAGTACCAACATGAGGAGATCCATTCATAAATGTCAACCCACAGAAATATGAGAACTGATATGATGACCATGAGCAAGTGATGGCACAAGTGCATGAGTGAGAAGACACTAGAATGCACACACATAGACACACATGCACACACAAGGCAAGAACAAAGAGAGGAACAATGGAGTGCTTTCAATTATCAAAGATCTCTTTTACAAAAGCTCTATTCTCTAACAAGCTAACCTCAAAAATGAGCTCTCTAGATCTTTTTATAGTTTTTTATTAGCTTTGACCCTGTCCAAAACTAGTGTTCGGCCTAGTTAAAAATTAGGTTCCATGGCTTATTTGAGGGCTCAAGTAGAGTCTAAAAATTATGAAAATTGATATGTAGGTACTTCTACTACTCCTCAAGCTCGAGGACTCCTCAACTTATACAAAATGGAGTCTAATCTACAAAAAACGGTATTTACAATGTTGGTGTAGTGATGAAAATCACTTTTGATTGAAAATAAGTTATGAAAAAAATGATTAGACTTATTCTATGCCAGATCTACATATTGTTTCCATCTCCTTTCTCCTTCTAGATCCTTTCTTTGGCTTTCTTTTATTTTGACCCTTGTAACACATGCCTTTTGGTTGATTTGGGTGTTGGTCAGTCTTATGCCACAACCATCTTCATTGACAATCAGAGCACGTTGATAATTGTCAGGAACCATGTGTTCCATGCTTGCACAAAGCACATTGATCTGGACTATCATTATGTCAAGGAGAGGTTCTCTATTGGAGAGATCACCTTCACATATGTGCCCACGGAGGATAACATTGCAAACCTTAGTTGCCCTATACTCAACCTCACAACTAGATATGGCCATAGTAGGCTGCTTCTTGCTCAGCCAACATATGCATGAGCTACCAAGCATGAAGCAAAAACCACTAGTGGACACACGAGTGTCATAGCAACCAGCCCAATCAGAGTAAAAAAAGCATGTAAATATGGCGGTAGTGATCCACCCTTGGGATAAAACAATCCAAGTGGTTGGGCACCACTCAAGTAGCAAAAGATGCGCTTAACCACCTGCCAATGCTTGACTCCTAGGCAATGCATAAACTTGCTCATCCATGAGACAACAAACTAAATATCTGGCCAAGTAATGCATAAGTAAATCAAGCATCCAGCAGCATGTTGATAGAGAACGGCATCAAATGCATCCCCAGCATCATGAAGACTCAATCATAAACATGTCTCCATATGAGTGGCAATAGGTTTACAGTCTTCAAGGCCAAAACGGTAAAATAATGTGTCAATATATTTCATTTGACACAAAGCCATTCCACCATCAACGTGCATAAACTAGATGCCCAAATAATGATGCAAATGCCCCAAATCAGACATCTCAAATGAGGCATGTAAATCAGGCTTAAAATCAACAATATGCTTCCCATGAGGACTAGTGAGGAGCATGTCATCAACGTACACCAGAATGATTAGAAGTACATCATTTGCACGCTTAATATATAAGGATCTTTCAGTTGGACTCTTCTCAAAAGCATGTGCAATCAGATAAGCATGTATCTTTCATACCAAGCACGTGGTGCTTTCTTTAAACCATATAATGCCTTCTTTAACTTGCACATGCCCTTTCTGCACAAAGCCATGGGGCTAAAAATCATACACTTCTTCATGCAAGTCACCATTCAAAAATGTTGTTTTAATGTCCAACTGATGTACATTCTAACGATGATGAGCTACAAGTGCACATATGCTACGAATAGTAGTCATTTGGCATGTAGCTGCAAAGGTTTCATCAAAATCAATGCCTCTTTCCTATGCATAACCCTTTGCAACAATCCTAGCCTTATACCTATCAACTATTCCATCAAGTTTACACTTCAGCTTGTATATCCACTTAGTGCCAATGGCCTTCTTGCCATGAGGCAAGTCACATAAAGACCAGGTATCATTTTTCATGATAGCATCATATTCAGATTGTATTACAGCCATCCAATGTTCAGAATTTTGTGCTTCATCAAAGGAAATAGGTTTAGTCTCATCACAGAGACTCGATGCAGCCATAGCATAGCAATTTGATGCAAAAGAGGCACTTTTGAGAGCCTGAATGAGTATGGTATGACAGAGGTGCATCTAATTTGCTATCATGCAAAGTTTGCCCTAGCCATTTTGGCATATTTTTTGCCTCCTCAATATCAGTTCTCTCATCAACAAGTGCATCATGCAAATCTCCATCAGAAATGGAATGATCTGCATCATCATATGAAACCTTCAATGGCTGAGAAGTTTCCTCATTAGGACCAACACTAGATTGTCCACCTATAAAAAGAGGAAGCAAAGTATCATACATATCTTTGGAGCTAATAGATGTCTCCTTCGTACATGAAAGTAAAGTTTAAATAGCATCTTCCACAAAAACAACATCACAGCTAACCAAAATGCATTTAGTATGTGGATGATATAGATGATAGCCTTTGCTTTCAGAACTATACCTGACAAAAATACATTCTACTGCTTTATCATCCAATATCCTGCAATGTTGTTCAGGCACTAATGCATATGCTAGACAACCAAAAACATGCAGGTGAGAAACAGATGGCTTGCAACCATGCCAAGCCTCATATGGTGTGGTAGACTATAGTGCTTTAGTGGGACACCTGTTAAGTAAATAGGTTGCACACATGACAGCCTCAAACCAAAAACTATGTGGTAAAGCCTGAGACTTGACCATACATCTCGCCATCTTCATGAGTGACATGTTCTTCCATTCAGCATCTCAATTCTTTTGAAGTGTATACAGCATGTTGGCAGTAGTCAAGGAACTGAAGGAGTCACAAGACAAGGAAGCCTACGTAGGGAGTCGGAACGAAGAGAAAGCACAAGCAGACATAGTAGTCAAAGAAGATCTGGCAAGTAGGCCGTTTAAATTTTTCAGGCATCAAAGAGTTGGGCACACAAGAAGAAGGAGCAATTAGGGAGCTCCAGGAAACGTATGTCAAAATGTTAGAAGAAATCCCTACAAAAATAGTGATTTTCATCACTAAAAACCATTGTAAATACCAATTCATATTTTTGCAGCTCCATTTTGTGCAAGCCAAGGAGTCCTTGAGCTTGAGGAGCTTTAGAAGTACCTACCTATCAGTTTTCACATTTTTTAGACTCCGTTTGAACCTCCAAATAGGGTAGAGAACCTAATTTTTAATTAGGCCGGACACTAGGTCTGGACAAGGCCAAAACCTAGTCAAAAACTATAAATAGAGCTAGAGAGCTCATTTTTTAGGTTAGCTTGTAATTGATTTGAACTTGTATGAGCTTGTTGAAAGTAATCTAAAGAACTTCATTGCTTCTCACTCTTTGTCCTACCTTGTGTGCGCGTGTGTGTGTATGTGTGTGCATGTTTGTGTGCTTCTCACTCACGCACTTGTGCCTTCACTTGCTTGAGGTCATCATACCATCCTCACGTCTTCCCGGATTGACATTAAAGGAGGTGCTACTCATCACTGAGCTACACCAAATTTTGGTGCCGTTGCCGGGGATCGAGCTTTGAGGACGAGTGTGTGATGGTAAGACGTAGAGTTGACGCGTCGGAGTTATAGGTATTTTCTTCACCTTTTTCCTATTTTCTCTTGTTTTCTCATTACCATCATCATCCTCACCATCTCCCACATCCATCTCCATCATCGTGAAAAATTTCAGCTTTTGGTCATATCACCCCACCCATACCATTCCCCTTTCTTCACCTTTTTCCTATTTTCTCTTGTTTTCTCATTACCATCATCATCCTCACCATCTCCCACATCCATCTCCATCATCGCGAAAAATTTCAGTTTTTGGTCATATCACCCACCCATACCATTCCCCTCATTTCACTTGTGAGAGAGAGTGAGAGAGTGCTTGTGTGTTTGTGATTTTCTGTGTTTTTGAGATTTTCTGCAGGAATCAGCATCCCCAGCAACTGCACCAGCTCCAGCAGGTAAAAAATTTGACTGTGCAGGTCCCAAGGCGTTGACCTCCGTCAATCGCGATCGACAGAAAAAATGGTCTTTTTGCTAAACAAAGTACATAACCATAATCTACAGGCCTAGAGCTTCCCAAATGTGTGTTTAAAATTTTAAAATTCCTCATATTTCTGTCAATCGCGATTGACAAACCACGACGGACACATGCCAACGGCTCTGTCAATCGCGACCGACACATCAATCGCGACCGACAGAGTCAACGACCGACTGACCACGACCGACAGAACCTACGCGTGACACGTGTCAATCACGATCGAGCCATCAATCACGATCAACCAGTCAATCGCGACTGATAGTCCTGACGGACCTGTCAATTGCGACCGACCCAGTCAACGATTGCTTGACCACAACGGATAGACCCTCGCGACGGACCTGTCAATCGCGATCAACCCATCAATCGCGACTGACAGAGTCCACGATCCTTTGACCACGACTGATTGAATTCTCGAGCCACGTGTCAATCACTATTGACCCATCAATCGCGAGTAACAGAGTCCACGATCCTTTGACCACGACTGATTGAATTTTTGGGCCACGTGTCAATCGCGATTGACCCATCAATCGCTACTGACAGTCACAACGAACCTGTCAATCGCGACCGACACGTCGATCGTGACTGACCTATCAATCACGATTGACAGAGCTTGCGACCGCGATAGACGGGCAAATTTGGCTACTATTTTAGGGCAAAAAAGAGTAGTCTATTTTTGACAAATTGTGGAACAAATACTAGGGTTCATCATTGCTTGTGAGGTTGATACCCCAAAGCATTTTGAGAAGTCCTGTCAGGATTATTAGATAGGGTAACTTGAAGTGACCACATCCCGGGGTAGGAAAACTAAGTTTCCCTTGGGATTGATTTCCATAGAGGCAAAAGGCAATTGGGTCTGTGAATTACATGCATGAAAGTGATTTGTCTGTCAACTGAATTCAATTCTTGAGCTAATTATGGACTTTTTCAGGTTCTTTGAGAGCATTGAAGGGTACTCAAAGCAAGATTAAGTGCGAGCTTGGGAACACGCTTCCTGGGCATACAAGGGCAACCAAGGGAAGAAACTTAAGGTTGGAAATTCTCAACACCCTCTGTCAATCCCTAGCATAGGCTAAGTACGGATAGAGGTCTTGATTAATTAAGGACACGTTAAGAACGACCAAGTCCAAGAACTCTAATCACTCAAGTGCAAGTGTTAGGAGATTACAATTGCGAAACAACCTAAGGGAAAAGAAATTAAATCGAGCAACCGCACTCAAAGTACGATAAAAACTTAAGTGTTCCTTGCGACGAAGATTAATTGGACAAGAAGTGACACCCTAAGAGCAATTAAAAAAGAACAAGTGACTGATACAAAGAACTCAGCAACGCAAAGTGTACTTGGGAAAAAATTGGGATTATTCAATTGGGCTTATGAACCTTAGATCAGGATGACACCTAGGGAAAGATAGACAAAGCCTTAGATCTTCAGAGGCTAGTGTCAATCATATTGCTAGGTCTTGGGCCCAACAATTGAGCCATCATTCGTATTACCCTAGCTCTGAGACTAGCGAGTCTGAGATGTCCCACGGTATGGAGAGACCTACAAGAAGTTCTCGAGTGCCATATTTACATAGGGTAGAAGGCCCTTACAAGATGCAACTCAAATACCTTAGGACCAACCGATTAGGTGCTAGCATCTATGAGGACGGCCTAGGAAGATCTGTGGTCCAGATCAAAAACCCTGACCAATCCATTGGACTAGAGCACCCAGCTGTCAAGTTTGAAAACGGAGCATACCTAGACAAGGAAGGGACAATATATGTAGTCACCAGTCATCCAGATAGGACAGATGAATTTGGGAATGTGGTCCCAGAAACGGACTTAGGAGACCTAGAGCAAGGAAACATGGGTGTAGAACCTAGAACCCCCCGAGGCAAATCTGTTCTCACTAGGATTATCACACCAGAGTGGATTCCCCAAGACAATAAGAGCATAGATCTACTCCTGAACCAAGAGACTGATGAAGCCTTTTGGAGATATAGATCTAATCAGCCGAATGAGGTAGGAACAACCATGATATATGAGTTTAAAGATCCTGATAGTCCAGGTAGAGTGACCTACTTAGATCACTCTTCAAAGAGGATCTTTGTGGTTACAAGAAATGATAGGCATGCTTACACTTGGAAAGGTGAATTTATTTTCCCCCAACCAAGATCGAATGTGTCCTTTGGTCACCAAGGAGTTGGAACCTCCCACGCTCATGGAACTCAAAGAGATAGACATAGAGATAGACCGGAGGTAAGCTTTGCCAACCCAGTCGGAAGAGACAGAATGAGAACAGAAACAAATACAGTGGAACCTGAGGGATTTAGAGTCCCAAGGAACCAGAGGAATGCTGATGATTTCCCTCTACCAAGGCCTAGGGAACACTCCAGGATTTTGAGACCGACTCAGTTAGTTAAGTCCATGAAGAATTACTTCGATGGCACGGGAGACCCATATGATCATGTGGCCGAGTTTAGGCAAGTCTTGAGAGCTGAACAAGTTGAGGACCTATTCACGCAATATAATGCCTTTGGTCTAACACTTAGGAACACAGCCCTTACGTGGTTTCAACCATTGAATGAGAGACAGTTCAAGAGCATAGACCAACTCTTAGAGGCTTTCATCACCGAATTCTCTAAAAGTGGCATAAGGCATAATACTTCCTCATTGATATACAACTTCAAGCAGACCCCTCAAGGGACTGTGAGACTTGCAGGAAGAAGATTCAGGCAGTACCTTGAGAGATGCCCTGTTCCTGAGTTACCAACACCAGCCAAGCAAGTGGCTTTATTCTTGGATGGATTGCTAAGTACCAAATTGAGGTCCTATGTGTACTTGAAGGACCCTAGGACCATAGAAGAGTGTGTACACATGTGCATTGACATTGAGGATAACCTAGGGGAGGAGTTAGAGCTTTCCAAAATCTACAAAGATTTAGATAGTGCCTCTAGTCTCTCTTCCTCGCAATCCACATCAATTGAGGAACTTGCGGAGAAGGTAGCTCAGAAACTAGGTGTCTCTAGTAAACAAATTCCTAGATTTGCCCCAGTAAAGAGGTGCTATACTTGCGGTGGTGACTGTTGGCACACAAAGCAACAGAGGAATCATGCACAATACGGCAACAAGGCCAGATCATTTTTTCCCATGGAGTATGTACAACTCAGGTGATTCTAATCACTACACAAACATTGTAAATCCCGTTTTTGGTAGAATAGACTCCATTTTGTGCAAGCCGAGGAGTCCTCGAGCTTGAGGAGTATTAGAAGCACCATCGTACCAATTTTCATAATTTTTAGACTTCGTTTGAGCCCTCAAATAAGCCCTGGAACCTAATTTTTAACTAGGCCGGACACTAGGTCTGGACAGGGCCAAAACTTAGCCAAAAACTATAAAAAGAGCTAGAGAGCTCATTTTTCAGGTGAGATTGTAATTGAAACAAACTTGTAAGAGCATTTTGAAAGTAATCTAAAAGCTCCATTGATTCTCTCTCTTTGTCTTGCCGTGTGTGCGCGTGTGTGTGTATGTGTGTGCATGCTTGTGTGCTTCTCACTCACGCACTTGTGCCGCCACTTGCTCGAGGTCTTCATACCATCCTCACGTCTTCCCGGATTGACATTAAAGGAGGTGCTACTCATCATTGAGCTACACCAAATTTTGGCGCCGTTGCCGGGGATCGAGCTTTAAGGACGAGCGTGTGATGGTAAGACGTAGAGTTGACGCGTTGGAGTTGTAGGTATTTTCTTCACTCTCATCGATTTTCTTTTACTTTCTTCACCATCTTCATTACCATCATCATCATCATCTTCCACCTCCATCTCCATCATCGCGAAAAATTTCAGTTTTGTGGCTATACCCCCATCTCCACCTCATTTCCCTCATTTCACTTGTGAGAGAGAGCGAGAGGGCGAAATTGCGTGTGCTGTTTTTGCTTGTTTCTTGAGTTTTCTTGCAGGTTCTTGCTGTATCATCATCCCCAGTAGCGTGCGCAGGTACGACAGGCTCTGCACAGGTCCCGGGACGACAACCTCTGTCTATCGCGACAGACAGAAAATCTTAAAATTTTGTGAATGCATGATTAGCACTGTAACCTACACCTTGAGGGCACTCTAGATCACTAGAAGTTTTTCAAAAATTTGCGTTTTTTCAGTCTATCGCGACAAACCGAAATTTCGCGACAGACAGCGTCTATCACGACAGACAGCGTCTATCGCGACAGACCAAAATTTCGCGACAGACAGCGTCTATCGCGACAGACTGAAATTTCGCGACAGACAGCGTCTATCGCGACAGACCGAAATTTCGCGACAGACAGCGTCTATCGCGACAGACTGAAATTTCGCGACAGACAGTGTCTATCGCGACAGACCGAAATTTCGCGACAGACAGCGTCTATCGCGACAGACCGAAATTTCGCGACAGACAGCGTCTATCGCGACAGACCGAAATTTTGCGACAGACAGTGTCTATCGCGACAGACAGCGTCTATCGCGACAGACCGAAATTTCGCGACAGACAGCGTCTATCGCGACAGACCGAAATTTCGCGACAGACAGCGTCTATCGCGACAGACCGAAATTTCGAGACAGACAGCGTCTATCGCGACAGACAGCGTCTATCGCGACAGACTGAAATTTCACGACAGACAGCGTCTATCGCGACAGACCGAAATTTCGCGACAGACAGCGTCTATCGCGACAGACAGCGTCTATCGCGATAGACAGACATTTTCGGCAAAAGATTAAGGGGAAAATTTTTGGAAATTTAGGCTAAATTTTGGGCATATTTGCACTCTCAAGTACTCATATACTTACAAAGGCCTTAGAAAATGCATTAAAACCCCTGAAAAGTTCTGTTTGTCTAGTCAACCCCTAAACCCTGAACGGTCATAACTTTTTCATACGAAATCCATTTTCTGAGCTCTAGGGCTTGTCGGAAAGCTCGTGACGTATACTACACGCCCTCAACTGTTTTTTATAAGAATAACGCGTTGATTTACAAATAGGATATTTGGAAGTCGACACGCTGAGGGGTAGGAACACCAAGGGAGCTCTAGAGGAAATTTTTAGCAATACAAAAGGGGGAACAAGGGTCATTAAAAAAGTGTCTGAAATGAATCGTCTGTCAATTGAAAGGTCTACTTGGAGCTAATCTTGGGACTTATGCAGGTCTATTGAGAAGCAATTGAGAGCGTCCAAGCAAGGGTTTTGCACAAGCTTGAGAATCAACTTCTCGAGCACTAAAGAGCAAGGTTCGGCAAGAAAGGTCGGAATACTCTCAACTCCTCTTCGTCAATTCCTAGCTTAGGCTAAGAACGATTGGAAGTAGGAGTAAGTCAGGGCGACGATAGGCCACTATCAAGTTGAAACATACCTAAACTTTCAAGCTCAAGCTAAGGGCATAATCCTTGTACTGTCGAGAATTTTAAAGGGAAAGAACTTAACGTGGAACGATCAACTGTAAGTGCGAAACAACATTCAAATATTCCTGACGACGTGATATCAGGCAAGACCTTAAATACGATAAAATACCTAAAAAGAACCAAGCGACTAATATAAAGTAATCGGCAACGAGGTTGTACTCTGGGCAAAAATTGGGCTAATCAGTTAGGCATATGAACCTTAGATCAGGACGACACCTAGTAAGAGAGAGACAAAGCCTTAGGTCTTCAGAGGCTAGTGTCAATCACACTGCAAGGTCTTGGGCCCAGCAATTGAGCCACCACTCGTACTACCCTAGCTCTGATACCAGTGAATCAGGGATGTCTCAAGGTATGGACAGGCCTACGGGAAGTTCAGGTGTGCCTTACCTGTACAGGGTAGAAGGCCCTTACAAAATGCAGCTAGAGTACCTTAGGACCAACCGATTAGGTGCTAGCATCTATGAGGACGGCCTAGGAAGATCCGTGGTCCAGATTAAAAATCCTGATCAATCCATTGGACTAGAGCACCCAGCTGTCAAATTTGAAAACGGTGCATACCTGGACAAAGAAGGAACCATATACGTAGTCACCAGTCATCCAGATAGGACAGATGAATTTGGAAATGTAATCTCAGAAGCGGACTTAGGTGACTTGGAACAAGGAAACATGGGAGTAGAACCTAGAACCCCCCGAGGTAAATCAGTTCTCACTAGGATTATCACGCCTGAATGGGTCCCCCAAGACAACAAGAGCATAGAGTTGCTCCTCAATCGAGAAACTGATGAAGCCTTTTGGAGGTATAAGTCTAATCAGCCAACAGACATAGGAAATATCATGATCTATGAGTTTAAGGATCCGGATAGCCCAGGCAGAGTGACCTACTTAGATCATGCTTCAGATCGGATCTTTGTGGTGACAGAAAATGATAGGCATGCTTACACTTGGAAGGGTGAATTTATTTTCCCCCAACCAAGATCAAATGTATCCTATGGTCACCCTGGGGCTGGAACTTCCCAAGCTCATGGTACGCAAAGAGACAGAAGTAGAGATAGACCAGAAGTAAGTTTTGCCAACCCAGTGGGCAGAGAAAGAACGAGAACGGAGACGAATAGGGTAGAACCTGAGATGCATAGAGCCCACAGGAACCAAAGAAATGTAGATGGATTCCCTCTGCCGAGGCCTAGAGAGCACACAAGAACTTTGAGACCCACCCAGCTAGTTAAGTCCATGAAGAATTACTTTGACGGCACAGGAGATCCCTATGATCATGTGGCGGAGTTCAAGCAAGTCTTGAGAGCTGAACAAGTGGAAGATCTGTTCACGCAGTACAATGCCTTCGGTCTAACCCTTAGGAACACAGCACTTACATGGTTTCAGCCATTGGATGAGCGCCAGTTCAGGAGCATAGACCAACTCCTAGAAGCATTTATTATTGAATTCTCCAAGAGTGGCATAAGACACAATACCTCCTCACTGATTCACAGCTTCAAGCAAACCCCTCAAGAGACTGTGAGACTTGCAGGAAGAAGATTTAGGCAATACCTTGAAAGATGTCCTGTTTCGGAGCTACCCACATCTGCCAAACAAGTAGCCTTATTCCTTGACGGATTGCTGAGTACAAAATTGAGATCCTATGTGTATCTGAAGGACCCTAGGACTATAGAAGAGTGTGTACGCATGTGCATTGACATTGAAGATAACCTAGGGGAAGAACTAGAGCTTTCCAAAATCTACAAAGATTCAGATAGTGCATCTAGTCACTCTTCCACGCAATCCACATCAATTGAGGAACTCGCAGAGAAAGTAGCTCAGAAATTAGGGGTAACTAGTAAACAAATCCCAAGGTTTGCCCCTGTGAAAAGGTGCTACACTTGTGGTGGTGACCACATGGCGAATGTCTGCCCCATTATGGCTCAGCCCCAAGTAAATCCTAGTAGCCAGTACTGCACCATAGAACGGAGATACACCAATCACACCGCACAAGATTGCCCATACAACAAGCAGGCGGTTAGGCAACCCTACCCTCAGCCCTACCAACAAGGCAGATACCAGAACCCGTACCCTCCACAACCATATGGCAGGCCACAACAAAATTTCCAACCTCAATATCAAAACCAACAAAGGCCTCAGCCTGTGCTAGCACAACAACCCCCAGCCCCAGCTAATGTGATTCCGGTAAAGTATACTGCTGCAGAAGAGAACCTGAATAGAGCCATAGTCCCTGTAACATCCTTGCTTTCTGAAAGTGACCCGAGTGACCATAGCTTTGATTCTACACATGTTGATAACCCCCAGGCCTACTACATGCAGTCTCCTGAGCATGGTGAGTCCTATTATAGCGAAGAGACAAACGAACCTAGTTGGGAGTCAGATTACACGAACGTCATGTATGCAAACCCCAACCCTAGGCCTCAATCTAGGCAGGTAAGACCTCCATTCCCAAGAGGACCGTGCTACAGATGCCAAGGAGATCACCTCATTCGTGATTGTCCCTTGCCTCCACCTACACAACCCCAGTCAGTGACGATCCAAGGCTTCTGCCAAGATTGTGGAAAAGAGCATCTCTTACGAGATTGCCCAAAGAACCCCAATAATATGCCAAAAATCACGCCCATCAATGTTATTGAGTTAGTGGTAGATTCCAGCGGAAGTGTGACTTCCACTGCACCCGTACAGATAGTCACGAGAGCTCAAGCAGTGAAGCAAAGCCAAGGGGTAGGCAAGGAAAAGAGCCCAGACACTAGCGATACTGAGAGCCAAAATAAAAAGAGAACAAGAGCTTGGAGAGATAGCCGCGAACGCATGAAAAGGCAATGGGCAAAGAAGATGAGTGAACTTGAGGAAAGTCTACGAGAAACCAAGGCTAAAATCATAGAGATCACATCTCAACCGCACTCTCACACATTCCCACCGCTACCATCCCCATCACCCTCCATCCCTTCACCCTCTAAGACACCCCACGTAACCCACCCACCACCCCAAACAGGATCAGTATTAGCTGATCCCACTCCTGAAGACATAGACATGATGCTTAAAGCATATCAGGCCAGAATCCAAGAAGGGCCAAACGTTACGGATCATGACAAGTGCTATCCTAGAGCTGACCTAGAGATAGAAAGAACCAAACTGTGCGCGAAAATGGTCGCATTGGCTCAGACTATGTTTGAAGCCAGTCGCCTTTTCAATTACTCGGGCTCAGCCAAAACGCAATTACACTTGGATGGATTCCTAGAGAAGTTAGAGGAAATAATTGCAAGATCTACCAAGGAAGAAAAAAATCAAGAAAAAGATAAAGCAAGCAAAAACATGAATCATTCCCCATCGGAAGTGTATGTGACCAATTCCACTAAACCAGACAACTTCCCCTCCTTAGAAAGAATAGAGAGGCTAATCGCACAATCAGAAAAGGAACCTGCCCCTCAAAGAAAGGAAAGGGCAAGAGAACAGATAAGCAAGCCTCTTCAGGAAGCCCATGAGCCTCCTCAAGAAACTTATCTTCCCCCCCAAAAGGCAGATGAGCCTACCGCGAAAGCTCATGTACCTCCACAGGTTGCCTACATTCCTTCTCAAGGAGCGTATGAGCCTGCTCGGAAGAGTAATAGAATAAGTAATCCCCCCCAAGAAGCTTGTGCTCCAGCCATTTACGAGAGCAAGGAGAGAGCCAACGATAGAACAAGCCCTCCTTCCCAGGTTGCTTACGTGCCCAATTCTACGGAGCCAGACACTGCTTCTTCTATGAATCGGTTTGCACCAGACTTCCTACGAGAGATTCAAGAAGACAAATGGGATAACGAAAGCGAGGTCGCCCCTCCTTTTGAACTTGTGGACGATGCACACGAACAATTCCCACAAGACATCCCATCTATTTACGGGGAACATGAGAGTGCTCATTCTCACGAGAGATTGGACTTTGAGTCTAATTCCATACAAGAGCTACCCCACTTCACAGGCCCATGGGAAGCAAAGTCCACATGTATGAGAGCACCCACAGTCATGGTAAGGAACGACGACTCAGTCATACCAAGGAACACGGAGGTAGTAACGAACACCAAGGTGCAACGCGATCTCACTTTGGAAGGACTGCCTGAGGATAGACCAAACGCACGGAAATATGCAGTCAGTCGAGTAACTGAAGTGGCAAAACCTCATTCCCGGGTAGGATCCCATAGGACAGTGCCAGAAATTCCCTTGGATAAAATAGGAGACATGTGTGAAGGCAAAGAAGGGAACACCTATCTTCCCATTACCTACCAGGAGTACACCACCAAGGCAATTTTGGACTCAGGTGCAGGAGTTGCAATTGCCACCACTTCCCTTTGGAAGCGTTGGGGCAAGCCGGCACTCAGGCCAACGAGAATGAAATTGCAAATGGCCGATGGTCACATAGAGAGACCCCTAGGATTGCTAGAAGGAATAACTCTCACCACTTGTGGTGTCGAGTTTGAGCATAGTTTTGCTATATGTGACTTCAGCAAAAATCATGCCTATGAGATGATTTTGGGAAGACCATTCATGCGACAATTGCAAGTGGTACAGGATTGGGGAACCAATTCTTTGTACCTGCAGCACTTGGGTGTTACAACCAAAGTTAATCTCAAGGATTATTCTCATAGAGATGTCCCTCCTATCCAGTGGAATCCCATCCATAGAGCCAAAGATGATAACGAATCGGTGCATTCCATAGGGTCTGGATCCTCATGGATGCATGAAGATACTCACTTATGGATGTGCAAGGTAGCAGTAGAAGAAGAGAAGAGAGAGAAAGCCAGAGAGGTAGGTGCGAACGAAACTCATAGACCCATTCAAGACCCAGCCTATGAACCTGTAGTCTTTCCAGATGAGGACTTTGAACCCCATGGCTGGGCAGAAATCTTAGCAACATTGGACGTAGCCATCAATGAAGAACAATGGACACCTCACTGTGATGAGGATGGCTATGACATTTCAGTCTTCTCCATAGAGCCAATCATGGGAGAGGCAGTTCTAGAAGAATGCGAACCTAGCCCTGATGCATATGAGGATGCAAGTGACTCCGATCTAGAGTCAATCATTATGGACCCACTATTTGCATCAGATGAAGAATACTTCCATGAAGTCGAATTTCAACCCCAGAGGCATGGAGAGGTTACAACTAATGTAAGATTAGCAACACATATGACCCCTAAGGAAGAAGGAAAGAAACGAAAGAAGAAAGAAGTCTCACCAGAAGAGGAAGAATCTTTGTTTGAGGTTCCGGAAAATTTCAAGAAGTATGAGATAGACGACAGGAGAGTCATGATAAGAATGCCTAAACGAGAGGCACAAGTAGGAGAGGCCTATGATAACAAAGAAACTACTAAGAAAATAGTAGTGGCCATAGAAGAAGGAGAGGAGAGATGTACGTACATAGGCCATGACCTAACAGAAGAAGAAGAGTACGAATTGATTGCCTTGCTAAGAGAATACAGAGATGTATTCGCTTGGAGCTACAAGGATTTGAAAGGTGTTGACCCGGACATATGCTCACACACTATTCCCATGACTTCAGACGCTAAACCCTCTAAGCAAAAGCCTTATACATATAACGATAATTATGCTGCTAAGATCAAAGAAGAGATAGATAGACTGGTTGAAGCTGGATTTATCTATGAAATTGAGCACACTGAATGGGTATCCCCCATCGTAGTGGTGCCCAAGAAGAATGGCAAGCTGCGTGTGTGCATTAACTTGAAAAAGGTTAATGCAGCCACAATTCGAGATAACTATCCGCTTCCCATCACAGAACATCTCTTAGAAAGAGTGGCAAGCAAGGAAGTGTACAGCTTCCTTGATGGATTTTCGGGCTACAATCAAGTAGCCATAGCTCCAGAGGATCAGCATAAGACAGCCTTTGCCACAGAATGGGGCATTTTTGCTTTTAGAGTAATGCCATTTGGGCTTACCAATGCACCAGCTACCTTCCAGAGGCTGATGTGCCATGTGTTTAAGGAGTTCCTGAGGAAGAGTTTAGAAGTCTACGTTGATGATCTTTGTGCTCATTCCAACATTAGACAAACCCATATCCCTGAACTCAGACAAATCTTTGAAAAATGTAGAGAATATCAAGTCTGCCTGAACCCAGAAAAGTGCGTTTTTATGGTCAGGCAAGGCAAGATTCTAGGACACATAGTGTCAAAGAATGGCATATCTACCGACGAAGAAAAAGTGAGAGCCATAGCAGAGCTACCTAGGCCGAAGAATGTCAAGGAAGTACAAGCCTTCATGGGGCACTGTGGTTATTACCGACGATTTATACACATGTATGCTGTCATTGCAAAGCCCATGTACGGACTTCTGACAAACTTTGAGTGGACGGATGAATGTGAGAATTCCTTCCAAGAGCTTAAACGAAGATTATGTTCAGCACCAATCTTGACCACACCAGATTGGAATAAGCCATTCCATGTTCACGTGGATGCATCCAATTATGCTATTGGATGTGTACTTGCACAACCTACTGGTGAAGGTAATATGGATCTTCCAATTGCCTATGCCAGTAGACAATTGAATGCGGCTGAACGAAATTATACCACTACTGAACGAGAAGGATTAGGCATGGTATATGCAGTTAAAAAGTTTAGACATTATTTGCTTGCAAATAAGTTTAAATTTTTTACGGACCATCAGGCATTGTTGTACCTAGTAAACAAGCCATGCAATACAGGTAGATTAGTAAGATGGTTTCTCTTACTAATGGAATACGACTTCGAGGTTGTGGTGAGGAAAGGTAGGACTCACTTACGAGCAGACCATCTCTCTAGACTCACATCTGGAGAAGCCCCACAAGGAGTGTCAGATGACCTTCCTGATGCTTACTTGTTTAATTTGGAAGTTATACCGCAGTGGGCTAAGCCATTGGTGCCAGTATTGACGTACGGGCCCAACCATCCAGTGGTAAACACACGGAATAGAGAGATCGTAAAAGCCCAAAAGTATCACATCATGGCCGGAAGCATGTACAAGCACACAGATCAAGGGATCTTGGCTTGTTGCGTAGAAGAGGATGAGTACGCTAAATGGTTGCAATTAGCACATGTAGGTGCGTTAGAGCAACACCATTCAAAGCAACGAACTTTACAGACTCTAAAGAGATTCGGAGTGCATTGGCCAACTATGGAAGCGGATGTCCAAAAGTTGTGCAAGGAATGCCCAATCTGTTGCACTAAACCACCAGTGGAACACGCCACTCTTTATCAAGTATCCATTGTGCCAAGAACAAGAAGCCTTGGATTACTCACTCATTGGTAATAATCTATACAAACGCGGCAAGGATGGTTACCTGAGACTGTGTGTCCATGAGAGTGAATATCTTAAGATCTTGGAAACTGCTCACCAAGGTGTAGCAGGAGGACACTTTGGACCAGATTGGGTGATCAAGGCGATACTATTTGCGGGCTTCTGGTGGCCTACCCTTCACATGGATGCACATACCTATGTGAAACGGTGTGATGTCTGTCAGAGGACTCAGTATCCTATACGCAAAGATGAGATGCCACTGAAACCTATGATGGGTGGACGTGCATTCTCTAAGTGGGGAATAGACTTCGTAGGTCCTATTAATCCCCCAGCCAAAGGTTCTCATGCGGAATACATCATTGTTGCAACAGATTATCTCACCAAGTGGGTAGAGGTAAAGGCTACAACAAAGAACGATGCTCAAACAACTGCTAAATTCTTGTTTGAGAATGTATTCACAAGATACGGGCTACCTATAGAGCTTGTAAGTGATAGAGGCACTCATTTCTTAAATGAAGTGATTGAAAATTTACTCCGAGAATTCTTGGTAATACACAAGAAGTCTGCCCCCTATCACCCTCAAGCTAATGGACAAGCTGAGAGCACTAATAAGATCTTATGCAATGTACTGACAAAATTAGTGAACACTAAACGCTCTGACTGGGACAAACAGCTACACCACGCTGTTTGGGCATATCGAGTTGCCTACAAAACGGTACTCCAAGCCACCCCATTTCAGATGGTATTTGGCCAAAACGCTGTGCTACCCTTGGACTTTTTGATCCCTACATTGAGAGTAGCACAAGAGTACGAATGGACAGGTCATGAGCTCTCCTCTAGGATCTTTGACCTTGAACGATTAGGAGAAACAAGACTGAGAGCCGCCGCAGGGATATATGCAGCCAAGAAGAGACAGAAGGCATACTTTGATGCCCATGTGAAGGATAAAGGCTTGAAAGCAGGAGATCTAGTCTTAGTCTATACACTAAAACAACATGCGAGGAAGCTAGAAAAGAGAGGCTACGGACCGATGATCATCAATAGGATCTCCACGAGTGGAGCAGTACAATTAGCCACGCTAGAAGGTGATCTCCTCCCAAACTATATTAGCGGTTGTAGAGTCAAGTTGTATCAGGAACCCCTCACGGAGGAAATGCTCAGCCGACTCAACACTGCTAAGAAACGCAAAGAGGAAGAAAAGCGCATTCGAGAAGAGGCTCAAGCAGAAGCTTTAGAACGCATCAGGAGGATGAAGTTACGAAGGCAAGGCCGAGATCAGAATAGAACAAATGACTATGCAGATCAAGGATATCCCATGGCCATGTGTGAAGTCGCAGGAACAAGCTCGCATAGGATAATTGATAGACGTCCTTTCATAACACTAGATATAGGACAAGGAAAGAGTGCAAGGAACGTAAGAGCCTTGATTGACTCAGGGGCAGCCACTAGTGCTGTTAAGTTGTCTTACTGTCAAGAGTTACAGTTAACTGTCGATCCTGTGGAAGCATATCTCATAGGATTGGGAGGCGTGGAAACCCCTTGCATGGGCGAGGTGGAACTTCCCCTCTACATTCATAATGAGACAATGACAGTTAAAGTACTGGTGTGTCAAGATGAGGATCTCACTGAACCTCTCGTCTTGGGTCAAGATTGGATCTATGACCAAGCAGTCAATCTAAACCTAAGAAGTGGACTTCTCCAGGTTTGGGTCAATCATAGTCGAATTACAGCAGAATTAGACAATGGAGCACTCGAGGAACTAGGAAAGGCACAGACTCCTGGTCCTTCCAGGGGTACACATGAAGATGACCATGCTGTTCTTGTTCAAAACCCTGTGTTGCAGAGGAATTATATTTGCAAAAACGGAGTCAGGGATGCAACGGAACTCCCTTCTTTTCCAAAGGCCAGAAGGAGGCAGCAACCAAAGGTGGATCACAGGCAGAAGAGGCAGAGTACTACCTATGTCCGAGATCAAAAGTACCTGCGCAGCAGAATGTCCCAGAAATTAAACCAGGTGTGGGTGCAGAAAGGCGAACAACCGGTTGCACCACTGTCAACTACACGGGCAAAGCCTCTTATTAGTAACCAACAACACGACGCTAATAAGAAGTCTTTCAGAAATTCTTCTGCTGAAGTAAAATCTATTTGGGTGCCCAAGAAGTCGATGAAGGCAAGCCCACAATCAAGACAAATTTGGGTGCCTAAGGCTTGCTTGAGGGCACAAGTAGATAAGCCAAGGCCACAACCTAGGCAGCATAACCCAACTAAGAGTACAACTTGTATTCACTCGTTCTCAACACTTAGGAACACACCAAGAACCAAGAGCATACATGTAATCACTTATAAGTGGGTCCCTAAAAGACCCCATTCCCAAACCACGACACCGAGACCGCTCTCTAGAGTCTCTACGAAACCGAAAGCAAAGCCCATTCACTGCATTTGGCAGTCTAAGACCTGTAATAAACCCCCCGACCCCAATTTGTAAATTCACCCCCACTTACTAACGGCAGTAGTCTCCTAGGAATACACAAACATTAACTACACACACTGTCTTCGTGCACATACTAACCACTAACTCACCATCTACCTCATGTTAATGTTGTAACGGGGACAACAACGGATTTATTCTGTCCATTACGATGTTAACACATGATTCTATATTCTCACAGAATCAGAAGACAAGAAGTAAAATGGCAGAAGCGACAGGTTCGGGCTCACAAGTAGGGATACTTACTGCGAGAATTGATGTGGATAGTCTACCCGTGGATGTGCCCCCGACTGAACGACCAGTGGAGATGCAACACCTTCAGCAACTCCCGGTGCCAGACCCACCTACAGGAATCACGGAAAGAGTCCATGCCAATTCTCATTGGTTCAATGGCATGCCCGGTCCATTAGGAGAGGCTAAGTATATCTGGGAGTCTAAATGCGAGTATGACAGATCATGGGTGCGATTCCAATTTTTCTCCAAGGAGTTCGAGACTTTACAGAACACCGAGGACCTCCAGATCATATGGCAACGAGCAGGGTTGGCAGAATATTTTGAAGCCCCACTACCTAAACCCGATCTCCTCCGATGTTACTATCTGGTCTCCACATTACAAGCTCATGAAGATAAGGACCAACCCGGATCATTTGTTCTCCCCTCATTGCTGGGCAACAACGAGTTGAAGAGGTTTGAACTTACTGTGGAGCTGGTAAGCGACGCTTTAAATATGCATGGCACGCATGTGCCCTCAGAAAAGGATGCTCTCGTTCCCACCAACATGAAGGACAGGAAACTATTGAAGCTGAAAGACATGGCAGCACTCACCCCAAATGTGTCCATCCCTCTCCGCATGTGCATGCAACATTTCGCCTTTCCCGGCCAAGACCGATTCACACAACCACACAAGAAGATCTGGTTCGCTCTCTACTTAGCGGAAGCAGGTGCGCTACCCATTAAGCTCCCAGTATGGATTATAGATCAGTTGTATGAAGCAAACAAACGGGCATCTAGGAAATTAGTGGTGAACGGATGCTGTGCAATCACACGCATCATTTACCGATGCTTGGCATATGATGTCCCCTTTGAACGTGCCTTAACTTGGGCACAATTACAAATGTTTAAAAGGCTCAAGACGTCCACACATCAGTCCAAGCGCATGAGGGGCGCGATTCCTTGTGTCCAGACAAGGGAAGTCCTGACTACTCCTGAGGCATCACCACTAAGAGAGGGCACTGTACCTCCCTTTACCATTAGGATACCCAGGTCGGAATCTGACACTACGACACAACCTACCCCATCGGCTCCTCCTGTTACACCTGAATTCGAATTTGCTGCCACTGGAGAGGCTGAAGGACTGGACCCCCAGGATTTCGAAGCATTCCTACAAAGCACACAATTCTCTGATGTGGAGTTTTATTCAGAGGCAGAGGAGCAGGGCACATCCTCACGAAGAAGAAGAAAGTCTACAGACGGTAGACATGTCCATTGGAGTGACGCTCAGCAAAGTCAACAACACGGACACCCGGAAGAAGAAGAAGCGTATGAAGAGGAGACCACTGAAGCCCCAGCATATACAGCAGAACTCCGAAGGCTGTATCAGATTATGGAAAGAGTGCGATCGCAGCAATTACTCACTGAACAGAGCAGCAGAGTACTTATGACTCAGTTGTTGGAAGAAGCGAGAGTTGACTCAGAGTACAGGGAAGGTCTCTTATTGATGGCAGAAACATATGGAGTAGTAGAAGCAGTGCGCACTGCCATTCAGAGACCTCCAGCTCAATATGACCCACGAAGGTTCCAGACACGACCTCGCTCAGGTAAAAATATCCAAATTCCCGTTACAGTTGCAGAAGAGCCAACTACTACACCAACCTCCCAAACAGCTAGTCAACAGCACCCCGCCACCCATGAGGAGTCCACCGAACCACTACCATCCACTCCCCCACCATCACCTCCTAGAAGAGAAACAGTGGAAACCACATCGACTGCTCAACCCACTGACCCCACCTTCATCTTCCGTACTCCCATCTCCAGTGCCACCCTATTCTCTACCACTGATAACCCGACCTTTGAAGCAAACCCCATCACTACACAACCCACCGAAACCCTTCCCAAGCCTGCCCTAGGAACCATCCCCAATGCCTTCAGCCACGGGTCATCCTGACCCCAGATCCACATTCATGGGCTTCCCTACTACCACGCAACCCTTTCCACCCTTCTCAAATTTACGACCCCAACCCCCGATATCCCTCTCTCCATTTCTACAATCCCTCCATGACATCTTTGCTAGGGCTTTTCAACCAGGCTCTCAACCATTCCCTGCCTTTTCAGCTCCCCACCCCACTTCGCATCTATTCACCACTTCCACACATACACCACCTACCATACCAATGTATATGGCAGACCCCACACCCACATCCACTCCTGAAGGTATGGACATTTCACCACCCACGGCACCTCCACCCACGGTTTCACCTCCTCCCGTTCCCCCTCCACCAATTTCACCCACACACACAACTTCCGTAGACACATCATTCACTGTCTCCCTTCCCCAATTCCCTTCCCATGCATCTCCCACCATAAACAACCCACACTCATCTATAGGAAATGCATTGGACACCATGTTGGCTTGTATATCAAATTTAAGAACAGATTACATTCAGCTCCAGCAACAAAACGAACGCCTGCAAGAGCACTCAGCGACACTACAGCACCGCCTTGCGGCACTAGAAGAGGAGAACACTCGCCTCCACACACAGTTCCAAACCCTCCAAGAAGCCCATAATATATTGGAGGTACAGCTACAGAACGTAGATCAGGAAGCGGTGCAGGTGGTAGAAGGTCACCTACGGACACAGCTGGAACGCAACTCAAAACTTCAGCGAAATATGGCACTACTCAAACGCCATCTTGCGGCTGCTCAGGAAGAGAATAGACGCCTGCAAATACAGAATCAAGAGAACCTGGAGGCAGCTATTGAGAGCACACCGGGGGCACCCATCAGCCCATCCAAGTTTCAAGCGGTGACCCCCGATAATATCAAGATTATATTGGAAGATTATGCCATGCTGCTCGAAGCACATGATAAGCTATCGGAGGAGCTGGGACAACTGAAGCAGGAACACCAACAAGGACCAACAGCAGCCCCTCCAACCACCCCCTCTGCGGCTTCGCTTCTCACGGACGCAGAGGCCATAAAAGATCTCCAAAAACAGATCACTGAATTGCAAACACGCCTAATGCAATATGAGAGACCATCCTCCCCTCCAGAGGCTCCCACGGACGAAGAAGTTGTGCAAATTCCTGTGGAACAAACGTTTGACGAAGAATACGATCCGCAACCATTCCCAGGAGGCCAACAAACAGAAGAAGCGCAGGACACATTCGAGGCACCACGGCCCCCATGGTTACGACAAGTGGAAGAAATAGGGAGTTCGCACGAAGAGCGCACCGTAGTGCAAAATCAGGCCATGAGGGTCATAGAGGAGACTGTGTTACAATCAGCTTACTTTAAGAACCTGTCATCAAGACGCCTGATTCTCTCATCGGAACTCCAATACAGGCCGTATTACATTATTTTGGTTGATTATAATGCAGAAATACAAAGAGTCACGGGTCAGATTCCTACTTTTGCGACCCAATTTCAACCCGAAGACCTTCCTCCAGAGGTGCAAAAAGGTAAAATTCGTCAACCAACATGGCGGCAGAAACTTTTAGAGACCTATCCAGAAATGCTACGCACATGGAATAACGCGCCTTTGCACCTCTTGTACAACCCATGCTACGGTCCAGTTCCCCGCCGCAGGTCGTGGAAGGCATTCAATATCAAGGTACAGAACAATGCGCAATGCAAGGAATGGCTGAACTACCCGTACATTGCGCCACCACAGGGACCACCATCAGTAGCATATATGATGGGGACCATTCGCCACTGGATGCCGCGCTTGAAGCCCATGCAAGATGTAGCAGCGCAAATGATGCTTAAAATCTTAGATATGATGCAAGTAGTGCTGAAGACCTTTAGAAATGCAGCCGCACCATAGGTACATCTTCCGGGGTTTAGCAATGGAAATTACGACTTGGTGTATGACATGAGCACCACCCCCAGTATTCGTGTGGCTTACGCTTGGCATGCACGCATCAAATACCTCCCCGCCTGCTACAAACAGACCTTCGAAGAAATGTTCAGATCAGGTTTCTGGGAGTATCACTCGGAGGTTTTCGCACCAAAGCCAACACATCTGCTCCAACTGTTTGCTTGTCATGCACAATACGGCAACAAGGCCAGATCATTTTTTCCCATGGAGTATGTACAACTCAGGTGATTCTAATCACTACACAAACATTGTAAATCCCGTTTTTGGTAGAATAGACTCCATTTTGTGCAAGCCGAGGAGTCCTCGAGCTTGAGGAGTATTAGAAGCACCATCGTACCAATTTTCATAATTTTTAGACTTCGTTTGAGCCCTCAAATAAGCCCTGGAACCTAATTTTTAACTAGGCCGGACACTAGGTCTGGACAAGGCCAAAACTTAGCCAAAAACTATAAAAAGAGCTAGAGAGCTCATTTTTCAGGTGAGATTGTAATTGAAACAAACTTGTAAGAGCATTTTGAAAGTAATCTAAAAGCTCCATTGATTCTCTCTCTTTGTCTTGCCGTGTGTGCGCGTGTGTGTGTATGTGTGTGCATGCTTGTGTGCTTCTCACTCACGCACTTGTGCCGCCACTTGCGCGAGGTCTTCATACCATCCTCACGTCTTCCCGGATTGACATTAAAGGAGGTTCTACTCATCATTGAGCTACAGTGACCATATGGCGAACGCATGTCCCATCATGGCTCAACCCCAAGTGAACCCTAGCAGCCAATACTGCACCATAGAACGGAGATACACAAATCACACAGCACAAGACTTCCGATACAATAAGCAAGCGGTTAGACAAACCTACCCTCAGCCCTATCCACAACAGGGAAGATACCAGAACCAGTACCCTCCACAGCAATATGGTAGACCGCAACAATCCTATCAACAACTCTACCAAAACCAACAAAGGCCACAACCTATGTTAGCTCAACAACCTCCAACCCCCGCTAATGTGATTCCTGTAAAGTATGCAGCTGCTGAGGAAAATTTGAATAGAGCCATAGTCCCAGTGACTCCATTGCTCTCAGAAAGTGACCCGAGTGATCATAGTTTTGATTCTACTCACATTGATAGCCCCCAAGCTTACTATATGCAGTCGCCTGAACATGGTGAGTCCTACTATAGTGAAGAACCAAGTGAACCTAGTTGGGACACAGAGTACACAAATGTAATGTACACAAACCCTAACTCTAGACCCCAACCTAGGCAGGTGAGACCCCCATTCCCTAGAGGATCATGCTACAGATGTCAGGGAGATCACCTCATTCATGATTGCCCCTTACCTCCACCTACACAACCCCAGTTAGTGACAATTCAAGGCTTTTGCCAAGATTGCGGGAAGGAGCATCTCTTACGAGACTGCCCAAAGAATCCCAATAATATGCCAAAAATAACTCCAATTAACGTTATTGGGTTAGTTGTGGACTCAACAGGAAGTGTCACTTCCACTGCACCAGTGAAAGTGGTCACTAGGGCCCAGGCTTTGCAACAGAACCCAGGAATAGGTCAAGAGAAGAGTGCAGAAGGTAGTGAAACTGAGAGCATAGCCAAGAAACGGTCGAGAGCCTGGAGGGATAGTCGAGAAAGAATGAAAAGACAATGGTCTAAAAAAATGAGTGACTTAGAAGAAAGCATAAGAGAAACAAAAGCCAAAATTGTTGAACTCACCTCTCAAACAAACTCTCACCTACCACCACCACTCTCACTTCCATCACCATCTAACCCACCATCTGTTCACCTACCTCAGACCATCCCACCACCCCCTAGAGTAGGATCAGTGCTAGCTGACCCCACTCCTGAAGACATAGGCATGATGCTTAAGGCATATCAGGCCAGAATCCAAGAAGGGCCAAATGTGACGGAGCATAACAAGTGCTACCCCAGAGCTGACCTAGAGATAGAAAGAACCAAGCTTTGCACGAAAATGGTTGCATTGGCTCAGACCATGTTTGAAGCCAGTCGTCTCTTCAACTACTCTGGCTCAGCTAAGACACAATTGCACTTGGATGGACTCCTAGAGAAGTTAGAGAGCATAATTGCAAGATCTGCCAAGGAACAAAAAAAATCAAGAAAGAGATGAGGCAAGCAAAAACATAAGCCATCTCCCACAAGAAGCTTATGTGCCCAATTCCACTGAACCAGACACCTCCTCTTCTATGAATAGGTTCACTCCATAATTCCTACGAGAGATTCAAGAAGACAAATGGGCTAATGAAAGTGAAGCCCCTCCTCCCATTGAACTTGTGGATGACACACATGATCAATTCCCACAAGATATTCCTTCCATTTATGGAGAGCAGGAGAGTGCACAAAATCAAGAGAGGTTAGACTTCGAGTCTAACTCCCTACAGGAATTACCCCATTTCACAGGCCCATGGGAAGCCAAGTCTACTTGTATGAGAGCACCCACGGTCATGGTAAGAAACGAAGACTCAGTCATACCTAGGAATACGGAGGTAGTGAAAAACACTAAGGTGCAGTGCAACCTCACCTTAGAAGAGCTACTCAAAGTTAGGCTAGAGTTATGGAAACATGTAGCCAAACAAGTACCAGAGATAGCAAAACCTCGTTCCCAGGTAGGTTCTCATAGGACAGTGCCAGAAATTCCTCTAGACAAGATAGGAGATATGAGTGAAGGTGAAGAAGGAAACACCTATCTTCCCATTACCCATCAAGGGTACACAACTAAGGCAATTCTAGACTCAGGTGCAGGAGTTGCTATTGCTACCACTTCCCTATGGAAGCGGTGGGGCAAGCCAGCACTCACGCCCACGAGGATGAAATTGCAAATGGCTAATGGCCACATAGAAAGACCTTTAGGCTTGCTGGAAGGAATAACTCTCACTACATGCGGTGTTGAGTTTGAGCATACTTTCACCATATGTGATTTCAGCAAGAATCATGCCTATGAGATGATTTTGGGAAGGCCATTTATGCGACAGTTGCAAGTGGTCCAGGATTGGGGAACCAATTCCTTGTATTTGCAACACTTAGGTGTTACGACCAAAGTCAAACTCAAGGATTACTCTCATAGAGATGTACCGCCTATTCAATGGAATCCCATCCATAGAGCTAAGGGTGACACAGAGTCCGTGCACTCCATAGGATCAGGATCCTCATGGATGCATGAAGACACTCACTTATGGATGTGTAAAGTGGTAGTAGAAGAGGAGAAGAGAGAAAAAGCCAGAGAGATAGGTGCAAAAGAAACACATAGATCCATTCAAGACCCAGCCTACGCACTTGTAGTATTTGCTGATGAAGAATTTGAACCCCACGGCTGGGCAGAAATCCTAGCAACCATGGATGTAGCCATCAATGAAGAACAATGGACACCACACTGTGATGAGGATGGCTATGACATTTCAGTTTTCTCCATAGAGCCAATCATGGGAGATGTAGTTTTAGAAGAGTGTGAGCCTAGCCCTGATGCATTTGAGGATGCGAGTGACTCCGATCTAGAGTCAATCATTATGGACCCACCTTTTGCATCAGATAAAGAATACTTCTATGAAATAGAATTTCAACCCCAGAGGCACGGAGAGCTTACAAATGATGTAAGACTAGCCACACATGTGACCCCGAAGGAAGAAGGAAAGAAAAGAAAGAAGAGAGAAGTCACACCAGAAGAGGAAGAATCTTTGTTTGAGGTCCCGAAAAATTTTAAGAAGTATGAGATAGATGACAGGAGAGTCATGATCAGAATGCCTAAACGAGAGGCACAATCAGGAGAGGCCTGTGATAACAAAGAAACCACCAAGAAAATAGTGGTAGCCCTAGAAGAAGGAGAGGATAGATGTACTTATGTAGGACATGACCTGACGGAAAAGAAGAGCGTGAATTGATAGCCTTGCTAAGAGAATACAGAGATGTGTTCGCTTGGAGCTACAAGGATTTGAAGGGACCCAGACATATGCTCACACACAATTCCCATGACCTCAGATGCGAAACCCTCTAAGCAAAAGCCATACACATATAATGATAACTATGCTGCTAAGATCAAAGAGGAGATAGATAGACTGGTAGAAGCTGGATTCATCTATGAAATTGAGCACACTGAATGGGTATCCCCCATTGTAGTGGTGCCCAAGAAGAATGGAAAGCTGCGTGTATGCATTAACTTGAAGAAGGTCAATGCAGCCACAATTCGAGATAACTATCCACTTCCTATCACAGAACATCTCTTAGAAAGAGTAGCAGGCAAGGAAGTGTATAGCTTCCTTGATGGATTTTCGGGCTACAATCAAGTAGCCATAGCTCCAGAAGATCAGCATAAGACAGCTTTTGCCACAGAGTGGGGTATATTTGCCTTTCGAGTAATGCCATTTGGGCTTACCAATGCTCCTGCAACCTTTCAGAGACTGATGTGCCACGTGTTTAAAGAGTTCTTGAGGAAGAATTTGGAAGTCTATGTTGATGACCTCTGTGCTCATTCCAACATTAGACAGACACATATACCAGAACTCAGGCAAATCTTTGACAAATGTAGAGAATATCAAGTCTGCTTGAACCCAGAAAAGTGTGTTTTCATGGTCAGGCAAGGCAAGATTCTAGGACACATAGTGTCAAAGAATGGCATATCCACCGATGAAGAGAAAGTACGAGCCATAGCCGAGTTACCTAGGCCAAAGAATGTCAAGGAAGTACAAGCTTTCATGGGGCATTGTGGTTATTACCGACGGTTTATACACATGTATGCCATCATAGCAAAGCCTCTGTATGGACTTTTGACTAACTTCGAGTGGACTGATGAATGTGAAAACTCCTTCAATGAGCTTAAAAGAAGATTGTGTTCAGCACCAATCTTGACCACACCGGATTGGAATAAGCCCTTCCATGTTCATGTGGATGCATCCAATTATGCTATTGGATGTGTACTTGCACAACCTACGGGCGAAGGCAATATGGATCTTCCAATTGCCTATGCTAGTAGACAGTTGAATGCGGCTGAACGAAACTATACAACCACTGAACGAGAGGGATTAGGCATGGTATACGCGGTTAAAACGTTTAGACACTATTTGCTTGCAAATAAGTTTAAATTTTTTACTGATCACCAAGCACTGTTGTACTTGGTAAACAAGCCATGCAATACAGGTAGATTAGTAAGATGGTTTCTCTTACTAATGGAATACGACTTCGAGGTTGTGGTGAGGAAAGGGAAGACTCACTTGAGAGCAGACCATCTCTCTAGGCTCACATCAGGAGAAGCCCCACAAGGAGTATCAGATGACCTTCCTGATGCTTACTTGTTTAACCTGGAAGTTGTACCTCAGTGGGCTAAGCCATTAGTGCCAGTACTGACCTACGGGCCTAGTCACCCAGTCATAAACACTCAAGGTAGAGAAGTTGTTGGTGTAGACCAATCACCAATTGAAGATTTGAAAGACAAAGGATGGAGATGAGATCAAGTTTTGAAGCAAAGAAGTTGGCTACATTCACAGGATGAATGATATGTACACATATGTACATTAGTGAAGACATAGATCACTTAGAGTTTTTTAATAGTCATAATTTTGTACATATTTGCCTATAAATACTTTGGAAAAATGTCACGGCAATAGAGGAGACAATAGGAGACTATGAGAATAGTGTATTGAGAAGTTGAGAATGTCCCTCACTCAGTTGTAAATTTCTGAGAAATAGAAGGAAAAATTGCGCCCGATGTTTCTGCGTTTCCTCCCTGTGTGATAGATCTTTTGTGAATTCCTTTTGGACATATCTAAGTCCATAATTAATCAATCTATGGCTAGAGTTTGAGAGTCTAATTGTGATCAGGCTAAGAGAATTGTGTGTAGGAACATTTACATGTGAGAAAGTACTCACTGGTTCCTGAAACAGGCGCAAATTTTGATCTTAATGATTTGATCATTTCTCACTCCACAGTTTAAAGTTTTGTGCAAGTAAGCACTTAATCTTTAAGTTGGAAGGTAAGCTACTCGTGGCTAGAAGCATTTGCTTAAACAGGTTCTATACTGAGAGAATTAAAGTTAAGAAGTTAGGGGTGTCCAAATCGACTTCTCAGAAGTGCAGATTTAGACATAGCTGACTTGGTAAGTAGATTTCTCAAGATTTACTAAACCTTTTTAAGTAATTTAACTTGGAGAAGGTGCGCAATCTTTATGCAACACCTTGTGCAAAGTTTCATCAAAAACTTTACACATTTACTCAGTCAATGAGCAAGATCTATACAGCAGACTTTCTGAGGAATTTCCTTCTTCACAGTTTAGTCAAGAAATTGATATTTGGTCATTGATATCTTAAATTGGTGAAGGTTTTGACTTACTCTTGATATAGAGGTGTTCTAAATTCAAGAGTAGGTTGTTCTTTTGGAGATTAACACTCTCCATCAGTGGTATCAGAGCAGGAAACATCAAAATCAAGGAAAGGAGGATCCCGACTGCTGCAGATTTAAGAAATTCAACAACTGAAGAACTAAAAGGTGAAAGCTTGAAGGCAAAGCTTGAGGATAAGACCATACGACATCAAGAAAGACAAAAGGACTCTAATTTGAAGTAAAGGTACATATATCATTCATAAATCTTGAAGATTTCAATACACAGGTGGACACAAGATGGGAGATTCTCTACAGATAGAGAAATTGGATAGGGAAAACTATCCTGCATGGTCAATGAGGATGGAAGCTCATCTTATGAGCAAAGATTTAATAGCTTACATCACAGGAGAAGAAGAGAAGCCACAGTTCAGAGATCCTAGTGTTCCAACTAGGGAAGAGTTAGCAGATTTGAAAAATTGGATGAAGAAAGATGCTCAAGCTAGGAGCATTATCTATATGACTGTCAATGATTACTTGTTACCTCATATTCGAGGTCTTGAAAGTGCAACTGATATTTGGAATGCTTTGGAGGAGCATTTCCAGAATACTACTAAGTCAAGAAAGGCATCCTTATGGGCAGAGTTTACCACCTTTAAGAAGAAGGCTTCTCAATCCATTTCAGACTATGTGACAAGAATGAAAGATATTGCAGATGCTTTAGGAGCTGTTGATGAAGACATTGAGGAGGATAAATTGGTAAGGCAAATCCTTACAGGTTTAAGAGGTGATGACAAATGGAAGCCATTCATTTTGTCTACAGAATTATCACTTGATCATTTCACTCCTGATTTAAATCAGTTGCTAGGTCATATGCTAACATTTGAGCAGGATGTTAAAGGAGATGGTGACAAAAGTATAGGTCATGCAATGTACTCAAAGGACAAGAAGAAAGCTAACAAAGGAAAGCAACAAGCAGGTGAAGATGAAGGTACAACTAGTCAAGCCAACTTCCTAAGAGGTAGAGGAGGTGGCAAAGGTAGAGGAAGAGGCAGGAACAACAAAGATGGAGCCAAAGCATGCTGGATTTGTGGTAAGACAAATCATTTAGCTAATGATTGTTGGCATAATAATCAGAGTAATGGTGGATATAATCAGAACTATAATTCAAGAGGAAGAGGAGGCAGAAATCAAAGGGGTAATTTCAGAGGCAGAGGTAGTAGGGGTTACTTTGGAAGAAATGCAGGTAGAGGTTTTCAAAGTCAACAATATAACAACACCTACCACAATTATGCTTCAGATCAAAAGGAAGATTCAACATTGATAATGAATGCAACTTTTGAAAGGCAGAGTGAAGATCAAAGAGTCTTCTACATTGACTCAGGGTGTAGCAATCACCTGAGTGGTAATATAGCCTTGATGACTGATTTGGAGAATAAGGTATCTAATCATGTTGTTCAAACAGGTGACAACACAAAGCACAATGTGAAGTCAATTGGATCAGTGAAGGCCAAGGATGGTAGCACCTTATTGAGTAAGGTCTTGTATGTTCCTACAATTCCTAAGAATTTGATAAGTGTAGGACAAATTGTGGAAAAAGGTTATGAAGTAAGGTTCACTAATGAAGGAGTGTTTGTGGAAGACCCTAGCAATGGGTATAAACAAATTGTTTCAGGGAAGAAAGAAGGAAGATTGTTCACATTGAAGATTCAAGGTAATATTGGTCATGCCATGTTCACATATGGAGGACATAAGATTTCTGAGTTAGATCTTTGGCATAAGAGGCTTGGACATTTCAATGAAAGAGGTATTAAAGACATGATTAATAATGGTTCAGTGCTTGGATTGCCTAATGTTGCAGGTCAACATATGACATACAGATGTGAGGCATGTCAATTAGGTAAGGCTCATAAGCATTCCTATTCCAAGCATGGTTTTATGTACTCAGAGAAGCTTGAGTTGGTACATACAGATGTGTGGGGACCATCAAAGGATTTCAGTATAAATGGGTCAAGGTATTATGTGATTTATGTTGATGATGCTACTAGATGGATCACTATTTATGTGATCAAAGATAAGTCAGAAGTGTTTAATACATTTAAACACTATCATGCAGATGCAGAAAGAATTACAGGACATAAGTTGAAAAGACTAAGGTCAGATGGAGGGGGAGAGTATTTCTCTAATGAATTCAGTAATTACTTGTGGGATGCAGGTATAAAAAGAGAGGTTACTTGCAGGTACTCTCCTCAACAAAATGGTGTAGCAGAAAGGAGAAATAGAACTCTTGTTGAGTTTGCAAGGTCCATGATGAAGGAGAAAAATTGCCCTAATTATTTGTGGGCTGAGGCTGTAAATACAGCTACTTATTTGGTCAATAGATTACCATGTAAAGCTTTGCAGGGAATGACACCTTATGAGGCATGGTGGGGTAAGAGACCTACACTAGACCATTGCAAAGTATTTGGATGTTTGGCCTATGCATATGTGCCATCACAATTAAGGCACAAATTGGAACCTAAAGCTGAAAAATATGTGTTTATTGGTTATGATGATAAGCAGATGGGATACAGGTTGTGGAATCCATCCACAAAACATTTTCTTGTATCAAAAGATGTTACATTTGATGAGCAAGGTACTTGGTATGCAGGTACTATCAATATTAATACAGATGATGAAGAAATTGTGAGCCAAAGGAAAGGTAAATCAAAGGTTCAGATATTTGATGAGCAAGAGAATAATGAAGTGTAGGTTGAAGTGGAAGAAACACCAAGGTTTGATCCTGAATATGAAGAACCAGAAACCTCAAGAAGTGGAGAACTTAGGAGGTCTACAAGGAACAAATGGCAACCTACAAGGTATAGCTATGATACTTCATTTTTGGCTACCAAAGATTATGCTTACATGATTAAAGCAGATGAAGACCCTTCTACATATGAAGAAGCAAAAGGCAAAGAAAATTGGGAGAAAGCTATGCAGGAAGAATATGATGCATTGTTGGAGAATCAAACATGGGATTTGGTTCCAACACCAAATAGCCAGAAGATCATTGGATGTAAGTGGGTTTATAAGACAAAAAGATTTGCAGATGGAAGTGTGTCTAGGTACAAAGCTAGACTTGTTGTCAAAGGGTTTGCTCAGACATATGGTGTTGATTATGATGAGACTTATAGTCATGTGGCAAAGATGACAACTATCAGGACACTTATAGCTATTGCTGCATGTAAAGGTTGGAAGTTATGTCAACTTGATGTAAAAAATGCTTTTTTGAATGGTTATATTTCAGATGATGTGTTCATGGAGCAACCTCAAGGGTTCAGAGATAAAAGGTATCCAGATCATGTGTGCAAGCTCAAGAGAGCTTTGTATGGCTTGAAGCAGGCCCCAAGGGCATGGAATTATAGACTTGTAAAGTTCTTGAAAGAACTTGGATTTCAGGTGTCTAAAGCAAATAGTAGCTTGCTTATCAAAGCAAGTGATAATGGTTTCATATACATGTGCATATATGTTGATGATATAATCCTTACAGGTACAGATGAGGAAGAAATACAAAGACTAAAGAAGCAAATGGAGAAGGAGTTCAAAATAAGTGACTTGGGAGACTTGTCATACTTCTTGGGCATGGAGATTACATATACTCAACATGGAGTATTTGTGACCCAAGAAAGGTATTTGAAGAACTTGTTAATCAAGTTTAAAATGAATGATTGCAGGGTAGCACCTACACCAATGGAGGTGAATCACAAATTGAGTAAATTTGGAGGTGAAGAATTCAAGGACATGAGACAATATCAGAGTTTGGTTGGTAGTCTTATCTATGCTACTTTAACTAGACCTGATTTATCATATGCAGTTGGAGTTTTGTCTCAGTTTATGCATTGTCCTAGGAAAGAGCATTGGATTGCAGGTCAAAGAGTGTTGAGGTACATTAAGGGTACACTCAAAGAAGGTTTGTATTATGGTTTTACATCAGATACAAATATCAAGATCTATAGTGATGCAGATTGGGCAGGTAATCCAGATGATAGAAGGTCAACCTATGGATACATGTGTTATGTGGGAGATAAGTTAATCTCTTGGTGCTCAAAGAAGCAACATACAGTTGCTTTGTCATCTACAGAAGCAGAATACAAAGGCATGGTTGAAGCTGCAAAAGAAGTGATTTGGCTTAAAACTCTCATGAAGAGTTTTGATACTATACAGAGCATACCTATCATTTATGGTGATAACATGAGTTCATTATATCTAGCTGCTAATCCTGTTTTTCATGCCATGACTAAACACATTGAGATACAATATCACTTTCTAAGAGAGAAGGTGATGGATAAGGAGATTGAAGTCATTCATACTTCAACAAAAGATCAGATAGCTGATATGCTTACAAAAAGCTTGGATGGACCAAAGCTACAGAAGTTTAAAGACATGGCAGGTATAAAGAAGATAAGAGAAACCTCAATTGATGATTGAGGGGGAGCTGTTGGTGCAGACCAATCACCAATTGAAGATTTGAAAGACAAAGGATGGAGATGAGATCAAGTTTTGAAGCAAAGAAGTTGGCTACATTCACAGGATGAATGATATGTACACATATGTACATTAGTGAAGACATAGATCACTTAGAGTTTTTTAATAGTCATAATTTTGTACATATTTGCCTATAAATACTTTGGAAAAATGTCGGGGCAATAGAGGAGACAATAGGAGACTATGAGAATAGTGTATTGAGAAGTTGAGAATGTCATTAGACACATGTGAAGTGAGTTGAATTCTCCATCCTCACTCAGTTGTAAATTTCTGAGAAATAGAAGGAAAAATTGCACCCGATGTTTCTGCGTTTCCTCCCTGTGTGATAGATCTTTTGTGAATTCCTTTTGGAGATATCTAAGTCCATAGTTAATCAATCTATGGCTAGAGTTTGAGAGTCTAATTGTGATCAGGCTAAGAGAATTGTGTGTAGGAACATTTACATGTGAGAAAGTACTCACTGGTTCCTGAAACAGGCGCAAATTTTGATCTTAATGATTTGATCATTTCTCACTCCACAGTTTAAAGTTTTGTGCAAGTAAGCACTTAATCTTTAAGTTGGACGGTAAGCTACTCGTGGCTAGAAGCATTTGCTTAAACGGGTTCTATACTGAGAGAATTAAAGTTAAGAAGTTAGGGGTGTCCAAATCGACTTCTCAGAAGTGCAGATTTAGACATAGCTGACTTGGTAAGTAGATTTCTCAAGATCTACTAAACCTTTTTAAGTAATTTAACTTGGAGAAGGTGCGCAATCTTTAGGCAACACCTTGTGCAAAGTTTCATCAAAAACTTTACACATTTACTCAGTCAATGAGCAAGATCTATACAGCAGACTTTTTGAGGAATTTCCTTCTTCACAGTTTAGTCAAGAAATTGATATTTGGTCATTGATATCTTAAATTGGTGAAGGTTTTGACTTACTCTTGATATAGAGGTGTTCTAAATTCAAGAGTAGGTTGTTCTTTTGGAGATTAACACTCTCCATCAAAAGTAGTAAAATCCCAGAAGTACCATATCATGGTAGGAAGCATGTACAAACAAACAGATCAAGGGATCCTAGCTTGTTGTGTGGAAGAGGATGAGTACGCTAAATGGTTGCAATTCGCACATGTAGGTGCATTAGAGCAACACTACTCAAAACAACAAACCCTACAGACACTAAGGAGACTCGGAGTGCATTGGCCTACTATGGAAGCTGATGTACATAAGATGTGTAAAGAATGCCCAATCTGTTGCACTAAACCACCTGTGGAGCATGCTACTCTTTATCAAGTGTCCATAGTGCCAGATTGGAGTGAACCATTAGTAGCCTTCTTGAGGAAGAAAACATTCCCTCAAGATATGACCCTGACGAGACAAAGAAGTCTAGAACAAGAAGCCCTAGATTACTCACTCATTGGTGATAATCTATACAAGTGTGGTAAAGATGGTTACCTGAGACTATGTGTCCATGAGAGTGAATATCTCAAGATCTTGGAAACTGCTCACCAAGGTGTAGTAGGAGGACACTTTGGACCAGATCGGGTGATCAAGGAAATACTATTTGCGGGCTTCTGGTGGCCGACCCTTCACATGGATGCACATACCTATGTGAAACGGTGTGATGTTTGTCAGAGAACTCAGTATCCTATACGCAAAGATGAGATGCCACTAAAACCTATGATGGGTGGACGTGCATTCTCTAAGTGGGGAATAGACTTTGTAGGTTCTATTAATCCCCCAGCCAAGGGTTCACATGCTGAATATATCATTGTGGCCACAGACTATTTAACCAAGTGGGTAGAAGTGAAAGCTACCACAAAGAACGATGCCCAAACGACAGCTAAGTTCTTATTCGAGAATGTATTCACGAGATACGGGCTACCTATAGAGCTGGTAAGTGATAGAGGCACTCACTTCTTGAATGAAGTTATTGAAAATCTACTCCAAGAGTTCTTGGTAGTACATAAGAAGTCTGCCCCCTATCACCCACAAGCTAATGGCCAGGCCGAAAGCACAAACAAGATTCTATGCAATGTGCTTACCAAATTGGTGAATAATAAACGCTCTGATTGGGACAAAACAGCTACACCATGCTGTTTGGGCATACCGAGTGGCCTATAAAACGGTACTCCAAGCCACACCCTTTCAGATGGTATTTGGTCAAAATGTGGTGCTACCTTTGGACTTCTTGATTCCCACATTGAGAGTAGCACAGGAGCATGAGTGGACGGGCCATGAACTCTCTTCAAGAATTTTTGACCTTGAACGATTAGGTGAAACCAGACTAAGAGCTGCAGCAGGAATATATGCAGCTAAGAAATGACAGAAGGCATACTTTGATGCCCATGTTAAGGATAAAGGATTAAAGGCCGGAGACCTAGTTTTAGTCTACACTTTGAAGCAACATGCAAGAAAATTAGAGAAACGTGGCTATGGACCTATGATCATAAATAGGATCTCAACGAGTGGAGCAGTACAACTAGCCACCTTAGAAGGTGATATTCTTCCGAGCTACATCAGCGGGTGCAGAGTCAAGTTGTATCAGGAACCTCTCACAAAAGAAATGCTAAGTCGACTCAACACTGCTAAGAAACGCAAAGAAGAAGAGAAACGAGTTCGAGAAGAAGCTCAAGCAGAGGCTTTAGAACGCATCAGAAGGATGAAGTTGAGACGGCAGGGTAGGGATCAACCTAGGACAGGTGCCTATGAGGATCCAGGATATCATATGGCAATGTGTGAAGTCTCAGGAATAAGTCCCCAAAAAATAATAGATCGACGTCCTTTTGTGACCTTAGAGATAGGACAAGGAGTTAGTGCAAAAATTGTGCGAGCATTGATTGACTCAGGAGCAGCCACTAGTGCAGTGAGACTTTCTTACTATCGAGAATTGAAATTAAAAGTCAATCCTATAGAAGCATATCTCATAGGATTGGGAGGTGTGGAAACCCCTTGCATGGGCGAGGTGGAACTTCCCCTCTCCATTCAAGATATTCCAATGACAGTTAAGGTACTAGTGTGTCAAGATGAGGATCTCACTGAGCCTCTGGTCTTGGGTCAAGACTGGATCTATGACCATGCAGTCAACTTAAACCTAAGAAGTGGACTTCTTCAGGTATGGGTAAATCAAAGTCGAATTACAGTTGGGTTAGATAATGGAGCACTCAAGGAACTAGGAAAGGCACAGACTCCTGGTCCTTCCAGGGGTACACATGAAGTTGACCATGCTGTTCTTGTCCAAAGCTATGTGATGCAGAGGAATGGTGATCTCAATAAAGAAGTCAAGGACTCAACAGAACTCCCTTCTTTTCCAAAGGCCAGAGGGAGGCAGCAACCACAGGCAGATCAATTACTGAAGTCCACCTATGCTGGAGGCCAAAAGAACGTGCAAAGCAGAATGACTCAGCCATTGAAACAATTGTGGGTGCAAAAAGGTGAGCGGCCTATTACAGTCAAGCGACAACAATCATCTCAACTTCATATTAGTAATCAACGACATGATACTAATAAGAAGACTTCCAAAACTTCTTTTGAGAAAGTGAAATCTATCTGGGTGCCCAAGAAGTCGATGAAGGTTGGCCCACAATCAAGACAAATTTGGGTGCCTAAGGCTTGCTTGCGGGCTCAACTAGTCACGCATGAATCACATCATACACGACAGGGTTCACTCACTCAAGGAGCCATTACCCACTCTTGTTTAATCCGCACGAACACACAGTTGCCCAGAAGCACGCACAGACTCACTTGTAAATGGGTCCCAAAAACGCCTCATTCCCAAGCAGACATACTCATAAAGCCCTCTAGAGTCTCCACAAAACCAAAACCGAAAGCCATCCATTGTGTTTGGAAGCCTAAAACTTGTAACAAAACCCCCGAACCCCATGTGTAAATTCATCCTCATTTGCTAACTACATCACTCATACACTGCATCTTTCCATCTAGCTCGTAGGACTATCCATTCATTAACTACACACACAATCATCGAGCACTCATTGATCCACTGACCCATTACTCACCTCATGATAATGTTGTAATGGGGACAAAAAGTGTTCTATCTTGTCCATTACAATATTAACGCATGATTCTATATTCTCACAGAACCAGCAAGCAAGCAATAACAATGGCAGAAGCAGGAGGCACCAGTTCCCAGGCAGGGTCTAGCACACAGATTGTGGACATTGAAACCCTCCTCCTGGAACCACCACTCACCGAGAGGCCTCAAGAACTTCAAGCGGTGCATGTTCTCCCTATTCAGGACCCTCCTCAGGGACACACTTCTCAAGTGGGGAAACACGCTCATTGGTTTAGTGATGTCGCAGGGCCATTGGGTGATGGCACCTACTTCTGGGAAGCAGAAATTGAGTTCAATGGAAAATGGGGACACTACCATTTCTTCACTCGCAAATTTGAGAACTATCAAAATGCAGAAGTAATGCGATCGGTTTGGACCAAAGCGGGATTGGACAGCTACTTCAGAGCACATTTGCCTAAGCCAGATTTCCTTTGCTGCTCCTATTTTATCAGTACCATCACTCCTAGCAGGGCCAAGGGAGGCGATAGTACTTTTGTACTACCCTCACTATTGCCAGGCCACGAACTCAAGAGATTCAAATTGACCCTCAATTTGGTACGGGCAGCATTGAACATGCAAGGAATGCATATTCCCACTGAGAAAGAAACAATGGTTCCAGGCAGGATGAAGCATAAGGATCTCAACAAATTGAAGGACATGGTAGCAATGACACCTACCATTGCTCTCCACCTATGAACTATTATGCAACATTTTGCTTTTCCCGCCCAAGAACGATTCACTATGCCACCAAAAAAGATATGGTTCAGCTTGTACTTGGCAGAGACAGAGAATCTCACCATCAACATACCGCACTGGATCATCGATCAAATACACCTAGCCCATCAACGGTGGAATAAGAAACAGAAAAATGTACTTCATGGATGCTGTGCTCTCACAAGAATAATTTACAGGTGCTTAGCATACGACGTGCCCATTCAAAGAGCACTAGTATGGTCTAGGGCCCAAGAGTTCCAAAGACAACTGTCAACGGCGGGTCCTCCATCGAAGAAGATGAGAGGGGGAGTTCAATTACCATGCGCTCAACCAAGGGGAGCCACTACCACACCCGAGGTGACTCCTCCACAAACAAGGCGTGTCCGACCATTTACCATTCGCCTACCCAGACCAAGTGCAGAAGAACCCAACCTGGTGTTCCCTCCTATTCCTTCAGACTTGGAGTTCCCTCAAGGCTACACCCTTGCTAATCTGACAGATGAAGAAATTGCCCGTTTGATCAATGAATCTAATCTGGAGACAGAAGCAGAGCAGACCCAAGGACAACAACCCACGACTACAACTTCAGCCCCGACCCAACCGGGAGTAGTAGAAGTAGAAGAGGATGAAGAAGAGACAGAAGAACAAGAGGCAAACGAGGAGTATGATCAAGAATATGAAGAACTTTCAGAACTAGCAAGTGCCCCGGCATACTCGGCCCAAATAAGACGATTATATGAAACCATGAAGCGGGTCCAAGAGCAACACAAACTGTCACTCGAGACAGGAAAGATGATCATGAGCCAAATGTTAGCCGAGGAAGGTGTGGATGACATGTTTATCGAATCAATGAACCTGCACGCTGATGCAGTAGGCTTAGATGAGGTTGTTCATGCAACCATGACTTATATTCATCGATTTGAGAAACGAGTGCCTACCCGTCCCATGCGATCTAGCAAACAAATCCACATCAATGTATCAGAACCAGGAGGTAACACACAAACAGAAGAACATCAGGAGGAACCACTCTCACCACCCACCTCATCTCTCACTACACAAGTCACCTCACCACTTGGCACTACCACACCTATTTCTGCCATTACCACAGTCGTCATGGGAATTCCTCTCTCTCTCGGCATCCAATTAGGAGGAGTTACCATGCCCACCTTCACAACACTCTTCACAAATATCACATCCACCCCACCCACTGTTCCCATCTACACAGTCACACACACGTTCGACACAATGGAAACATCACCAGCCACAGCACCACTCCCACCCCCCACACAACCTCAATCTCCCATACCCCCTCCACCTACCTCACCACTTGACTCCACAGCATTCACAACTCCCTTCCCCTTCCCCATTCCCCCTGCATCTTCATCTTTCCCTGCATCGTTTAATGTAAATAGTATATTCATGGCATTATATCAATGCGTGTATCAACTTCAGAGTGAGTATCAGGCTCTCGAAGATCGTCATCATCAACTGACGACGAATCATCAACAACTACAGAGACGGCTTACAAGTATAGAAGAAGAAAATGCAGACCTCAATCAACGCTACACCACTCTCGAGCAAGCTCATCAAACCCTCCTGGAGACACCCCAACCATCACAAGAGTCAGGTGTCAAACAACTCGAAGCCTTACTGGAGGTTTACAAAACAGATAATCTAAGAGTTCGGCGAAATTTGACTCTACTCAAAAAACACATGGCTACAGCCCTTGAAGAAAACAAGCGTCTGCAAAAACAAAACGAAGAAAACCTAGAAGCTGCCATGGAAGGCTCTCCCCATGAAATCGACCCAGAACAATTCAGAGCAGTTCCCTCAGAAACAATGAAAACAATCTTGGAAAGCTATGCTCATTTATTAGAAGCACATGACGATTTGGAAAGGGTACGGGATGAACTACGTCGCCAGCTCAGGGAACAGGAGGCACAACCCAAATTCATAGAAACGACCTCGACTTCAGCGAAAGTAAAGGCATTAACAGAGCAGGTGGCAAAACTGCAGAAGAAGTTACTGGAATATGAAAGGCAACCCTCTCCAGTTGTAGAACCCGAGCCAGATGAATTGGTGCCCATTGAGGTGGACGAAACGTATGAGGAACCATATTGTTGAAGCTCAAATTCAAGGACAAAGCATGGAAGCACATCAAAAGGTGGACACACAAGGAAAGGGAGCAAGAAGGGAGCTCCAAGAAGTGTATGTCAAATTTTCAGAAGAATTCCCTACAAAAATAGTGATTTTCATCACTAAAAACCATTGTAAATACCATTATCTATTTTTATAACTCCATTTTGTTCAAGCCGAGGAGTCCTTGAGCTTTAGGAGTATTAGAAGTACCATTGTACCAATTTTCATAATTTTTAGACTTCGTTTGAGCCCTCAAATAAGCCCTGGAACCTAATTTTTAACTAGGCCGGACACTAGGTCTGGACAGGGCCAAAACTAGTCAAAAAACTATAAAAAGAGCTAGAGAGCTCATTTTTGGGGTTAGCTTGTTAGAGAATAGAACTTTTGTAAGAGAAATCTTTTGCAATCTAAGCTTTCCATTGTTCCTCTCTTTGATCTTACTTTGTGCGCGTGTGTGTGTATGTGTGTGCATGTTTGTGTGCTTTCACTCACGCACTTGTGCCTTCACTTGCTCGTGGTCTTCATACAGGTCCTCACGTCTCCGTGGATTGACAAGTAAAGGAGGTGGTGTTTATGCTTGAGCTACACCAAATTTTGGCACCGTTGCCGGGGAGAGAGCTTCGAGGACGAGCGTTGTGATGGTAAGATCGTAGATTTGCGACGTTGGAAGGTAAAAAAACTGTCATTTCAGTTCATTTTCTGTTTTTTCCTCTTCATCTTCATCATCATCATCATCTCCACCTTCTTCCATCTTCTTCTTCATAGAAATTTCTTGTTTTTTAGTGCATTTTCACCATTTTCATACCATTTTTCATGCATTATTGTGTGGGAAGGAGTTAGGAGGTGCAAGGGAGAGCAAGCGCTGTGTTTTTTTTCATGATTTTCTGCTCATACGGAGCTCGCCATAGCCGGCGCTCAGAAATTTGAATTTCCCGCCAAAAAACGCGATTCTGTGATGAAAATCGCGATTCTGTGAAAATTCATAATTTTTTGAAAAATCACGATTTTCTGTTTTCCCGCCTAAAAGTTGGCTGAAAAAAATCTTGATTCTGTGGTCATTCTCAGAATCGCGATTCTGTGATTGTGCTCAAAATCGCGATTCTCACAAATCACGATTTTCAGCAAAAACACGATTTTGTGAAAAAAGGCGATTTTGTGCTCAAAATCGCGATTTTCATGTCAAAAAACACGATTTTCTAAAACACGATTCTGTGCTCAAAATCGCGATTTTCATGTCAAAAAACACGATTTTCTAAAACACGATTCTGTGCTCAAAATCGCGATTTTCATGTCAAAAAACACGATTTTCTAAAACACGATTCTGTGCTCAAAATTGCGATTTTCATGTCAAAAAACACGATTTTCTAAAACACGATTCTGTGCTCAAAATCGCGATTTTCATGTCAAAAAACATGATTCTCTAAAACACGATTTTGTGATCAAAATCGCGATTTTCAGAAACACGATTTTGTGATCAAAATCGCGATTTTCAGAAACACGATTTTGTGAATCACGATTCTCTGAGTCAAAATCGAGATTTTCAGAAACATGATTTTGTGATCAACATCGCGATTTTCAGAAACACGATTTTGTGCTCAACATCGCGATTTTCATGTCAAAAACACGATTTTGAGAAAATACGATTTTCAGCGGGCTCAAAATCGCGATTCTCACAAATCACGATTTTCAGCCAAAAACACGATTTTGTGATCAACGTCACGATTTTCAAAAACACGATTTTGTGCTCAACATCGCGATTTTCAAATCACGATTTTCTGCTCAAAATCGCGATTTTCAAAAACATGATTTTGTGCTCAACATCGCGATTTTTTGACTTCACAGCATCGCGATTCTCTGAAAGTTCACAAAATCGCGATTTTCTCCAAAGGTCCTGTTTGCCTGTTTTGACCCCCAGGAGCCTGATTTGACCTAACTTTTTCATCCAAAGTCCATTTTTTGAGCTCTATAGCTCGTTGGAAAGCTCGTTTCGAATCCTACACGATCTCAATTGTTTTTTTCAAGAATAACGCATTGATTTTGAGATAGGATAATTTGAAGTTGACCCTCAGGTGGGACTTGGGAACCAAGTGGGCTCCAAAGAGTTTTGAACAATACCAAGGGAAAATTTGGACTCTTGACTAAAGCTTATGAACCTGAGATCTGGTAGACACTTAGGCAAGGATAAACAAAGCATTAGATCTTCTGAGGCTAGTGTCAACCATACATCCAAGTCTTGGGCACAACAACTAAGTGATCATCTTTTACTAAGTTCAGACACAAGTGATTCAGAAATGTCTTTTAGCATGGGAAAACCTGCAGGTGGCTCAGGGACTGCCCATCTACAAACACCAGAAGGTCCCTATAAGACACAGTTGGAATATATTCGGACCAACCAATTAGGTGCTCGCATCTATGAGGATGGTCTGAGGCGATCAGTGGTCCAACTCAAAAATCCAGATCAATCCTTTGGACTTGAACACCCGGTGGTCAAGTTTGAAGAGGGTTCATACATTGATAAGGAAGGAACCATGTATGTGGTCACCAACCTACCAGATAGGACTGATGAGTTTGGAAATGTCATTCCTGAGAATGAAATAGGAGACCTAGAACAAGGAAATGTAGGACAAGGACCCCAGACTCCTAGAGGTAAGTCAGTTTTGACCCGAGTGATCACCCGGACTGGATCCCTCAAGACAACAAAAGCATAGAACTATTTTTGAATAGAGAAACAGAGGAAGCCTTTTGGAGATTCAAGCCAGATCAACCTAGCCAATTGGGCATAGTTATCATCTATGAATTCAAAGATCCTGAGATACCAGGCAAAGTTGTCTACCTGGATAACACATCAGAGAAGATATTCTTGGTAACAGAACATGATAGACATGCATATACTTGGAAGAATGAATTGATTTTCCCTCCACCAAGATCCAATGTTTTCCATGGCCTCCAAGGAGTAGGATCATCCCAGGCACATGAAGCCCAGAGAGAAAGAACTAGAGAGAGACCTGAGGTAAGTTTTGCACACACCGTGGGCAGGAATAGGTCAGGATTTGAAAATGAAAGACCTGAAAGAGAGAGACATCAAGCACATAGGCAACAAAGGGAGGAACAGGATTTTCCATTGCCTAGACCCCGAGAGCACACAAGAACTCTTAGACCCATTCAAGTGATCAAGGCAATGAAGAATTATTTTGACGGGTCAGGAGATCCTTATGATCATGTGGCCGAGTTCAAACAAGTGTTAAGAGCTGAGCAGGTTGGGGATTTGTTCACCCAGTACGAGGCATTTGGTCTGACTCTTAAGGGCACTGCCTTAGCTTGGTTTCAACCATTGAGTAGTCACAATATAACAAAGCGAAAACCTTTTGTTGTTGTTCTCTTGCTTCGACGCACACACGGAGATGCTCTTCGATCTTGCCTCCCAACCGCCGAGCCAAGTCTTTGAAGACTCCCCACGTATTCTCTGCTTGAGCCTCCCGTCTATATGAGATGATAATCTCCCTACTTCTACCCATCATATAAAACAATGCTCCTCATGGAGCCATGTGGCACAAAGCCATAATATGACATTCCCTTCCCCTTGAAAGCATTTTCGTCCTCAAAAATGTAAATGAAATGTCCGTAATGGTAGAAGAAAGTGCTCGGACTCCCCTGAACCCCATGTACTCTACGTACATGGTCATCTCTGTGTGTGTTGTTTCCCCATATCCTTCCCCTTAAGAAGTCTCATATGAGATCATCTCAAAGGTGGGAAACCGGTTCCTACTATCTCCCATATGCACTCAAGTTCCAGACTATCACTCCCATAACATATAACATCCTCAGAATGACCTAAGTCCATATGATGTTTACTCTATGGAGTAATAGTAAGAAAAGCAAGAGTAAGGTGCCAAGCTTATAAGCTTGACCATATCATAATGGAGATAAATAAGCATAGAATCCTCTGAAGTATAGAACAGAGTCCCATAAAAAGTGACTTCAAACCCATCTAGGAGTACATGATAGATTGCCCTCATGCCACTCTAGGTCTTGCTAACCTTGAGTGTAATCACAAGTAGTAGTTTTGTCTAAACTACCTTGTGAACTATGCAAATCCATCATCTAGCTCATACATAAGAATTTCTTGGTAGTAAAATGAAATCTCTATATTCGACCAACCAAGAAATCTGTGGTTTGTCATCCTTTACCATTGGACAAAGTTCTATTGGAAGAGCATTTATTGGCACTAGTGCAAACTCTAATATTTCTCTTCCGTGTAGTTTGCCATATGAATGCAAAAAGCATTCCCTTTGAGATTCAGATAATACCTAAGTACCCATCCTCCTAACTGATGTTTACTCATCATACTCATGATGTAACACCAACTAAGAGTTTGGTACCATAATAGGTTAGATATATCTCTATCTCCTAGAAAGCATAAAGAGAAGAGTCATATCTCTACTTCCAGTCTCACTAATGTCAATAACTAGATCATCTCATCTAGTCAAGGACCATCACTGGAAATAAACATAACTACTTCTCTCTAGAGTCTCCATGTGAGACTCAATCTAACCATCATGATTAACTTATCTCCCTCTTGTCTTTAATAGAAGAGTGCCACTCCTATCTAGACAATCTAAATGAGAAAGTGAAACTCTCTCCATGTCTATCTCTGTAATCTCCTCCAAGGAAAAGAGCTCCGGTAGTGGAATCTATTCCACTTTCCCTTTCCCTTTGAAAGAGACTCTGTTGAATCCATTTACTCTGCTCATATTTTTCCTTCCAAAGTAGTGGAGAATCATACTCCCATGTGAAAGAAAAATACACTGAAAAGTACAGTAAATGAATTCCTTCTGAAATAAAGATGTTTCCCAAACACCTCTTCCAACTAAATGAAAACATACTCTATTCTTCTCCTATGAAGAAATTATGTTTTCCTTTCCTTCTTTCTCTCTCAAAGAGTAGGAGCTAAAGTGAGACCACTGAACTAAAGTGAGATCTCTCTTTGATCTCTAAGCTAATTCCCACTTTCTCCTTTCCTTAAAAGAGAAACTCATGAATTTATTTAGTGCTCTCTTCCATAACTAATGCATAATCCGTCATTACATGTATTCACATGAAGATGGAGAACAAATGTCTCCTCACTAATGAAGGTGTATGTAGTGAAGAGTGGAGAAAATAAATTCCTAATAAGGGTCAAAGCCCTCTACTAAAATGGTCAGCAATGATGTGACATGATACCGTAAACACGTGTATCCATAATAAAGTACTATCTCTTCCAACCATACTCTATGCATGGATCTATACGATCCAATCAAACTAATGGAATTATCCTTCCTGAAAAACTCAAAATGAGTATGTGATACCAATGGTGATAAAATCACCTATCACATTCTCTAATGGAAGAATAAATCTTCCCAATACTGTGAAGGATAACTCCCATTCCTAGTAGGAGATGTCCACTAAGAGCTCTCCTCTGATCTAGTGAGATATGACACCATGAATGATGAGTCCTTTTCTCCCTGGCCATAGAAGAAGAGTGCTCAAAGGGAAGTCGTTTCCACCATCCCATACCAGTGGAACCTTCTTCCAATTCATGTTGTCATACCTACACTAAACCGAATATATATTCCATACATATGTAATGGAATATGAAGGTGGAATCTAATGAATCCCATATCCTAGAATCATATCAGTGGACTCAAATGAGTCCCATGTCCTCGAACTAGTCAGTTTGGTTCTAGTCAACAATGTGACAATGGATATCCCCTTCCGTTCCAAACCAACTTGTTCCTAGGTACAAAGACTAAGTCTAGGTACCTCTCTGTAGATCCCGATATACATATATATGTATTGGGTACCCCAACTATTCCTAAATAAGGGATCTATGCTCTATACCATAGAGCTCGTGCCATACCTGTGGCCTTCCTAACTATCACTCGAATCACATAAGCACCCGTCGATGCTATCTCATGAAACCCATCTCTGAGATCCCATCTTATTGGTTTCCTTATTAGTGTAGCAAAAATGCTTCACTACTTGCTCAAGTGATGTATATCAGTGAAACTAATCACTCTTTGGGTATTCATCATGATACCCCATAGTCTCCTAATCATCATCTGAGACTGTTTTGAAGATAATTCAATCTTCACTACTTTGGAGATTATCATAAATGTATCTCACGTGCCAGTATGCAACTTCCTAAAACCTAAAGGATTGCTTGTGCACATTACTAATGGTGAAGGTGTAGCTCCTTCCCTTAGCAATCCTATGGTCTAAATCCATAAGGATTATGAGTAGGGATCCTATTGCTACTGAAGTTGCCTGATCTATACTACTATGATGGTCCTAAGTCCATCGAATACATGCTTAGAAGCATGCCTAGACCTTAATGATGTTTGCAGAACAGGCATGTTAACATGCCATATCATTCTTACCTAAAGGCAAGTGCGTATATAACGCCATGAGAGGGGAAAATTCTCGACAGCATTTCCCCACGAAATGGAATCCCAAAAAAAATTTACCATAAGCTCAGTGGCACAAAGGCCACCCAACGACATAGGGCTTAACAGGCCCATGGCATGCACGCCATAAACTCATAAATGGATTCCATGACCTGCAAAAACATAAAAACAAATGTTGGCAACCATTCTCTGTGTTGCCTAACCATATAGTTTCTGCAATCCTGTTTCCTGCAAACAATCAAAAGTGTGCTTCTCTCCCATTGATCCATACTTTTAAAATTTAAATAATGATCAAAATTTGATGTATGCAATCCAATCTATGCATGTACATTCAGAAGATGCCATGACATAAAATAAAATGTCTGAAGCATAAAATATACGTCCCTGAGTAGTCTAATTTTGGAATTGCATGCATCCAATTGCTCTCGATAAGCTTCGAGACCTCTGCACCTTCCTCTTCAGGTCCTAACATAAACTTTGAAGTGTCCGAAAACATCAGAGCACTCCCCAACACATAAAGCATGGTCAAACGATTACTAAAATAATGCAAAATTAGTTAAAAAATGCATTAGTAATCCTTCTTTAGACCTGCAAAAACCACTTTAGGACCTGCAAATGTTCATAAACTGAAGTATTAAGCATGTGCAAATAGGTCGAAGTGAAATTACTCAACTGGCCTTCCCGGTTTGAGAGATATGGCTCCCGGAAGGTAGTTGCCAAAAACTGTTCAGACTTTGCAGAGCTGTTCAAACCTGCACAAATACATTTTTTCCAAAATTTTTTCTCATAAACTGAAATTAGACCTTTTGCTCTTCGAAACGAGCCATAGCACGTCCAATTTGGAGTTTCTTAGCCCAAGATATGGCCATTCCAAGTGGGACATGTCAAACTAGTGGACTGTTGGAGGGGCTGGAAAAAGTGTAAAAATGTGATTTTTGGGGTGCCCAAAAGCATTCTTCCATCATGCAAATCCTAAAATTCTCTCCATAACCTCAGAGAGTGGTATATGAAGATGCTTGGGCCTATTTTTACCTTTCCAAATCCTCCCTTCATGCATGCTAATTCGCTCCCCAAAAGAGGCCTAAATCAAGATTTTTACTTTCATGTAAAAACTTAAATGGGAGCTCTTAGCAAGCTTCTAATCCACTCTAAATGTGGATTTCTCTTGGATTTTATACAATAACCCAAGGGAAGCCTCTTAAATTGTCTTTTTCCTTACTCCCAAAAGTGGAGTTTGGCAAAAGTTAACTTCTGAAATTTTTCCCAAAAAGTGCGGGAAGGGGGTCTTTGGGGAACTAAAATTCCTCCTTAACTTATCATTTTGATGAATCTAATGATTCACCTAAGAATTCCATACACCATACTCTCAGTATATATATTTTTTTTCATCCATCCGTAGCTATCGCACCTATTTTTCCCTCTTCCAAAATGGGAATTTCTTAGATTTAGGTGCTGAAATTTTTTGTCAAACTGTGATGGAAGGCGGTTTTGTGGAGCTTCAAACTCCCATGAAACTGAGGTATCTTTTGGATTTCTCGATCTTGCATAGAAGTCAATACACTATATTATAAGTGTGCATGGTTTTTTCCATAAATCTATGAAAAATACCTCCTCTTTTCCCCTTCCTAAAATGGCTACTTGTCCAAAATAGCTCCTGAAATTTATGTAAAAATCATAAAAACAGGGTACTTTGGAAATATCTAAAGCTTGCCCTTTGTTGCATTTTGAGGGAATCCTTGACTCTAGGTGAGAGTACATATCTCATACTCTCCATACTTTAAATTTCCCCAGAAACTTATGCTTTATCTACTTTCTTCATTGCTCTCCAAAGTGGAGTTTTAATCCAATTTGATTTCTGAAGATTTCATAAAATGGTTAAAGAGGGGGCTTCGGAGAGGTCAAATTCTCTCTTTTCTCTACTAAATCTTGAGAATTCACTTTCCTAGAGGAAGTTCATGCTCCTCTCTCTGAGGATATCTCATTGTCCTCCTTCAACTCATCCTAAATGATCTTCATTTTAAACGTCAAAAATGACAAAAATTATAATTTATACCTGTGTAGAAGTGAAAGGACATGTATATCCCCTCCTTTTGCAAAGAGAGTTTTGACTGTGGAAGTTCCATGGATACTCACTCCATCCTCTTCTACCATACCTTCAGTGTCGAGAACTTTTGATCCCAACTCTTCACCATACTATAGAGCTCGATGAATATAGTACTGCGCGCACATTCCTTCATCACCAAGCTTTCGTGGTGTGGTGGTTAGAGCAAGGTGTTCTCATCTACGAGGTGCTGAGTTCAATCCCCACGCTCCGCAGCTGTCGCGCGCCCTAGATTATGCTCTGATACCACTATAACAAAGCAAAAACCTTTTGCTGTTGTTCTCTAACTTCGACGCACACACGGAGATGCTCTTCGATCTTGCCTCCCAACCGCCGAGCCAAGTCTTTGAAGACTCCCCACGTATTCTCTGCTTGAGCCTCCCGTCTATATGAGATGATAATCTCCCTACTTCTACCCATCATATAAAACAATGCTCCTCATGGAGCCATGTGGCACAAAGCCATAATATGACACACAACTATCGCGATATAGGTCAGCTGCTAGACGAATTCATTGTAGAATTTTCCAAGAGTGGTATCAGGCATAACACATCATCCTTGATCCACAGTTTCAAGCAGACACCCCAAGAAACAGTGCGACTAGCAGGTAGAAGGTTCAGACAGTACCTAGAAAGATGCCCTACTCCAGAGTTACCCACACCAGCCAAACAAGTGGCTTTGTTCTTAGATGGCTTACTGAGCACAAAGTTAAGATCATACGTGTACTTGAAAGAGCCTAGATCCATAGAAGAGTGTGTACGGACATGCATTGACATAGAAGATAACTTGGGTGAGGAGTTAGGATTGTCCAAACTCTATAAGGATTCTGATAGTTCTACTAGTCGTACTTCCAAAATCTCCACAGAAATAGATGAGATAGTTGAGCAAGTTGCCAAGAAGTTGGGAGTCCAAAATAAACAAACACAGAGAGTCACTCCATTGAATCGGTGTTATACTTGCGAAGGCGACCACATGGCTAACGTATGCCCAATGCAAAACCAAAACATTAGAGAAAGGAATGTTCCATATTGCACTATTGAGAGAAAATATACGAACCACACGGCTCAAGATTGTCCCTATAATAGGCAGTCTGTTAGACAGAATTATCAACAACCTTACCAACTAGGTAGGTATCAAAACCAATACCAACAGCCATATTATAGACCACAACAGCAATATCAGGCACAATATAGGCCACAACCAGTCTTGGGAAACCAACCACCAACTCCTGCCAACGTGATTCCAGTCAAGTATGCCGTGGGAGAGGAAAATCCAAATAGAGCATTGGTTCCACTAACCCCATTGATACCAGATAATGACTCTCATGCTCCTAGTTCAGACTACTCCCATGAAGGTAGTCCACATGCTTATTACACAGAGTCACCTGAACATAGTGAGATTTACTCGTATCAATATGAGGCACCACCTATGGAGCAAAATTGGGAGCCAGAATACTCCAATGTCATGTACACAAATCCTAACCCTAGGCCCCAGTTGAGACAAATGAGACCACAAGCCCCTAGAGGATCTTGTTTCAGATGTCAAGCTGACCATTTCATTCGTGATTGTCCCCACCCACCATCTCCGAGTCAAGGACAGGCTATCACAATACAGGCTTTTTGTCCTGATTGTGGCAAAGACCCCTCCAGTGCACCCCTCCAGTGTCCCCAGAGATTGTCCAAGAAACCACTCCAGTGCACCCAAGATTACACCCATTAATGTGGTAGGCTTGGTGGCAGATTCAAGTTCAAGTAGTAACAATGTGGCTCCTATACAGGCTGTCACTAGGGCACAAGCCTTAAAACAGGATAAACCTGCAGCACAATCAGAGTCAAGTGAATCAAGAGAGCCTAGTAAGAGGAAAATAAGAACATGGAAGGATACCAGAGAGAAGGCCAATCGCAAGTGGAATAAAAAGTTATCGGAACTAGAAGAAAGCTTAAAAGAAGAAAAAACAAAAATAGAAGACATTGCATCTCAAAGCCCCTTGCATGCCGAAACTCCATCCACTCCACCTCATCCCACCCCACCACCCATTGTAAATAGACCGCAACCAGGGTCTGTTCTTGCAGATCCAATCCCAGAAGGCTTGGACATGATGTTCAAGGCCTACCAGGCTCGTCTTCAAGAAGGGCCAACAGCTACAAATCTAGACAAGAGTTACCCTAGAGCGGATTTAGAGATTGAACGAATGAAAATGTGCATGAAAATGGTAGAACAAGCTCAAGCTATACTCGAGACTAGTCAAAAGTTCAATCAGACAAACTCTGTCGAACCGGATTTGCATTTCCAAGGCTTACTAGAAAGATTAGAGCAATTGGTAAACAAACCACAAGTTTCTTTACCTCCATAGGCTCAACCAATTATTGAAAGAGGAAGCTCACCACCAATGGGAGCTTATGTTCCTAACTCCACGGATGCCGGAATACCTCCTTCAATTCAACAGTACTCTCAAGAGTTCTTGCAGGAAATACAAGAAGATAAATGGGCCAAGGAGAAGGGTAATTCCCCTCCTATTACTGAGATTGATGATCTTCATGATCAATTTCCCCAAGACATTCTATCTATTTACGGAGATGAGGCAGAACAACAAGAAGACAAAGGATTAGATTTTGAATCTAATACCTTAGAAGAACTGCCTCAATTTCCAGGCCCATGGGAATCTGAATCTCTCCAGATTAGAGCTCCCACAATACTAGTAAGAAATGAAGACTCAGTGGTTCCAAGGAACACTGATGTCGTGAAGAACGCTAAGGTTCAGTGTCATCTCACTGTAGAAGAGCTACTCAAAGCAAAACCTGAGCTTTGGAATCATGTGAAGGATCAGGTTCCAGAACTTGATTCCAACATGCCAAAAGCAGGCTCCAAGCAAAGGGTACCAGAGATACCTCTAGACAAAATAGGGGACATGTGTGAGGGTGAAGAAGGTAATACTTATCTTCCAATCACCTACCAAGGTTACACAACCAAAGCAATCATAGATTCAGGTGCTGGTGTTGCTATTGCGACCACCTCCTTGTGGAAGCAATGGGGCAAGCCCACATTAAGACCAACTAGAATGAAGCTTCAAATGGCTGATGGTCATTTTGAAAGACCTCTAGGATTGCTAGAAGGGATAACTCTAACCACTTGTGGTGTAGAGTTTGAGCACACATTTGTTATATGTGACTTTGAGAAAAATAATGTCTATGAGATGATCCTAGGAAGACCCTTCCTACGACAATTGCAAATAGTACAGGATTGGGGAACCAACTCCTTGTACTTGCAGCACTTAGGGGTCACTACCAAGGTCAATTTGAAGGATTACTCCTTCAGAGATGTACCACCCTGTTGAGAGCAGTATGGGCACCCAAGGACTGACTAGACAAGGAAGCCAGGGAACCCAAGGATTGACGAGACAAGGAAGCCAACGGAGAGAGTCAGAACAAGGTGAAGGAGTAAGTAGACAAAGCAGTCGACGCAAATCTGGCAGATAGGCCCTTCAATTTTTCCAATCTACATCTTTTAACAGTGATCCTTATCACTAACAATCATTGTAAATACCATTTCATATTTTTGTAGCTCCATTTTGTGCAAGCCAAGGAGTCCTTGAGCTTGAGGAGCCTTAGAAGTACCTACATATCAATTTTCGTATTTTTTAGACTCCGTTTGAGCCCTCAAATTGGCCCTGGAACCTAATTTTTAACTAGGCCGGACACTAGGTCTGGACAGGGCCAAAAGCTAGTCAAAAACTATAAAAAGAGCTAGAGAGCTCATTTTTGAGGTTAGATTGTAATTGAAACGAACTTGTAAGAGCTATTGAAAGTAATCTAAAGAACTCCATTGATTCTCTCTCTTTGTCTTGCCGTGTGTGCGCGTGTGTGTGTATGTGTGTGCATGCTTGTGTGCTTCTCACTCACGCACTTGTGTCGCCACTTGCTCGAGGTCTTCATACCATCCTCACGTCTTCCCGGATTGACATTAAAGGAGGTGCTACTCATCACTGAGCTACACCAAATTTTGGCGCCGTTGCCGGGGATCGAGCTTTGAGGACGAGCGTGTGATGGTAAGACGTAGAGTTGACGCGTTGGAGTTGTAGGTATTTTCTTCACTCTCATAGATTTTCTTTTACTTTCTTCACCATCTCCATCACCATCATCATCATCACCATCTCCCACGTCCATCTCCATCATCGCAAAAATTTCAGTTTTTTGACTATATCCCCACCTCCACCTCATTTCCCTCATTTCACTTGTGAGAGAGAGCGAGAGAGCGAAATTGCATGTGCTGTTTTTGCATGTTTCTTGAGCTATCTTGCAGGTACAGGTCACATCACCATCTCCAGCTTCCCGCGCAGGTACGGAACTCGACGAAACTGTCTCGCAGTCGCCGCCTTCTGTCCATCGCGATTGACAGAAAATTTCACTTGTTGGTAAATCTGAGTGCACCACAGTGGACTAGAGACCCTGCACACCACATTCCCACTAAAATTTTTGAAAATCTTGCAAAATTTCAGTCCATCGCGATTGACAGCTCTGTCCATCGCGATTGACTGCCTGTCCATCGCGATTGACTGCCTGTCCATCGCGATTGACTGAAGTCTCTGACCATCGCGATTGACTGAAGTCTCTGTCCATCGCGATTGACTGCCAGTCCATCGCGACCGACTGCCTGTCCATCGCGATTGACTCAACCCCCTGTCCATCGCGATTGACTGAAGTCTCTGTCCATCGCGATTGACTGCCAGTCCATCGCGACCGACTGCCTGTCCATCGCGATTGATTGAATTGGGTGTCCATCGCGACCGACTGAATTCTCTGTCCATCGCGATTGACTGAGTGTCCATCGCGATTGACAGCCCTATCCATCGCGATTGACAGCCAATTTTAGCCAAAATTTTTAAGGTTTGTTAATTGAAAAATTGGGCTAATTTTGGTCACAAATATTATGCTCTTGAGCACATGGGGAAGTCTTAGGAAAACAACTTGGGGAAAACCTGTTGCACAGTGATCCTGTTTGAACCCTGTCGTAACCCTAGAACCCTGAACGGTCACAACTTTTTCATACGAGATCCATTTTTTGAGCTCTAGGGCTTGTTGGAAAGCTCGTAGCATATACTACACGCCCTCAACTGTTTTTTATAAAGATAATGCATTGATTTTTAGATAGGGTATTTTGAAGTTGACCATACCCAGGGGGATCAAAGTCAGGGGTCTTTAGAATTATTTTCCTAAAAGTCACAAGGCAAATATGTGTTTATGTTACATGAATGAAAGTGGTTGGTTGTGTCCTTTGAATCTAAGCATTGAGCTAACCGTGGGACTTTTATAGGTCCATTGAGAGCAACAGAGAGCATACAAAGCAAGGTTTCTTTGCAAACTTGAGAACCGGGTTCTTGAGCACCATAAAGCAAGGGATCAACAAGTAAGGTTGGAATATTCTCAACTCCCTCTGTCATTTCCTAGCTCAAGCTAAGAACGAGTAGAGATAGGAGTAAGCCAGGGCAACGATAGGCAGTTATCAAGTTGAAGACTATTAAAGAACTCAAGTTCAAGCTTAAAACTTAGTTACTGTACTGTCGATAACCTAAGGGAAAAGAACCTAACGTGGAACGATCAACCTGAAATTACGAAGAACACTCAAGTATTCCGACGACGTGATATCAGACAAGACCATAAACACAATAATTAACTAAAAAGAATCAAGTGACTGGTACCAATTGATTGGCAACGAGGTTGTACTCTGAAAAAAAAAAAAAAAAAAAATTGGGCTAATCAGTTAGGCATATGAACCTTAGATCAGGACGACACCTAGCACGAGAGAGACAAAGCCTTAGGTCTTCAGAGGCTAGTGTCAATCACACTGCAAGGTCTTGGGCCCAGCAGTTGAGCCACCGTTCAAACTACCCTAGCTCTGAGACCAGTGAGTCAGAAATGTCCCAAGGCATGGACAGACCTACGGGAAGTTCAGGAGTGCCTTACCTATACAGGGTAGAAGGCCCTTACAAAACGCAGCTGGAGTACCTTAGGACCAACCGATTAGGTGCTAGCATCTATGAGGACGGCTTAGGAAGATCTGTGGTCCAGATTAAAAACCCTGATCAATCCATTGGACTAGAGCACCCAGCTGTCAAGTTTGAAAATGGTGCATACCTGGACAAAGAAGGAACTATATATGTAGTCACTAGTCACCCTGATAGGACCGATGACTTTGGGAATGTAATCTCAGAAGCGGACTTAGGTGACCTAGAACAAGGGAACATGGGTGCGGAACCTAGAACCCCTCGAGGTAAATCAGTTCTCACTAGGATTATCACGCCTGAATGGGTTCCCCAAGACAACAAGAGCATAGAGTTGCTCCTCAATCGAGAAACTGATGAAGCCTTTTGGAGGTATAAGTCTAATCAGCCAACAGACATAGGAAATATCATGATCTATGAGTTTAAGGATCCGGATAGCCCAGGCAGAGTGACCTACTTAGATCATGCTTCAGAACGGATCTTTGTGGTGACAGAAAATGATAGGCATGCCTACACTTGGAAGGGTGAATTTATTTTCCCCCAACCACGATCAAATGTATCCTATGGTCACCCTGGGGCTGGAACTTCCCAAGCTCATGGTACGCAAAGAGACAGAAGTAGGGATAGACCAGAAGTAAGTTTCGCCAACCCTGTAGGCAGAGAAAGAACGAGAACAGAGACGAATAGGATAGAACCTGAGATGCATAGAGCCCACAGGAACCAAAGAAATGTAGATGGATTCCCTCTGCCGAGGCCTAGAGATCACGCAAGAACCCTGAGACCGACTCAGCTAGTTAAGTCCATGAAGAATTACTTTGATGGCACAGGAGATCCCTATGATCACGTGGCAGAATTCAAGCAAGTCTTGAGAGCTGAACAAGTGGAAGATCTGTTCACGCAGTACAATGCCTTCGGTCTAACCCTGAGGAATACGGCACTTACATGGTTTCAGCCATTGGATGAGCGCCAGTTCAGGAGCATAGACCAACTCCTAGAAGCATTTATTATTGAGTTCTCCAAGAGTGGCATAAGACACAACACCTCCTCACTGATTCACAGCTTCAAGCAAACCCCCCAAGAGACTGTCAGATTGGCCGGAAGAAGATTTAGACAATATCTGGAAAGGTGCCCTATTTCGGAGTTACCCACATCTGCTAAACAGGTAGCCTTATTCCTCGATGGATTGCTGAGTACGAAATTGAGATCCTATGTGTATCTGAAGGACCCTAGGACTATAGAAGAGTGTGTACGCATGTGCATTGACATTGAAGATAACCTAGGGGAAGAGCTAGAGCTTTCCAAAATCTATAAAGATTCAGATAGCGCATCTGGCCACTCTTCCACGCAATCTACATCAATTGAGGAACTCGCTGAGAAGGTAGCTCAGAAATTAGGTGTAACTAGCAAACAGATCCCAAGGTTTGCCCCTGTGAAAAGGTGCTATACATGCGGTGGTGACCATATGGCGAACGTCTGTCCCATTATGGCTCAACCCCAAGTTAACCCTAGTAGCCAGTACTGCACTATAGAACGGAAGTACACAAACCACACTGCGCAAGATTGCCCTTACAACAAGCAGACTGTTAGGCAACCCTACCCTCAGCCCTACCAACAAGGAAGATACCAGAACCAGTACCCTCCACCACCACAATATGCTAGACCCCAACAAACCTACCAACCACAATATCAGGCCCAACAGAGACCCCAACCGGTGCTAGCTCAACAGCCTCCAAACCCCTCTAACGTGATTCCAGTAAAGTATGCTGTTGCAGAAGAAAACCTGAATAGGGCCATAGTTCCAGTAACCCCATTGATCTCAGAAAGTGACCCGAGTGACCATAGCTTTGATTCTACACATGTCGATAGTCCCCAGGCTTACTACATGCAGTCTCCAGAACATGGTGAGTCCTACTATAGTGAAGAACCAAGTGAGCCTAGTTGGGAGTCAGATTACACGAACGTCATGTATGCAAACCCCAACCCTAGGCCTCAACCTAGGCAGGTACGACCACCCTTTCCTAGAGGACCATGCTACCGATGTCAAGGGGATCACCTCATTCGTGATTGTCCCTTACCTCCACCTACACAACCCCAGTCAGTGACTATCCAAGGTTTCTGCCAAGATTGTGGAAAAGAACATCTCTTACGAGATTGCCCTAAGAACCCCAATAATATGCCAAAAATCACTCCTATCAATGTGATTGGTTTGGTTGTAGATTCCTCAGGAAGCGTCACTTCCACTGCACCAGTGCAGGTAGTCACTAGAGCTCAGGCATTGCAGCAAAACCAAGAGACAAGCCAGGAAAAGGGCCCAGAGGCTAGTGAAACCGAGAGCGTAACAAAGAAAAGGACTAGAGCATGGAAAGATAGTCGGGAAAGAATGAAAAGACAATGGGCAAAAAAGATAAACGAACTTGAAGAAAGCATAAGAGAAACCAAAGCGAGGATAACTGAACTCATAGCTCCAACTCCCTCTCACATTACCCCGCCTCCACCACTCCCACCTCCATCCAACCCACCACTTTCCCCACCACCTCATCAAATCCCACCACCCCCTAGAGTAGGATCAGTCCTAGCTGACCCCACTCCCGAGGACCTTAATATGATGCTTAAAGCATATCAGGCCAGAATCCAAGAAGGGCCAACCATCACCGATCATGAAAAGTGCTACCCTAGAGCCGAGCTAGAGCTTGAACGAACTAAGATTTGTGCCAAAATGGTGGAATTGGCTCAGACCATGTTTGAGGCCAGCCGCCTATTTAACATTTCCAGTTCAGCTAAGACGCAGTTACACTTTGATGGACTGCTGGAAAGAATAGAGAAGTTAATTGCACAATCAGAGAAGGAACCTGCCCCTCAACGAAAGGAGAGGGTAAGAGAACTGATAAGCCAGCCTCTTCAGGAAGCCCATGTCTCCTCAAGAAGCTTATCTTCCCCCTCAAAAGTCACTTGAGCCTCCCCCGAAAGCTTATGTACCTCCACAGGTGACCCACACTCCTCCTCAGAGAGCGCATGAGCCTGTTCGGAAAAGTAATAGAATAAGTAATCCTCCCCAAGAAGCTTGTGCTCCAGCCATCTATGGGAACAAGGAGAGAGTCAACGATAGAATAAGCCCTCCTTCCCTGCTTATGTGCCTAATTCTACGGAGCCAGACACTTCTTCTTCTATGAATAGGTTTGCACCAGACTTCCTACGAGAGATTCAAGAAGATAAATGGGATAACGAAAGTGAAGTCGCTCCTCCTTTTGAACTTGTGGATGATGCACACGATCAATTCCCACAAGACATCCCATCTATTTACGGGGAACATGAGAGTGCTCAGTCCCACGAGAGATTGGACTTCGAGTCTAACTCCATACAAGAGCTACCTCACTTCACAGGCCCATGGGAAGCAAAGTCCACATGTATGAGAGCACCGACAGTCATGGTAAGGAACGACGACTCAGTCATACCAAGGAACACGGAGGTAGTAACGAACACCAAGGTGCCACGCGATCTCACTTTGGAAGAACTGCCCAAGGATAGACCAGAAGCGCGAAAATATGTAGCTAGTCAAGTAACTGAAATTGCACAACCACGTTCCCGGGTAGGATCCCATAGGACAGTGCCAGAAATTCCCTTGGATAAGATAGGAGAAATGTGCGAAGGTGAAGAAGGGAACACCTATCTTCCCATTACCTACCAGGACTACACCACAAAGGCAATTTTGGACTCAGGTGCAGGAGTTGCAATTGCCACTACCTCCTTATGGAAGCGTTGGGGCAAGCCAGCACTCAGGCCAACGAGGATGAAATTGCAAATGGCAGATGGTCACATAGAGACCCCTAGGATTGCTAGAAGGAATAACTCTCACCACTTGTGGTGTCGAGTTTGAGCATAGTTTTGCTATATGTGACTTCAGCAAAAATCATGCCTATGAGATGATTTTGGGAAGACCATTTATGCGACAGTTGCAAGTGGTACAGGATTGGGGAACCAATTCTTTGTACCTGCAGCACTTGGGTGTTACGACCAAAGTCAATCTCAAAGATTACTCTCATAGGGATGTACCTCCTATCCAGTGGAATCCCATCCATAGAGCCAAAGATGATACAGAATCTGTGCATTCCATAGGGTCTGGATCCTCATGGATGCATGAAGATACTCACTTATGGATGTGCAAGGTAGCAGTAGAAGAAGAGAAGAGAGAAAAGGCCAGAGAAATAGGTGCAAACGAAACCCATAGACCCATTCAAGACCCAGCCTATGCACCTGTAGTTTTTCCAGACGAAGAATTTGAACCTCACGGTTGGGCAGAAATCTTAGCAACAATGGACGTAGCCATCAACGAAGAACAATGGACACCTCACTGTGATGAGGATGGCTATGATATTTCAGTCTTCTCCATAGAGCCAATCATGGGAGAGGCAGTTCTAGAAGAATGCGAACCTAGCCCTGATGCATTTGAGGATGCAAGTGACTCCGATCTAGAGTCAATCATTATGGACCCACCATTTGCATCAGATGAAGAATACTTCTATGAAGTAGAATTTCAACCCCAGAGGCATGGAGAAGTGACAAATGACGTAAGATTAGCAACACATGTGACCCCGAAGGAAGAAGGAAAGAAACGAAAGAAGAAAGAAGTCTCACCAGAGGAGGAAGAATCTTTGTTTGAGGTCCCAGAAAATTTTAAGAAGTATGAGATAGACGACAGGAGAGTCATGATAAGAATGCCTAAACGAGAAGCACAATCAGGAGAGGCCTATGATAACAAAGAAACCACCAAGAAAATAGTAGTGGCCATAGAAGAAGGAGAGGAGAGATGCACGTATATAGGCCATGATCTGACAGAAGAAGAAGAGCATGAATTGATTGCCTTGCTAAGAGAATACAGAGATGTATTCGCTTGGAGTTACAAGGATTTGAAAGGGGTTGACCCGGACATATGCTCACACACTATTCCCATGACCTCAGATGCTAAACCCTCTAAGCAAAAGCCTTATACATATAACGATAATTACGCCGCTAAGATCAAGGAAGAAATAGATAGACTGGTTGAAGCTGGATTTATCTATGAAATTGAGCACACTGAATGGGTATCCCCCATCGTAGTGGTGCCCAAGAAGAATGGCAAACTGCGTGTGTGCATTAACTTGAAAAAGGTTAATGCCGCCACAATTCGAGATAACTATCCGCTTCCCATCACAGAGCATCTCTTAGAAAGAGTGGCAGGCAAGGAAGTGTACAGCTTCCTTGATGGATTTTCTGGCTACAATCAAGTAGCCATAGCTCCAGAGGATCAGCACAAGACAGCCTTTGCCACAGAATGGGGCATTTTTGCTTTTAGAGTAATGCCATTTGGGCTTACCAATGCACCAGCTACCTTCCAGAGGTTGATGTGCCATGTGTTTAAGGAATTCCTGAGGAAGAGTTTAGAAGTCTATGTTGATGATCTTTGTGCTCATTCCAATGTTAGACAAACTCATATCCCGGAACTCAGACAGATCTTTGACAAATGTAGAGAATATCAAGTCTGCCTGAACCCAGAGAAGTGCGTTTTTATGGTCAGGCAAGGCAAGATTCTAGGACACATAGTGTCAAAGAATGGCATATCTACTGACGAAGAGAAAGTGAGAGCCATAGCAGAGCTACCTAGGCCAAGGAATGTCAAGGAAGTACAAGCTTTCATGGGGCATTGTGGTTATTATCGACGATTTATACACATGTATGCTGTCATTGCAAAACCCATGTACGGACTTCTGACAAACTTTGAGTGGACGGATGAATGTGAGAATTCCTTCCAAGAGCTTAAACGAAGATTATGTTCAGCACCAATCTTGACCACACCAGATTGGAATAAGCCATTCCATGTTCATGTGGATGCATCCAATTATGCCATTGGATGTGTGCTTGCACAACCTACTGGTGAAGGTAATATGGATCTTCCAATTGCCTATGCCAGTAGACAATTGAATGCGGCTGAACGGAATTACACCACTACAGAGCGCGAGGGACTAGGCATGGTATATGCAGTCAAGAAATTTAGACACTATTTACTTGCAAATAAGTTTAAATTTTTTACTGATCATCAGGCATTATTATATCTCGTAAACAAGCCATGCAATACAGGAAGATTAGTGAGATGGTTTCTCTTGCTAATGGAATATGACTTTGAGGTTCTGGTAAGAAAAGGTAGGACTCACTTGAGAGCAGATCATCTCTCTAGGCTCACATCGGGAGAAGCCCCACAAGGAGTATCAGATGACCTTCCTGATGCTTACCTGTTTAATTTGGAAGTGGTGCCGCAGTGGGCCAAGCCAATAGTACCAGTATTGACCTACGGGCCTAACCATCCAGTGGTAAACACACGGAATAGAGAGGTTGTAAAAGCCCAAAAGTACCACATCATGGCAGGAAGCATGTACAAGCACACAGATCAAGGGATCTTGGCGTGTTGCGTAGAAGAGGATGAGTACGCTAAATGGTTGCAATTAGCACATGTAGGTGCGTTAGAGCAACACCATTCCAAACAACGAACGTTGCAGACTCTAAAGAGATTCGGAGTGCATTGGCCAACTATGGAAGCAGATGTCCAAAAGTTGTGCAAGGAATGCCCAATCTGTTGCACTAAACCACCTGTGGAACATGCCACTCTCTATCAAGTATCCATTGTGCCAGATTGGAGTAAACCTCTAGTGTCATTCTTGAGGACAAACACATTCCCTCCAGATATGACTCTAGCTAGGAAAAGGAGTTTAGAACAAGAAGCCCAAGATTACTCACTTATAGGTGATAATCTATATAAGCGCGGTAAAGATGGTTACCTGAGGTTATGCGTCCATGAAAGTGAATATCTCAAAATCTTGGAGACTGCTCACCAAGGTGTAGCAGGAGGACACTTTGGACCAGATCGGGTGATCAAGGCAATATTGTTTGCGGGCTTTTGGTGGCCTACCCTTCACATGGATGCACATACCTATGTGAAACGGTGTGATGTCTGTCAGAGGACTCAGTATCCTATACGCAAAGATGAGATGCCACTGAAACCTATGATGGGTGGACGTGCATTCTCTAAGTGGGGAATAGACTTCGTAGGTCCTATTAATCCCCCAGCTAAGGGTTCTCATGCGGAATACATCATTGTGGCAACAGATTATCTCACCAAGTGGGTAGAGGTAAAAGCTACGACAAAAAACGATGCTCAAACAACTGCCAAATTCTTGTTTGAGAATGTATTCACGAGATACGGACTACCTATAGAGCTTGTAAGCGATAGAGGCACTCATTTCTTGAACGAAGTGATTGAAAATCTGCTCCAAGAATTCTTGGTAATACACAAGAAGTCTGCCCCTTATCACCCTCAAGCTAATGGGCAAGCTGAGAGCACTAATAAGATCTTATGCAATGTACTGACGAAATTAGTGAACACTAAACGCTCTGATTGGGACAAACAGCTACACCATGCTGTTTGGGCATACCGAGTTGCCTACAAAACGGTACTCCAAGCCACTCCCTTTCAGATGGTATTCGGTCAAAACGCTGTGTTACCTTTGGACTTCTTGATCCCTACATTGAAAGTAGCACAAGAGCACGAATGGACAGGTCATGAGCTCTCCTCTAGGATCTTTGACCTTGAACGATTAGGGGAAACAAGACTGAGAGCCGCTGCAGGAATATATGCAGCCAAGAAGAGACAGAAGGCATACTTCGATGCCCACGTAAAGGATAAAGGCTTGAAAGCAGGAGATCTAGTCTTAGTCTATACACTAAAACAACACGCGAGGAAGCTAGAAAAGAGAGGCTACGGACCTATGATCATCAATAGGATCTCCACGAGCGGAGCAGTACAATTGGCCACATTAGAGGGTGATGTCCTCCCTAATTATATTAGCGGATGCAGAGTCAAGTTGTATCAGGAACCCCTCACGGAGGAAATGCTCAGCCGACTCAACACTGCTAAGAAACGCAAAGAGGAAGAGAAGCGAATTAGAGAAGAAGCTCAAGCAGAAGCTTTAGAACGCATCAGAAGGATGAAATTACGAAGGCAAGGTAGAGAGCAGCCTAGGACAGATGACTATGCAGACCAAGGATATCATATGGCAATGTGTGAAGTTGCAGGAACCAGCTCACCTAGGATAACTGATCGACGTCCTTTCGTAACCCTAAGAATAGGACAAGAAAAGAGTGCAAGGACTGTAAAAGCCTTGATTGACTCAGGTGCAGCCACTAGTGCTGTTAGAGTGTCTTACTGTCAAGAGTTACAGTTAACTGTCAATCCTGTGGAAGCATATCTCATAGGATTGGGAGGCGTGGAAACCCCTTGCATGGGCGAGGTGGAACTTCCCCTCTACATTCATGATGAGGCAATAACAGTTAAAGCACTAGTGTGTCACGATGAGGATCTCACTGAACCTCTTGTCTTGGGTCAAGACTGGATCTATGATCAAGCAGTCAACTTAAACCTAAGAAGTGGACTTCTTCACGTATGGGTCAATCATAGTCGAATTACAATAGAATTGGATAAAGGAGCACTCAAGGAACTAGGAAAGGCACAGACTCCTGGTCCCTCCAGGGGTGCACATGAAGATGACCATGCTGTTCTTGTTCAAAACCCTGTGTTGCAGAAGAATGATATTTGCAAAAAAGAAGTCAGGGATGCATCGGAACTCCCTTCTTTTCCAAAGGCCAGAAGAAGGCAACAACCAAAGGTGGAGCAAAGGCAGAAGAAGCAGAGTACTACCTCTGCCGGACATCAAAAGAACCTGCGCAGCAGAATGTCTCAACAAGTGAACCAAGTGTGGGTGCGAAAAGGTGAACACCCGGTTGCACCCACGCCAACAGAACGGGCGAAGCCTCTTATTAATAACCATCGACACGTCACTAATAAGAGGTCTTCCGGAAATTCTTCGGCTAAAGTGAAATCTATTTGGGTGCCCAAAAGGTCGATGAAGGCTAGCCCACAATCAAGACAAATTTGGGTGCCTAAGGCTTGTTTGCGGGCTCAGATAGCTATATCAAGAACACACCCCACACAGCATGATCCATTCACTCGCACAGCCTACATCCACTCATTTTCAACACCAAGGCACATGAACACGAACAGAATCAGTTGTAAATGGGCCCCTAAAAGGCCTCAGGTTAAAGCTGACACACCTATAAAGCTCTCGAGCATCTCTACGGAACCACGAGTAAAACCCATCCACTGCATTTGGCAGCCCAAGACTTGTAACAAACCCCCTGACCCTATTGTAAATCCATGACCACCTACTAACCGCTTCACTCTTATCACATCATTTCGCTTAGTTCTTAGGTCTACCTAACTCCTAACTACACACACCAGCACCGAGCACTTGTTAACTCCTAACCACTCCAGAACTTTAAGTTAATATTGTAACAAGGGACACCATGTCATTTTTGTGTCCATTGCAATGTTAACGTTTATTCATATATTCTCACAGAATCAGCTGCGACATTTTCAACATGGCGGAGGCCGCAGGAACTAGCTCTCACACAGAAACAAACCCGCAAGTGGTGGACTTGGACAGTTTACCCGTTTTGCCTGAGACAGTCGAAAGACCAGAAGAGTTGCAGGCCGTCAAAATCATACCTATTGCGGACCCTCCGCGTGGCCACACCATGCCCGTGGGAAAGACTTCACATTGGTTTACCGAAGTAGCAGGACCTTTGGGGGAAGGAACGTATCTATGGGAATCAGAGTTGGACTACAATGGAAAGCAAGGCAGATACCATTTCTTTACAAGAGAATTTGAGAAGTTACAAAATGCGGAAAGTCTACGTCCGATATGGGAAAAAGCCGGATTGAGTGCCTATTTTAGTGCCCGACTCCCAAAACCTGACTTCATGCGATGCTACTATCTCATCAACACCTTGACTCCAAATCCGAACCCAAAAGGTGCAAGCTCATTTGTGATTCCATCTCTGACAAAGGGGAATGAGCTCAAGAGGTTTAGGCTATCAAACAATTTGGTGAGAGAAGCTCTGGATATGCGCGGCATGCATATTCCTACAGAAAAGGAAACCCTAGTACCGGACTACATGAAGAATCGAAGTCTCACCAAACTCAAAGACATGGTATCCATGACGCCTAATATTGCAATACACCTTCGCATGTGCATGCAACACTTTGCTTTCACGGCGCAGGATAGATTCACCATGCCGCACAAAAAGATTTGGTTTAGCCTGTATCTGGCAGAGACTCAGAGCCTCACCATCAACCTACCCCACTGGATAATTGATCAGATACACTTAGCTCACAAACGCTGGCCGCGGAAACAGGTTTTATATGGTTGCTGTGCTCTGACAAGAATCATCTATAGGTGTTTGGCTTATGACATCCCAATCCAACGAGCCCTGATGTGGAATCAGGTAGAGCAGTTTCGAGGCAGGACATCCACTGGACCCCCTTCGAAGAAGATGAGAGGCACGGTCCAAGTCCCATGTGCTCAGCCACGTGGAGCCACCCTAACACCAGAGGTCACCCCGCCACCCCGAAGAGTCCGACCATTCACACTCCGGCTTCCAAGACGCAGCACCGATGGTTCCACTTTGCTATTTCCTCCCATCCCAACGGATCTCGAATTTCCTTGTGGTGCAGCTTTGGAAGAACTCACTAATGAAGACTTCGAACAACTACTACAAGATGTAGAGCTGGAGACAGCAGAGGCACAACAAGCGGAAAATGTACAAACGCAGGCCACAACCTCCCAAGCCCCTGTCACCCCTGTTGAAGTGGAGGAAGAAGATGACGGAGATGAGGAGCAGGAGGATGATGAGGAGGAATATGATCAAGAGCAACAAGAGGAGCAACAAGAGGTGACAGAACTTGTAGGTGCACCTGCATATACAGCTCAACTAAGAAGGCTATACGACACTATCAAAGCAGTACAAGAAAGGCATCAGCTCTCTCTGGTATCAGGCCAAGCTTTGATGCAAGAAATGCTATCAGATGAAGGAGTGGACCAACATTTCATTGACACCCTCAAATTAGTGTCAGACTCTTTAGGAGTTCCAGAGGCTGTCCACACCGCAGTCCGCCAGTCCGTAAGGTATGACAAACGCAGAGTGGACACGTTACCACGAGCAGGTAAGACTATCAGGATACCCGTCACAGAACCAGAAGTACCTATTGAGACCACAGCCACTCCCACAACCACCACTGACCTCTCCGCTGAAACCTTCGTTCAGACATCACCCATCTCACCCCAGCGTCCTCCATCACCACCTTCTCCGTCCCCGCCACCACCTCCCACCTTGGAAGAAACGACAGTCATCACCTCTACCTCCACTTATAATCCATCCTCATTCAAATCATTCTCATTTCGAGAACCCACCTCACAAGACACCCTCTTCTCCTTCGTCACCAATCCCTTGTACACTTCGTCCCATCTATCCGCTGAACCCATGACTGGCCATCCCATAATTACCAGCGTAGTTGGAAACCCAGCACCCACGGAAGGAACCCTGTGTTTCCCGACCTACCCCCCAATACGAGTACCTCCATTCCATAACCCTCACTTCCCAGCTGGCCCCTACACCTCTTTCAACCGGACCTCACCATCACAATACCCGTCCTTTGTGGAGCAGTTCTTCCGCTCTCCCATGTTTCAAAGCCACCTTCCTCCGATGTTCGCAACGACATCAATTTACACGGACACCACACTCACTTCACCTACCATACCCACCTATATGGTAGCCCCTGCACACACCACCTTGTCTGATCCAATGGACATTTCACCAACCACAGCACCTCTCCCCACGATTTCCCCACCTTCCCCTCCCTTGCCCCCCACCTCACCACTCACATCAGTGGCACACACAGCATTCACTACCCCCCTACCCAATCCCACCTCCTCTGCATTTCAAACTATTTCCCTTGCATCTCATAATGTAAATAGTACGTTCGACACATTACTTCAGTGTGCACATCAGCTACAACAAGACTTCCATCAATTAGAAGAACGCAATGCTACCCTCCAGGCAGAATCTCAACGCCTCCAAGCTAGAGTCTCCACTGTTGAGGCTGACTACCTGACGCTCCTAGACGAGCATACCACACTACAGCAGGCTCACTCCGAATTGGAATCAAAGGCATCAACTGTAGATGACCAAGCAGTTAAGGAGCTAGAAACAGTGCTTCAAGCGCAAATGATATCTAATGCCACGCTCAGACGCAACATTGGGCTATTAAGAAAGCATATGGCCGCAGCACTAGAGGAAAACAAACGACTTCAACAACAAAATCAGGACAACTTTGAAGCGGCTATGGAAGGAACCGTAGGAGCAACCATTAGCCCTACCAGATATAGAGCAGTTCCATCAGAAGACATCCGCATTTTACTTGAGGAGCATGCAAATTTCCTGGAGTCATATGAGAAACTAGAGACTGAATGTGCCGATCTAAAGAAACAGTTAGCCAGTGTACCCACTGCTCAACAGGAACCGGTAATCTTGCAACAATCTACAGAAGAAATGGAGACCCTTCGGAAACAGGTGGCAGAACTCCAAGCACGCCTCCTACCATATGAACGACCACCCTCGCCCATTGAAGAACCAGAACCTGAAACAGTAGTGGAAATCCCCGTCGAGGACAGCTACGAAGAGCCCTACGAGCCTATGCCGACGCCTGGTGGTCGAACTACAGAAGAAGGACAAGACACGTTAGAAATTCAAGTTCCAGATTGGGTCAGAAGGGTCGAGAACGTGGGTAAGACACATGATGATCGTGTGGCCGTGCAAATGCAATCTCTCACGAATCTGGAAGAAACGGTCCTTCGGTCTTCCTACTTTCAACAGTTATCCCATCAACGGTTAATCACAACATCAGAATCGCAATACATGCCTTATTTTGTCTTACTACATGATTATAATGCAGAAGTCAAAAGACATACAGGGAAGGAGCCCACATTCGCTACTCAATTTGAGATAGGGGATTTACCGACCGATGCACGTGCTGGCTCGATTTTCCAACCTAATTGGCGTGCACGTTTACTCACCGATTACCCAGAGATGATGAGTACCTGGGCTACCATGCCACTCTACATCAAGTATAATCCATGCTATTGTCCAGTGGTACGTCGCAGATCCTGGCAAGCATTTGCAATCAAGGTACGCAACAATAAAGAGTGCTCCGCTTGGGTTAACTACCCGTATTTTGCTCCACCTCGAGGACCTCCAACCGTAGCCTACATGATATCAACCATTCGGCACTGGTCCGCACGCCTAAACAATGTACCTGATATAGCAGCGAAAATGTGTATGAAGATATTTGAGCTCATGACCATTGTCTTCAAAACCTTTCGGAATGTCCAAGCTCCATACATCTCCGCTCCTGGATTCGCCCAAGGCAACAAGGATTTAGTCTACGACATGAGCCAAACCCCCTCGGTCACTGTTATCTTTGCTTGGCATGCACGAATCAAGTACTTGCCCGCATGCTTCAAGCAAACATTTGAGGAAATGTTCTCTACGGGCTTCTGGGAATACAATTCCGAAATTTTCATTCCCAGACCCACACATTTGCTACATCTATTTGCAGTAGAACAAGCGATCCATGCAGATCAGTTACGTCTGCCACATCCGGATGTTCCAGGACCAATCGATTGGGATCGTATGATGACAGATTTGGCCAGAGGACTACGCTTACAAGAACATCAGCTTGCCACTCAGGTTGTGGAATATTACATCCAACACCCCCAGCAACAAGGGTCTGTCAGGGACGACAGACGCGAGAGAGGGGGGGGTGTTGAGAGCAGTATGGGCACCCAAGGACTGACTAGACAAGGAAGCCAGGGAACCCAAGGATTGACAAGACAAGGAAGCCAACGGAGAGAGTCAGAACAAGGTGAAGGAGTAAGTAGACAAAGCAGTCGACGCAAATCTGGCAGATAGGCCCTTCAATTTTTCCAATCTACATCTTTTAACAGTGATTCTTATCACTAACAATCATTGTAAATACCATTTCATATTTTTGTAGCTCCATTTTGTGCAAGCCAAGGAGTCCTTGAGCTTGAGGAGCCTTAGAAGTACCTACATATCAATTTTCGTATTTTTTAGACTCCGTTTGAGCCCTCAAATTGGCCCTGGAACCTAATTTTTAACTAGGCCGGACACTAGGTCTGGACAGGGCCAAAAGCTAGTCAAAAACTATAAAAAGAGCTAGAGAGCTCATTTTTGAGGTTAGATTGTAATTGAAACGAACTTGTAAGAGCTATTGAAAGTAATCTAAAGAACTCCATTGATTCTCTCTCTTTGTCTTGCCGTGTGTGCGCGTGTGTGTGTATGTGTGTGCATGCTTGTGTGCTTCTCACTCACGCACTTGTGTCGCCACTTGCTCGAGGTCTTCATACCATCCTCACGTCTTCCCGGATTGACATTAAAGGAGGTGCTACTCATCACTGAGCTACACACCCCTATAGTGGAATCCTATCCACAAAGCAAAAGAAGATTCAATCTCTGTGCATCTGAAAGTTCACCTGATCCATCATGGTTGCATGAAGATACTCATTTGTGGATGTGCAAGGTCGCAGAGGAAGAGGAAAAACGTTTAAAGGCAAGAGAAGAAGGAACTTCGCCAGGAGATAGACCAATTAAAGACCCAGCCTATACATCGATGATCTTTCCAGATGAGGAATTTGAGCCTCATGGCTGGCCAGAAATCTTAGCCACCATGGACATTGCTGTCAATGGAGAACAATGGACACCTCATTGTGATGAGGAGGGTTATGATATCTCAGTGTTCATGTGTCAGCCCTTGCTAGAAGAATGTGATTCTAGTGATGTCATAGAAGAAGAAGAGAATGACGATGATATAGAATCCATTGTGATGGATAGTTGCTTTAACTCAGAGCAGCACTATCTAGAAGATATAGGAGTGTTCACCCAGAAAGAAGAAGAACCACTCACAAGTATTAAAACGGTAAATTCGAAGGATGGAAGTGAGAGCAGTCAAAAGAAAAAGAAAAGAAAAGCAGTGAAACAAGAAGAGGAGGAATCATTGTTTGAAGTACCAGAGAACTTCAAGAAATATGAAGTTGACGACCGCAAAATTTTGGTACGAATGCCTAAGAGAGAGGCCATCATAGGAGAATCATATGATAATAAAGAAAAGACCAAGAAGATTGTAGTGACCATCGAAGAGAACGAAGAGAGATGCACATATATAGGAGATGACCTAAGTGTAAGGGAAGAAATGGAGCTTGTAGCTCTATTAAGGGAATATAGGGATGTGTTTGCATGGCACTATAGAGACTTGAAAGGGGTAGATCCAAGAATTTGCTCTCATACTATCCCCATGACTGCTGATGCCAAGCCCACCAAACAGAAGCCCTACACATATAATGATACATATGCAGCCAAAATAAAAGAAGAAATTGATAGGCTGATTGAAGCTGGATTTATCTATGAGATTGAGCATACTGAATGGGTGTCCCCCATTGTAGTAGTGCCCAAGAAGAACGAGAAGTTGCGAGTGTGTATTAACCTTAAAAAAGTTAATGCCGCTACGATTAGAGATAGTTATCCGCTTCCAATCACAGAACACCTATTGGAGCGTGTTGCAGGCAAGGAAGTTTATAGCTTCCTTGATGGATTTTCAGGTTACAATCAAGTAGCCATTGCCCTAGAAGATCAACACAAAACAGCTTTTGCTACAGAGTGGGGAATCTTTGCATTTCGTGTGATGCCATTTGGGCTCACAAATGCACCTGCAACATTCCAAAGGCTCATGTGTCATGTTTTCAAAGAGTTCTTGCGAAAGAGCTTAGAAGTATATGTGGATGATTTATGTGCTCATTCCTAAGAAAGAAGATTTCACATCCCTGAGCTCAGACAAATCTTCAACAAGTGTAGAGAATATCGAGTGTGTCTGAACCCAGAAAAGTGTGTGTTCATGGTGTGTCAAGGTAAAATCTTAGGTCATATTGTTTCTAAGAATGGAATCTCAACAGATGAAGATAAGGTACGAGCCATAGCGGAGCTGCCAAGGCCAAGGAATGTTAAGGAGGTACAAGCCTTTATGGGCCATTGTGGATATTACCGTAGGTTTATCCACATGTATGCGATCATAGCTAGACCCCTTTATGCCTTGTTGTCTAATTTTGAGTGGAACGATGAATGCGAGAATTCTTTCAATGAACTGAAGAAACGTTTGTGCACAGCACCAATACTGACCACTCCTGATTGGAATAAGCCGTTCCATGTCCATGTGGATGCATCCAATCATGCCATAGGATTGTATGCTAGCACAACCCACAGGTGAAGGGAATTTAGATTTGCCCATAGCATATGCTAGTAGACAACTAAACCCAGCCGAAAGAAATTATACCACAACCGAGTGAGAAGGGTTAGGCATGGTATATGCTATGAAGAAGTTTAGACACTATTTATTGGCCAACAAGTTCAAGTTTTTCACTGATCATCAAGCTTTGTTATACTTGGTCAATAAACCTTGCAATACTGGATGCTTAGTAAGATGGTTCCTCTTACTAATGGAGTATGACTTTGAAGTTGTTGTCAGGAAAGGTAGAACCCACCTTCGGGCAGATCACCTTTCTCGCATCACTTCAGGAGAGTCACCACAAGGAGTGTCTGACAAACTACCCGATGCTTATCTATTCAATTTAGAAGTTGTTCCTAAATGGGCAAATAAGTTGGTACCAGTCCTAACCTTCGGCCCTGCAAATAAGAATGTGAAAACATCACAAGAAGAGATTGTAAAATCACAAAAATATCACATATTGGCAGGAAGCATGTACAAACAAGATACCGAGGGTGTATTAGCTTGTTGTGTGGAGGATGATGAACATAGTAGTTGGTTGCAGCAAGCTCATGAAGGATTGCTAGGAAATCACTATTCTAAACAACGAACATTGCAGAATCTGAAGCGTCTAGGAGTGTATTGGCCTAGCATGGACAAAGAAATACACGAGTGGATTAAGAATTGTCCAATGTGCAGAGAGAGAACCCCAGTGGAGCATGCGACCCTTTATCAAATGTCATTAATTCCATATTGGAGTGCTCCATTGGTAGAGTTTATGAGGTCGGGAAGGTTACCCAAAGAGGCTAGTCTAGCAAGAAGATGAAGCATGGAGCAAGAGGCTCAAGGCTATCCCTTAGTAGGAGAGAACCTATACCGAAGAGGAAAAGATGGTTACTTAAGACTGTGCATTCATGAATCAGACTATTTAAAGGTCTTAGAGACTACACACAGTGGTGTTGCAGGTGGACATTTTGGTCCTAACCAAGTGATCAAGACCATTCTATTCTGAGGACTTTGGTGGCCCACTCTTCATATGGATGCACATACCTATGTGAAGAAATGTGACACATGCCAACGTGCACAATATCCAGTTAGAAAAGACGAGATGCCTTTGAGGCCAATGATGGGAGGGCGTGCATTTTTGAAGTGGGGCATAGACTTCATAGGTCCTATTAACCCCCCAGCTAGAAACTCCCATGCAGAGTACATCATTGTAGCCACAGATTACCTTACAAAGTGGGTAGAAGTCAAAGCCACAACAAAGAATGATGCTCAGACTACGGCATGTGTTCACGAGATATGGGCTACAAATAGAGTTAGTGAGCGATAGAGGCACACACTTCTTGAATGAGGTCATTGAAAATCTTCTCCAAGAATTCTTGGTGATACATAAGAAGTTTGCCCCCTATCACCCACAAGCTAATGGACAAGCCGAGAGCACCAATAAGATCCTCTGTAACGTATTGACAAAACTGTTAAATAATAAACGCTCTAATTGGGACAAACAACTTCATCATGCTGTTTGGGCTTATCGAGTTGCCTACAAAATGGTACTCAACGCCACCCCATTTCAGATGGTCTTCGGACAGAACGCTGTGCTACCATTAGATTTCTTAATCCCTGCCTTAAAAGTAGCACAAGAGTATGAGTGGAATGGACATGAATTGTCATCTAGGATCTTTGATCTAGAACGCTTAGGTGAGACAAGGCTATGAGCGGCTGCAGGCATCTACGCTGCAAAGAAAAGGCAAAAGGCATACTTCGATGCACACATTAAGGATAAGGGACTGAAAGAGGGAGATCCAGTGTTGGTTTACACACTAAAACAACATGCCCGTAAGTTGGAAAAACGAGGATATGGACCCATGATCATTAACAAAATTTCCACTAGCGGCACGGTTCAATTGGCTACTTTAGAAGGTGATATCTTGCCAAACTATATTAGTGGTTGTAGGGTCAAGTTATATCAAGAACCTCTTACAGAGGACATGCTAATGAGACTCAACACTGCTAAGAAACGAAAAGAAGAAGAGTTAAGAGTGAGAGAAGAAGCACAGGCAGAGGCCAGAGAGCGTATTAGGCGAAATAAGTTAAGGCGATTAGGCCTAGATGTCAACTCAAAAGCCCCAAAATATCACATGGATATGTGCCAAAAGTCAGGCATAGTGACTTCTCAAGTCATTGACCGAAGACCCTTTGTGACCATAGAGATAGGACAAGGGAAGGGTGCAAGGACGGTGAAAGCATTGATTGACTCAGGTGCAGCAAGTAGTGCAGTTAGACTTTCCTACTGCCAAGACTTGCAGTTGAACATCAATCCCATAGAAGCTTATCTCATAGGATTGGGAGGTGTGGAAACCCCTTGTTTGGGCGAGGTGGAACTCCCCATCTACCTGCAAGATGTTCCAATGAAAGTCAAAGTGCTCGTGTGTCAAGATGAGAACTTTACAGAACCACTTGTCTTAGGACAAGATTGGATTTATGACAATGCAGTCAACTTAAACCTAAGAAGTCAAATTCTTCAAGTTTGGGTACATGAACAATGCATTCCATTAGAATTAGAGAACTGCATGCTCCCAGATCATGGCACCACACACTCTCTTAGCTCTTCTAAGACTAATCATATGGAAGAAGATGTTGTATGTGTCAAAAGCTCTATGATGCAGAAGGAGTCAATCGTGGAAGAACAGGTTCGAAGGCGGGTGGATCTTTCTTCTTCTCCAAAGAATCAAGTAGCCACACTAGTAAGTCCACCACAGAGGCAAACACAACCGATCACGACAATTGCTACATCAAACAGAAAGACACCATTCGATAAGAAAGCGGTTCCGAGCATGATGCAGATCTGGGTACGCAAAGGAGAGAAACCACCAGCCTTGCCCCCACAAATCCCATCCAGGCAAGCCAACCAGGTCAGAAGACGAAGGAAGCAGCTCGGACAAGCTCAATCACAAGGTATCCAACAAGTTTGGGTGCCTAAGAAATTAGCTGCAGCCCAACAAGGGCGATTATAGATGTGGGTACCTAAGAAGCTCTTACATCTACAACAACCTATGTTCTCCCACATGCGAAAGGTCTCAACAAAGAAGCCAAAAAGAGAAGAGGGTAAGAACCACGTACAGAGACCGAAAGAAGATCAAATCAGCTCTTCAACAATAGTAGGAAGCGTGCAAAAAGGATATGGGTTTGGAAGCCAAAAGTACAAGTAGCCTCCATCGAAGATCAAATCAGCTCTTCAACAATAGTAGGAAGCGTGCAAAAAGGATATGGGTTTGGAAGCCAAAAGTACAAGTAGCGCCAACCACACTGGATACCACAGTTCAGAACGCATCCAAAGAGGAAGATGCCTAAAGTAATCTCTACAGTGCCGAAGGCTGTTCTAAAATGGATCCCTATAAAGAGGAAGGATCAGTGGTCATCTTGAGATCCAATGGATACCTCCAACAAAGATGACACCAACATTTGCAAGTGACATCAGGCCTCGACGAGCGACAACCATGTGCTCCTTGCACAACCTTGTCTTTTGCACCATTCAGGTCATGCATTTCTAAAGTATGCATTAATATAGGGCCACATTACACGGCCATGCATAGACACACTTGAGAATCCCAGGCACAAGAGCACATTGACATATGTCAAAGATTTTTATTGATTGATACTAAATTCTGTCTTATTGTTTTGTGATATTGTTCCTCTTTTAAAAAAAAAAAAAAAGAGAGAGAGAGAGAGAGGAAGAACTTGTTCCCAAGTTTGGCTCATGAAACATGAATGAGTCATGCTTAGTTCAAGATTGAACCATCGATTACTGGGCATTTATCAGTTTGGATAGAAGTGTGTCTCGGCTAGCACATGATGTAATTGTTGTCTTATCTAGTAGATGTCAAGAACTTAGCATGAACATGGCATCCACACCTATGATTTCCCCTTACCATGGTGGGAGTGAAGATCTTGAAGGTCCACAACTTGAGTGATGCTTAACTACTGTATGTATGAGAGCATCCAAGGAGATATTTGCAAGAGTTTGCTTGGTACCCCAAAAATCCTTGTCTGTATACTAGATGAGCAGACTCCTGCTTATGGTGAACTAAAGAGAATATGTGAAACTAAGCTTGGTGTATTTACCCAATGTTGTTTGTCAAAGAATATAAAGAAATTCAATTCTCAGTATTTGACAAACATTGCGTTGAAACGAGAAGATCGAACCAGGCACTCAAAACACTTTTCGGTGGACCAGCAACATGGACATTCATCGCCAATGTTCCATCACAAATGCCGGGTATAGAACATGAAGAGATAGACATCAATCAACCCTTCACCACGGTAAGTATCTTTACTCTGGCAACACCATAACCATGATAGATTAGGAAACCTCTTCGTCAGCATACCCTTGAGCACTTAGCTCAAGACCCGCAATTTTTGCACCATACTTCTTCCAATGCATTTTCCAAGTAAGCATGCGTAGGGCTACATTACAAGGCCGTGCGCAAGGCACATACTTTTTTCAACCCAGGCATGAACACACTTACCCATCATTCATTATGGGTTATGAGTAGTTGGCATGACTGCTCTCAACATCATCTTTGGAACAGCTAGCGGACATCATGGGAACAACATCCATATCTCAGAAGCAAATTGAAGCCAGTAGTTTCTCCAAATCAATCTTGACAACCTCTTTTGAGAAACTTGCAGTTTTGAGAGCTCACAACGACACATTCTCGCTGGAGTCCAAGGAACAAGCTCATACAAAGGATGGACACCACCTCTCAAAGCACTACATGGAACAACCCTTACAACAAGGGTCTATCAAGGACGACAGACTCGAGAGGGGGGGGAGTGTTGAAGCTCAAAGTCAAGGAAAAAGCATGGAAGCACATCAAAAGGTGGACACACAAGGAAAGGGAGCAAGAAGGGAGCTCCAAGAAGTGTATGTCAAATTTTCAGAAGAATTCCCTACAAAAATAGTGATTTTCATCACTAAAAACCATTGTAAATACCATTATCTATTTTTATAACTCCATTTTGTTCAAGCCAAGGAGTCCTTGAGCTTGAGGAGTATTAGAAGTACCATCATACCAATTTTCATAATTTTTAGACTTCGTTTGAGCCCTCAAATAAGCCTTGGAACCTAATTTTTAACTAGGCCGGACACTAGGTCTGGACAGGGCCAAAACTAGTCAAAAAACTATAAAAAGAGCTAGAGAGCTCATTTTTGGGGTTAGCTTGTTAGAGAATAGAACTTTTGTAAGACATCTCTTTTGCAATCTAAGCTTTCCATTGTTCCTCTCTTTGATCTTACTTTGTGCGCGTGTGTGTGTGTGTGTGTGCATGTTTGTGTGCTTTCACTCACGCACTTGTGCCTTCACTTGCTCGTGGTCTTCATACCGGTCCTCACGTCTCCGCGGATTGACAAGTAAAGGAGGTGGTGCTTATGCTTGAGCTACACATATGTTCCTATGCCGATGCCAGGTGGCCAGCAAACCTCAGAAGGAATGGACACCTTGGAAGTCGAAGTCCCTGAATGGCTCCAGACATTAGAAAAGACAGCTACAACCCATGAAGATTGAGTGGCAATCCAAATCCAATCAATGGCCAAATTAGAAGACACCATCATAAAGTCAGAATATTTCCGCAGTATGTCTCATCATAGATGGATCGGCACCAACAACGATCAGTATGTGCCATACTGTGTACTCCTGGCAGATTACAACGCGGAGATCCAACGCCGATGTGGCAAACCTCCAACTTTCGCCACACAATTTGGGCCCAATGATATCCCAGAGAGTGCTAAAAAAGGATCCATTCATCAACCCACATGGAGGATCCGTCTTCTTGAGACCTACCCAAAGATGGTTCGTACTTGGACTAACATGCCACTCTTTATTAAATACAATCCCTGTTATGTTCCAGTCTTTCGCAGACGCACCTAGCCCGAGTTTACAATTGCTATCAAGAACATCAAATGCTATGCAAAGTGGTTAAATTATGTTTATCTAGCACCTCCACAAGGACCTCCCACTGTGAATTATATGATTTCTACCATCTGTCACTGGAGCATTCGACTACGGAATACCCTCGATGTGATGGCCCAAATGTGCATGAAAATCTTTGAATTAATGATGATCACTTTCAGGACATTCAAGAATATTAAAGACCCCCACTTCTCAGGAGTCGGCTTTCTTACAGGAAACCAAGATCTGGTATACGACATGAGCACCACCCCATCAATAGAGGTAATATATGCTTGGCACGCCAGAATCAAGTACCTCCCAGCTTGCTTAAACAGACATTCGAGGAGATGTTCGTAATAGGATTATGGGAATATCACTCAGAAATATTTGTACCCAGGCCCTCACATCTCCTCCACTTATTCGCTGTGGAAAGAACCATCCATTCAGAACAATTGCAGGTGCCACATCCGGACGTACCAGGACCAGTGAATTGGGATGCATTGTTAACAGACCTAGCACGGGGGCTACGATTAGAAGAACACCACCTTGATGCCGATGTTGTTCAATATTATGTCCAACGCACAGCTAGACAAGGGTCTGTCAGAGACGACAGACGCGAGAGAGGGGGGGTGTTGGCAGTAGTCAAGGAACTGAAGGAGTCACAAGACAAGGAAGCCTATGTAGGGAGTCAGAACGAAGAGAAAGCACAAGCAGACACAGTAATCAAAGAAGATCTGGCAAGTAGGCCGTTTAAATTTTTCAGGCATCAAAGAGTTGGGCACACAAGAAGAAGGAGCAAGTAGGGAGCTCCAGGAAATGTATGTCAAAATGTTAGAAGAAATCCCTACAAAAATAGTGATTTTCATCACTAAAAACCATTGTAAATACCATTTCATATTTTTGTAGCTCCATTTTGTGCAAGCCAAGGAGTCCTTGAGCTTGAGGAGCTTTAGAAGTACCTACCTATCAGTTTTCACATTTTTTAGACTCCGTTTGAACCTCCAAATAGGGTAGAGAACCTAATTTTTAACTAGGTCGGACACTAGGTCTGGGCAAGGCCAAAACCTAGTCAAAAACTATAAATAGAGCTAAACATCTCATTTTTGAGGTTAGCTTGTAATTGATTTGAACTTGTATGAGCTTGTTGAAAGTAATCTAAAGAACTTCATTGCTTCTCACTCTTTGTCCTACCTTGTGTGCGTGTGTGTGTGTGTATGTGTGTGTATGTTCGTGTGCTTCTCACTCACGCACTTGTGCCTTCACTTGCTCGAGGTCATCATACCATCCTCACGTCTTCCCAGATTGACATTAAAGGAGGTGCTACTCATCACTGAGCTACACAGCACTATATACCAATGCATTAAAGTTACAAGACATATATTCTCCCCCCTCTATCGGAATGGAGGGTGCCCATTTTACATGCTGATAGATTTTCAACCATAACCAAAAACTGTTTGAAGCACATAAACACTTTGGACTTTTCTTTGAGTGGAGATACACATGCATGCTTGGAAAAATCATCAATGAAAGTCATGAAGTAAAGATAGTTTCCAAAAGAGGGTCTCTACATAAGACTAGAGACATCATTGTGAACAAGCTACAATTTATGAGTAGCTTGAACTGAACCATCTTTTGGAAAGAAGGAACGTTGCATTTTTCCCAAAATACAGCCTTCACAAACATGTTTACCGATGCCTCAAGGTTGGGCAAAGAGGACACCATATCAGATTTCTGCAGGCGTAGCAAACTTGCAAAATTCATATGACCAAAGCATGCATGTCAAAGCTTTGCATCTAATGTAGCCTAAGAATCATGTACTATGCATGTTGAATCATTCATAGATTTTTCATAGTATATGAGCGTATACATCCCACGAAATAAAATTTTAGAAGCAATAGTCATGTTGCCATTTGACAGATCATGAACTGTATAGTCATCAACAAATTTCACAACCAAGTCAATCTTCGCTAATTTGGAAACTGACAACAGATTTTTCTTGATCCCTGGCACAAATAAAACATCTTAAAGAGTGAAAAAACTACCATCAACAGTATTCAGAATGATCTTACCAACTCCCAAAACAGGATAAGAGGAGTTGTTGGTGCATGTGATAGTATTCCCTATAGGGGTAGGCTCAAGTGAAGTACAAAAATTGCATTGCAAGGTAATATGTTTGGTTGTCCCACTATCAAAATACCAAACATTTGATTCTACTATAGACATACACTGCTCATGAGAAGATGGGTCAAAACTACAAACAGTAGTAAATGCCCATTCTTCATTTTGCACAAGATTAGCAGACTCTGTTTCCGGTGTAGAGGCCTCTACAACAACCATTCCGGCCTCTTCCTTCTTTGCCTCTTCCTTCTTTGCCTCTTTAGCAGCTAGTTTTGGAAAGCTCTTAATGACATGATCATTTGCTTTACAATATTTCCAAAACAATTTCTCCTTTTCTAATTTCTTATCATCTTTGTCTTCTTTCTTCGAATGTGCAACATTTGCATATTTTTGCTTACTAGTAGAAGAGCTCCATTTACCTTTGCCCTTCTGATTAGCCAAGAAAGCTTGATCTGCAACATGCATATGGACCTATTTTGTCTAGATTGATCTTCTTGCAATAGAACAGACACTAACTCTTCAAATGATAGGGCATTTGGATTGCCTTTCATCATCAAACAAAGAGTAGAAGCAAAACCCTGATATAAATCAAGAAGATCATTCAGAACGGTGTGCACAAGTGAGTGATCTAGTATAGATTCATTAGCATAAATCAATTGTTCCTTCAAATCCTTGATCTTCGTAAAAAAATTGTCCATAGAATCACCTTCATTCATGCTCACTCTCCAACTTTTTTTGGAGGTAAGCAACACAAGCCTCATTCCTAGCTTGGTACAATGTGGTAAGTGTATCCAAGCATCCTTAGCTATTCTACAAAAGTGAATGTGAGGAATAATGGCACATTTGATACACAAGGCTATCAATGCATGTGCCTGAGCATCTCTATCATCCCAACAAATTTGTTGTGCAGTAGGTGCAGTAGAAACCGCAACACGAATAGGAATCTGAAGAATATTAGCATCTTCAACACCATCTGCATCAGGTTCAATACTTGTATTTGCTGGTGTAATAGGGTGTATTTCAACACCCTACACAATGTTCCACAATCCTTTTACAACCAACATATGAAATACATCACTGCTTTCAGCCATGGCCATTGACTAAAATACCTTGATGCAAGAAAATGATTGTATCTGAAAAAGTTGAACAGAACTACCCTGATGAGTTTCGTTAGATGTCACTCTAGCACAATGGTAAGTACCAACGTGAGGAGATACACCTCATAAATGTCAATCCGCGGAGACATGAGAACCCGTATAAAGACCAAGAGCAAGTGAAGTGCACAAGTGCGTGAGTGAAAGCATACAAACATGCACACACATACACACACGCGCACACGGTAAGAGCAAAGAGTGGAACAATGGAAGGACTTCGATTATCAACAACTCTCTTACAAAGCTGAAATCTACAACTAGCTAACCCCAAAAATGAGCTCTCCAGCCCTTTTTATAGTTTTTTTAGTAGTTTTGGCCTTGTCTAGACCTAGTGTCCAGCCTAGTTAAAAATTAGGTTCCAAGGCTTATTTGGGGACTCAAATGGAATCTAAAAATTATGAAAATTGGTAGGATGCTTCTTCTAATACTCCTCAAGCTCAAGGACTCCTTGGCTTGAACAAAATGGAGTTGTAAAAATGGAAAATGGTATTACAATGGTTTTTAGTGACAAAAGTCAATATATTTATAGGGATTTCTTCTAAAAATTTGACATGTGCTTCTTGGAGCTCCCTACATGCTCCTTCTTCTTGTGTGTCTACTTCATTGATGCGCTTTGCTGCTTGTGTGTGACCTTGACTGTCAACACTCCCCCCCTTCTAGAGTCTGTCGTCCCAGACAAACCCTTGTTGTAGTGGTTGTTCCATGTAGTGTGTGGAGAGATAGTGTTCATCATGTATCCACCAGAGTGGTCCATCTTCTAATTGTAGCTTGGGTAGTTGTTTGGTTCGTGATGTTGTCATTGCTACCCTTGTATGGACTTCTTCCTTGTATTCCAGCTTGATGGTGTCTTTGTGAGCTTTCAAAAATTGTGAGCTACTCAAACGAGGTTGTCAATCTTGATTATGAGCAACTCTCGTGGTGGATTGCTTAATGGCTCTTGTTGTTGTCACCGTGATGTCCTTTGGTTCTTCCAAAGGTGGCTTCCCGAGTTTCCATACCAAGTACTCGTGACCCATAATGACTGATGGGTAAGTGCATTAGTGCATGGGTTGGAAGAAGAATGTGTGTTGTGCATGGCCTTGTAATGTAGCCCTATGCATGCATACTTGGGAAATGCATGGAAAGAATTATGGTGCAAGAAGGTGGGTCTTGAGCTAAGTGCTCAAGGGTATGCTGACGAAGAGGTTTCCTAATCGATCATGGTTATGTTGTTGTTGAAGCCTACAATTCTTACCATGGTGAAAGTTTCGTCGATCTGCAACTCTTCGTGTTGTGCTTCCATCATTGTGATTTACCATCAGCCTGTCCTCCATTGTTGATGGATGTCCTTGTTGATGGTTCGCATTGGGGATTCTTCAAATGCACAATCCCGTGTTTTCTCTCGATTTTTTTTATTATTATTTTTATTTTTTAACAATGGAGTAAAACAAGGAAAAAGGTGTTAACAACAATAAAATATTTTACATATATCAGATGTGTCGCATGTGCCTGGGATCCTCAATTGTGTTTATGCACGGCCGTGTAATGTGGCCCTATATTAATGCATACTTTGGAAATGCATGACCTGAATGGTGCAAAAGACAAGGTTATGCCAAAGGCACATGGTTGTTGCACGTCGAGGCCTTCAATGTTGTTGGTGGATGTGGATGCAGTCTTTGTTGGATGTAGCTAGTGGATCTTGAAATGATGTAATCCTTCTTATAGGGATCCATTTTAGAATAGTATTTGGACCTATAGACATAAGCTCTATCCTCTTTATCTTTGGGTGGTTTCTGAATTTTGGTATCCAGCGTGGTTGGCTCTTTAGCTCTGTGGAAGCTACTAGTACTTTTGGCTTCCACACCCATACCCTCTTTGGTTGTCTTTTTATTATCGGTAAGGAGATGAATTTATCTTCTTTTGGTCTCGGTCCATGGTTTTGACTCTTGCTTCTCCACGGTTTCTTTGCTGAGATTTTTATTGTGAAGGAGATCATATTGTTTTGTGCATGTAAGAGTGCCTTGGGTACCCACATGTGCAATCGCCCTTGTTGAGCTGCAACTAATTTCTTTGGCACCCAAATTTGTATGTTATTATGGTTGACCTTCATCAATTGCTTTGGTACCCAAATCTATCGGATACCTTGGATTTGAGCTTGTCCTCGTTTCTTGGTGCTTCTTTTAGCATGGTTAGCTTGCTTCAATGGGAATGGTTGTGGCAAAGCTGGTGGTTGTTCTCCTTTTCGTACCCACATCAGCGTCATGCCTTGAGCTTCTTTCTTTGTGAATTATGTCTATCTAGTTGATATAGCAGATGTCTTTTTTGTTTGCCTCTTTGGTCAAGTTATGCGTGCATTAGACTGTGAAGAAGAAGAGAGGTTTGCTAGCCTTTGAGCCTGTGCTTCCATGATTGAGTCCTTTTGCTTCGTAGGGCTATTGACACACACTTCATGTTCTTTGCAAAGATTAGTTTCAGAAGAACTAAGGGAATGTGTGACCTCTGGATTTGTGAACATGCAATTGTCTAATTCTAATGTAATGCATTGTTCCTGTACCCAAACTTGAAGAAGTTGACTTCTTAGGTTCAAGTTGACTACATGGTTGTAAATCCAATCTTGACCTAAGACAAGTGGCTCTGTAAGGTCCTCATCATGACACACTAGCATTTTGACTTTTATTGGAACATCTTGAAGGTCGATGGGAAGTTCCACCTCGCCCAAACAAGGGGTTTCCACAACTCCCAAACCTATGAGATAGGCCTCTATGGGCTTGGCAGTATGAAAGTCTAACTGCACTAGTTGCTGCACCTAAGTCAATTAATGCTCTCACAGTCCTTGCATTCTTCCCTTTCCCTACCGCTATGGTCACAAAAGGACGTCAATTGATTATTTGAGAAGCAATTGCACTTGATGTTTGAAACATGGCCATGTGGGATCTTGGGGCCTCACGATCGATATCTAGGCCTAGGCGTCTTAACATATTTCTCCTAATGCGTTCTCTAGCCTCTACTTGTGCTTCTTATCTAACCCTTAACTCTTCTTCTTTTGGCTTCTTAGCAATGTTGAGTCTCTTTAGCATATCCTCTGTAAGAGGTTCTTGATATAGCTTGACTCGACAACCACTGATATAGTTTGGCAGGATATCACCTTCTAGTGTGGCCATTGAACTGCACCACTAGTGGAAATTCTATTAATGATCATGGGTCCATATCCTCTTTTTTCCAATTTACGGGCATGTTGCTTTAGTGTATAAACCAACACTAGGTCTCCCTCTTTCAAGCCTTTATCTTTGATATGTGCATCAAAGTATGCCTTTTGCCATTTCTTTGCAGCATAGATGCCTGTCGCTGCTCGTAGCCTTGTCTCACCTAAGCATTCTAGATCAAAGATCCTAGAGGATAACTCGTGTCCATTCCACTCATGCTTTTGTGCTACTTTTAAAGTTGGGATCAGGAAGTCCAAAGGTAACACAGCATTCTGTCCAAAGACCATCTGAAATGGGGTGGCATTGAGTACCGTTTTGTAGGCAACTCGGTAAGCCCAAATAGCATGATGAAGTTGTTTGTCCCAATCAGAGTGTTTGTTATTTACTAGTTTTGTCAGTACATTACATAGGATCTTGTTTGTGCTCTCGGCTTGTCTGTTAGCCTGTGGATGATAGGGGGCAGACTTCTTATGTATCACCAAGAATTCGTGAAGAAGATTTTCAATGACTTCGTTCAAGAAATGTGTGCCTCTATCACTCACTAACTCTATTGGTAGCCCGTATCTAGTGAACACGTTCTCAAATAAGAACTTAGCTATAGTTTGAGCATCGTTCTTTGTTGTGGCTTTGACTTCTACCCACTTTGTGAGATAATCCATGGCTACAATAATGTACTCGGCATGGGAGTTTTTAGCTGGGGGGTTAATAGGACCTACAAAGTCTATGCCCCACTTCGAGAATGCACGTCCTCCCATCATTGGCCTCAAAGGCATCTCATCTTTTCTAATTGGGTACTGGGCACGTTGGCATGTGTCACATTTCTTCACATAGGTATGTGCATCCATATGAAGAGTGGGCCACCAAAGTCCTGAGAATAGAATAGTCTTAATTACTCGGTCAAGACCAAAATGTCCACCTGCAACACTGCTATGGGCAGTTTCTAAGACTTTCAAGTACTCTGATTTGTGAACGCACAATCTTAAGTAACCATCTTTGCCTCTTCAGTATAGGTTATCTCCTATGAGAGTGTAGTCCATAGCTTCTTGCTCTATGCTTTGTTTCCTTGCTAGACTAGCCTCATTGGGTAATGTTCTTGATCTCATGAATCCTACCAATGGAGCACTCCAATCTGGAATTAATGATACGTGATAAAGAGTCGCATGCTCCATAGGGGGTCGCTTCTGGCACACTGGACAATTCTCGATCCACTTATGAATTTCTTTATCCATACTAGGCCAATACACTCCTAAACGTTTTAGATTTTGCAACGTTGGTTGTTTAGAATAGTGATTCCCTAGAAATCCCTCATGGGCTTGTTGCAACCAACTATTGTGTTCATCGTCCTCGACACAACGAGCTAATACACCTTCTGCATCTCTTTTGTACATGCTTCCTACCAATATTTGATATTTTTGTGATTTTACAATTTCATCTTTGTTGGTTTTTACATTCTTATTTGCGGGTCCGAAGGTTAGAACTAGTACCAACTTATTTGCCCATTTAGGAACAACTTCTAGATTGAACAGATACGCATCAGGCAATTCATCAGACACTCCTTGCGGTGACTCACTTGAAGTGATGCGAGAAAGGTGATCCGCTTTGAGGTGGGTCTTACCTTTCCTAACAACCACTTCAAAGTCATATTCCATTAGTAAGAGGAACCATCTTACTAAGCGTCCGGTATTGCAAGGTTTATTAACCAAGTATAGTAAAGCTTGATGATCGGTGAAAAATTTGAACTTGTTGGCCAATAGATAGTGTCTAAACTTCTTCACAGCATATACCATGCCTAAGCCTTCCCTCTCAGTTGTCGTATAATTTCGTTCAGTAGCGTTTAGTTGTCTGCTCGCATATGCTATAGGCAAATTGAGATTGCCTTCACCTGTGGGTTGTGACAACACACATCCTATTGCATAATTGGATGCATCCACATGTACATGGAATGGCTTATCAGGAGTGGTCAGTATTGGTGTTGTGCACAAGCGTCTCTTCAGCTCATTGAAGGACTCCTTGCATTCATCGTTCCACTCAAATTTTGTCAACAAGGCATAAAGAGGCTTAGCAACAGTTGCATACATGTGAATAAACCTTCGGTAATATCCACAATGGCCCATGAAGGCTTGTACCTCTTTAACATTCCTTGGCCTCGGTAACTCAGCTATGGCTCTTACTTTGTCCTCATCTGTTGATATTCCATTCTTCGAAACAATATGACCTAAGATTTTACCTTGACGTACCATGAACACACACTTTTCTAGGTTCAGACACACTCGGTAGTCTCTACACTGTCTGAGCTCAGGGATGTGACATCTCCTTTCTTGGGAATGAGCACATAAATCATCCACATATACTTCTAAGCTCTTTCGCAAGAACTCTTTGAAGACATGACACATGAGCCTTTGAAATGTTGCAGGTGCATTGGTGAGTCCAAATGACATCACACGAAATGCAAAGACTCCCCACTCTATGGCAAATGCAGTTTTGTGTTGATCTTCAGTGGCAATGGCTACTTGATTGTAACCTGAAAATCCATCTAAGAAGCTATAAGCTTCCTTACCTGCAACACGCTCTAATAAATGATCAATGATTGGAAGCGGATAACTATCTCTAACCGTAGTGGCATTAACTTTTTTAAGGTTAATACACACACATAACTTCCCGTTCTTCTTGGGCACCACTACAACGGGGGACACCCATTCAGTATGCTCAATCTCATAGATGAATCTGGCTTCAATCAATCTGTCGATTTCCTCTTTTATTTTAGCTGCATAGGTGTCATTATATGTGTAGGGATTTGTTTGGTGGGCTTGGCATCTGCTATCATGGAGATCGTATGAGAACAAACCTTCGGATCTACTCCCTTCAGGTCTCTATAGTGCCACGCAAACACGTTCCTATATTCCCGTAACAAAGCTACCAACTCTACTTCCTCTTCTTTACTTAGGTCATCTCCTATGTACGTACATCTCTCTTCATTCTCTTCAATGGTAACTATGATTTTTTTGGTCTTTTCTTTGTTATCATATGCTTCTCCTGTTGTGACCTCTCTCTTAGGCATTTGTACCAAAATTTTTCGGTCCTCAACTTCATATTTCTTGAAATTTTCTAGTACTTCGAACAATGATTCCTCCTCTTCTTCTTTCATAGCTTTTCTCTTTTTTTTCTTTTGTCCTCCTTCACTTCCATCCTTTGAATTGACAGTTTTAATGCTTGTGAGAGGTTCTTCTTCCTTTTGGGTAAATACTCCTATATCTTCTAGATAGTGCTTCTTTGAGTCAAAGCAACTATCCATTACAATGGACTCTAGATCATCTTCGTTCTCTTCTTCTTCTATGAAGTCACTAGGGTCACATTCTTCTAGCAAGGGCTGACACATGAACACTGAAATATCATAACCCTCCTCATCACAATGAGGTGTCCATTGTTCTTCATTAACTGCAATGTCCATGGTAGCTAAGATTTTTGCCCAACCATGAGGCTCAAATTCCTCATCTGGAAAGATCATCGGTGTTTAGGCTGGGTCTTTAACTGGTCTATCTCCTAGAGAAGTTCCTTTTTCTCTAGCCTTTAAGCGTTTTTCCTCTTCCTTTGCGACATTGCACATCCACAAATGAGTATCTTCATGCATCCAGGATGTATCAGATGAACTTTTAGAATGCACAGAGATTGAATCTTCTCGCTCCTTGTGGATAGGATTCCACTGTAGGGGTGGTACATCTCTGAAGGTGTAATCCTTCAAATTGACCTTGGTTGTGACCCCTAAGCGCTGCAAGTACAAGGAATTGGTTCCCCAATCCTATACAACTTGCAGTTGTCGTAGGAAGGGTCTTCCTAGGATCATTTTGTAGGTACTAGTTTTACCAAAGTCACATATAGCAAAGGTGTGCTCAAACTCTACACCACAAGTGGTTAGAGTTATCCCTTCTAGCAATCCTAGAGGTCTTTCCACATGGCCGTCAGCCATCTGAAGCTTCATTCTAGTTGGCCTTAATGCACAGGGAAGTGGTCGCAATAGCAATACCAGCACCAGAATCTATGATCGCTTTGGTTGTGTAACCTTGGTAGGTGATCGGAAGATAAGTATTACCTTCCTCACCTTCGCTCATGTCCCCTATTTTGTCTAGAGGTATCTCTAGAACTTTTTGCTTAGAGTCTACTTTTGGCATATTGGAATCAAGTTCTGGAACCTGATCCTTCACATGATTCCATAGCTCAGGTTTTACTTTGAGCATCTCCTCTACAATGAGATGACACTGAACCTTAGTGTTCTTCACGACATCAGTGTTTCTAGGAACCACCGAGTCTTCGTTTCTGATCAATATTGTGGGAGCTCTGATCTTGAGAGATTCAGATTCCCATGGGCCTATGAATTGTGGCAACTCTTGCAAAGAATTGGATTCAAATCTTGAACTTTTTTCCTCTTGTTTCTCTACTTGGTCTCCATATATAGATGGGATGTCTTGTGGAAATTGATCATGAAGGTCATCAATCTCAAGAATAGGAGGGGGATTATCCTTCTCCTTGGCCCATTTCTCTTCTTGTATTTCTCGCAAGAACTTTTGAGTGTTGTTGAATTGAAAGAGGTTCTCCATCGTCTATGGAATTTGGAACATAGACTTTCTTGGGTGATGAGCTTCCTCTTTCAACATTTGGTTGAGCCTTTGGAGGCAAAGAAACTTGTGGTTTATTTACCAATTGATCTAATCTATCTAGTAAGCCCTGGAAGTGCAAACCGGGTGTAATAGCATTCGTCTGATTGAACGATTGATTGGCCTCGAACATAGCTTGAGCTAGTTCCACCATTTTTATGCACATTTTTGTCCGTTCAATCTCTAAATATGCTCTAGGGTAGCTCTTGTCTAGGTTTGCAGGTGTTGGCCCTTCTTGAAGTCGAGCCTGGTATGCCTTGAACATCATGTCCAAGTCTTCTGGGGTGGGATCTGCAAGAACAGACCCTGGTTGTGGTCTATTTACAATGGTTGGTGGGTGGGGATGAGGTGGTGTGGATGGAATTGTGACATGTGAGGGGCTTGAGAGGCAATATCTTCTATTCGTGTTTTTGCATCTTTCAGGCTTTCTTCTAGTTCAGATAACTTTTTGGTCCACTTATGATTGGCCTTCTCTCGAGTATCCTTCCATGTTCTTGTTTTTCTCTTACTAGGCTCTCCTGACTCACTTGGCTCGGATTGCTCAGCTGGTTTAGCTTGTTGTAAGGCTTCTGCCCTAGTAACTGCATGTATAGGAGCCACATTATCGCTATTGGAACTTGAATCCCCTACTAAGCCTACTACGTTAACGGGTGTAACCTTCGGTGCACTAGAGGGGTGTCCAGGACAATCTCTCAAGAGTTGTTCTTTGCCACACTCGAGACAAACAACTTGTATTGTGATGTTCTACCCTTGTGTAGGAGCTGGTGGGTGGGGTGGTTGTTGTCCTAGTATAGGTTGAGGTTGGCTACATCCTCCATGTTCATACGGTCTAGTGGCTCCTCGTGGTTCTGGACATGGGTTATACCTAGGAACCTCTCTGCCTTGTGCTCTAGGAGGGTACCAGTATGTTCTACATTGGGGTGGTACAACTGATTGGGGTTGTTTACTCATTGCATAGTTTTCAGTGTTGTAGTTGATATACTTCTGCTCACTATAAGAGTACATGTTAGGCTCCTGAGTTGATGGTCTATCGTATGGGTAAGGTTGTGATAACCCTAATCCTTCTCTCGTGCAGACATGAGATGGATGATCTCCACCACAAAGTGTGCAACTTCCTAACATTGGCACTCTCAAGGAGAAGTTCTGGTAGTTCCTTTGTCCTTGTACTCCTAATTTCTTGGCCACTAACGTTGCCACTTCCTCCACATAACTCGAACTAGTAGTCTCATCGCTCCTTGTATCCTCTGTTTTGGTAGGTTCTTGTGTGATTTTGAGATCCTCGGCTAAGTTGCCTTCCAAATCTATGCACCGTTGAAGACACTCAGAGTTTGCAATCGTTTTACGTATACTAAGATTCTCAATGTTCCATTCGTTAGACCTTCTAAAAATAGGGATATCATTTTCTGCTGAGAAGGTCTCTCTGTCACAAGGCATCGGTCTACATATTGACTAAATCTTTCTGCTTCATTTTTTACTCTCTCATTAGGAGCTTGTTTGAAACTATGTAGTAAGGATGACGAATTGTGCTTGATCCCTCGCTTAGTGAATTCCCAAATAAATTATTGGAAGAATTGATCAATATTGCCAAAGGAATTTGGCTTCGAGGATTGAAACCAAGTCAAGGCTACTCCTATGAGGGTTAGCCCAAAGGATTCATATTGCGTGAAAAAGTCATCCTCTTGCTCCGCTCACAATACCTGCTTGAATTCTGCAATGTGGTCATACGGCTCTCCTGTGCCATCGTAACGATTTTGCATACATTTGGCCAGTTGGATTGGTCTCAGTCTTTTGTCGGGCTCTGGGGATCGAATTACGATGGGGACACCTTGGGGCGGTTCTGTCCTAAAGGTAGGTCTATTCATATTTCCCATTCTCTGGCTAGTGTGGTCGTGGGGGTTAATTCTTGGCATGGTGAATTGCTCATGTGGTCTATCGGGTATACTACCTTGGCTCATTTGTCCTAACATCACATTTTATGTTCTTTGTTGGGTCTCGAATGGGTTTTGTGAGGTAGTTGCATGATCTCGAGCTAACTCTCCTCTTTTATTAATCTGATTAGGGTTTTCAGTTACTACATAGATCTGGCCCATCTTGTCCATGTAGACTCCATCTTCGTACTTGACAGTTGTTCTTGGATCTATTTCTAATTCAGTAGTGTTTCTCATTCTTGCTACTGATCTGTATAGACCGTCGAGGTAGATGGGTATTCCTTGCAGGTTAGTGGATACGTATTGAAGAGACATCCTATATTCCCCTTCCACTGTAGACATAAGACCTTCCCTAGGTATGGATCTATGCATGTCTTCAGAAGCCAAGAGTCTCTCCTAGTTAAATGACATTTTTGACTCACTTGTCTATGAACTCAGCACGTAGTGTTAACCACTGAGTTGTGAGTCCCTGACTTGGTTGTGGGTTGACCTTAGCTTCAAGTGATTTGGTACTTTATCTATCTCTTCCTAAGTATCAACTTGAGCTTAGGTTCATAAGCCTTGTCTACAAGTCCAAAATTGTCCTTTGAATTGCTCAAAATCTTGTGGAACCCCTTGCTTCCTAGTCCAACCTGAGGGTCAACTTCAAAATACCCTATCTAATAATGCTCGTCTTAATTTTACCTTAACTAGCGGAAGTTTTGGTAGTAGTCCCCACGAGCTTTCCAACGAACCAAAGATCACTCCGAACGGATTTTGTATGAGAAAGTTATGCCAGTTCAGGATTCTGGGGGTTAAAACAGGGAAAGAGGATCTCTCAGGGAGTGCCTCAGGATAGGCGATATGATACCAGATTTTCATGACACGATACCACTATGGACGATACCACCTTTAGACAATACGATACCCCCGGGAAAACCAAGATCACAATACCAAATTCCACGATACGATATTGCTACCCACACGATACGATATTGGACATGGTCATGACACGATACCAAAATATTCGGCGATACGATACTTGACCTGTCGACGATACAATACCAGCAATCACATGACACGATACCAGGGTAAGGGACGATACGATACCAGTCTATAGAGGATATGATACCACTCCAATTGCAATGCAATACTGCTTGTGCTTCGCGATATGATACCACAAGGTGCACGATACGATACCAAAAATTTACACGATACGATACTAGAACTCTCACAATACAATACTAGTTATATGGATGATACGATACCAAAGGTTCAGACGATACGATACCACCTTTTTGCACGATACGATACTAGATTGTGCACGATATGATACTGAGTTGGCGATATGATACCAAACTAGCACGCGATACGATACCGCACGGTCAACGATACGATACCAAGATCGAGACGATACGATACCATGTGGACCGTGATGCGATACATCGGGGCGACCATGATCGTGATACCAACACTTGACGATACGATACCAGAATGGTATCGCGATACCTCAAGTAGGTGTGCACGATACGATACCTCGACAAGTATCGCGATACTCGGGAATTCTAGTATCACGATACCAAAACTCAACCGGACATGATACTTGGAGATTTTTAAGTCCAAATTCAAAAATTTTTGCAAATATGTGTACCTTATGTTCTCCTTGTCACTCCTATCAACCTGTAGATGCAAAATCACCTTCCAAATGCATGATATCACCGTCGCGATACCAAATGCAAGTCTTGTCACACCGCGATACACTCACTCAGATTTTGGTGTTTTAAGAGCACGATTCTCTGTATTTCAAGGATGCCTAAGCTCTGAACCATCTCTGAACTCCTCGCATAGCCAAGAGGGAAGAAAAAGAGGTAAAATAGGGAGTGTACAGTCAAAAAAGTGAAAAATTCAGAGAAGGTGAAGATGAGAGGAGATGGTGGTGATGATGATGATGAAGAAGAGGGAAAACTCATAAATTGAACTGAAAATGGTGATTCTTTACCTTCCAATGTCGCTACTCTACGTCTTACTCTCACATGCTCGTCCTGCAAGCTCTCTCCCCGGCAACGGCGCCAAATTTGGTGTCACTCTAGCACAATGGTAAGTACCAACGTGAGGAGACACACCTCATAAATGTCAATCTGTGGAGACATGAGGACCGGTATAAAGACCAAGAGCAAGTGAAGTGCACAAGTGCGTGAGTGAAAGCATACAAACATGCACACACATACACACACACACGCGCACACGGTAAGAGTAAAGAGTGGAACAATGGAAGGACTTCAATTATCAACAACTCTCTTACAAAGCTGAAATCTACAACTAGCTAACCCCAAAAATGAGCTCTCCAGCCCTTTTTATAGTTTTTTGAGTAGTTTTGGCCCTGTCCAGACCTTGTGTCCAGCATAGTTAAAAATTAGGTTCCAAGGCTTATTTGGGGACTCAAATGGAATCTAAAAATTATGAAAATTGGTAGTTATGCTACTTCTAATACTCCTCAAGCTCAAGGACTCCTTGGCTTGAACAAAGTGGAGTTGTAGAAATGGAAAATGGTATTTACAATGGTTTTTAGTGACAAAAGTCACTATATTTATAGGGATTTCTTCTGAATATTTGACATGTGCTTCTTGGAGCTCCCTACATGCTCCTTCTTCTTGTGTGTCCACTTCATTGATGCGCTTCACTGTTTGTGTGTGACCTTTGTGTGTGACCTTGACTGTCAACACTAGACTTGTAGCAGAGTTCGAGATGCTTATAGAACCGAAACATGTATATATCTTTGGCACAAAAAGACAAAATAGCCTACACAAGCGCTACGATAATGCATTTGAAGGCCAAAACAAGCTCAGATCGTGATCTCAGAATACAAGACTAGATAAGACTAGAGCAAGAGGCAAGACTAGAGCTTTAACTGGAACTTGAAAAGTACTTACTTGGTGATCACGATCCCTTGAGCTCCCAAGATTGGCATTGGCAAGACTGATTATGAATGTGGCCAACCCCTCCTTACATAGGTTTTCAAGGGCGGTTCATGAAAGACGGTATACGAATTGATGATGTCATCAATTCAAAAGATGAGCTCTGGATATCTGAATGAGGCAAGTAGATAGTCGATCTTAGGATTTTGCATGCTCCGGATGCAATGGAAGCATTGGGTTTCCCGAATTATGAGCCAATCATGAGATATAGAAGTCACATGGAATTTGAGGTTTAGGATGGTTTCCTTGTCCATGACATCACCTCCCCCTCGAGCGACGAGTTCCACGAGGAGTGATCATGATCTTTGGTCTCGGCTTCATTGGGTTTTTCTTATGAAATTATCAAACCTTGATTGGTACTCTATGAAGGTTCTCTACAGGTTCCCAAGTGCAATCACTGATGTCATACCCTTTCCACTGAACAAGATACTCTAATCTTCCTCGGGATATTCTCAAATCTAGGACATGCTTGACCTTGAATTCTTCATGATCATCAATCTCGATAAGTGGTGAAGGACTAGGTCTATACCCTTTCCAATGAATAAAGTATTCCGATCCTCCTCACAAGATTCTTGAATCTAAGATATGATCAACCTTGAATTCTTCATGATCCTTAATCTTGAATGGTGGTGAACGAATGGGTCTCCCTTGAACTTCTGTAGGTTCATCACAAGATACGTCCTTTGAACTTTTAGTGGTGCATTGTAATGTTTCCAAGATCTTTGAAGGAGTGCCTTGAGTTAGCACACCTCCTTGATTGAACATGAACTCGTCCTTGCCCTTTATTTTCTTGTTATCTTCATAATTTGTATGTTCCATATCATTCCTAATCATTTCTTGGTCTTTAAAAGTTCTTGGTTCGAATTTTTGAGGAATAGTGTCATGATTATTCAACACTTCTAGCTCTTGGACTTGGCTTTCTTTGAGTAAATGATTCTCACATTGAACTGCCTGATTGATAACATCCTCCAAGGTATTTGCTTGAGCCATGGATAGTAAGAGATATTTGACTTCAGGATTGAGGCCACTTTGAAATTGATTAACCATGTAGTCTTCTTGATAAGTAGTTATACAAAACAACATCATGATATTCAATGCATAGCTTGAAACTGATCGATCATTTTGTCATAGCAATCTTTTCATCTCTCGGACATGTTCGATCAAGTCCTTTATGGTAGATTGAATCTCCTTGCATAGGGAATCCATGGTGCCAGTCTTGATGAAGAGAGTCTTTCCAAAATGTCACAGAAGCACCAAATTGTGCCCTCTGATTATAGTAGAAAATATTTTAGAAATACACTTATGATTACAAGGACACCCACATAGGGAAAACGATACAACTATATGTAACCGGTACAAGATGTCCCACAACCCGGGACTGATAGGTATGGATAATTGGACTAAAAATGATACAAGAGATCCCACAACCCGGAACCGTAGGTACGGAACAAGATATCTCGATTACAAGAATTCCCTTCAGGGATATGAACTAGATACAAGAAATAACTAGAAGGGATCTCATACGACAAGATTACAAGGGGACAAGAAAGGATGTCCACGATACAAGACTAGGCAAGACTAGAGCAAAAGACAAGACTAGAACTTGAACTGGAACTTGGAAAGTACTTACTTGGTGATCATGACCCCTTGAGCTCCCAAGAATAGCATTGGCAAGACTGATTATGAATGTGGCCAACCCCTCCTTATATAGGTTTTCAAGGGTAGTTCATGAAAGGCGGTTATGAATTGATTATGTCATCGATGATGTCATCAATTTGAAACATGAGCTTTGGATATCCAAATGAGGAAAGTAGACAGTCGATCTTAGGGTTTTGGCATGCTCCGGATGGAATGGAAGCATTGGCTTCCCAAAATTCTTAGCCAATCATGAGATATAGAAGTCATATGGAATCTAAGGTTCAGGATGGTTTCCTTGTCCATGACATCTCTCATATTCTTGACTTCTAAACTACTATCTCTAATTTTGTTATGACTCTCTAACTTTGTACATTTGATAACTCAAAGAAGAATATTCCCAAGTTTTACAAAAATTAGATCTTTCTATCACTATTGTTTGGGTTGTTTACAAAGTAATGTATAAGTGTTTTGTTGCTTTAACTCTTTATTCAACATTCTCCTCTCCTAAAACATTTGATTTCCTCACCAAAACTTTGAAAGTATTGTAGTTGTCTTCTTCATTGCCTTTGTCTTCTACTCAACACTATTGAAGCTTCGCATATTTCTCTCTTTCTTGTGAATTTATGTCATTGATTAATTTTATCATCACTTTTCTCCAATTTACTAATGCCTCAGGATCATCTACTGTATTTTTTCTCTGATGTTCCAAAAATATGGTTCCATCAATTGATAGTCTCTCAAGATTCAAAGAAACTATGCCAAAAACCTTTGAATCCTATTCAAAAAAGCTTGTTGTAAAGGCATCTTTAAATGTTTGAAGATTTATAGTTTTCATAAATATTACACATGAAATATGTCATTAGGCACTATCGATCAAGGGCTTCATTCATATCAAAAAGCATTATATTTGTAGCTAAATGGAATTAATTTTCATTGACCTAACATGTATTTTTGAGAAGGTTTCGAGGCATTCTTCGATCATATTTAGAACTCTAATTTATACTATGATGGTCTAATTATGTACATTCATCATGTCAGCTATGAATGTGTCACATATGTTTAGTATATATGATTTTGTGAGCCATCCTTCCCTTGGTGTACCTACTAACTTGAGAAATCTTAGCCAAGTCTTTGGGATCTATCCACTTCTTCTTCTTTCCCAAAACTCTGGCCAATTACGGCTCCTTGCACATGGACAGTATGCTGGATTAAGCCATATTTAATAGATGCCTCTCTCAATACATGCTTGCATTCCTTATGATCTACCAAAAAAATTCTTCACCATGTTGGGTTTACTTTATGAAAAAAATCTTTTGTAGGTAAAAAATGGTTGTCTAAGTACTCCAAAAATTAGTTTTACTCTTTGCCTAGAATACTGATTTGATACTCTTTGATATATTCTTGGATAGCAGCAAATCTAAAATATCAAAATTGGAAAATGTTCTTATGGGTTTCTTTATTTTGTGAACCAAAAAGTTTTATTAACATGGCTTCATATCTATTGTGCATATCCCTTAGGTATGTTATTCTAGCATTCCTATCTTGGATTAGAGCACTTAACTCCTCTTCCTTGTCTTGATCTTCATTATCTTATTGGTCTTTCATTTATGTTTCCCTTTCTCTAATTCTTGTGTCTCTGATCGGGCTTGGCTCTTCTTCTTTGTTAGCTTGTGCCTTTGCCTCTGCTTGTTGTATATCATATTGATTTGCTCTAATTTCTTCATCTGATCCTATGTCATTGCCTCTACTATGCTTTCTACATTTGTTGCACTTCTTTTGAAATGTGTGCACTTTGGCTATTGATTCCTTGTATCTTTGATATTCCTCTGATATATCTTTTAACTGCAGCATCATGTCTATTTGTTTTCTATTTTTATCTTCCTTTGCATGAATATGCTCTCTCAACTTCTAGTTTTTCTTTCCTCATTTCTTGCAAATTCTTTTCCGTTTCCCTTATTCTTTCTTTCTCTATAGTGCTCTAGATAGCGTTATTACTATCTAGATCTAACATAGACAGTAGTTCTTCATTATGCTCTTTAACTTTTTTGAAAGAAGAGTATAACATTTGATATTTTCTTTTTTTATTCTCTATTTCTTTACTCTTCTAACTCAAATCCTCATCTTTTTGCTGAAGCTATTCTTTTTGTACCTTAATTTCATCTTCTTTTTGTTGAATTTATCCTCTTATGATTGAATATTTGTCTCTTTTTCTTGAATGATTTGGTCTCTGCTATCCACTTATTTTTCCAAGTTTTGCTTATCCTTAGTGAGTATTCTTATTTTGTTTGAATAACTCGCTGCCTCTTGAGTCATTTTAATAATTTTGTCTTGGATATAAGAGTTATACTTTAGTGGCTCTTAGATTCGAATTTTCTCTTTTACCTTTGCTATGCTTTCTTCTTCTATTTTTATTCCTGACAAGATTGTCATTTTTGATCGATTATCCAATCTTCTAGCACAAGAGTAATTTGTTTCTCTTCCTTGGATTGGTGTATTGCTTATATCTTTTGTTCCTCTATTCCTTCTTCTGCCTTAACCCTCAGCTCTTTCTTTTGGTCTATATTATATGGTAGCTCTTCCTCTATAGATTTGGCCTCTTGTTAAACCTTCACCAAAAAAATTGTTGAAAATCTACTTTATTTTCTTTTGTATGGCCTTCAACTTGTAATTCTTTATCACCACAATGCCATCTCACATGCCAAACACTTGATAGGATCATGCTCTACTCTCATACAGAGAAGCATCCACATAGATCATACATATTCAATTACTTCAAGATCTAAAACTAAGATCCCACACACCAAAAAAAAAACTCCCTAATGGAAGAAAAATGAACCTCCAAAAGCATATAGGGTTTCTATGGTGAAAATATAATGCTCTATATTTTGTTATTTCATGGCTTATAACATCTTAATCTCAAATTTCTCTTGCCTATGCAACAACACTTAGAACACCTCAATCAAAGGTGCGTAGCTCAGATACAAGCAAAACAAGCATATGCTATCATTTTCATCTTCACTTGCAACATTGTTGCTCTATGTTCTGCATTTTTGATGGCCTAGTGCTCTGAATCTAAATCTTTGTTCTCTTAGAAATTTGTAAATGATTTCTCAAAATACACATATCAATTCAAATCACTTCAATCTGACCTCTGAAACTCAAGTTACAGCCAAAATTTTGATCCACTATCCAAGTGATTATAGATTCAACTTCTACATCACTCTGAGCTTTTTGAATTTTTGGTAGAGTAAAACTTTGAAACAGATTTTGAGCCCTTTTGCAAATTGTAGTTCTTTGTGTAGGCTATGCACAAAACTTTACATTTTTTTTATCTGAGCTTCTCAACTCAAGTTATATCCAAAATACCAGCCTACTATGTAGAAGATGCCGACATGCACATTCACCTCTTGTACCCTAAGCTTCCATTGAAGCTCTTTGCACACCAGCCTTCAACAAGCTCTCATACCAATGAAGGTCTTTTGTGGGATGAATAAGGTGAGCAAGGAGGAGATGGAAGGAGAGAGGGAGGGGGAGAGACAGCGAGAGAGAGACAGAGAGAGAGAGAGAGAGAGGAGAGCAAAGATATGCAAACTTGCATGGGAGTTTTGAAACCCACATAATAATCTTCTTGAGGCAATGCTAATGCTCTATAAAAGATGTATGTATATGAACATAGGGGTAAGGTTATATAACCCTTACATCCCCAAGGATTCCAACCTTTTTTCATATCCACAACCAAACCAACAATCGTGATTTTTAATTGTAAATTTTTTAAATAAAAAATAGTTTTGTTATTGGATCAAGAACTACCTAAAGTGCAATGTGTTTTTAGGAGAGGCATGAATGAAATGAGGAAAAACCACTAATAGAATGAGAAGTTCTATGAGTAGGTGGATTGGATTAATCAAAACGCAAGAGCCCCAAGATGGAGATTATGTTGGCCAAAATGTCACCAAGGATGGTATAACCACAACATGCAACCAAATTGCAATGTGCCACCAAGATGTCACCAAACAGCCACTAGAAAAAACATGAAAAGGGTTTCTATAAACACCCAAAAAATTTGAGATCCACCACTACACTGCGTCCATCATAAGATCACCCAAAAGGGAAAGAACCATCAAGATCCACCAAGGACTGCTAAGAAGAGGGTTAAGGCTAGGAACAAAAATGTGGATATTTGATATAACATTTGATATTTTCTTTTTTTATTCTCTATTTCTTTACTCTTCTAACTCAAATCCTCATCTTTTTGCTGAAGCTATTCTTTTTGTACCTTAATTCCATCTTCTTTTTGTTGAATTTATCCTCTTATGATTGAATATTTGTCTCTTTTTCTTGAATGATTTGGTCTCTGCTATCCACTTATTTTTCCAAGTTTTGCTTATCCTTAGTGAGTATTCTTATTTTGTTTGAATAACTCGCTGCCTCTTGAGTCATTTTAATAATTTTGTCTTGGATATAAGAGTTATACTTTAGTGGCTCTTAGATTCGAATTTTCTCTTTTACCTTTGCTATGCTTTCTTCTTCTATTTTTATTCCTGACAAGATTGTCATTTTTGATCGATTATCCAATCTTCTAGCACAAGAGTAATTTGTTTCTCTTCCTTGGATTGGTGTATTGCTTATATCTTTTGTTCCTCTATTCCTTCTTCTGCCTTAACCCTCAGCTCTTTCTTTTGGTCTATATTATATGGTAGCTCTTCCTCTATAGATTTGGCCTCTTGTTAAACCTTCACCAAAAAAATTGTTGAAAATCTACTTTATTTTCTTTTGTATGGCCTTCAACTTGTAATTCTTTATCACCACAATGCCATCTCACATGCCAAACACTTGATAGGATCATGCTCTACTCTCATACAGAGAAGCATCCACATAGATCATACATATTCAATTACTTCAAGATCTAAAACTAAGATCCCACACACCAAAAAAAAAACTCCCTAATGGAAGAAAAATGAACCTCCAAAAGCATATAGGGTTTCTATGGTGAAAATATAATGCTCTATATTTTGTTATTTCATGGCTTATAACATCTTAATCTCAAATTTCTCTTGCCTATGCAACAACACTTAGAACACCTCAATCAAAGGTGCGTAGCTCAGATACAAGCAAAACAAGCATATGCTATCATTTTCATCTTCACTTGCAACATTGTTGCTCTATGTTCTGCATTTTTGATGGCCTAGTGCTCTGAATCTGAATCTTTGTTCTCTTAGAAATTTGTAAATGATTTCTCAAAATACACATATCAATTCAAATCACTTCAATCTGACCTCTGAAACTCAAGTTACAGCCAAAATTTTGATCCACTATCCAAGTGATTATAGATTCAACTTCTACATCACTCTGAGCTTTTTGAATTTTTGGTAGAGTAAAACTTTGAAACAGATTTTGAGCCCTTTTGCAAATTGTAGTTCTTTGTGTAGGCTATGCACAAAACTTTACATTTTTTTTATCTGAGCTTCTCAACTCAAGTTATATCCAAAATACCAGCCTACTATGTAGAAGATGCCGACATGCACATTCACCTCTTGTACCCTAAGCTTCCATTGAAGCTCTTTGCACACCAGCCTTCAACAAGCTCTCATACCAATGAAGGTCTTTTGTGGGATGAATAAGGTGAGCAAGGAGGAGATGGAAGGAGAGAGGGAGGGGGAGAGACAGCGAGAGAGAGACAGAGAGAGAGAGAGAGGAGAGCAAAGATATGCAAACTTGCATGGGAGTTTTGAAACCCACATAATAATCTTCTTGAGGCAATGCTAATGCTCTATAAAAGATGTATGTATATGAACATAGGGGTAAGGTTATATAACCCTTACATCCCCAAGGATTCCAACCTTTTTTCATATCCACAACCAAACCAACAATCGTGATTTTTAATTGTAAATTTTTTAAATAAAAAATAGTTTTGTTATTGGATCAAGAACTACCTAAAGTGCAATGTGTTGTTAGGAGAGGCATGAATGAAATGAGGAAAAACCACTAATAGAATGAGAAGTTCTATGAGTAGGTGGATTGGATTAATCAAAACGCAAGAGCCCCAAGATGGAGATTATGTTGGCCAAAATGTCACCAAGGATGGTATAACCACAACATGCAACCAAATTGCAATGTGCCACCAAGATGTCACCAAACAGCCACTAGAAAAAACATGAAAAGGGTTTCTATAAACACCCAAAAAATTTGAGATCCACCACTACACTGCGTCCATCATAAGATCACCCAAAAGGGAAAGAACCATCAAGATCCACCAAGGACTGCTAAGAAGAGGGTTAAGGCTAGGAACAAAAATGTGGATATTTGATATAACATTTGATATTTTCTTTTTTTATTCTCTATTTCTTTACTCTTCTAACTCAAATCCTCATCTTTTTGCTGAAGCTATTCTTTTTGTACCTTAATTCCATCTTCTTTTTGTTGAATTTATCCTCTTATGATTGAATATTTGTCTCTTTTTCTTGAATGATTTGGTCTCTGCTATCCACTTATTTTTCCAAGTTTTGCTTATCCTTAGTGAGTATTCTTATTTTGTTTGAATAACTCGCTGCCTCTTGAGTCATTTTAATAATTTTGTCTTGGATATAAGAGTTATACTTTAGTGGCTCTTAGATTCGAATTTTCTCTTTTACCTTTGCTATGCTTTCTTCTTCTATTTTTATTCCTGACAAGATTGTCATTTTTGATCGATTATCCAATCTTCTAGCACAAGAGTAATTTGTTTCTCTTCCTTGGATTGGTGTATTGCTTATATCTTTTGTTCCTCTATTCCTTCTTCTGCCTTAACCCTCAGCTCTTTCTTTTGGTCTATATTATATGGTAGCTCTTCCTCTATAGATTTGGCCTCTTGTTAAACCTTCACCAAAAAAATTGTTGAAAATCTACTTTATTTTCTTTTGTATGGCCTTCAACTTGTAATTCTTTATCACCACAATGCCATCTCACATGCCAAACACTTGATAGGATCATGCTCTACTCTCATACAGAGAAGCATCCACATAGATCATACATATTCAATTACTTCAAGATCTAAAACTAAGATCCCACACACCAAAAAAAAAACTCCCTAATGGAAGAAAAATGAACCTCCAAAAGCATATAGGGTTTCTATGGTGAAAATATAATGCTCTATATTTTGTTATTTCATGGCTTATAACATCTTAATCTCAAATTTCTCTTGCCTATGCAACAACACTTAGAACACCTCAATCAAAGGTGCGTAGCTCAGATACAAGCAAAACAAGCATATGCTATCATTTTCATCTTCACTTGCAACATTGTTGCTCTATGTTCTGCATTTTTGATGGCCTAGTGCTCTGAATCTGAATCTTTGTTCTCTTAGAAATTTGTAAATGATTTCTCAAAATACACATATCAATTCAAATCACTTCAATCTGACCTCTGAAACTCAAGTTACAGCCAAAATTTTGATCCACTATCCAAGTGATTATAGATTCAACTTCTACATCACTCTGAGCTTTTTGAATTTTTGGTAGAGTAAAACTTTGAAACAGATTTTGAGCCCTTTTGCAAATTGTAGTTCTTTGTGTAGGCTATGCACAAAACTTTACATTTTTTTTATCTGAGCTTCTCAACTCAAGTTATATCCAAAATACCAGCCTACTATGTAGAAGATGCCGACATGCACATTCACCTCTTGTACCCTAAGCTTCCATTGAAGCTCTTTGCACACCAGCCTTCAACAAGCTCTCATACCAATGAAGGTCTTTTGTGGGATGAATAAGGTGAGCAAGGAGGAGATGGAAGGAGAGAGGGAGGGGGAGAGACAGCGAGAGAGAGACAGAGAGAGAGAGAGAGAGGAGAGCAAAGATATGCAAACTTGCATGGGAGTTTTGAAACCCACATAATAATCTTCTTGAGGCAATGCTAATGCTCTATAAAAGATGTATGTATATGAACATAGGGGTAAGGTTATATAACCCTTACATCCCCAAGGATTCCAACCTTCTTTCATATCCACAACCAAACCAACAATCGTGATTTTTAATTGTAAATTTTTTAAATAAAAAATAGTTTTGTTATTGGATCAAGAACTACCTAAAGTGCAATGTGTTGTTAGGAGAGGCATGAATGAAATGAGGAAAAACCACTAATAGAATGAGAAGTTCTATGAGTAGGTGGATTGGATTAATCAAAACGCAAGAGCCCCAAGATGGAGATTATGTTGGCCAAAATGTCACCAAGGATGGTATAACCACAACATGCAACCAAATTGCAATGTGCCACCAAGATGTCACCAAACAGCCACTAGAAAAAACATGAAAAGGGTTTCTATAAACACCCAAAAAATTTGAGATCCACCACTACACTGCGTCCATCATAAGATCACCCAAAAGGGAAAGAACCATCAAGATCCACCAAGGACTGCTAAGAAGAGGGTTAAGGCTAGGAACAAAAATGTGGATATTTGATATAACATTTGATATTTTCTTTTTTTATTCTCTATTTCTTTACTCTTCTAACTCAAATCCTCATCTTTTTGCTGAAGCTATTCTTTTTGTACCTTAATTCCATCTTCTTTTTGTTGAATTTATCCTCTTATGATTGAATATTTGTCTCTTTTTCTTGAATGATTTGGTCTCTGCTATCCACTTATTTTTCCAAGTTTTGCTTATCCTTAGTGAGTATTCTTATTTTGTTTGAATAACTCGCTGCCTCTTGAGTCATTTTAATAATTTTGTCTTGGATATAAGAGTTATACTTTAGTGGCTCTTAGATTCGAATTTTCTCTTTTACCTTTGCTATGCTTTCTTCTTCTATTTTTATTCCTGACAAGATTGTCATTTTTGATCGATTATCCAATCTTCTAGCACAAGAGTAATTTGTTTCTCTTCCTTGGATTGGTGTATTGCTTATATCTTTTGTTCCTCTATTCCTTCTTCTGCCTTAACCCTCAGCTCTTTCTTTTGGTCTATATTATATGGTAGCTCTTCCTCTATAGATTTGGCCTCTTGTTAAACCTTCACCAAAAAAATTGTTGAAAATCTACTTTATTTTCTTTTGTATGGCCTTCAACTTGTAATTCTTTATCACCACAATGCCATCTCACATGCCAAACACTTGATAGGATCATGCTCTACTCTCATACAGAGAAGCATCCACATAGATCATACATATTCAATTACTTCAAGATCTAAAACTAAGATCCCACACACCAAAAAAAAAACTCCCTAATGGAAGAAAAATGAACCTCCAAAAGCATATAGGGTTTCTATGGTGAAAATATAATGCTCTATATTTTGTTATTTCATGGCTTATAACATCTTAATCTCAAATTTCTCTTGCCTATGCAACAACACTTAGAACACCTCAATCAAAGGTGTGTAGCTCAGATACAAGCAAAACAAGCATATGCTATCATTTTCATCTTCACTTGCAACATTGTTGCTCTATGTTCTGCATTTTTGATGGCCTAGTGCTCTGAATCTGAATCTTTGTTCTCTTAGAAATTTGTAAATGATTTCTCAAAATACACATATCAATTCAAATCACTTCAATCTGACCTCTGAAACTCAAGTTACAGCCAAAATTTTGATCCACTATCCAAGTGATTATAGATTCAACTTCTACATCACTCTGAGCTTTTTGAATTTTTGGTAGAGTAAAACTTTGAAACAGATTTTGAGCCCTTTTGCAAATTGTAGTTCTTTGTGTAGGCTATGCACAAAACTTTACATTTTTTTTATCTGAGCTTCTCAACTCAAGTTATATCCAAAATACCAGCCTACTATGTAGAAGATGCCGACATGCACATTCACCTCTTGTACCCTAAGCTTCCATTGAAGCTCTTTGCACACCAGCCTTCAACAAGCTCTCATACCAATGAAGGTCTTTTGTGGGATGAATAAGGTGAGCAAGGAGGAGATGGAAGGAGAGAGGGAGGGGGAGAGACAGCGAGAGAGAGACAGAGAGAGAGAGAGAGGAGAGCAAAGATATGCAAACTTGCATGGGAGTTTTGAAACCCACATAATAATCTTCTTGAGGCAATGCTAATGCTCTATAAAAGATGTATGTATATGAACATAGGGGTAAGGTTATATAACCCTTACATCCCCAAGGATTCCAACCTTTTTTCATATCCACAACCAAACCAACAATCGTGATTTTTAATTGTAAATTTTTTAAATAAAAAATAGTTTTGTTATTGGATCAAGAACTACCTAAAGTGCAATGTGTTGTTAGGAGAGGCATGAATGAAATGAGGAAAAACCACTAATAGAATGAGAAGTTCTATGAGTAGGTGGATTGGATTAATCAAAACGCAAGAGCCCCAAGATGGAGATTATGTTGGCCAAAATGTCACCAAGGATGGTATAACCACAACATGCAACCAAATTGCAATGTGCCACCAAGATGTCACCAAACAGCCACTAGAAAAAACATGAAAAGGGTTTCTATAAACACCCAAAAAATTTGAGATCCACCACTACACTGCGTCCATCATAAGATCACCCAAAAGGGAAAGAACCATCAAGATCCACCAAGGACTGCTAAGAAGAGGGTTAAGGCTAGGAACAAAAATGTGGATATTTGATATAACATTTGATATTTTCTTTTTTTATTCTCTATTTCTTTACTCTTCTAACTCAAATCCTCATCTTTTTGCTGAAGCTATTCTTTTTGTACCTTAATTCCATCTTCTTTTTGTTGAATTTATCCTCTTATGATTGAATATTTGTCTCTTTTTCTTGAATGATTTGGTCTCTGCTATCCACTTATTTTTCCAAGTTTTGCTTATCCTTAGTGAGTATTCTTATTTTGTTTGAATAACTCGCTGCCTCTTGAGTCATTTTAATAATTTTGTCTTGGATATAAGAGTTATACTTTAGTGGCTCTTAGATTCGAATTTTCTCTTTTACCTTTGCTATGCTTTCTTCTTCTATTTTTATTCCTGACAAGATTGTCATTTTTGATCGATTATCCAATCTTCTAGCACAAGAGTAATTTGTTTCTCTTCCTTGGATTGGTGTATTGCTTATATCTTTTGTTCCTCTATTCCTTCTTCTGCCTTAACCCTCAGCTCTTTCTTTTGGTCTATATTATATGGTAGCTCTTCCTCTATAGATTTGGCCTCTTGTTAAACCTTCACCAAAAAAATTGTTGAAAATCTACTTTATTTTCTTTTGTATGGCCTTCAACTTGTAATTCTTTATCACCACAATGCCATCTCACATGCCAAACACTTGATAGGATCATGCTCTACTCTCATACAGAGAAGCATCCACATAGATCATACATATTCAATTACTTCAAGATCTAAAACTAAGATCCCACACACCAAAAAAAAAACTCCCTAATGGAAGAAAAATGAACCTCCAAAAGCATATAGGGTTTCTATGGTGAAAATATAATGCTCTATATTTTGTTATTTCATGGCTTATAACATCTTAATCTCAAATTTCTCTTGCCTATGCAACAACACTTAGAACACCTCAATCAAAGGTGCGTAGCTCAGATACAAGCAAAACAAGCATATGCTATCATTTTCATCTTCACTTGCAACATTGTTGCTCTATGTTCTGCATTTTTGATGGCCTAGTGCTCTGAATCTGAATCTTTGTTCTCTTAGAAATTTGTAAATGATTTCTCAAAATACACATATCAATTCAAATCACTTCAATCTGACCTCTGAAACTCAAGTTACAGCCAAAATTTTGATCCACTATCCAAGTGATTATAGATTCAACTTCTACATCACTCTGAGCTTTTTGAATTTTTGGTAGAGTAAAACTTTGAAACAGATTTTGAGCCCTTTTGCAAATTGTAGTTCTTTGTGTAGGCTATGCACAAAACTTTACATTTTTTTTATCTGAGCTTCTCAACTCAAGTTATATCCAAAATACCAGCCTACTATGTAGAAGATGCCGACATGCACATTCACCTCTTGTACCCTAAGCTTCCATTGAAGCTCTTTGCACACCAGCCTTCAACAAGCTCTCATACCAATGAAGGTCTTTTGTGGGATGAATAAGGTGAGCAAGGAGGAGATGGAAGGAGAGAGGGAGGGGGAGAGACAGCGAGAGAGAGACAGAGAGAGAGAGAGAGGAGAGCAAAGATATGCAAACTTGCATGGGAGTTTTGAAACCCACATAATAATCTTCTTGAGGCAATGCTAATGCTCTATAAAAGATGTATGTATATGAACATAGGGGTAAGGTTATATAACCCTTACATCCCCAAGGATTCCAACCTTTTTTCATATCCACAACCAAACCAACAATCGTGATTTTTAATTGTAAATTTTTTAAATAAAAAATAGTTTTGTTATTGGATCAAGAACTACCTAAAGTGCAATGTGTTGTTAGGAGAGGCATGAATGAAATGAGGAAAAACCACTAATAGAATGAGAAGTTCTATGAGTAGGTGGATTGGATTAATCAAAACGCAAGAGCCCCAAGATGGAGATTATGTTGGCCAAAATGTCACCAAGGATGGTATAACCACAACATGCAACCAAATTGCAATGTGCCACCAAGATGTCACCAAACAGCCACTAGAAAAAACATGAAAAGGGTTTCTATAAACACCCAAAAAATTTGAGATCCACCACTACACTGCGTCCATCATAAGATCACCCAAAAGGGAAAGAACCATCAAGATCCACCAAGGACTGCTAAGAAGAGGGTTAAGGCTAGGAACAAAAATGTGGATATTTGATATAACATTTGATATTTTCTTTTTTTATTCTCTATTTCTTTACTCTTCTAACTCAAATCCTCATCTTTTTGCTGAAGCTATTCTTTTTGTACCTTAATTCCATCTTCTTTTTGTTGAATTTATCCTCTTATGATTGAATATTTGTCTCTTTTTCTTGAATGATTTGGTCTCTGCTATCCACTTATTTTTCCAAGTTTTGCTTATCCTTAGTGAGTATTCTTATTTTGTTTGAATAACTCGCTGCCTCTTGAGTCATTTTAATAATTTTGTCTTGGATATAAGAGTTATACTTTAGTGGCTCTTAGATTCGAATTTTCTCTTTTACCTTTGCTATGCTTTCTTCTTCTATTTTTATTCCTGACAAGATTGTCATTTTTGATCGATTATCCAATCTTCTAGCACAAGAGTAATTTGTTTCTCTTCCTTGGATTGGTGTATTGCTTATATCTTTTGTTCCTCTATTCCTTCTTCTGCCTTAACCCTCAGCTCTTTCTTTTGGTCTATATTATATGGTAGCTCTTCCTCTATAGATTTGGCCTCTTGTTAAACCTTCACCAAAAAAATTGTTGAAAATCTACTTTATTTTCTTTTGTATGGCCTTCAACTTGTAATTCTTTATCACCACAATGCCATCTCACATGCCAAACACTTGATAGGATCATGCTCTACTCTCATACAGAGAAGCATCCACATAGATCATACATATTCAATTACTTCAAGATCTAAAACTAAGATCCCACACACCAAAAAAAAAACTCCCTAATGGAAGAAAAATGAACCTCCAAAAGCATATAGGGTTTCTATGGTGAAAATATAATGCTCTATATTTTGTTATTTCATGGCTTATAACATCTTAATCTCAAATTTCTCTTGCCTATGCAACAACACTTAGAACACCTCAATCAAAGGTGCGTAGCTCAGATACAAGCAAAACAAGCATATGCTATCATTTTCATCTTCACTTGCAACATTGTTGCTCTATGTTCTGCATTTTTGATGGCCTAGTGCTCTGAATCTGAATCTTTGTTCTCTTAGAAATTTGTAAATGATTTCTCAAAATACACATATCAATTCAAATCACTTCAATCTGACCTCTGAAACTCAAGTTACAGCCAAAATTTTGATCCACTATCCAAGTGATTATAGATTCAACTTCTACATCACTCTGAGCTTTTTGAATTTTTGGTAGAGTAAAACTTTGAAACAGATTTTGAGCCCTTTTGCAAATTGTAGTTCTTTGTGTAGGCTATGCACAAAACTTTACATTTTTTTTATCTGAGCTTCTCAACTCAAGTTATATCCAAAATACCAGCCTACTATGTAGAAGATGCCGACATGCACATTCACCTCTTGTACCCTAAGCTTCCATTGAAGCTCTTTGCACACCAGCCTTCAACAAGCTCTCATACCAATGAAGGTCTTTTGTGGGATGAATAAGGTGAGCAAGGAGGAGATGGAAGGAGAGAGGGAGGGGGAGAGACAGCGAGAGAGAGACAGAGAGAGAGAGAGAGGAGAGCAAAGATATGCAAACTTGCATGGGAGTTTTGAAACCCACATAATAATCTTCTTGAGGCAATGCTAATGCTCTATAAAAGATGTATGTATATGAACATAGGGGTAAGGTTATATAACCCTTACATCCCCAAGGATTCCAACCTTTTTTCATATCCACAACCAAACCAACAATCGTGATTTTTAATTGTAAATTTTTTAAATAAAAAATAGTTTTGTTATTGGATCAAGAACTACCTAAAGTGCAATGTGTTGTTAGGAGAGGCATGAATGAAATGAGGAAAAACCACTAATAGAATGAGAAGTTCTATGAGTAGGTGGATTGGATTAATCAAAACGCAAGAGCCCCAAGATGGAGATTATGTTGGCCAAAATGTCACCAAGGATGGTATAACCACAACATGCAACCAAATTGCAATGTGCCACCAAGATGTCACCAAACAGCCACTAGAAAAAACATGAAAAGGGTTTCTATAAACACCCAAAAAATTTGAGATCCACCACTACACTGCGTCCATCATAAGATCACCCAAAAGGGAAAGAACCATCAAGATCCACCAAGGACTGCTAAGAAGAGGGTTAAGGCTAGGAACAAAAATGTGGATATTTGATATAACATTTGATATTTTCTTTTTTTATTCTCTATTTCTTTACTCTTCTAACTCAAATCCTCATCTTTTTGCTGAAGCTATTCTTTTTGTACCTTAATTCCATCTTCTTTTTGTTGAATTTATCCTCTTATGATTGAATATTTGTCTCTTTTTCTTGAATGATTTGGTCTCTGCTATCCACTTATTTTTCCAAGTTTTGCTTATCCTTAGTGAGTATTCTTATTTTGTTTGAATAACTCGCTGCCTCTTGAGTCATTTTAATAATTTTGTCCTGGATATAAGAGTTATACTTTAGTGGCTCTTAGATTCGAATTTTCTCTTTTACCTTTGCTATGCTTTCTTCTTCTATTTTTATTCCTGACAAGATTGTCATTTTTGATCGATTATCCAATCTTCTAGCACAAGAGTAATTTGTTTCTCTTCCTTGGATTGGTGTATTGCTTATATCTTTTGTTCCTCTATTCCTTCTTCTGCCTTAACCCTCAGCTCTTTCTTTTGGTCTATATTATATGGTAGCTCTTCCTCTATAGATTTGGCCTCTTGTTAAACCTTCACCAAAAAAATTGTTGAAAATCTACTTTATTTTCTTTTGTATGGCCTTCAACTTGTAATTCTTTATCACCACAATGCCATCTCACATGCCAAACACTTGATAGGATCATGCTCTACTCTCATACAGAGAAGCATCCACATAGATCATACATATTCAATTACTTCAAGATCTAAAACTAAGATCCCACACACCAAAAAAAAACTCCCTAATGGAAGAAAAATGAACCTCCAAAAGCATATAGGGTTTCTATGGTGAAAATATAATGCTCTATATTTTGTTATTTCATGGCTTATAACATCTTAATCTCAAATTTCTCTTGCCTATGCAACAACACTTAGAACACCTCAATCAAAGGTGCGTAGCTCAGATACAAGCAAAACAAGCATATGCTATCATTTTCATCTTCACTTGCAACATTGTTGCTCTATGTTCTGCATTTTTGATGGCCTAGTGCTCTGAATCTGAATCTTTGTTCTCTTAGAAATTTGTAAATGATTTCTCAAAATACACATATCAATTCAAATCACTTCAATCTGACCTCTGAAACTCAAGTTACAGCCAAAATTTTGATCCACTATCCAAGTGATTATAGATTCAACTTCTACATCACTCTGAGCTTTTTGAATTTTTGGTAGAGTAAAACTTTGAAACAGATTTTGAGCCCTTTTGCAAATTGTAGTTCTTTGTGTAGGCTATGCACAAAACTTTACATTTTTTTTATCTGAGCTTCTCAACTCAAGTTATATCCAAAATACCAGCCTACTATGTAGAAGATGCCGACATGCACATTCACCTCTTGTACCCTAAGCTTCCATTGAAGCTCTTTGCACACCAGCCTTCAACAAGCTCTCATACCAATGAAGGTCTTTTGTGGGATGAATAAGGTGAGCAAGGAGGAGATGGAAGGAGAGAGGGAGGGGGAGAGACAGCGAGAGAGAGACAGAGAGAGAGAGAGAGAGGAGAGCAAAGATATGCAAACTTGCATGGGAGTTTTGAAACCCACATAATAATCTTCTTGAGGCAATGCTAATGCTCTATAAAAGATGTATGTATATGAACATAGGGGTAAGGTTATATAACCCTTACATCCCCAAGGATTCCAACCTTTTTTCATATCCACAACCAAACCAACAATCGTGATTTTTAATTGTAAATTTTTTAAATAAAAAATAGTTTTGTTATTGGATCAAGAACTACCTAAAGTGCAATGTGTTGTTAGGAGAGGCATGAATGAAATGAGGAAAAACCACTAATAGAATGAGAAGTTCTATGAGTAGGTGGATTGGATTAATCAAAACGCAAGAGCCCCGAGATGGAGATTATGTTGGCCAAAATGTCACCAAGGATGGTATAACCACAACATGCAACCAAATTGCAATGTGCCACCAAGATGTCACCAAACAGCCACTAGAAAAAACATGAAAAGGGTTTCTATAAACACCCAAAAAATTTGAGATCCACCACTACACTGCGTCCATCATAAGATCACCCAAAAGGGAAAGAACCATCAACATCCACCAAGGACTGCTAAGAAGAGGGTTAAGGCTAGGAACAAAAATGTGAACAAGAGGGTTAAGGTTCTTTCCCTTTTGGCTTGACACAAGTACCATAATGATTACCAAAAATCTTCTTGATGAATAAGCACCACCACCAAAAGAATTTCATCATGAGCATCACCACCAAAAGAATGTTTTCACAAGCACCATCAACATGTAAAGATCTAAAACCATGTAGATAATACATGCACGAAAGCAAAAAAGGAAAATATACTCATAAGATAAGAATCTGAGACTTAAAAGTGAGTAGAGCATGAAATCAAAAAACTCACATATAGATTACAATGAGGTTGACAATAGCATAAAGTGATCTCTCAAGCTTTTAACTAAGTACAAAAATGAAGAGAAGCCCTCCTGATAAATGTCATGAAAGGAGAATGAGTACAAGAATGAAGTTGAATGGCAAGGGTTCCCAAATACAAGTAGAGTAATACAAAATGGAGATGCACTTGTTGAAATGACCTAAAGATGAACTAGTGAACTAGGAATAGAGAATCATTATTTGAACACTTCTTACTTCCGTTTTTAAGGGATTTTCAAAGCCCCTAATGAACTCTCTAGTATCTTGAACATCACCAAGCACTTTTGTCTCCATATTTTTTTCTCTATAGTTAGAAATATAGATGCATATCAAGCTCACTCTCTGCATGGCCCTCTCACACTCTTCTCAATTCTTCTCTTTTGAGTTTGAATCACAAGATCATGATCACTTTCATACCCATCCACCGCTTATCTGCACTCAATCTTAGTGAGTACTCACTTTTAAGGCTTGTTAGGCTAGTGATGTGCCTTAATTTGATGCAAGTCTTTCCTTTTCTAAAACAAAATATAGAATGCATCCTTATTATGATCGTTGGCATCTCTAGTGAAATTTGGTAGTTTTAATTATTTTAAAAGTGTCTTTTCTTCAAATTATCGTCCATAAGTTTGCTACTTTCCCCCACAGTTTCCTATGTGTATGTATTTGTATTTCTTGTGTTGTAGTTGTCAATTATTCTTTCTTATTCTTGAATGATAAGAGTTGGATATCTATGGTAACAAATTGGACTTTTATTTGTTCTAAATAAGAAGTCATCATCTATAAAAGAGGAATTCTATCTTCTTAGTTCTCCCTGTAAGCAAGGGTTGTCAATTCATTGGAAGGATTTTTTTCTCACTCTAATTCATATTTGAAACATTTTCTTGAGGTGCCCTCTTTCTATATATGGAGATTTATGAGTGACACATCATTTCGAAGTGCACAGTTTCTCAAACTGACTATATCAACAAATGGAAGTAACGCATTGATTAGAATGAAACAACATGCACCATGTAAAACTTCCCTTGTGAACTCTTTTTTGAATGAGAGTCTAAAAATCAATGATGATGGCTTTTGGAGAGGCCAAAAGGTGCCCTTATAAAAATTCATAGATTTTTTTAGTTTCTCTTTATGCCTTGAAAGACGTAAACTAGAAGTGGCACAACCTTCTCCTTGATGTCTTGATTAATAATCTCTTAATACCCCTCTGAAATTCAACTATTTGTGATGGCTTGGGATGAAGGATAGTAGCTCGAGCCATGGGATTTCTTAGTTGCACATCTTATGAGAAAATTTCATCTCATAGAAAAGATTGAAGTGACAAATTCATGGCTATAAAGGTCCCTATGAGCCTGTTTGCTTTCCATTTTGAGAGAAGGATGAGGGAAGAGTTCAAGTACTTCATAGCTCCCAATCGACACATCTGTATATGTCCCTTTGGCTTGATGTGTGAAAAGCATGTTCTAATACCATGTGTTGGAGTATACTTGTGAGCTAACGGACTTAGAGACCCCTCCTTGTTTTATTAGAGTCACCTTGAAGTAGAAATCAATCGTTAGAGCCAATCTTGAACAAACAAGAGGATGCAACTCCCTTAAATAATCCCACAGTCACCTTGAAGTAGAAATCAAATCAATCTTTAGAGCCAACCTTGAACAAACAAGAGGATGCAACTCCCTTAAATAACCCCACCTTCTGACATTTTAGACGATCTTCTTCTCAAACTATGGAATACCACATATGATTCCAAGTGGCCACTCATGAACCCAGCTCTATTATCAACTCTATCGTTATTCAATAAACAAAAATGTGATAAATCGCACCCAACTTACAGCTTTACATACACTTAAGTGTTTTCAAACAGCTTGCAACATGATTGCCTTGCTAAAGGAAGACATAATCATTACTAGCTTCCTCTAAAATGGACACCTTTCAACGGACATCCTTTAATGACTTGATTTCCATTCAATTTCAAATAAACAAAAACATACTACATACCCCTTAATATTGTAATGGATTTGAATTAGGAAAATGGATACGAACATGAAAAGGAGAATGACCAAGAAAAAGATATCCCAATCAAAATTTAACTTTTATCTTAACCAATCACGCTATATCATTTTCAAAGTAGGGGAGACATAAAACCTTTCCACTTTTGGTGACACAACAGATATTTTGGCTCATTTTTGTACCCCTCCTAGCTCATTAAATATTCAATCGCCTCTCACACGACTGTTTGATTTGTCACCAATCATCTTCATCTTTCTCATTTTTCACAAGAAGATCCATGGTTTGTTTTTCCATTCTACATATATAACAGTAAATGGACATAAATTGACATAAAAGTCCAACCACTAACATGTCTTATATCTTCCTTACATTACCCTCCTCTTATCAAGCGAATTAGCTCATTAAATATTCAATCGCCTCCCACACATGGACTGTTTGATTTACACCAATCATCTTATATTATTTCCATATTTTGTGTTATGACTGTTTGTTTTTTCTTTGTCCATATATAACAGTCAATACACGTAAAAGTTTAACAGCTCTATGCAATGCCTTATGTTACATGAGTTCCATAAACTCACAAAACTTCCAATATGTCCTATATCTTCTTTACATTAACATCCTCAGTAAATCCTACATCGATTTTTTATCTAATCTTTGGAGTTTCCAAGTATATTTTTATGTGAGCATTGATTTCCCAAGAACCATTCTTGCATCAGCTAATGGTACAGTTATACTCAATAACAATGCATTGTATGAAGAGTTGTCATACTTCCAAATGCTCGCACAACAACTAAAAGAGTCTCAAGAGGATATAAACCACCACAGCTTCATAGATCAAATGTTGCTAATGCCACCAACTCTGTCAGAATAAATAACCTTTTCGCAGATTACATGTGAACTTGTTTGCAAAAATTTTTCATGTTGTCCATAGATATAATTTCTGAAGTAGTCAGTCTCATTCTCCTTCCTGGAGGTTATGTAAGTGAAATTTGGCCATAATGCATACTACACAGAAGTTTCCATACTAGATTGAAAATCCCCTATGAAGTCCATATCTGACCATCGGCACCAATGAAATTCATCACATCACAATTAATATTACCAATTAAATCACATCATATGGCTTCAAAAAATGCAAATTGGGTGAAGCCATATGTCATTAATTTGCCAAAGTTGGTAACAAAATGTATTAATTGTTCTTTGTTATCTTCAAATATGCATTCACCTCTTTCATGAGGTCAAAAAACTATCAATAGCATAATCATTAAGACATAGCTCATGAGGCAAGGGTGAACAGAGACTTAACAAACATAACAGTTATGAAGACACTTTCTTTTTCATTCACTTCTTTGCAAGATGTATCAAAATGTATTTTATGACACCTTCCAAAAATGGTTAATTTGCAAGCTTGCAAGAGAATACCTCCTGACAGATTCTTCTAAAGCAAAAGAACTCACGTTCTATGTCCTCTTCATCTATAGGGACATAACCATTAGAAATATCACTAATCTCAATCAAGAGCATAAATAATAAGTCAAGCCCATGAGAACAGCCTCTTTGAACTAGTTTCCTACAAAAGAGACATTCAAGTCCTCTTCATCTAGAGGGGCAAAATCTATTTTAAACATTACTTGAAGTCAACCAATGTGGAGTCTAAATCCTAAGTAAACAATGTCGACTAGCATGTTTGATCATCTTACTGTAAACTTTGACCGTTCTTACAGCTTAAACACAAGTAATACAAGTAATGAACATCAGTGTCATGATGATAGGGGATGTCTTAAGTGCCTCTAGCCTTGTTTATGTCTAATGCTATTGCTCTACAACCCTGGCTGAGCAATAGATTAATGACCACATGAAATGTGTCAGCATGTGCCTTGGCCAAAGAGACAAATCAGCTATTGGAACTACAGCAAGTACAATGAAGCTCAGTCAGTCCAGCCCTGAAGACCTTTAGTTAAAACTCCTACGCACGCTCCCTCATCAACTTTGGCTCATGCTGCTTGTTTAAACCAAAAAGATAACAAGCTTAAAACCTCTACCTCAGTCTCGTAAAATGGACTTGTGAAACAAAAAGCATGCTAAACCTCATTTCCAACATGTTAGTGCAACCAAAAACAACGTTGAACAAATAATTCAACTTTCGAGACCCTCTTTTAACAATCACCCAATCACAAAGAAGCTGTCACATGGACTTGTAACCTTCGAAGGGAAGAGTTTTTGGTGGATGCAGATTTCTAAATTACACAGGATGAACCAATCAGTGGATCTGCCAAAGCAGACCAAAGTATTTATAATGGCTAGAATGAACCACGGTTTCAATAAGTTAAACACACCCCAAGTTTAATAGGCATTCACAAAAAAACAGCCAATATTGGATATTGCTTCCAAGTTACTTAAAGAGGGTTACATCACATGCATAACTACATAAAAAAGAAACAATGTTCTTAGTCATAAAATGAGATGATTGATGGAAACCATCAGAATATACCTTTCGCATATGCTACGGGAGGGCTTTGTGGGGGGGATTTGGGATTTCTTTTTGTTTCGTTTTTTTTTTTGTGGGGGAGGGAGAGAGAGAGAGAGAGAGAGAGAGAGAGAGAGAGAGAGAGAGAGAGAGAGGAACTAAAATTCCTGTATCATAACTCAAAAATTTCCTTCACAGAGAGAGAGAGAGAAGAACTAAATTTTCTGTATCATAACTCAAAAATTTCCTTCAAGACATAAAAAGCAAACAAATCTGAACAATTCCTTTCTCAGAGGAATAGCTTATTCATTACTCCCAGATCAATGACAAAATCATAAGGTGTTTGTGCACACATCCTCACAAGTTATGAACAGAATTCCACATTCGACTTCTCTCCAGCATCTCAAGAGTTGCTACATCTGCTGCTACTACAAGTACCCCCATTGAAAACATGAGCATGATCTCGCAGAAGTCAAAATCATAGACTCTACACAGCAAGTTCAAAGCATCAATTATATATACTGATCAGAAGGACAAGTTACAAACCCTTGCTTGAAAAGGGGCGACCCAAGTCACTGGGACTGTGTGTAATCTAATGTTAGGAGCGGTAAAGCCATGATACTTGCAAAGATGGCAAAAAGAATCCCTGTCAGCCACATGGGAAATTTTTTTGTGGGCAATCTTTGCCTGCCTGTGTTCATCAATCTTTCACTGCCTTCAAGTAGATTACTAACACTTTCAGCAGATTTTGACTGTTGAGCTGCCATCTTTGACATTTGAACCTGACGAGCTTGCTCAGCCTCTGCCTCTTCTGTCTTTTGAAGCTCCGCATACTTCTCAACATATTCAGGAAACATCTTCCGGAAAATTGGACTGGTAAAGCCAGTTAAAAGGAATTAGTCATTTTGTTTTTAGCAGGTTAAGTTCTCCTTTTACCTATATTTCCATGATTTCCTCTTTAATGGGAAGGGGATCATGTTACAATTTACATGCACAACTGATTTCCCTCGTGTCACTTCAGATGAATCCATTCACCTTTTACAGTTGAAGGCAAGTGATGATTGTGCAAGCCGTCTCTTCTCCTCATCGCTACTGGATATGCTTCCTGTTGTGGGAGCCTTCTCCATCTGTAGGAGAACATAGAAGAAAAATGTGGCACGAATTATAGCACTTGTATTCCTTCAGGCAAGCCAATAGACCAAGGAATGCAAGAACCCACTGGTACTCACCATAAAAGATAGAAGTCCTGTCAGAATGCTGCAGAAACAGAAAATCAAAGCAACATTAACACTCAACCTCAGTCTGTATAAGGTGCATATACATTATCTATGAAGAATTGAGAACCATCTATATAAGAAGAAAAATAGTCAAAGAGATGCAAAACTCCCTCCCTGCATACACATAAGATGACATCGGCAATTACTGATTTGATCGTTCAAGGCATGATAATGAGAGACCTCACCTTGAAACTGACCACATCGGATTCCAAGTCTCTGGATGAACTGGAGTACAGGCCATCAAACTATGAGAAATTTTTATAAAATTCCCAATTTCTAAACAAATAGAAACAGCATTGAGCTGAAAGCATTACAATCACTCATAGACATGCATATCCGCTTCTGAGTCGCAAACCTGCCATTCGGAGTTATCATGCTGCAAAGTACACAACATAGTGATAAATACAATTTTGTTGAGATAGAACATGATAAAGCAGCTGGTAAGTTCAAATGTATGCATATATATCATGATAAGAAATGAGGAACAAAGAAGCATATTACACATATGGACATATCCAATCATGAGGGGGGGAGCTCCAGGATTATACAAACATTTTTGTCCATAGTTTTGAGTGAACAAGTCTTTAATTCAGTCAAATGTCAGACTTTTTCATCCTCCCATTTTTGGCTTGCCTTTAGCCTTTGATAAATGCCTCTTATTCTTCCATTGCTTAACGGAGAGAGTAAGAATTGAGTAGCTCTTGCTACAAGTGAGACAGATGACATACGACCAATGGCTAGACAGTACCTCCCATAATTCAGATTCCAATATCTACACTGTTAATAACACTACATAATATGTTTAGACCCTTGTATAGATGCCAGGATGAATCCAAGCAAACCCCAAATTCACTCAAGAGAAGGAAGATGTAACTATAAGCTCAAGGCAGTCAAACACAAGTGACCAGAACTTTACGACCATCATCCCCATTATGCACATTGCATAGAATCTGTCAATACTATGACAACCACATTAGCATCATCACTAGAAGGTTTTGACAAAAATGAATGAATATATGCCCACTCATGAACACCACAAATACACACACACACCATGAGCATAGTCACAAGTGCTGCAAACTGAGCTTCTATCGCTAACAGAAGTGATAGGCTCTACCCCAAATATTTTGACAGATTTAATATAGTCAATCTTTACTACCTGCACACAGTACCCTATTATTCTGACAGATTTAACATACACTCCCTTCTTTACTATTGAAAAGCATGAAACATCCTTGTATCCATCATGCAGTACTTGTGTTTATTGGATGATCATTATAACAAAAATTACTTTTCCTTTATAGTAATATGACTTGTCGAAATACTGAACTTAATTCTTGCATTCTATGTAATAGACACTATATGCTCTCAGATCCCATGTACCATAACCTTCAATACTTCGGTAAAATTTTGAAAGTGGCATTTGACATCTGAATCTTGCCTCCGTGAAACAATAATCAAACAAGAAAGTAAGAAGAACTGTCAGACACTTCTTTATTTACATAAGAATAATGATTGTAACTGCGATTGTATTATTACTAGGATTTGAGAATACATTTGAATAACCATTATCTATCTCTAAGCATATACAAACACACACATAAGTGCAAGACCGACAATCAAAAGACTGCCAGAAATATATTATTTAATGTAAAAATTACTATATTATTCAATGTAAGAAGTCACCTACAATGAGCATGAATGTAGGACGATTAAATTAAAAAATACCTGATGCTTGGTGGCTTAAATGGATAATCGGAAGGAAATTTAAGCTTCCCATGATACACACCACCTGAAAATTGTATAGTTTAAATGAACGGGTCAGAATCAAACAGCCTTATACTTGAAAATGGTTTCGTATAAAAGCTTCTTACCTTCAAAAGGAGTCCCTTCACTGCCTTCCAGAACATAGTCTGTAAACATCACAACAGGGAAAAATGATTAACGACCATAATTTGACGAAATTAAACGCACAAACGCAGTGGTATATCAACATAGGAAACGGAAACATACGCCATTCCAGAATCTCATTTGGAGAAGGCCGAGCAACTACATGGGGAGCGGGTTCCTGCAGTACACAAAGATAGCCAACCACCCGATAAACATCTTAGATGCGGGAGATAATTTATCCCTTAATTATAAATATATAAGCTATACACTCAATGCATAAGGCTAATCATCCAAATATACACAGCTTCAAGCGTTAAAGAATCTCGGTAGACCATCAACAGTGTCGCAGGCTTTTGCACGACCATTGTGAAGACAGAAAACTACTACAAATTTCGCCCGTACATCATACGTCAATGCGCCTCCATAATACATCAGTAACCCTCGAATTTTCGACAAGGGAAGAAATTGGAGAATGCATCATTAAGGAAAGGGCAAAACGAATGCGACAAAACGATCATTATCGTTCTGCTACCATCCGATCCAAGGCAGGAGCCACAAAACCTGGATCCCTCACGCAGAAAAACCCGCAAATTGCAAAAACGCAAAATCAAAGACCACGATCAGGGAGACTGAGTTACCTTGCAGAGAGCTCGAAACTCCTTCTGCAGGCGCTGCACGCAAGCTCGACCCGCCATGCGATCGATGAGCGTGGTTCAATAGTTCGAGACCCTGAAGGCACTTCTCACACATACAGAACACATAGAGAACAAAGGAGCGGTCAGAGGGGGAGAGCATAGGCCGTGTAGACAACCATATACGCGTTCATTAAAGTAGGACCAACTCCTATCACATTTATCTATACCTTTATAAATCTATTGGCAAATAGTATTAATTTCCTTTTCCATTTAACCTTTTCTTTTAGTTGAATCTTTCATCTACTCTTCTATTACGCTCAATCTGAATGAACGATTCACACACCCGGAGAAACCCTTTATTTGAAAGTGAATCCCACTATCTTATAAATTGAATTCGTTGGCTTGGGTGGATGGGTCTTCTGTCTCTTGACACGGGGGCGAAGTTCGATCCCCATCTACGACAAGACACTTTGTGGGTCTAAGGCCAGTGTAACCACGTCGTATCTAACTGAAACCAATTGCTTTCAGGCAGTCCTCTCTTTTGTCGCCTTCGGGCAGTCTAACCCCTGATTTATGGGATATAGTTGGTCCCATGGGTACTATGTCCGTTCATTTGTACAGTAGTAATTTCAAAGTTAAAGCTCGAGAGAGTAGGCTTCAACTGAACTTCCATTTAAAAGAAACAAAATTGCTCTTTTCGAGATGCATTAGGCTGACTAGTTGGGGCCTTTGCCCCTTGAGAGGGGGGGGGGGGGGGGGTGAGGGTTCAACCCTTCCCTATGGCGATACAGTTGTACACCTTAGGCCAGTGTATTGCCTCATATATATTTAAATCAATTGCCTTCGGGTATTTCTTTCCAAGTGTCATCTTCAGGCAATCTAACCCATGCCTTGTTGGGATACGAGTGGTCCCATAGGTACTATGCCCCTTCACCTATACAGTTGTTTTTTTAATTAGATTCAAGTTATAAAGGAGATTAGGGTTCAGCCAAACTTTCTCTTTAAACAAAAATGTTGTCCTTTCGCGGATTGGGTGTATGTTGAGTTTCACATGAGGTTCCAACCATTACATCATATACCCTCAAATTATGCATAAAGTCTCTTGGGACCCAACTTAGAGGCTCTAGATAGTTCTCTTCCATTAGAATGAACTTTTGGAGGAGCCAAGTCAAGGCATCAACCTAAAATTTGGGTTTTAATTCAGAGATTGGACAATTTTAAGAAGACAGATGGATACTTGGGCAATGATAGAGCAAAGATGCATATCCAAGTTGTTTCCCATATAAAGGAAATGATATGAATCGAAAAAATTGGGACAACATTGAACACATTCCAAAACTCAACGAGGAGGTAGATGTCCAAACTAAGACTTAGCAAAGTATAGAAAGTTGGATTGGGTGCAAGTGGGGCCTAAAGTGTGAGGAACTTTGACACCCAATTATTGAACCACAAAAGAAAATTGTGATATTATATAAGATTGTACATAAAAGGAATGTGAGGAATATGATAGTTTCCGAGTGTGGTTTAAGTCTAAGCGTCTACAAAGGTATTAGATGAGAATTTCTTGATGGCAAAAAATGATTGGTAATCATTATCATTCAAGATTTCTAAACCCATAGAGGCAGCTTCTCCCCTCGAAACAAAACTTATGGTAGCAGAGCACATGAAATCAATGGATTTGGAGATTTTTTTCTCCAAATCAAAGGATGATATTGATTTTGAATGTCTCTTCCAAAGTCATTAGTGTGAATGGGAAGGATGGAGGCGTCAATCTAGAAGCAAATAGATATTATGTATGGTTGGATAAGTCTGAATTCACACAAAGATATATCTATTATGTACCATTGGATATCTGAAATCACCCAAATATTAATGTTCAAAATGCACCATATGATATGTACAAAAGGAAATCAAGAGAATGGGGCCACAAATTCTACTATTTTCTATTGTGATTCAAGTAAGAGGTTTAGGGTTAATCTAAAAGATGTCTTAGAAACTTTGGAATTGGCCATGGAAAATCTCCTTCATCAAAGCACAAGGCCACATGGTGATGAGCAAAGTCATATGAGGATCAAGAGAGAGAAATTCGATGTTAGAGGAGAGAGAGAGAGATATAAGAAAATATAGTGTGGAGGAAAGAGGTCCACATGTAGGAACGCTACAAAATTCAGGACAACTTGGATACATAATGAAGTCCGCGTGTAAGAATTATATGGAATTTTAGGACCAATTGCATACTTGATGTTGTTGACTTTTGAAGGGAAAAGAGGTGATTTGATTTTTTTATCAACAAGAGGTTACAACGTTTTAGATATTTTTTTAGCTTGTCATAAGTAGCATCTCCTTTTTGGATTTCCCTTTTTTTGGGTTTATGATACATCATTGGCATCAATGATCCTTTGTCTCAATATTGAGTCTTTTTTTATTTTATTCATCTTTTTCTTTGGTAGTTTTAGTATATGTTTGTACTAATGTGTGTTAATTTTATTCTTTCTTTAGGGGTTTTTTTTTTATATCTTGTACTCATGTCCATAATTCTTATATGTTACTTGCATTTGTACAATTTACAGTTATCAATAGATTGTGTGTCAAAAATGTCCACTAGCATGTTCATATCTTTAAAGGAGGAAAAGTTAGTATCTTGTTTGTGCATAGATGCATTAAGTGCATGCAGAGCAAGCACTCAAAATGCTTGAGTTAGTTTAGTGCATGAAAAAACATGCAAGCATGTTTATTTTCATGTATAAAGGGCATGATCGTTTGTTAAGTAGATAAATGAATGTATCTTCATAGTAGCTAGCTTAATTTTTAAAAGCTCAAGTTTAACATTTGGAAATATGGAAAAATAGTTAGTTGCAAAGTTATGCTAGCTACAACCTTGGAATTGAGGTAACTAGTAGATTCCTTTCCAAGGGAATACTTAAGTATCACATACTTAATGAAGAGTTACATTAAGAATGTTTTGCTTAGTAAAAGTAGGTACAAGAAGAAAGTCAAGCATTAAGATTTCTTGTAGTTTTGATGGGCATGAATACATGAATATTTGCAAACTTATAAATTTTATGATGACTCTGAACTCTAGGAGAAGATAAACAAAAGAGTATGGAAGAGAATGATGAAGCCATGTTATCATTGTCAAAGGGGAAGGAAAGAAATAGTGGATTCAACATTGTGACTAAAATGGCTATGAAATCTCCATTTTCACAATAGAACCACTTATGGATTATTCAATTATCAAGGAATGCAAGCCTAGCACACCTCCTCTTGCAGAAGTAAGTGATCAGGATGAGGAATCCATCCTTATGGAATCTTTTTGTGCCTCTAAGGAAGAGTACCTTTACCTAATAGAAGCTAGGACTCAGCAACATGAACAATATGAATGAGAAAAGAGTTTGACAATAGCAAAGGATGATCAAAATGAGAAAAATCAATGAAAGAAACCTATTACCAAGCCAATGGAAGAAGAAACACTGTTTGAAGTGCCAAAAAACTTCAAGAAATATGAGATAGAAGATTGAAAAGTCACGATACAAATGCAAGCCTAGCACACCTCCTCTTGCAGAAGTAAGTGATCAGGATGAGGAATCCATCCTTATGGAATCTTTTTGTGCCTCTAAGGAAGAGTACCTTTACCTAATAGAAGCTAGGACTCAGCAACATGAACAATATGAATGAGGAAAGAGTTTGAATATAGCAAAGGATGATCAAAATGAGAAAAATCAATGAAAGAAACCTATTACCAAGCCAATGGAAGAAGAAACACTGTTTGAAGTGTCAAAAAACTTCAAGAAATATGAGATAGAAGATTGAAAAGTCACGATACAAATGCCTAATAGAGCACTTCCGAGAAAAGCCTATGATAATAAAGAGAAGACCAAGAAAATTATAGTAACCATAGAGGATGGTGAAGAAAGGTGTACAGACATAGGACATGATTTAAGTGAAGAAGAAGAACGTGAAGTAATTCGATGGCGATGCACCACAATGCGCTCTCCTTCTCGAGAGCTTCACGACGATATCCTTGGAGTAGACAACTAAGCTCTTATGGCCACATACAGTACTCCACATAGACACTGCAGAATACACAGGAAAAACACAATATACATGGAGCACAAAGACAGACTTCTTAGGTATTACAAATGCGGTCGAACTTACAGTCTGTGACTGACCAAGCCACTATATGTTTTGTTAAAGAACATATACAAAGAAGTGTCCAGTGGTCATTTGGCCTTTCACATGGACACTAACGGTAACAATCTCCCACAAAAGGCCAATATGGCCAAAGTAACTATAGGAGAAAAATAAAGAATGATAAAGAATACCTGAGTGTAAGTATACAAACTATACCTCCCAGCTGATGGGCATGTTACACAGTATACAAGTGATTGTGTAAGATCATGAATCAAGTAACCCCCATCAAGTGACAGTAGTGTCAAAAGCTATCCTGTGGTAGAGCTTTAGTCAAAGCATTTGCAACATTATGTCAAGTGTGAACCTTCTCAAGAATAATGCGCTCAATGGCTAAGCAATCTCTAATGAAGTGATACCTCACCTCAATGTGCTTGGTCTTTGCATGATAGACCGGATTCTTAGCCAAAGCAATGGCACTATGACAGTCATTGAGCGAACGAGGTACATGCTAAGGTAAACCCATATCACAAGCAAGATGAAAAAGACACAATGCTTCCTTACATGCCTCACTTGCTACAACACACTCTGCTTCTGTGGTGGAAACAGCTGTACATTCTTGAAGACGAGATCTCCAAGAGATAGCACCTCCAGCAAAATGAAAAATGTACCCTGATGTAGACTTACGATTGTCTACACAACCAACATAGTCAAAATCTGTGTAACCAATAATGGATGCTTTCCCTCTACCTAAGCATAGACACTTGTCCTTAGTGCCACTCAGATATCTCAAAATCATCTTGACCGCTTCTCAATGTTTCTTGCCAAGATTAGACATATATCTGCTCACAACTCCCACTGCAAATGCAATGTCTGGTCTCGCATCTACCATAGCATACATGAGACTACCAACGGCAGACTGATAGGGAATTTTGGTCATGAATTCCTTTTCCTCATCTGATTTGGGGCAATCATCCTTGCTCAATTTCACATATGTGGGTAAAGGCGTACTCCATGCTTTTCCACCCTACATATTGAACCTGTGAAGTACTTTGGATATGTACTCACTTTGAGACAAGTATATGCATCTTTTACTCCTATCACGAGTAATGTGCATGCCAAGAATATGTTTGGTATCCGCCAAATCCTTCATATCAAATGTCTGACTCAACTTCCTTTTGAGAATTGACAAGTCATAGGAGGACTTCCCAGCAATCAACATATCATCAACATAAAGTATCAAGCATATCAAGCTGCCATCTCAGCATTTCTTTGTGTAGAGACAATGATCCTCATTGCTTTGAGATTAGTCTTGGGACTTCATAAAAGCATGAAACTTTTGGTACCATTGTCTAGGAGACTGTTTAAGTCCATACAAGCTCTTCTTGAGCTTACAAACTAGACTTTCCTTGCCAGGAACTACATAACCCTCTGGTTGTTCCATATAGATCTCATCTGTAAGATCTCCATGCAAGAAAGCAGTTTTTCACATCCATTTGGACTAGCTCTAAGTCCTCCAGTGCAACGAATCCAAGCAACATGCGCAAAGTAGTTATCTTGACCACAAGAAAGAAGATTTCCTCAAAATCAACACCATGTTGTTGCTTAAAACACTTTGCAACAAGTCGGTTGTATTTTGGAGAAGCAATATCTTATGTGAATTTCAGGTTATATACCCATTTACATGGTAAAGCTTTCCTTCCCTTTGGCAAATGTACTAAATCCCAAGTACCATTCTTGTGAATAGAATCCAACTCACTCTTCATGGCACGCTCCCACTTGACATGATCCTCTGTCTGCATATCCTCTTTGTAGCAAGAAGGCTCGCCGACATCTGTTAGCATTAAAAAATCTAAACCTGGAACATATCTATGAGGTGGATGTGAGACACGTGTAGAACGTCTCAATGATTATTGAACAGGAACATGTGCAGACTGATCTGAATGGACATTCTCTTGAACATCCCTATGTGTAGCATTTTTATGCATGCTAACCGGAGGACTGGTATCCTCAAACACCACGCTTCTCAACCTCCTTAATGGGTTGTTTATGCATCTTAGACTCATTAAAAATGACATCACTACTTCTAATCACTGACCGTGTTTCAGGATCCCATAAGTGATATCCAAATTTTCCTTCTCGACCATATCCAAGAAAAATGCATTTCTTTGACTTATGGTCCAACTTTTGTCTAAGATTCTTTGGTATATGAACATATGCTTCACACCCAAAAACTCGAAGATGATCATAATATGGTGGCTTCCCTGTCCATAACTCTTGTGCCACTTTCAGACCTTTAGCAGTATTAGGTGAAAGGTTAATCACATGAACTGCAGTCACTACTGCTTCTGCCCAAAAACCTTGTGAGATGTTTGCATGATGCAACATAAAGACTACTCTATCTTGAATAGCTCTATTCATCCTCTCAACTACACCATTCTGTACTAGGGTATAAGGAGCTGTAAACTCTCTACGAATCCCTCTAGACTTACAGAAAAGGCTGAATTCATGTGAGGTATGCTCACCCCAATTATTTGAACGTAAAGCCTTAAGCTTAGTTCCTTTTTCAGTCTCAACTGAAGCAAGCCATTTTCTGAAAGTAGGGAATACCTCATCCTTCGATTTGATAGGATATACCGAGACTTTTCTAGTAGCATCATCTATGAAAGTGACAAAGTAAAGAGAACCACCTAAGGACCTAGTGGGCATAGGACCACACACATCTATATGAACAAGAGCTAAAGGCTGAATTGAAGAGTCAATGTGCGTTCTATGCACATTTTTGGTTTGCTTTCCATATTGACAATGCTCACAAAATGAAAAATCAGAGAAAGATAACACAAGTAAGTAGCCAGAACGAGAAAGATTTTCCATTCCACTACGAGATATATGGCCCAACCGACCATGCCAAATACAAGCCATAGGTTGTTTCGTAGTAGCTAACAAGTGTTCTTTCTGTGATACAAATAAAGGATAAAGTGAGCCAACTTTGCTTCCTTTTTCAATAACCATATTTCCCTTTGATATACGAAAGGACTGAGCATAGAAGACCACCTTGTAACCAAGGCCATCAATTTGACCAACTGACATCAAACTACATGATAACTGAGGTACATGGCATACATTATGCATACTAAATTTTGAACCATCAATGAACTCCACAATCACATCTCCAATCCCCACAACATCACACTGGTAAGAGTCACCAAGTCTCACGGTACCAAGAGACTTTGCTTCATAATTAGAGAACCATTCTCTATGTGGTTTCACATGGAAAGAAGCACCATACTCTAGCAGCCATGTGTGGGAAAGAGAATCAGCCATAAGCACCTCAGTTGGCACAGTACTATCAAGTTTCAACACATCAACATGATCAAAAATAGCATTAATTTCTTCAATCTTCATAGTCGAAGTAGATGGTTCAGGTAACTGTTCAGCATGCCCATCAACATTCTGTCCTTTACCTTTAGCATTCTTTAATGCATAACAATCTTTCTTCATATGTCCTTTCTTATGACAATAATGGCATTCAATATCCCTCTTCCTTGATTTACTTTTACTCTTATTACGTTGACCATTCTTTTCCTTGTTCTTGCTCCTGCCATGTTGCTGGTTCTTTCCTTGGTAAGAATCATGAACATTATATGCATCTCCACTCTGAGTGCCAACCATAGATTTTCTACAAATCTCCTCACTCAAGAGTGCTCCACATATGTCATCATAGACGAGTTTACCACCAGGTGCACTTTTGCTAATAGCTGTGCAAAACGTATCCCATGATGAGGGCAAGGTGCATAACAGCAATACTGCTTCATTTCATTATCCATATCCATTTTTTTGAGCATGTAATTGGGAGAATATAGCATCAAACTCATTCAGATGAGCAACAACACTATCTGTGTCCTTCATATGAAGTTCATATAATTTTCTCATCAGATACACTTTATTTGATGCCGTCTCTTTTTCATATGTATTGCATAACTTCTTCCAAAGCTGCTCTACACTTTCACAGTCTAATACTATAAAGTAAACATTATCTGCCAAGTGCAAGTGAATGGTAGACCTAGCCATGAAAAAGGAGTAAATCGACCATTGTATAGTTGACTAAACCAGAAATCTAGAAAAATTTTGCCAGAGTATCCTTTGTAAAATGAGCATATGACTAGTGTCAAAATATCATAAAACTACAAGTACTGACATGTTTATCTGCATAGTGAATCACTGACTCCAGTGCATATAATCAATTACCCAATAGAAGTCAACTAGGCTTATCGAGCACCTATGAACAATTATCATACATCTCTTATGGCGAGGCTGGGTAAGTCTTCCACGTGCATCACCGAAGAGACCCGACATCTGGGTGTCTCCCAATTAAGAAAACCTCACCACGAACCTCTTTTTCAAACATAGAAGGCTTTATGCAAAAACATAACTGCTATATCAATGACCACATGGACGTACATGAGCGGTATCCATAGAAGCATACATGGTGTGTATGTGCTCAACATATGCAGTAAAATGACACTAAAAGGCTGAATGCATAGCCCAAAAACTAGCCAACAACACCTGCAAGTGTCTTTCAACTCTGATGTTTTAAGCTCTAAAACCTGTGTAAATTTGCAGCGACTGCTCCCACCAAAACTGGAAACCTTTTGAGAAACCTATAGTTTTATGAGTGTAGCTGAAAACACAGCCCCAAAGGTTGATATTTGTTGTCAGAGAAGTGCAAAGAACATTATTCTTGATGTTCTTGGACCTGTATGAAGAGAACTATGTGCAAAAGTACTCCAAAATTGCTCCAAAAGACACCCCAAAAATGCTTCAAAAACAGGCCTTGAAAGCAAAGAATGAAGCTTTGGGGACCAAAACATGTTCAAGGTAATGTTAACCTTAGTCTTTCCCCTTCTTCAGACACCACAAGACTGTAGGTTAGTGGCAAGAGATTGCCACGGTTACGTGAGCTCTAGGGGGAACAGTACTAGGATGGGTGACCACCTGGGAAGTACAGGGAACCTCTATCTTCCTTGATCGTTGAGGTCCTCCCTCGCGCACAGCCAACGATGCCAACGGTGACTTTGGTGACTCAGATGCCAAGGTCTATGCCTTGGTCGCCACCTTAGTCACCATCCTTGGAGGAATCCGAGGGGGATGCTTGCTTTGCTCGCACAAAAGGAACAATTTTTTTGCCTTGAAATGCTTTGATACTAGTGAAGTAATTCGATGGCGATGCACCACAATGCGCTCTCCTTCTCGAGAGCTTCATGAAGATATCCTTGGAATAGACAACTGAGCTCCTATGGCCGCCGAGGCTGTAGAATATGCATGAAAAACATAGTACACAGGGAGCACGAAGACAAACTTTTTAGGTATTACAAATGCAGTCGAACTTATAGTCTGTGACTGACCAGACCACTATATGTTTCATTAAAGAACATATACAAAAAAGTGTCCAGTGGCCATTTGGCCTTTCACATGGACACTAACGGTAATAGAACGTGAGTTGATAAATCTGCTAAGACAATATAGAGACATCTTCACATGGAGTTATAAGGACTTGAAGGAAGTTGACTTGCTAGACATTTGTTCTCACGGAATTCCCATGTCCTTAGAAGCCAAGCCTACCAAGCAGAAACCTTACACTTACAATGATGATTATGCAACCAAAATCAACAAAGATATTAATTGCTTGATTGAAGTAGGATTTATCTATGAAATTGAGCATACTAAATGGGTGTCCCCCATTGTGGTTGTGCCCAAAAACAACGGGAAGCTACATGTATGTATTAACTTGAAAAAGTTTAATGCGGCCACCATAAAAGATACCTATCTTCTTCCTATCACTAAACAACTTTTGGAGTGTGTAGCAAGGAAGGAAGTATACAGTTTCCTTGATAGATTCTCAGGTTACAACCAAGTAGCCATTGCCCTTGAAGACCAACATAAGATGCCTTTTGCAATAGAATGGGGAATCTTTGCATTTCAGGTGATGCAATTTGGACTCAATAATGCTCCTATTACATTTCAAAGGTTGATGTGTCATGTGTCTAAGGAATTATTGCGAAAGAATTAAGAGGTCTTTGTTGATGATTTGTGCGCTCATTCCAACATTAGACAAACACATATCCTTGAGTTGAAACAAAGGACACATAGTAACAAAAAATGGAATATCAACCGATGAAGATAAAGTTAGAACTATAGCATAGCTACCTAGGCCAAAGAATGTCTGATGTGATAAGTTTCTAATGCAATACTAATGTGACTTTCTTCTTCTAGCGAATCCAAAAACATATGCTATCACTACCATTATGGCCAAAGTAGCAGGCTCTATCTCTCAAGAAATACATAGTCCACAAAAAATAGAAATTGAAAGCTTTTCTATTTTAGATGTGCCCACGGAGTGACCAGAGACTATGAGCGACCTACAAGTGATCCCAATTCAGGATCCACCAATAGGCCACATGACACAAGTTAACAAAAATTTGCATTGGTTTAGTGAAATGGATAGAACTTTGGTGATGTGTCTTATCTTTGGGAAGCCAAGATTCAATACAATAACATATGGGGGAAGTATCATTTCTTGACTAGAGAGTTTGAGCACTTGCAAATGCAGAAGAACTCCAACCCATGTGGTGCAAGGTGGGCCTAGTAGAATACTTCCATGTAAGGATTTTCAAACCTGATTTCATGTGTTGCTACTACCCTATTAACACTCTATAGTCCAACAAGGGCACTAGAGCATCCAATAGCTTTGTGATAACATCTTTACTGCAAGGAAACAAGCTGAAGAGGTTTCGACTTACCAATAACCTAGTTCAAGAAGCTTTAGATATGCGAGACATGCACATCCCCACAGAGAAGGAAGGCTTAGTCCCTGATAATATGAAGAATAGGAATCTTACCAAACTTAAAGATATGGTAACAATGACCTCCAATATTGCAATCCATGTGTATGCAACATTTCACCTTTCCATGGCAAGATAGGTTTACACAACCTCATAAAAAAGTATGGTTTAGCTTGTACTTAGCAAAAACTCAGAATTTGACCATCAATCTGCCACACTAGATCATAGACCAAATTCATGCATCTCTCAAGAGATGGCCATGCAAGACCATCTTGCGTAGATGTTGTGCTCTCACATGGATTATCTATAGGTACCTTGCATATAATATACCTATTCAACGGGCCCTTTCTTGGAGCTGACTTCAACAATTTAAAAGCAAGAAGGCCTCTACATCACCATCCAATAGAATGAGAGGATCAATCATGTATGCCCCACTAAGAGGAGCCACTTAACTCCAGATATCTCTCTAGCACTTGAATGCATTGTATGCCCCTTCACACTCAGACTACCAAGGTGAAGTACTGATGGTCCTCAATTAATATTTCCATCGGTACCATTGGGTTTAGAATTTCCTGGTGGAATTGGTCAAGAATTCGGTAACATCGACTTCAAAAAGATTCTTAGAGATGTGAACCTTGAATCGAAAGAAGAAGAAGAAGAAGAAGAAGAAGAAGAAGAAGGCATCAATCATCGACAGCATGAAGAGTAACACAATGAGCAACACCAAGGTGAAGAATATGAGGATGAGGATGACAAAGAAGAACAAGATGAAGAAGACATTGAAGGAGACCTCGCCTATACAACACAACTTCAATGACTATATGACACCATCTAGAGCATCCAAGAGTGAGGAAGACTTTCATTCTGCACTGGCCATGTAATCAATCAAATACTAGTGGAAGAAGGTGTTGATCCACACTTCATTGAATCTCTCCATCTCCTGTCAGAGACTTGTGGAGTGGAAAAAGCCATACACATTGTTGCAGAGACTACAACCTCGATATGACCAATGATGCATTGATACAAGAACTCAACCTGGAAAAAATATTTAGATACCTATATCTAAAAGAGAAGCATTCATGGTTCCAGAGAAAACCTCGACAACAGTGATGGATCTTACTACAAAAACCTTCATCCAAACTTCACCTATCTCACCTACACCTCCTCCATCCTCACCGAGAACCCAACAAGGCCAAACTGCCATCATGGTCATAGAAATCACCCAACTAATAGAACCCAGTTTTCATACCCCACCTAATTCACCACACCACACTAGAGCTACCATGACTAGCACCAAAACCATCACCTCCACCCCTTCCTTCAACTTCCATGCTTTGGTCTCCCATGTAAAATTATTCTCTTACATCACCAACCTGTTGTACACTACTTCCGCAGAACCCTTTGAACATGCTATATGCCACCCACTCAAACATATTGCTGTAGGAAACCCACCCCAAACCGAAGGTATTCTTGGATTCGCATCCTTCCCTCCCACCTATGTACCCATTACCATGAACCCATATTCTTCCATATTTTCATTAATGCATCAACCCCAAGCACCCGCAACCACCCTAACACCATTTTGGGAATACTCTGTAAAAACCATGCTGTGAGTCCCACAACCATCAAGGGGCCTTGTTCACACTCAAGATCAAGCACAAGGCACAAGAACATGCCAAAGAAGTGGACACACAAGAAGAGGGAGCATGTAGGGAGCTCCAAGAAGTATATGTCAAATTTTCAGATGAAATCCCTATAAAAATAGTGATTTTGATCACTAAAAACCATTGTAAAGATCATTTCACATTTTTGCAACTCCATTTTCTTCAAGCTGAGGAGTCCTCAAGCTTGAGGAGTATTAGAAATATCTATCTATCAATTTTCATAATTTTTTGACTACATTTGAGCCTTCAAATAAGCGTTGGAACCTAGTTTTTAACTAAGTCAGACACTAGGTCTAGATAGGGCCAAAACTAGTCAAATAACTATAAAAAGAGCTAGAGAGATCATTTTTGGGGGCTAGCATTTTTGAGGTTAGCTGGTGAGAGATTGGAGCTTTAACAAGAGAGTTCTTTTGTAAGAGAAATCCTTCCATTGTTCCTCTCTTTGTCCTTACTGTGTGTGTGCATGTGTGTGTGTATGTGTGTGCATGTCTGTGTGCTTCTCACTCGTGCACTTGTGCCTTCACTTGGTCTTGGTCTTCATACCAATCCTCACATCCCTGCGGATTGACATTTATGAGGTGGATCTCTTCACCTTGGTACTTACCATTGTGCTAGAGTGACACCAAATTTGGCACTGTTGCCGAGGAGAGAGCTTTGAGGATGAGCGTGTGATGATAAGATGTAGATTTGTGATGTTTGAAGGTAAAAAAGAGTCATTTTCTATTTAATTTCTAATTTTTTTCTCTACCTTCATCATCATCACCATCTTCCTCCATCTTCACCTTGCAAAAATTTTTCATTTTTACTGTATATTCACTACATTTCCACCTCGTTCTTCATTTTGAGCTATGAACGAGGTGTCAAGAGAGAGTTCAACATTGAAATACTATCAAAGAGGAGCTTTGTGCCATGAAAACATAAAAAATTGAGTGATCAGCCCAAAACATGAAATGACCTGCAACAAGTATCAGGAGTGCTGTATCGTGAGTTTGGAGAGACATTTTGCATACATAGACACGTAGGGCTGACAAGGAGGGCACAAAGTGCAGATATTCAAAAAAAAATTTGAATTTGGACTTCTCTAAGTCCAAGTATCATGACCGGTTGAGTTTAGGCATCACGATACTAGAATTCTCATGTGTCGTGATACTTGGTAGGTATCGTGTATCACCGATACCTTATACTCCTTGTGTATCATGATACTTCTTGAGTATCATGTATTGTCAGGTTGAGTATCGTCAGGTTGTGTATCATGATACTTTCCAAGAGTTGTGTATTGTTGGGTTGAGTATCGTTGGGTTTTGTATTGCTGATACTTCACAAGTATCGTGTGTCACAAGAAGGTTGGTATCGTATCATGGGGTCAAGTATCATGTATCGTGAAGTCTAAGTATCGTGTATTGAGTATCATCGCACTATCAAGTATCATGTATCATGTGACCTCAAGTATCGTAAAAATTTGGTATCATGTATCATTTAATACACAAGTATCATGTATCGTGTTGGAGCTAGATATCATGTCATGATCGTGTATCATGCACCATCTTCTATCATGTATCATATAGGCCGAGGTAACGTGTATCTTATAGTTCAGATATCGTGTATCATTTGTCTCAAGTATCATGTATCACAGCTTGGCAATATCATGTATCGGGTAAAGGCAAGTATCGTGCATCGTGGCTATAACAGGTATTGTGTATTGTTTGCTCTTAAGTGTTGTGTATCGTGATACTTCCTAAGTATCGTGTATCGTGAGATCTTGTTTGCTGATTTTGACCCCTAGGGCCTCAGCATAACCTTTTCATTAGAAATCCATTTTTTGACCTCTAGAGTGTGTTAGAAATCTCATTTTGAATCCCACTTGGCAATTTGATAGGGCAATTTGAAATGACCTTCAAGTGGGATTAGGAAGCCAAGCAAACTCCAAAGGATTTTGAGCAATACAAAGGGGGAAATTGGGACTAGTAGACAAGGCTTATGAACCTGAGTTCTGGTAGACACCTAGGCAGCGATAGACAAAGTACTAGATCCTCTGAAGCTAGTGTCAACCATATAACTAGGTGATTATCCCTACGTGCTAACTTCAGAAACTTTTATTCAGAAATGGCTTTTAACATGGAGAGACCCACAGGTAGCTCAGGCACTACCTATTTACAAACACTAGAAGGTCCCTATAAAATGCAATTGGAATATATCAGGACCAAGCAATTAGGTTTGTTACACTTATGTGTTCCTCGAGTAGCTTTGATGTGAACCTTTTCCCTATACATGGGCACTTTTTACTCTAGTGCTGGCTAGAGGTTTTTTCCCCATGTTACCACATACTTGATACTCTCATATGTGGTGGTACTTTGTACTTAGGGATATTATTCAGCTCTTACTTTAGTTCAGTTTATCGATCAATAGAGAGAGCTATTCTAGCCATTGTCTTCTCCGTGTGTCTTGCTGCGTTTGTGCTCCTTGTGTGTGCTTCTTCTGTGTCTCTCGCACTTCTACACACACCCAACAGTGGTATCAGAGCAGGTTCAGCTTCTTCTCAAGTTTCAGTTTTTCGCGTCGCGGTGCGCGCACACTTTAACAGTGCAAATCAACTTTGGAGCATAGAAGTGTGAATTTCAGCAGCCTGGAAACATTTCCATCAGGTGCCCTAGGTTTTACCCCCAACCATTCATGCAGTCAGAATTGCCATCAGAGTGACGGTTTGTGAGCTGAAATTTCAGCACTCATTTCAGCTTTCATCGAAGTGAAGATTTTGTCACATTCTTGTTCCTTTGTGAAATGGCGGGCAGCAATGACTTGTTTGGCATGCTTCAAGCTGAAGATAAGCTTGATGTGACCAACTATCCAATGTGGTCTTACATGATGAAGCATGTTCTTGTTGCAAAACAACTTTGGAACATAGTGGCAGATGTAGATTGAAGACCGGCAGGTGCTTCTACTTCACAGTCTACTATCACAGATGGAGCTTCTTCTTTGAGTACAGTGGTTTCTCCTTCTCCACCTACATAGGAGCAGCTTAGATGGGATGGAAAAGATGCTCAAGCTCATGCTTTGATTGCGCTTTCAGTGAAGCGTCATATAGTTCCACACATTCAGTCATGTTCTACATCGAGACAAGCATGGGACACTCTTGCTTCTTTGTATGCCGTGCGTAATGAAGCATGTGTTGCATACTTGAGGAAGCAACTTGAGGATGTATGTATGGCTGAAAATGAGTCAGTGGATGTGTATGTGACACGCATCAAGGACTTGAAAGAGCAATTGGCAAACATAGATGAGATCATTCTGGATGCATCACTCATTTCTACATTGTTGAAAGGATTACCGGAATCTTTTCAAAGCTTTGCTACTACACTCCGTTTGGTTGCAAAAGGAAATCCTAATATGTATGCATTTGATAAGGTTATGTCTCTTCTTTTGCAAGAAGAGCAATCTAGAGTGAATAGGAGTGGTTTGATTGAGGGAACACAAGCACTTGCTATCTCACAAAAGGGGAAAAGCAAGTATGGTTCAGCTTTGGGTTCATCAAAACCAAAGCCTCAAGCTTCCTCTTCCACTCATTCCTCTAATGATAGTGATTTGCAAAAGAAGAAGAGATGCAAATATTGCCGGAAGGCTGGTCACACTATTGATGAGTGTAGAAAGCTTGCTAAACGCAATGAAAAGAAGAAGGAATTGGGCATGTCTATTGCTGAAAATTCAACAAATGCAAAGAATGATGAAGCTAACATGGCTCAAGATTTTTGGGCATGTGTTGTTACATGTCATTATGATGCTTCTTTACATTCTAAATGTATGGTTGTGAGTGAGGCTGATTCGGATTGGTTCTTTGATAGTGGTGCTTCAAAGCACATAGCATGATGCAAAAGATTTTTTGCCTCTTTGAAAGATGCACCTAAAGGAGGACATGTGGTGTGTGCAAACAATGCCTCTTATCCTATCATTGGGGTAGGAGAAATTGAGCTTACGGCTGCAAATGGAGGTGTGATTCTCTTGAAAAATGCATTGTATGTGCCCGGTATCAAGAAGAACTTAATTTCAGTTCCGTTGATTGTCAAAGCTGGACTTCATGTACACTTTGTTGATGATAAGTGTATGGTTCATGATTTCAGCAATGGCGATGTTATCGTGATGTCCGGTACATTATGTAATGGTTTGTATCGCATGGATACATATAAGAGGGCTACCTCGAATGCCTTAGTTGCTCATACTTTTTCCATGGTTGAAATGGAGCTTTGGCATGCTCGTTTTGGTCACTTGAACTTCAATAGTTTGCTCTACTTGCAAAAGAAGGACATGGTTATTGGCTTGCCTACACTTGAGTCCATTGAAAAGCATGCATGTGAAGGTTGCATTCTTGGCAAAATGCATCGTGCTTCTTTTCCAAAAGATAGTCATACATACACTACAAGAAAATTGCAACTTGTTCATAGTGATGTATGTGGTCCGGTTAAGAATCCATCTTTTGGGAAGCATGTATATTTTGTTACCTTCATTGATGATGCTACTCGCCATACATGGGTGTATCCTATGAAAGCAAAGAATGAGGTATTTTCTTGCTTCAAAGCATTTTTAGCTATGGCTGAAAATTTTTCTTCACAAAAGCTTTTGACTCTACGCACGGATCGTGGTGGTGAGTGCATGTCACATGAGTTTAATGCTTTTCTTCGTGAAAGAGGTATTTCACACCAATGTACGGTGCCATATACACCTCAACAAAATGGTGTTGCCAAGCGTAAAAATAGAACTCTACTTGAAATGGCACGATGTATCGTTAAAGGAAAGCATCTTCCTCATAAGTTTTGGATGGAAGCGGTCATGTGTGCAAATTATGTGTTGAATCGTTGCCCTACAAAAGCATTGAGAGTCATCACTCCTTATGAGGCTTGGAATGGTCATAAGCCTATGGTTAGTCATATGCGTGTGTTTGGTTGTTTGGCATATGCTCTTGTGCCATCACAACAACGTCACAAACTTGATGACAAGGCAAAGAAATGTATATTTATTGGTTATAGTGCTGAAAGTAAGGGATATCGATTGTACCATCCATTGACGAACACAATTATTGTGAGTCAAGTTTGGTATTTGCTGAAAATTCAGTTTTCCATCTACTTGAATGCAAAAAACTGCCAACAGTTAGCTCACAAGATGTGTTCGATACACTCATGCCTTTGTTCCAAAATGGTGCGCTTGACTATGGCCATGTAGATCAGCCAACTGAGGTTCAAAGGGCTGAAAAATTCCATCCAAATAGGGCTGAAAATGTTGAGAATTTCCAGCCAAACATGGCTGAAAAATTTCAGCCAAAAATTGCCAAAACTGTTGGAAATTTCCAGCCACATATGGCTGAACATTTGCGTCAAAATATGGCTGAAAATGAGCATGAAATTCAGCCCACGCATGATGTACATATTGAAGATGTATTACATAATGAACGCATGTCTATCAAGAGTGCACAATCCATGCCAAAGTGGCTGAAACAAACTTTGCAGGACAGCAAATTGAGTGCACCTTTACTTGGTAGAACAAGATCAAGCTCTCACCATGCATCAAGTAATTTTGTGGATTATTCTCTTATTGCTACATCATGTAATGAAGAGCCACTTTCTTTTGAAGATGCATGTGACGATCCACAATGGATGAGTGCTATGCAATCAGAAATGGATTCCATACATAGGAATGGTACTTGGGAGTTATGTGAACTGCCAAAAGGAAAGAATGCCATTGGTACAAAGTGGGTTTACAAGATTAAGAGAAAATTTGATGGTGCCATTGATCGCTACAAAGCTAGATTGGTTGCCAAAGGATATGCGCAACAATATGGCATTGACTATGAGGAAACTTTTGCACCTACTTCACGCATGACTACCATTCGTACCGTGGTTGCATTGGCTGCCCATCAAGGTTGGAAAGTGCATCAGTTGGACATAAAAACAGCCTTCTTGAATGGAGATTTGCAAGAAGAGGTTTATGTGAAGCAACCTCCTGGATTTGCTATGAAAGGGAAAGAGCATATGGTTTGTCGCTTGCATAAAGCCTTGTATGGTCTCAAGCAAGCTCCACGTGCATGGTATGACAAAATACATAAGCACTTGATTGCTCTTGGCTTCACATGTAGTCCGATTGAAAGCACACTCTATGTACGCAAAAATGGGGCTGATCTTATAGTCCTTGTTCTTTATGTCGATGACATACTCTTGACTGGGTCATGTGATGCAAAACTTGACATTCTTATGGCTGATTTGCAGCATACTTTTGATGTCACTTATCTTGGTCTTTTGAGCTACTATCTTGGCATCCAGTTTGTATCCGTTGAGGGGGGAATTGTTATGCATCAAACAAAGTATGTTGAAAAACTACTTCAGTGTTTTGACTTTGAGGATTGCAAGCTAGTTTCCACACCAATTGAGACAGGATTTAGATTCTCAGTTGAGGATTCCAGTGATGCATTTGACACTTCTCTTTATCAACAGGCTGTGGGATGTCTTATATATGCATGCAACACAAGGCTGGATATACAGTATGCAGTTTCCCAGTTGAGTCGATTCATGCATAGCCCTGGCACTAAGCATTGGCAAGTGGTGAAACGTGTGTTTAGATATCTTCGAGGCACTTTGAGCTTAGGTCTCTTTTATGGCAGAGATGTTCAGCCATGCTTGCATGCTTTTACAGATAGTGATTGGGCTGGTTGTTATGATACTCGCGTGTCCACTAGTGGTAATTGCTTTTTCCTTGGAGACTCATGCATATCTTGGTTGAGTAAGAAGCAACCTACAGTGGCGACATCGAGTTGTGAAGCTGAGTACAGGGCAGTTTTCACAGCTACAGTGGGGTGTATATGGCTGAGATGCCTATTGATGGATCTTTGCATGGAGATTGATGCTGCTACGCATATTCTCACTGATAGTCAAAGTGCTTTGGCTGTTGCACGAAACCTAGTGTTTCATTCATGGACCAAACATATTGAGGTGCATTATCACTATGTGAGAGAGCGCCTTCATGAAGGAGATATTGATTTGGTATATGTGCCTACACAAGATAATGTGGCAGACATATTCACCAAAGCTCTTCCACGGGAAAAGTTTGAAGCTTTTCGCAAAGCTTTAGGCTTGTTACCTTGTGGGGGCTGATTTGTCACTCCCTGTATGTGTTCACATCATTCGCTCCAGGGGGGTTTGTTACACTTATGTGTTCCTCGAGTAGCTTTGATGTGAACCTTTTCCCTATACATGGACACTTTTTACTCTAGTTCTGGCTAGAGGTTTTTTCCCCATGTTACCACGTACTTGATACTCTCATATGTGGTGGTACTTTGTACTTAGGGATATTATTCAGCTCTTACTTTAGTTCAATTTATCGATCAATAGAGAGAGCTATTCCAGCCATTGTCTTCTCCGTGTGTCTTGCTGCGTTTGTGCTCCTTGTGTGTGCTTCTTGTATGTCTCTCGCACCTCTACACACACCCAACAGTGCACACATCTATGAGGATGGTCTGAGGCAATCAATTTTTCAATTGAAAAATCCTTATCAACCCTTTGAACTTGAACACCTAGTGGTTAAATTCTAAGAGGGTTCTTATATTGACAAGCAAGGAACCATGTATGTTGTTACAAGCTTACCAAATAGGACTGATGAGTTTGGAAATGTCATTCGTGAGAATGAGTTAGGAGACCTAGGATGAGAGCCCAAGACTCCTCGAGGCAAATTTATCTTGACTAGAGTGATCACCCCAGAATGGGTTCCCCAAGACAACAAAAGCATGGAACTATTCTTGAATAGAGAAATAGAGGAAGGCTTTTGGAGATTCAAGCCAGATCAACCTAGCAAAATAGGTATAATCACCATCTACGAGTTCAAAGATCCTAAGATACCAGGCAAAGTTGTCTATTTGGATAACACATAGGAGAGAATGTTCTTAGTGATAGAGCATGGCAGGCACGCATACACTTGGCAGGGTGGATTAATTTTTCCTCCGCCAAGATTTAATGTTTCCCATGGTCTCCAAGGAGCAGGATCATCCCAAGCTCAACTAGAGGGAAAGAGTCAGAGAGAGACCTGAGGTAAGCTTTGCACACATTGTGGGTAGAGACAGATCAGAACTTGAAAATGAAAGATTGGAAAGAGAGAGACATAGAGCACATAGGCACCAAAGAGACGAACATGATTTCCCATTTCCTAGACCTTGAGAGTACCCAAGAACCCTTAGACCCTCTCAAGTGGTCAAAACAATGAAAAACTACTTTGATGGGTCAAGAGATCCTTATGATCATGTGGTCGAGTTCAACAAGTATTAAGAGCTGAACAGGTCGAGGACTTGTTCAACCAGTTTGAGGCATTTGGTTTGACCCTCAAAGATACTGTCTTAGCTTGGTTTCAACCCCTAAACAGTTGCAATTATCAAGATATAGGTCAACTGCTAGAAGCATTCATCGTGGAGTTTTCCAAGAGTGGCATCAGGCATAACACATCATCCATGATCCACAACTTCAAGCAGACACCCCAAGAAACAATGTGGCTAGCTAGAAGGAGATTTAAACAATATGTGCAGAGATGTACTACACATAAATTACCTACAGAAGCTAAACAAGTTTCCTTGGTTTTGGATGGACTTCTAAGCGGGAAACTTAGATCATATGTATATCTCAAAGAGACAATCATACTAGATCAAAACTTGAGAATATGTATTGACGTAGAAGAAAACTTGGGTGAGTCTACTTCTGCCGCTTCCTCTTCCTCTTAGGAAGTTTGCTTGACTTGGAGTACCTTCATCTTCAACTGATTGTTGCTTTCCTTTGATAGCTTTCTTCTTGTCTTTAGAATACATTGCATGACCTGCACTCTTATCAACATCTCCTTTGATATCATTCTCAAAAGTTAGCATATGTCCTAACAATTGATTCAAACCAGGAGTGAAATGATCTAATGAAAGTTCTGTAGACAAAATAAAAGGCTTCCACTTCTCATCTCCTCTAAGTCCTGTGAGAATTTGTCTTACCAACTTATCTTCTTCAATATCTTCATCAACTGCACCTAAAGAATCAGCAATGTCTTTCATCTTTGTCACATAATCAGATATTGATTGTGAAGCCTTCTTCTTAAAGGTAGTAAACTCTGCCCATAATGAAGCTTTCCTTGATTTGGTTGTATTCTGAAAATGCTCTTCCAAAGCATTCCAAATGTCACTTGCACTTTCAAGTCCTCTGATATGAGGAAGCAAATAGTCATTCACTGCCATGTAGATTATGCTCCTTGCTTGAGCATCCTTCTTCATCCAAATCTTTATATCTGCAAGCTCCTCCCTAGTTGGAACACTAGGATCTTTAAATTCTGGCATTTCTTCCTCTCCTGTTATGTATCCCATCAGATCTTTGCTCATAAGATGAGCTTCCATTCTCATAGACCAAGCTGGATAGTTTTCTCTATCCAACTTTTCAATTTGGAGACTATCTCCCATCCTTGCTTCACCTGTAGTCTCAAATCTTTAGTACTTATAAGGAATGAATGTACCTTGGCTTTGAATGTTGCTCCTTCTGATCCTTTTGATAACCTTTATGTGTCTTCCTTCAGTCTTCCTATTACACTTTATTCTTTTGAACCTTCAAGATGTGAAATTTGTGTGTCTGCAGCAGACGGAGTCTTCCTTTCCACAATTTTGATACTTCCTGCTCTGATACCACTGATGGAGAGTGTTAATCTCCAAAAGAACAAGCTATCCTTGATGTTAGACCACCTCTATATCAAGAATAACTTTAAAATCCAACCAATTTTGGAAGACAAACATCGAACTATCAAGAAATTAGCTAACTGTGAAGAAAGCCATTTCTCAGAAAAGTCTGTTGCACCTTAATCACTCATTGATTAATCATTTGTGTAAAGTTTCTGACAAAACTTTGTAGAATGTGTAGCCTAGAGGTTGCGCACCTTCTCCAAGTTAAAACACTTCAAAAGCTTGAGTAGATTGTGAGAAATGATCCAAACAATATACCTATTTCTAAAACTGTCTCCCTGTAGAGTCAACTTTGACACCTGCAACTTCTAAGACATAGTTCTCCCAAACTAGAACCCGTTTAAGCAAATGCTTTTAGCCATAGATGGCTTACCTTCCAACTTAAATTTTGACTCCTCATTTGTGTAAAACTTTACACTATGCACTGAGCACTGTCCATTTCTTTGACCATCGAATCTGTGCCTGTTTCAGAAGACACTCAACACTTTCTCACATATAGATGTTCCTATCCAAAATTCTCTCAGCCTGTTTGCCATTGAACTCTCAAGCTTTAACCATAGATAGATTAACTATGGACTTAGATGTGTACAAAAGGATTTCTCATAAGATTAAGCACAGAAGGAGAAGTAGAGAAAAGATCGACACGCAATTCTCTGAAACCTTTTTCTTATCTTAATTCCTCATACATCTGATGGATGATACATACATTGTTCATCATCTACTCATCTATATTTCATCTTACACTCATCATACAAATATGAGCACGTACTTATATATATATATGAGTACTGATTCGTCATTACTTCAACTATATTGAAGTATATACAAAACTAATGTACATATAATTTAAAGAACTTTGCTATCTGAATCTTCTCTTTACTTCATGAAGTTGATCTTCAATCTTTCCTTCATCTCTTCACTTCTAGGCTTTATATAATCACCAATTGTTGATTGTACTGCTCCAACAGATTATGTCACCAATATTTCTTCATTTGTATGCATACTTCATACCTTGATTCTCCATTTGTTTTTTTTAGCCTTTTTTTGTTATGTATTTTCTTCTTTTTTTTGGAATTTCAAATTAAAGAGTTAATCATGGAATAGCGGAAGCCTATACACTTAACACTCATGCAAAAGAATTGTGTGTTAGTGAGTACAAGAAGAACATCTAATCTACCCTAAAAGTAAAAACTAAATTTCTATTTCTTGGTAGGAATGTGCAACACTAAAGAGATTATTCGAAGCATGGTGCTGAGTGGAAGGTCTTGTACTGAAGCCCTATGTGCATACTTTATGTGCATCCAACTTCCATGGGTGTAGGGAGGAAACTTCTTCTCCTCCTTGATCTTCATATCATCCTCATTGATCTACCTTGGTATCTATTGCCACCGATATGATGTAGTTGGCTTTTGATAGTTGGATGATTTCTTCCTATGTGGTGTTGTTTCTTTGTTCTTAATGGTCCTTAACATCCTTTGATGTCTTTGAATTCCATGCCTTTGTCGTGTGGCCTCAATCTTTCTTTTTTGTTGCTTTATTCTCAAGTGATGATTATTCTTTAGAGGTGGTTGTCCACTTTGAGTAGTTCTTTGCATCTTAATCAATGCTTGCGCTTCTTAAGCTTGTAGAATTATTATTGGTATTGATACTTACTGGTATTTTCTTTGCGTTTATATTAGCTTCTTTAATAACCACACTTGATATTGGTTCATTGTTCTCTTTTGGAAGCTCCTTATCTTATTAACCACCTACATTTTTTGTTTCATTATCTTAACTTATGTCATGGTGGCTAGTAGATACCTTGAAATTGCATCCTTGGGAATCCATATTTGCTTCACTTGATGTGTTGTTGGTTCAACTTTAGAAATTCACAACACATTGTCTCTTTTTTCTTTAGTACATCTCATCTCTCTCTCATTTTTTGCATCACTTAGTCTCTCTGTTGATATACTAAGGTTTTGAGTGGATTCTAGTAAGAAATGATGATTGCAAGGAGTAAAGTTTATGGCTATAGAGATCAAGTAGCAATATATTGATCCACATAGTTAGAACATTTTTTCTATCCAGATCATGCAAGAGCTCATGCAACCAACAATCTCATGTGTCATTCTATGGCTTGAGTAAGCTTCTTTCTTCAAGAAGATTCTAGATCTCTTTGTCTTCTATCTTAGTGGATATATATCCTTGTGCTTAGTTGAGAGTGAATTCATAGTCATAGATCCAATCTTACCCTATGACTTTCATTTAGTCAGCATCCTCACATGCTAAGAAACTATGTCACATCAAGACATTACTTGAATGTATTGGTAAAATTACTTCCCCTATACAATTGATGGGATTTCCTCCTATTCTAGTCATGTATGCTTCTATTGGGCTGACATGTAACTTTTGCTTGCTTACCAAGGAGGCTCTGACGCTACTCAGGGTAGCTCTTGACTCCACAAGTGAATCTATCATTATACACTCTTGAGCCCCAATTCCCAACTTTATGTAAGGTCTTTTTGCCACAAGACTCTTCCTTGATACTATTCTGGTTTGATAACCAGCAACCATTATGGATTGATCATATCTCATGGGTCTCTTGTCACGTTGTTGAATCCAATCTTTTCATTTTTGTATCCTTTCTAGAGCTTCTTGTCTAGCTTCTACACATATGCACTCTTCTTGTTTACAATTTTGAGGTCCTAAAAGTCTAGCTAACATTTTTTCTAAAAGAGGCTTAGTGCAATGTTTGACTCTAGAATTGGTTGTGTAGTTCGGGAGGACATCACCGTCAAGTGTTCCTAAGTTAATAGCACCACCCAAAGATATCCTATGTATGATGAGAGAGTCGTAGGATCTCTTCTGAAGCTTCTTGGCATGTTTCTTCAAGGTGTATACCAACAACTAAATTCCGATTCTCAATCATTTATATTTTATGTGATCATTGTGGGAGAACTTGGAGAAGCTTGTAGGAGGTAGAAAAGTGAGTTTCTAAGTGATGAAGTTTGGTCCAGACAACTAGCACATGACCAAACCTTGAGCGTTTGGAGAGTCAAATAGACCTTAAGGGCATGTTATTAGTGGAACAAAATCCACTAAATACTTTGGCGCATCAAGGAGAAAGAGTCAATAAAAAATAGATAGGTTTGTGTTGGAGTTTAAGGTCTATGAAAGCATGCAAACAACACAAGGAAGAAGAAGAAGATTGGAGCACAACACACAATACTGAATGTATTACCACGAGAATGTACAAAGAAAAGTGTCTTGTCAGTGTTGTTGAAGACCCCATGCAGGGCTACAAGCTCATAGCAAAAGGAAAGAAGCAAGGAAGTCTCTTCACCATGGAGGTAAAGCCATCAACCCCTCACACTGTCTACTTGTCAATTGGAAATAAACAGATTGCAAAAATCAACTTATGGCATAAAAGAATTGGGCACATAAACTTACAAAGGATGAAGGACATGCAAAGGAAGGGCTTGGTGAGTGGTCTACCTGATCTTACATCTCAGAATATACAACATTTGTGCCATGCTTGTCAATTAGGAAAACAAAGCAGATTGCCATTCAAGAAGGGAGCACATGTGAGCAATGAAGTGTTGAATCTCATACACACAGATGTATGGGGACCTACAAGGGAGCCATCCATTAAGGTAATAGATATTTTGTTACATTTATAGATGATCATTCAAGGTTTGTTTGGATGTATTGCATGAAGTCAAAGTCAGAGGTGTTTTACCACTTCAAGAGGTTCAAAAACCTAGCGGAGAAGGAAATAGGGAATTATATAAAGACTCTGAGATCGGATGGAGGGGGAGAGTATTTTTCAAATGAATTTTCAAATTTTCTACGTGACCATGGCATCAAAAAGCAATTCACTTGCAGGTATACACCTCAATAAAATGGGGCGGTAGAAAGGAATAATAGATACATAGAAGAAGTGGCTAGATCTTTGTTAAATGAAATGAATGTTCCTAACTCTTATTGGGCTGATGCAACAAATACAACCATATACATTATGAATAGGTGTCCAACCTCAAGAGTACATGGAGTTACACCTTATGAAGCTTGGTGTGGTAAGAAACCCAACCTTTCACATCTCAAAGTATTTGGTTCTGTGTGTTATGTTCACATACCTCAAGAATTGAGACACAAGTTAGATCGAAGGCAGATAGGTGTATATTTCTTGGATATTCTTCAAAGCAAAAGGGTTTTAGATGCTATAACCCTTGCACCAAAGAGCTTAAGGTATCTAGGGATGTAATATTTGATGAGTTGCTACCTTGGTATGGTAGCAAAGATGTGTTACAGGTTGACGATGCATATGAAGCCGAGAAGAAGTTCAAAGAGCAACAACAAAGCATGGAGATAAGTGGTCCAACCACTTCAAGCACACCATCAGAGGAGAGTACTCCATCAGCTTGGCATGGAAGGACAAGGAATGAAGCTAATTCAAGTGAAGCAAGTAGCAAAGGAAAGGAAAAGGCAAATGACGAAGACCATCAATGGGTAGACATGGAATCTACAAGTGATGAAGATATGGAAAAATTAGAAACTCCGGGATTTAAAGCATCTAAACCAAGGAGGAGGAGATTCCTACCACCTAATGGTGAGGTAAGGTCATCAAATAGGGTTAAATACCATGTTCAAAGGTTAAGTTATGATTCATTCATTGCAAGACACTATGCCTACATGAGTCAAGTTATAGCTTGGGAAGAACCTAACTTTTTTGAAGAAGCAAATAAGCATAGGGAATGGATTGAAGCCATGGAGAAGGAAGTCAAAGCACTTGAAGAAAATGATACTTGGTCATTGGTGCCAAGAACAAAGGACATGAAATTCATCGGCAACAAATGGGTGTACAAGGTAAAGAGACATGTAGATGGGAGCATCTCTAGGTATAAAGCAAGGCTGGTTGCCAAAGGTTTTGCTCAAGCCTATGGCATAGACTTTGAGGAAACATTCAGTCTAGTAGCTAAGATGTCCACCATCAGAAGTTTGATTGCAATTTCAGCCTCAAAAGGTTGGAAGATGTACCAGTTGGATGTGAAGAATGCTTTCCTAAATGTAGAGCTTGAAGAGGTAGTCTTCATGGACTAGCCCTAAGGCTTTGAAGATGAGAGGTTTCCACATCATGTATGCGGGCTAAAGAAGGATCTTTATGGACTCAAGGAAGTCCCAAGAGCTTGGAACCAAAGACTTGTGGACTACTTGGTAAAATGTGGATACAATCAGAGTCATACAGACCCATCACTCTTTGTGAAGAAGGAAGGTAGAAAAATTGTTTTCATTTGTATATATGTTGATGATTTGATCATTATAGGGGATGATGAAGCCAACATCAAGGACATAAAGAAGAAGCTTGGATGTGAGTTTAAAATCTCATATTTAGGGATTTTAAGGTACTTCCTTGGGATTGAAGTACTATATAAAGAGGAAGGTATATACTTGATGCAAAGGAAATACATTCTTGATCTTTTGAAGAAGTTTGGCTTGTGTGATTGCAAGCCCATTTCAAATCCATTAGAAGTAAATGTTAAACTAAGTGCTCATGAAGGTGAAGAAGTGAAGGATGTGACCATGTATAGGTCAATAATTGGTTCTCTCTTGTATGCTACTATGACAAGACCTGATATTGCACATGTAGTTGGAGTGTTATCTCAATTTTTGCAAGCACCAAGAGTACCTCATCTTGTTGCAGCCAAAAGGGTACTTAGGTATCTCAAAGTACCAGTGAATGAAGGTCTATATTATCCATTTGATGATGGATTAAATATACAAGCTTATTGTGATGCTGATTGGGTAGGTTCCAAAGATGACAAGAGGAGCACTAGTGGATATGTTATCATGCTAGAGAAGTAGACCATCTCATGGATGTCAAAGAAACAACCAACCGTGGCTCTTTCATCGAACGAAGCTAAGTATAGAGGCTTAGCACGTCTCATGTGAGCTTATGTGGCTCAAGAAGTTGTTTGTTGATCTTGATTTGCAGGTTAAGCAAGTACCTATTTTTTGTGACAACATAAGTAGCATATGCTTGGCTCAAAATCCGGTGTTCCATGCAAGGTCAAAGCATATAGAAGTGCAATACCACTTTATTCGAGAGAAGATCATATCAAAGGGTGTCAAGGTGGAGCATGTCAATACAAAGGACCAATATGCAGATATGTTTACCAAAGCGTTGGATGGAGTAAAGCTACAACACTTCAAGGCATGCATTGGAATGAAGGACTGTTGGAACTCAAAGTCAAGCACAAGCATGGAAGCACATCAGAAAGGTGGAAACACACAAGAAGAAGGAGCACGTAGGGAGCTCCATGAAGTAACTGTCAACTTTTCATAAGAATCCCCTACAAAAATAGTGATTTCCATCACTAAAATCATTGTAAATACCATTTTCTATTTTTGGTAGCTCCAGTTTGTGCAAGCCGAGGAGTCCTCGAGCTTGAGGAGCATTAGAAGTACCATCGTACCAAATTTCATAATTTTTAGACTCCGTTTGAGCCCTCAAATAAGCCCTGGAACCTAATTTTTAACTAGGCCGGACGCTAGGTCTGGACAGGGCCAAAACTAGTCAAAAAACTATAAAAAGAGCTAGAGAGCTCATTTTTGGGTTGGCTTCTTGTAGATTTCAGTTTTGTAATAGATTTCTTTTTGTAATCAAAATCCTTCCATTGTTCCTCTCTTTGATCTTGCCTTGTGCGCGTGTGTGTGTATGTGTGTGCATGTTTGTGTGCTTTCACTGACGCACTTGTGCCTTCACTTGCTCGTGGTCTTCATACCGGTCCTCACGTCTCCGCGGATTGACAAGTAAAGGAGGTGGTGCTTACGCTTGAGCTACACCAAATTTTGGCGCCGTTGCCGGGGAGAGAGCTTCGAGGACGAGCGTTGTGATGGTAAGATCGTAGATTTGCGACGTTGGAAGGTAAAAAAAACTATCATTTCAGTTCATTTTCTGTTTTTTTCCTCTTCATCTTCATCATCATCATCATCTCCACCTTCTTCCATCTTCTTCTTCATAGAAAATTCTTGTTTTTTAGTGCATTTTCACCATTTTCATACCATTTTTCATGCATTATTGTGTGGGAAGGAGTTAGGAGGTGCAAGGGAGAGCAAGCGCTGCATTTTTTTCATGATTTTCTGCTCATACGGAGCTCGCCATAGCCGGCGCTCAGAAATTTGAATTTCCCGCCAAAAAACGCGATTCTGTGATGAAAATCGCGATTCTGTGAAAATTCAAAATTTTTTGAAAAATCACGATTTTCAGTTTTCCCGCCTAAAAGTTGGTTGAAAAAAAAATCGCGATTCTGTGTTTTTCTCAAAAAACACGATTCTCTGCTCAAAATCGCGATTCTCAAAAAAACACGATTCTCTGCTCAAAATCACGATTCTCACCAATCACGATTTTCAGCAAAAACACGATTTTGTGAAAAAGGCGATTCTGTGAAAACACGATTTTTTGCTCAAAATCGCGATTTTCAAAAACACGATTTTGTGCTCAACATCGCGATTTTCATGTGAAAAATACGATTTTCAAAAAACACGATTCTCTGCTCAAAATCACGATTCTCACCAATCACGGTTTTCAGCAAAAAACACGAATTTGTGAAAAACACGACTTTCTGCTCAAAATCGCGATTCTCACAAATCACGATTTTCAGCCAAAAATACGATTTTGAGAAAAACACGATTCTGTGGGACAAAATCGTGATTTTCAAGTCAAAAACACGATTTTGAGAAAACACGAATTTTTGCTCAAAATCGCGATTTTCAATTCACGATTTTCTGCTCAAAATCGCGATTTTCATGTCAAAAACACGATTCTGAGAAAACACGATTTTTAGTCAAAAACACGATTTTGTGAATCACGATTCTCTGAGTCAAAATCGCGATTCTCTGCAACACGATTTTGTGATCAACATCGCGATTTTCAGAAACACGATTTTGTGATCAACATCGCGATTTTCAGAAACACGATTTTGTGATCAACATCGCGATTTTCAGAAACACGATTTTGTGATCAACATCGCGATTTTCAGAAACACGATTTTGTGATCAACATCGCGATTTTCAAATCACGATTTTCTGCTCAAAATCGCGATTTTCAGAAATACGATTTTGTGCTCAAAATCGCGATTTTCAAAAACACGATTTTGTGCTCAACATCGCGATTTTTTTTTGACTTCACAGCATCGCGATTTTCAGAAAGTTCACAAAATCGTGATTTTCTCCAAAGGTCCTGTTTGCCTGTTTTGACCCCCAGGAGCCTGATTTGGCATAACTTTTTCATCCAAAGTCCATTTTTTGAGCTCTATAGCTTGTTGGAAAGCTCGTTTCAAATCCTACACGATCTCAACTGTTTTTTTCAAGAATAATGCGTTGATTTTGAGATAGGATAATTTGAAGTTGACCCTCAAGTGGGACTAGGAAACCAAGGGGGCTCCCAAGGATTTTTGAGCAATACAAAGGGGGAGAAATTTGTGTCATGGGAAAGAAAAAAGCAAAAGATAGAAGAAAAGGGGCTAAGGTTGAAAAAAAGGAGGGGGATAAACATGAAATACATGAGATAATATCACATAAAGATGAAACATCTAGAGAAAAATTGCAAGCAGTCAAGGAAAAGGAGGAAATGTCTAGGGGGGTCGGATCCATATTTGCAACAAGAGAATATCACAATATGTTGGTGGATATAAGAATAGGATATGAATGTAGAAGGTTGAGTGCATATATCAATCCTCATTGTGAGTGGAATTTGATTCATATTGACTTCTTGACCATTATTTTTGAGAACATACAACCAACAACTCATTCTTCTATCCTCATGGATGATGAACATTATGAATGCATGGGTCAAGTTGTGTTGCCAGTTATGGTGGGTGATATGCAATTTTCGGAAACATTCTTTGTCATGGATTGCATAGATGAAGACTTGATCATTGGCACCCAAAGGTTCATTACACAAAATCATCAAGAAATTGAGGTGCCTTCTCCACCTATTATCAGTGCTTCTACATATATGTCTATGGAAAATCCTAATGACTATCCACCTTATGATGATTGGGGGCAAAATCATCTTTTCACAGAGCGTGCTTTTAATGAGAAAATTTTTCTTTCTACTCATGTTTTCGAATCTTATCCTTCTTTGAGTAAATCACAGGAAACCTTAGAGAATGGAGATATGGAGGACTCCAAGTGTTTGGGGGATGTGGAAGGACCCTCTCTTCCTGTAAATTTGGATTCCCCTCATGAAGCCATAAGTAGGGATGATCTGCACTCAGATGGTCAAGAAGGAGATGATCAACCACTGTTGTGTATCACTGATGTGGAAAAGGAGGTCGACTCTAGGGTGAATCATGACAATCCATCACCCATTTGTACACCTAGGGATTCTATGTGTAATAAGGACAAATGTCTCAATGAATCTCTAGATCAATCTCAAACCACACAGCCCATTGATCCCTTGCATGAGTCTGATGTAGGTATAGAAGATCAACCCTTGTTGCACTTCCCATGTAAAGATGAGTTTTGTCAAAAAACTCACATAGAAGGCCCAAAAGACCCTTACATCAAGAAACAGGAATCACATTTTTTTGGTAATGTCAAGCAAATTTGGGTGGCCAAGAAATTACTTAGAGCCCAACCCAATCGCACTATGATATGGGTACCAAAGAAAGCCCTGGCACAAAATCAGTCCCCTCACACTAGACTTCAAAATCTATGGTCTAGGCCTACCACGACTTATCCTCAAGAAAGACCACTTCCAATCAAAGGATCCCAAGCAGTCAAGCCTAAGCTCAGACAAAATCCAAGGAGGGACTTTAAGGCACCAACCTGCACAACAAAGACACTAAGGCGAGGTAAAGAACTGAATCAAGCACAGAGCTCCAATACAGATCAAAGAACCTCTTCTGCAAGGATAAGGGTTTGGAAGACAAAAGTACCGATAGCATCCACCAAAATAAAGAACCAGCCACGATGGATCAAACCCTCAGGAGATCATTCAAACACGAAGTGGCCAAAGGTGATCTCTACCCAGTTGCAGACTGTTCTTAAATGGATCTCGATAAGGAGGAATGATCAGTTGGCCTCTCGAGATACAATGGATACCTCCAACAAAGATGGCATCAATATCTGCAAATAACATTGAAAACCTCGACGAGCGACAACCATGTGTCCTTTGCACAACCCTGTCTTATGCACCATTCAGGTCATGCATTTCCCAAGTATGCATCATTATAGGGCCACATTACACGGTCGTGCATAGACACACTTGAGAATCCCAAGCACAAGAGCACATTGACATATGTCAAATTTTTTCTACTGATACTAACTTTTGTGTTCTTGTTTTGTGATAATTCTTCCAAAAAAAAAAAAAAAAAAAAAAACGAGGAAGAACTTGTTCCCAGGTTTCGCTCATGGAACATGAATGAGTCATGCTTAGTTGAAGATTGAACCATCGATTACTGGGAATTTATCAGTTTGGATAGAAGTGTGTCTTGGCTTGCAGATGATTTAATTGCTGCCTTATCTCATAAATGTCAAGAACTTAGCATGAGCAGGGCATCCGCAACTTTGGTTTCCTCTTACTATGGTGGGAGTGAAGAGCTTGAAGGTCCGCAACTTGAGGGATGCTTAACTACCTCATGTACTAGAGCATTCAAGGAGATATCTGCACAAGGTTGTTCTGGAGGAGAAGATTCCTGCATATGGTGAGCTAAAGAGAATATGTGAAACTCAGCTTGGTGTAGTTACCCGATGTTGCTTGCCAAAGAATATAAAGCAATTCAATTCTCAATATTTCCTGAACCAGTATGGAACAGTAGCACTGGTGAATGGTCTATGTCAATCAGCATGGTAATCTCTTAGAAACCGGCACGTGTCCAATATTCCTCTGAGTGTCAATATAGGGAAGTGAACGCGCATGAGCCCAAGCTCAGAAATGCACATTGTTAGTGACAAATGTTGCTTTGAAAAGAGGAGAGGGGATCCACCACTCAAAAGATCTCATCAGTGGACAATCAACATGGACATTCATCAACAAGGTTCCATCCCAAAGGCCGAGAGTACAACACGAAGGGACAAAGCATCCATCAACCTTCTCCATGGTAAGTATCTTTACTCTGGAAACAGCATAACCATGATAGTTTAGGAAACCTCTTCGTCAGCATACCCTTGAGCACTTAGCTCAAGAACTGCAATTTTTGCACCATACTTCTTCCAATGCATTTTCCAAGTAAGCATGCGTAGGGCTACATTACAAGGCCGTGCACAAGGCACATACTTTTTTCAACCCAGGCACGAACACACTTACCCATCATTCATTATGGGTTATGAGTAATTGGCATGAATGCTCTCAACATCATCTTTAAAAGAGCTAGCAGACATCATGGGAACAACATCCATATCTCGGAAGCAAATTGAAGCCAGTAGTTGCTCCAAATCGATCTTGACAACCTCTTTTGAGCAACTCGCGATTTTTGAGAGCTCACAACGACGCATTCATGCTGCAATTCATGAAAGAAGCACATACCAAGGGACGATGACTTGTAAAGGCTTGCAGTGACCCATGAAGAACCGGACAACCAACACTATCAATTTGGAAGATAGACGGCTCTCGTTCATACAGAATGGCTACTACCCCTCAAAGCACTACATGGAACAACCACTACAACAAGGGTCTGTCAGGGACGACAGACTCGAGAGGGGGGGGAGTGTTGGAACTCAAAGTCAAGCACAAGCATGGAAGCACATCAGAAAGGTGGAAACACACAAGAAGAAGGAGCACGTAGGGAGCTCCATGAAGTAACTGTCAACTTTTCATAAGAATCCCCTACAAAAATAGTGATTTCCATCACTAAAATCATTGTAAATACCATTTTCTATTTTTGGTAGCTCCAGTTTGTGCAAGCCGAGGAGTCCTCGAGCTTGAGGAGCATTAGAAGTACCATCGTACCAAATTTCATAATTTTTAGACTCCGTTTGAGCCCTCAAATAAGCCCTGGAACCTAATTTTTAACTAGGCCGGACACTAGGTCTGGACAGGGCCAAAACTAGTCAAAAAACTATAAAAAGAGCTAGAGAGCTCATTTTTGGGTTGGCTTCTTGTAGATTTCAGTTTTGTAATAGATTTCTTTTTGTAATCAAAATCCTTCCATTGTTCCTCTCTTTGATCTTGCCTTGTGCGCGTGTGTGTATGTGTGTGCATGTTTGTGTGCTTTCACTCACGCACTTGTGCCTTCACTTGCTCGTGGTCTTCATACCGGTCCTCACGTCTCCGCGGATTGACAAGTAAAGGAGGTGGTGCTTACGCTTGAGCTACAAGGACCTAGGCATTGAGACTTGAGGGAGAGTGTTGAAAATCAAGTCTCAATCATGCAAAAAGGCTCAACCACGAGTTTTGGAAGTGGACCAATAAAAAAAGAGGACCCAAAGTCATGGAATAAAGTTAGAAGCTCCACCATACTCAATCAAATTCAAATCTCATCAAATCAGCCACCAAAAAGTGCGAGAGTCTAGCAAGCATCCCCCTTGCTTGCTTACCTCATTTTCTCATGATTTTGCTCCTCTCTATCTAGAGATGTAGTTAGGCTTTTCCAAATCTGATTTTACCAAATTGCAGTGCATTGTTTGCTCTCTCATTGTACTCATTTTCATTGATTTCAAGGTTCATTTGGTCTCTCATATTGTGCCCTGAAGTTTTCCAAAGTTTCAAGTTATTTGGCTGAGTGAATTGTGAGAAATTGCCAACTTTGTGAAGGTATATCTCTGCACATAGGCAGAGAGTGTTGCAAACAGGTAGCCTGTTTTGCACAGGATGCTTCTCCCAGCTGGAATATCCATTTGGGATGATTTAAAGCTTGTTGGGTAGCTCTTATAGTCTAGTACAAATCTACAAAATTTCATTTTAATTCTCTGTATTGATGCAGAGAAAAGTTCAGAACAGTGAGCATATATCGCTGCTTGTGGACCTAGTGGAGGGCAGCCATCTTCCATTTTTGCATTAGGGTGTTAGAATCATCCCCCATCATGGGACACCATATCCCACAAATCAGGGGTGAAGCAGTAGATGTTCTCAAAGGCATTACAAGTTCTATACATGACCACAAGCAAAAGATGTTGATATATTTAGGTAGTGATGTGTGTGAACACAATAGGACCACTGGGGCACTTTTTTCCCTCTTTAGGAGGGTTTCTCCCCTGACTTGTATATATGCCTATAACCCTAAAGGGTTACTTATCTTTGTACATTCTCTTGGTAATACATTTAGTATTGTGTGTTGTGCTGGAAGCTTCTTCTTCTTCCTTGTGTTGTTCACGTGCTTTTGTAGACCTCAAACTCCAAAAATTGGTATCAGAGCAAGTCACCACATCATCTAGGGTGTTTTCTTCGACACCCCTTTGGTCACAGTCTTAGAATTGCACAAAATTTGTTGAGCATCCTTAGGGCGATTAGGAGTTCAAAATGGTTTTGCTTTGTGGTGTCAAAATTGCGGTCTGAGCTTGTTTCAACGCTCCGAATACACTATCATAGTGCCTATGCAAGCAATTTTGTCTTTTTGTGCCAAAGATATATATAGGTTTTGGTTTGCTAGTATCAGAACCTCTAAATCTACCACAGGTTTAGTCAGGTAGTTCTATTCAAATTTTTGAGATACAATCATTTATCTGCATCAGGGTATTTTAGTCATTGGCCATGGGTGAAAGTTGTAGTGTATTCTGTATGTTGGCTATTGAGGATAAGTTGGATGGTACCAATTACCCATTATGGGCTTATATGATGCATCATGTATTGGTTGCAAAAGGACTATGGAATATTGTGCAATGTGTCGAAAAACATCCTATTACACCTGTAAACATAGTTGCTAAAGGTCATGCGCATGGCATTGAGGACGGTGATATTCTTCAAGTTCCTCTTCATGTTGTGGTTTCTACTACACCTACTATAGAAAACCTTTATTGGGATGGCAAAGATTCTCAAGCATATGCATTGATAGACGTGTCTGTCAAACATGCCATTATTCCTCACATTCGCTCCTACAAAACATCAAAGGATGCTTGGCATACTCTTGCCACTTTATACCAAACAAGGAATGAGGCTCGTGTTGCTTACCTCCAAAAACAATTGGAGAGTGAGCATATGAATGAAAGAGATTCCATGGACAACTGTTTGATAAAGATCAAATATTTGAAGGAGCAATTGATTTCTGCTGATGAAGTCTTGCCTGATAGTTCACTTGTGCAGATTGTTCTGAATTGACTTCTAGATTCATATCAGAGTTTCACTTCTACTCTTCAATTGGTGATGAAAGGCAATCCAAATGCCTTAACATTTGAGGAGCTAGTCTTTGTTCTATTGCAAGAAGATCAGTCTAGGCAGAACAAGTCCATTATGCATGTTGCAGATCAAGATTTACTGGCTAGTCAGAAGGGCAAAGGTAAATGGAGCTCTTCTAATAGTAAGCAAAAATCTACTAATTATGCATAATCAAACAAGGATGATAGAGACGATAAGAGATAGAAAATCAAACATTGTTTTGCAAATACTGTAAAGAAAATGATCATGTCATAAAGATTTGTCCAAAATTGGTTGCAAAAGAGGCAAAGACGAAAGAGGTTGGAATGGTCAATATAGAGGCCTCTACATGCAAAACAGAGTCAGCTAATCTTGTGTAGAATGAAGAATGGAATTTACTACTATTTGCTGTTACAACCCATCTTCTCAAGAATAGTGTATGTCTTCAATAGACTCAGATGTTTGGTACTTTGATAGTGGGGCAACCAAACATATTACTTCACAACCCAATTTCGTTACTTCACTTGAGCCCGTCCCTATAGGGAATACTATCACATGCACCAACAACTCCTCTTATCCTATCATGGGAGTTGGTAAGATCATTCTGACTACTACTGATGGTAGTTCTTTAACATTTTTGGATGATTTATTTTGTGCCAAGGATCAAGAAAAATCTGTTATCAGTTTAAGCATTAGCCAAGAGAGGCTTCATTGTGAAATTTGTTGATGACAGATGTACAGTTCATGATCTATTAAATGGCAATATCATTATTGCTTCTGGCATTTAATGTCATGGGTTGTATAAGCTCATAGACTATGAAAAATCTGTGAACGATTTAGCATGTGTAGTACATGATTCTCAGGCTATGTCAGATTCAAAGCTTTGGCATGCACACTTTGGTCATTTGAATTTTGCTAGTTTGTTATGCTTGCAAAAATTTGAAATGGTGTCCTCTCTGCCCAAACTTGAGGCACCTCGTAAACATGTTTGTAAAGGCTTATTTTGGGAAAAATGTAGCGTTCCTCGTTCCCAAAAGATGGTTAAGTGCGAGCTACTTAGAAATTGCAGCTTGTTCATAGTGACATCTCTGGTCCTATGGAGACACCCTCCTTTGAAAACTACCTTTACTTCATGATTATCATTGATGATTTTTCTAGGCATGCATGGGTACATCCACTAAAAGCAAAATTTTAAGTATTTATGTGCTTCAAACAGTTTTTGGTTTTGGCTAAAAATCTATCAACATGTAAAATGGGCACCATCCATTCTGATCAAGGGGAGGAATATATGTCTTCTGATTTTAATGCATTTCTAGCTAAATGTGGGATAAGACATTAGTGTACAGTGCCGTATACACCTCAACAAAATAGAGTTGTTGAAAGGAAGAACATGTCACTCATGGAGATGGCGATGTGTATGATCAGGAGTCAGGCTTTACCACATAGTTTCTAGTTTGAGGTTGTTATGTGTGTAGCATATGTACTTAACAAGTGTCCCACTAAAGCATTGCAGTCTATCACTCCATATGAGGCTTAGCATCATCGCAATCCATCTATTGCTCACCTAAGCATCTTCGCTTGTCTGGCATATGCATTAGTGCTTGAACAACAATGCATAAATTGGATGATAAAGCAGTGATGTCCTTTTTGTGGAAGATGCTATTCAACCATTACTTTCATGTACTAAAGAGACCTCAATTAACTCCAAAGACATGTATGAAACTTTGCTACCTCTTTTTACAGGTGGACAGTCTAGTGATGGTTCAAATGAGGCAATTTCACAATATAGATAAACACATACACATACATACATTCACATACACACATATACATACATAGACACACACATACAATCATATACATACATATACACACCTACACACATTATACATACATACACACATACTTACATGCATACATAGACACATACACACAAAAAGACATAAACATACACACTTACATACACACATACACATGCACACATACATGCATAGAATGTTTTTTTGCATATGAAGGGTTCTTTTTTGCATATGGAATGTTTTTTCTAGTTACAATCTGTTTTTTTGCAAGTAGAGTGTCTTTTGCAATGGAACATATTTTTGTAGGTTATGAATTTTGAGCCTTTCTTACTTATGGCATGCAAACCTTCTTTGCTTATGGCCTCGGAGCCTATCGAATGCCATTATTGTCATAAGAAAGGACACATGAAGAAAAACTGTTATGCATTAAAGAATGCTAAATGTAATAGACAGAATGTTGATGGGCATGTTAAACATTTACCTGCACCATCTACTTCGACTATGAAGATTGAAGAAATTAATGCTATTCTTGATGATGTTGATGTGTTGACACTTGATAGTACTGTGCCAACTGAGGCTCTTAAAGCTGATTCTCTTTCCCACACGTGGCTGATAGATTTTGGTGCTTCTTTCCATGTGGCACCACACAAAGAATGGTTCTCTAATTATGCAGCAAAGTCTCTTTGTACCGTGAGACTTGGTGATGGAAAGGAAATTCTAGTTTGTAAGCTCAAGAAGAGGTTGTATGGGCTTAAATAGTCCCCTAGACAATGATACCAAAAGTCTGATGCTTTTATGAACTCTCAAGGCTATTCTCAAAGCAATGAGGATCATTGTCTCTACACAAAGAGATGCTCAGATGGCAGCTTGATATGCTTAATACTTTATGTCAATGATATGTTGATTGCTAGGAAGTCCTCTTGTGACTTGTCAATTCTCAAAAAGAAGTTGAGTCAGACATTTGATATGAAGCATTTAGGGGATGCCAAACATATTCTTGGCATGATCATTACTCGTGATAGGAGTAAAAGATGCATGTACTTGTCTCAAAGTGAGTACATATCCAAAGTACTTCACATGTTCAATATGTAGGGTGGAAACGCATTGAGGTACCATCCAACTTATCCTCAATAGCCAACATACGAAATACATCACTGCTTTCAGCCATGGCCAGTGACTAAAATACTTTGATGCAAAAATTGACAAAAAGCTCAAAAAGTTGAGCAGAACTGCCTAGAAGAATTCTGCTAAACATGTAGCAGACTTCGAGACACTTATACTGGTGAACCGAAACTGGTTTATAACTTTGGCACAAAAAGATGAAATTGCCTACACAAGCACCACGATAGTGCGTTTGGAAACATGCTGAGTATGCTCACCAAAATTCGTGCATTTCTGAGACTACAATCGAAGAGGTGTCGACGACTAGATGAAGCGGTGACCTGCTCTGATACCAATTGTTGGAGTTAGACATATGCGAAAGCACGCGAACAACACAAGGAAGAAGAAGAAGCTTGGAGCACAACACACAGTAGTGAATGTATTACCACTAGAATGTACAAAGATAAGTAGCCCATTAGGGCAATAGGCATATATACAAGCTGGGGGAAAAAACCTCCTAAAGAGGGAAAAAAGTGCCCCGACGGTCCTAGAGTGTTCACAGACATCACTACCTAAATATATCAACACTATATTCTAATGAGTTCTTTAGTATACTTGTGTGGACATGTAGTCTATTTTTTTCAATTGAGTTGCTTGACCAAAGCTTATCCAAAATACGTGATTTATAGCTTATTTGAAAGATTAGCTTGTTTAATTTTTCTATCTCAAATATCTCCTTTAAAAGTTCTATATTCAATGACTTATCAGTCCAAAAGTGATATCTAGTTCTTCAATGTACGCATGTGGATAGGTAGTCTATTTTTATCAGTTTAGTTTTTGGACCAAATCTTATCCAAATTAAGTGATTTGTAGCTTGTTGGAAAGCTCTCTTTCTCTAGTGTGATTTCATAGAGCCATATGCCCATTGATTTTTAAGTTGATATAAACAGGCAATCTAAGGTGTAGTTGTTTGCCCAATTGTTGGACCTACAAGGACTCACTACACACTTCTTGTTGTGCATAGGAGAACTCATTCTCCACATCATGAACCTGCTCATCTAAGAGACCAAAGACTAAATATCAGGCCTAACTATGCATAAGTAAATCAAGCATTCAACAACCTATTGATAGAGAAAAACATCAAATGCATCTCCAACATCATAAAGATTCAACCATAAACCTGTTTCTCTGGAACTAGCAATACATTTACAATCTTCAAGGCTCATATGCTACAAATAATGTGTCAATGCATTTCTTTTGGCATTATATTATTCCCTCATCGACTTGCATAAAATAAGTGCCCAAATAATGATGCAAACACCTCAAATTTGAAATCTCAATAGAGGCATGCAAATGAGTTTTAAATTTAGCAATATGCTTCTTATTTAAACCAATGAGTAGCAAATCATCAACATACAAAAGTGATAAAAAATACATCATCTGCATGCTTCACAAATGAGATTATCTTAATTGGATTGTTCTCAAATCCATGTGCTAGCAATCAAGCATGTATCTTTTCATACAAAGCACGTGGTGCTTCCTTCAATGCATATAATGTGTTTTTCAACTTGCATACTTTGTTTTCATGTCCTTTCTACACAAACCCATAGGGCTGAATGGATACACTTTGCCATATAAGTCACCACTCAAGTGCATTTTTAATGTCCAACTGATGTACATTCTAACCATGATGAGTTGCAAGTGTAGAGATGCTATTAATAGTGGTCATTTGACATGTGGGTGGGAACAAAGGTGTTGAATAGTGGCTCCGATGAGCTCCCCAATTTTGCTAACTTCTGCACGACTATCGAGGTCGTCTTCTCAGAGATGAGTGCGCACGGTGATGCTTCTACGAATGACCGCCCAGCCGCGTAGTCCATCATTAGTTACCCTTTCTCTCTCTTCATCATTGTGAGTCATCCCCCCACATGGCTTCACACATGGGTGCCACATGGCACTCATGTGTGAGCCCATGTAATAACCAATCTAAGAGGTGGTTCACACCTCTTCTGAGGGGTTCTCCATATAACATTTCCTTCCCCTTAAATCCATTTTTGTCCTCAAAAATGGTATTGGAAGGTCTAATAGAAAGAGAGAACTAATAATAACACTACTCCCACTATATCCCCATGTATAGAAATACATGGTCCTGTCTCCGTGTTGTTTTCCCATATCCTTCCCCTTAAGAAAACTCTTGGGAAGGTAAACTGAAACTGGGAAACCATCTCTGAAGGGTGCTAACCCGCTCCCATGTGGCACTATCTTCTGAACTATCTTTCCACTTTACTAGACACTCTTTATACAAGTGACTCCTCGTCCGTTTCTCTCGAGTGCGTAGTATGCTCTCTGGCTCATGTGGAATAGATTGAACAGAAATAGGCTCTACTACCTCACTATCTGGAATGAGGTTGTCAGATTCACCCAGTCTTTTCTTAAGCCGGCTAACATGAAAAACTGGATGGATTTGACTATTCTCTGGAAGTTGGAGCTGGTAAGCCATCTTTCCTATTCTCTTAAGTATTTGGAAAGGTCCACAATACCTAGGAGATAATTTTGGACAAGGTCCCGTCTTCATGGTTTCAGACCTAGATGGAACTCTAAGATAGACTTGTTCTCCTACCTCAAAGTTGATATCTCTCCTTTGAGGGTCAGCATAGGCTCTAGCCCTATCCTGAGCTTTCCTAATGCTGTTCTTAGCAAGTCTAAGCATATCATTCATTTCTTCCAAGAAGTCCTTTGCAGCTTGAACTTTTTCATTCTGCAAGCCAACTGCATAAGGAGCCCTTGGCTGAAACCCATACATAAGCATAAATGGACTATGCCTAGTGGAAGAGTGCTTGGCACCATTATATGCAAACTCTACTATAGGTAAGTACTCTTCCCAATTAGTTTGCCTTTCATTCACATATGCTCGAAGCATATCCTCTAGGATTTGGTTAACCCTTTCTGTTTGCCCATCCGATTGTGGATGCTCGGCCGTACTCATGCTAAGCTTTGTATCCAGCCTTTTGAAGACCGCTCTCCAAAAGTGGCTAGTAAACTTCCTATCCCGATCAGAAACTATGTCTAAACGAAGACCATATAACCGGTATAGGTTCTCAACAAAGAGTCTAGCCAACTCTGGTGTCTTCACTGTAGTACGTGTCGGAATAAACCTAGCCATTTTGGTTAACCTATCCACAATTACCCAGACCGAGTCGTGCCCTCTCTGTGTCTTAGGTAATCCGACTATAAAGTCCATGGAGATACTCTCCCACTTCCCATTGGGAATATCCAATGGGTGGAGTAGCCCTCCAATCCTCAACCTCTCAGCTTTGTTGACCTGGCATTTATTGCACTTAAGTACATACTCTAGGACGTCCTTATGAAGTCCAGGCCAATAAAACTGCCTCTTAACAAGATCATAAGTCTTGTTAACTCCTGGGTGTCCCGCACTAGGTGTGTCATGACACTCATACAAAATATGCCGTCTCATCTCAGTATCTCTAGGGACACACACCTTACCTTTATATAACAGATATCCATCATGGACACTGTAATTCTTCCACTTGAATCCTTCTTGAGTACCCGTCGATACTCCATCCTCATTGGAAACCCGTATATCACGATCCCCATTCTCTATGGCTTCCCAAATTTTGGAATATGTAGGATCAAGCCTACATTTCCCTCTAATAGACTCAAGTAGCTCACTAGTGATCTGAGTAAAACTCAGTCCATTGAGCATAGGCATGCGGCTAAGTGAATCAGCCACCACATTAAACTTTCCCTTCCTATACCTAAGCTCATAATCAAACTCTTGAAGGGTCTCTGCCCATCGGGCCTTACGACCTTTAAGGTCTGTTTGATTAGAGAGCCACTTAATGCTCTCTTGATCAAACACTATCGTAACTTTGGCACCATATAAATAATGACACCACTTCTTCAAAGCATGGACTATTGCATACAACTCCTTCTCATAGACGGAGTAATTCTTTTGAGCCGGTTCTAGTTTCTTGCTCTCAAAAGCTACTGGTCGACCATCCTGTACTAAAACCGCTCCTATAGCAAAATCACTCGCGTCGGTCTCAACCACAAATGGTTTATTGGGATCTGCTATATGTAAAAGTGGAGTTGTAGCAATTGCTACCTTCAACTTTTCCATACTTTGCTTCTGTTCGTCTCCCCAATGAAAGGCTTTCCCTTTCCCTTTAAGCTGTTCCGTCATCGGGACAGCAATTTTGGCATAGTTCTTAATGAATCTTCGATAGAAACCTGATAAACCTAGGAAGATCTGCAGCTCTTCCAGGTTCCGTGGATGTGGCCATTCCATAATAGCCCTTACTTTTTCAGGATCCATCTGGATTCCATCCTGGGAGACTATATGTCCAAGGTATCTAACCTCTGTCTTGAAAAATTCACACTTTGACTCTTTAGCAAAGAGCAAATTTTCCCTTAGCACTTGAAATACTTTTCTCAAGTGTTCCAAGTGCTCCTCTTCTGATGCACTATAGATCAGAATGTCATCCAAAAAGTCTACTACAAAATGTCCTAGATAAGGCCGTAAAACACTATTCATGAGCTTCATAAAAGTGGCAGGAGCATTGGTGAGACCAAAAGGCATCACCAAAAACTCATAATGCCCATATCTAGTCCTAAATGCAGTCTTAGGGACATCCTCTGCCCTAATCCTAATATGATGATATCCTGATCTAAGGTCAAGCTTGGTAAAATACCTAGCTTGATGTAACTGATCAAATAGATCTTCCAACCTAGGCATTGGAAATTTATTCTTGATAGTTACCTTATTAAGTGCTCTATAATCTATACATAGTCTCATAGAGTCATCTTTCTTTTTAACTAGGAGCATTGGTGATGCCCATGGTGAGTTACTAGGTTTGATGAAGCCTTTATCTAAATAATCCTGCAATTGCTTCTCAACCTCCTCATGCTGAGAAACACTAAGCCTATAAGGTGGTCTACAAATAGGGTTAGTGTTAGTAACAAGCTCTATGGCATGGTCAATGTCCCCTCTCTCAGGTGGTAGCCCTCTAGGTAAGTCAGTGGGAAAAACATCTCTGTATTCAAACATAAGATCCTTAAAACTTTTAACTACACACTCTTGCAAAAAAGAATAGTAGAAAGTCCTGTTCATATTTACATTCAAAGCATGAAAATATACATCAGATGAGCTGTCTATACAATGCTCCATATCATAACTATACAATAAAAACATATCCTGTACATGCTGTGAACAACAGAGACTATACAACTCTAATGATGAGATGAGAGGTGCACTAGGTACATCTCTCTCTCCCTGAATATAAACTTTACTTCCATTCTTTTCAAACTCGAGTGTGTTATTTTGATAGCTGCGTTTAAGTGTATCTCCCAACCCCCATAGCCACTCTCTTCCTAAGACTAGATCTGTCCTCTCCATGTTCATAATTTGGAAGTCCATATGATATGTATAATCCTGCATCTTGACTTCCAAATTGGATACCATAGTATCCCATATTCTTTTATCTTGCCCTTGCATCATAGATACAATGTATTTATGTGCACTAGGCTGCTGGGGAATCTTCAATTTCTTGACCAAAGCATAGTTTATGAAGTTATGAGTGGCAGAGTCATCTATCATGACTCGCACCCTGGTCCCGTATACACTACCATGTAGCTTGACCAAGTCATGTGGTCCAAACTGCGGTGACCACAATGACTGAGTCAAACAACACGTGTGCTCTATATCCTCGTGCATCACCTCCACTCCCTTGCAGCTAGAGCTGCCATGAATGGGAAGGGTCTGCACTAGGTGGACCGCCTTTTTGCCCCTTTCAGGAGCCGTACTAGACTCTGGTCCTTTCTTCTTTTCTTCCCCCTTCTTGAGTGGACAGTTCCACTGCGAATGACTAGGGGATAGGCACCTAAAACACAGGTTCTCTCTTTTGGCCTTCTCAAACTAGTCTGTGGATAGCTTAGGCCCTTGTGATCTTTGTTTTTTAATAAAAACCTTGTTTTTCCCAAAAGGCAACTTTTTCTTAAATTTAGTGGTGCTAAGAGGTTTAAGGGGCTGATCCGTCTCCATAGAAGTATACTGAGGACGGTTATGGTCCTCATATATCTGTGCATATTTGATCGCCTCCTCAAACGTCTTAGGAGCATTCCTCCTGACTTCCCTCTTTATGGCTTTATCCAAGCCCCTAACAAACCCTCTGGTCTTCTGAAAATCATCTAGACCCTTAAGCTTCAAAGTGATCTCTCTATAGTGGGATAGATAGACTGAAAGAGGCCTGCCTCTTTGAGTAATCCTATCCCACTCATCCCAATTCCTCTCCTCTTCATTTTCAGGAAGAAACTCTTTTAGGAAAAGAGTCTCAAACTGAGTCCAATCACTAGGGATAGAGTTCGCCTCCTTAAGACTCATCCACCACTTATAAGCATGTGGGCCGAGGGAAAGACTCGCCTCTAACACACGATACTCAGGTGGGGTGCCCTTCAACTGATGCAAATCATGCCACTTTTGTAAAAAAGTGTAGATTGCATCCTTATTCCTGTCTCGGTCATCCCCCGTGAAGGTAGGTGGCTTCAAGTCTTTCAGGAGGGGAGCTTCCCTAGAGCTCTCTCCTTTATGCTTACTAGGAAGAGAGGTCTCTTTCCTAGTAATCTCTAGAGGAATGGTAGGAGTCTCTCTTTCCTTCCTAGCTAGGAAAGAGGTGACACTAGTCTCAAGGGAGATCATTTGAGACTTAAGCTGCTGTATAAGAGACGTAATGCTACCCAAATCTTTCTCTAACTTAAGGGTTTGCTCTTTCAATTCAATGAATTGGTCACGAGTGACAAATTCATCCATAAGCTCTTCATAAGTATACTCTTGCTGTGAAGGCTCTTTTTCTTCTACATTCTCTTCTATTTCTTGTCCTAACTCTACTTCTTCCATCCTAGCATCCTGATCCTCTAGTTGCTCTCTAGATGGAGAAGTGGTCTCAACTACTTGTTTGCCTTTAGTTTCCATGTTTAAGTACCCTTCCCCCTTTTGCTAACTAGAGAGTATGAAAATGAATGGAAGTAGAGTTTAAATATGCAAGAAGAAGAGAGATATAACACAAGAGCACTTCCCTGATACAAAGTAGAGTTGCGGAAGCTAAATCCAAGTGGTCCTTGATGCTTCAAGCCGCTGATTTCGATTCCTCGCCAGTCCCAAAAGAAAATTGGAAATGTCTGCTTGGTCCGGTGAGGTTCTAGACACCATAAACCATCAAAATAACACCAAAAGTGCGTAGGAAAAACCCCAAACGGGCAAACTGAGTGTAACTGAACAATTTCAGAGATTTTCCAATCCTCGCCAGTCCACAAATTGTTGCCCAGCACCTGCACTTCAAGAATTTGAGACAATCCCAAGTGAAAAAATTGGATTTGGAGTCCGGATGAAGAAAAACTAGGCCCGGGAGTGGCCGCCTAGTTCCTACTGAAGCGCTGCAGAGAGATTTTGGTAGGGCAAATCTCTTGCAAATCCAACACCGATGGTCTCTGAGTGAAGCTTGAAAGCGTAGCTTCGAAACGTGACCAAGATATTTGAAATCCGATATGGTATGATGAAGATATAGTCCGGAGAAGTGAGGTATGTCACCGGTGGGAGGTAAAAGGTAACCCTGTTGAAGTAGAGACTTTGAAGAGCTCCAAACTGAAGGACTGAAGCTTTTCAATGAAAACCCAAAACCCTAAACCCTTCTCCACAGCCCGTAATACATATGTGCATCCTCATTTAACCAATATCTTGATCCAAGCCATCATCTTCATGCTCCAAAGTTTATTAAAAAACTCGAATTTTTTTTTCTACAACTGGGAACCTCTATTTCTTCGAAAAAAAATGGAGATACCTGTCGACAGAGAGCTTTATCCCATATATGCTTGGGTTGCAGGCTTTTTTGAGGTATAATAAGAAAGCTCTAGAGAGCTTTGATCATCCAGGAGTGGGGAAGGAGGAGCAAGCCCCCCCCCCCCCCCCCCCCCCCCCCGTGGGCTGGCGGACGCCTGCGGGCTCTCCTCTCTACGCACGGCGGTGAATTTTCGGTCGTCTAGCGTGGGCGCCTCGTTTGGTGTGCCTGTGGGTCGTCCGTCGCGCGTGCGGCGTCTACTGGCGCTGTCCTGCTCCGATACCAATGTTGAATAGTGGCTCCGATGAGCTCCCCAATTTTGCTAACTTTTGCACGACTATCGAGGTCGTCTTCTCAGAGATGAGTGCGCACGGTGATGCTTCTACGAATGACCGCCCAGCCGCGTAGTCCATCATTAGTTACCCTATCTCTCTCTTCATCATTGTGAGTCATCCCCCCACATGGCTTCACACATGGGTGCCACATGGCACTCATGTGTGAGCCCATGTAATAACCAATCTAAGAGGTGGTTCACACCTCTTCTGAGGGGTTCTCCATATAACAAAAGGTCTCATCAAAATCAATGCCCTTCTCTTGAGCATAATTTTTAGCAACAAGCCTAGCCTTATACTTATGAATGTTCCATCAAGCTTATGTTTTAGCTTTTATACTCATTTATTGCCAATGACATTTTTGTTTGGAGGCAAAACACATAAAGAACAAGTATCTTTTTCATGATAGCATCGTATTTTGATTGCATAACAACCATCCAATTTTTCAAATTATGTGCTTCATAAAAAGCTTATATGATGCGACATGTATTGGTTGCAAACGGATTGTGGAACATTGTGAAAGGTGTTGAAAAACATCCTATCACACCTGTAATTGTTACAACTACAAGTACTGAAGCTGATGCAGAAGGTGTCGAAGATGATGATATTCTGCATATTCATGTTTGTGCTATGGTTTGTGCTGCACCTATTGCAGAGCAAATTCGTTGGGATAGCAAAGATGCCCAGGCACATGCATTGATAGCTTTGTCTATCAAACGTGCCATTATTCCTTACATTCGCTCTTGTAGAACAACTAAGGATGCTTGGGATACACTTACCACATTGTACCAAGCTAGGAATGAGGCTTGTGTTGCTTACCTCCGAAAACAGTTGGAGAGTGAGCACATGAATGAAGGTGATTTTATGGATAGTGTTCTAACAAAGATCAAAGACTTGAAGGAACACTTGATTTCTACTGATGAGGTTATACCAGATAGCTCATTTGTGTAGACCATTCTAAATGGTCTTCTTGATTCATATCAGAGTTTTGCTTCTACTCTTCGGTTAATGATGAAAGGCAATCCTTCTACTCTTCGGTTAATGATGAAAGGCAATCCAAATGCCTTGTCATTTGAGGATTTAGTCTCTGTTCCGTTGCAGGAAGATCAGTCCAGGTAGAACAAGTCCATTATGCATGTTGCAGATCAAGCTTTCCTGGCTAGTCAGAAGGGCAAAGGAAAATGGAGCTCTTCAATTAGTAAGCAAAAATCTGCTAATTCTGTATAATTGAAGAGGGAAGACAAAGATGAAAAGAAATCAGAAAAGCAGAAATTTTTTTGCAAGTATTGTAAAGGAAATGATCATATCATAAAGAACTATCCAAAATTGGTTGCTAAAGAGGCAAAGAAGAAAGAGGCTGGAATGGTTGTTCTAGAGGCCTTACACCAAAAATAGAGTCTGCTAATCTTGTGCAGGAAGAAGAATGGGTGTTTACTACTGTTTGTAGTTTTGACCCATCTTCTCATGAGTAGTGCATGTCTACAGTAGACTTAGATGTTTGGTACTTTGACAGTGGGGATACCAAACATATTACCTCGCAACACAATTTCTTCTCTTCACTCGAGCCTGCCCCTATAGGGAATACTGTTACATGCGCTAACAAGTCCTCTTATACTGTTATGGGAGTTGGTAAGATCATTTTGACTACTGCTGATGGTAGTTGTTTCACTTTGTTAGATGCTTTGTTTGTGCGAGGGATCAAGAAAAATATGTTATCAATTTTTGCATTAGCCAAGATTGGCTTGGTTTGTGAAATTTGTTGATGAAAGATGTACAGTTCATGATCTATCAAATGGCGATGTGATTATTGCTTCTAGCATTTTATGTCGTGGGCTATATAATCTCATAGACTATGAAAGATTTGTAAATGATTTGACATGTGCAGTACATGATTCTCTGGCTATGTCAGATGCAAAGCTTTGGCATGCATGCTTTGGTCATCTAAATTTTGCTAGTTTGCTATGTCTGTAGAAATCTAAAATGGTGTCCTCTTTGCCCAAACTTGAGGCACCCAAAAAACATGTTTGTGAAGGCTATATTTTGGGCAAAATGCAGCGTTCCTCCTTTCCAAAAGATGGTTCAGTTTGGGATACTCAGAAATTGCAACTTGTACATAGTGATGTCTGTGGTCCTATGCAGGCACCTTCTTTTGGAAATTATCTTTACTTCGTGACTTTCATTGATGATTTTTCTAGGCATGCATGGGTATATCCATTGAAGGAAAAGTCCAAAGTGTTCATGTGCTTTAAACAGTTTTTGCTTTTGGCCGAAAAATCTATCAACATGTAAAATGGGCACCCTCCGTCCTTATCGAGGGGGGTAATATATGTCTTCTGTTTTTCATGCATTTTTTGTTGAACATGGGATAAAACACAAGTGTACAGTGTGTATACACCTCAACACAATGGAGTTGCTGAACAAAAGAATATGTCACTCATGGAGATGGCGAGGTGTATGGTCAAGGGTCAGCTTTTACCACATAGTTTCTGGCTTTAGGCTGTCATGTGTGCAGCATATGTACTGAATAGGTGTCCCACTGAAGTGTTGCAATCTATCACTCCATATGAGGCTTGGCATGATCGCAAGCCATTTGTTGCTCATCTGCATGTTTTCGGTTGTTTGGCATATGCCTTAGTGCCTGAACAACATCGTAGAAAATTGGATGATAAAGCAGTAAAATGTATTTTTGTTGGGTATAGTTCCAAACGTAAAGGCTATCATCAGTATCATCCACATACTAAACACATTCTAGTTAGCCGTGATGTTGATTTTGTGGAAGATGCTATTCAGCCATTTCTTTCATGTACTAAGGAGACATCTGTTAGCTCCAAAGACATGTATGATACTTTGATGCCTCTTTTTACAGGTGGACATTCTAGTGCTGGTCCTAATGAGGTAACTTCTCAGCCTTTGCAGGTTTCATGTGATGATGCAGATCATCCCATTTCTGATGCAGATTTACATGATGCACTTGTTGATGAGAGAAATTATATTGAGGAGGCTAAAACTATGCCAAAATGGCTGTTGAAGACTTTGCATGACAACAAATTAGATGCACCTCTATCATATCGTACTCGATCAGGCTCTCATAGTGCCTTTTTTGCATCAGATTGCTATGCTATGGCTGCATCTAGTCTTTGTGATGAGAATGAGCCTGTTTCATTTGACGAAGCACAAAATTCAAAAAATTGGATGGCTGCTATGCTATAATGACTTGCCTCTTGGAAAGAAGGCCATTGGCACCAAGTGGATTTACAAGCTAAAGTGTAAGCTTGATGGAACAGTTGATAGGTATAAGTCTAGGCTTGTTGCAAAGGGTTATGCACAGGAAAGGGGCATTGATTTTGATGAGACCTTTGCACCTACATGCCATATGACTAGTGTTCGAAGCATCGATGCACTTGCAACCCATCATGGTTGGAATGTACATCAGTTGGACATTAAAACTGCATTTCTGAATGGGGACTTTCATGAAGAAGTGTATGTTTTTCAGCCACGTGGCTTTGTGCAAAAAGGGCATGAAAACCAGGTGTGTAGGTTAAAGAAGGCATTACATGGTTTAAAGCAAGCACCACGTGCTTGGTATGAGAAGATACATGGCTATCTGATTGCACATGGTTTTGAGAATATTCCAACTGAAAGCACCTTATATGTTAAGCATGCTCATGATGTGTGTTGACATTCAAGGTCAAGCACACGCATAGAAGCACATTAAGGAAGTGGACACACAAGAAGAAGGAGCATGTAGGGAGCTCCAAGAAGCACATGTCAAATTTTCAGAAGAAATCCCTATAGAAATAGTGATTTTTTTCACTAAAAACCATTGTAAATACCATTTTCCATTTTTGTAACTCCATTTTGTTCAAGCCAAGGAGTCCTCAAGCTTGAGGAGTATTAGAAGTATCATCCTACCAATTTTCATAATTTTTAGACTTCGTGTGAGCCCTGAAATAAGCCCTGGAACCTAATTTTTAACTAGGTCGGACATTAGGTCTGGACAAGGTCAAAACCACTCAAAAAACTATAAAAAGGGTTGGAGAGCTCAGTTTTGGGGGTTAGATTGTTGTAGATTTGAGCTTTGTAAGAGAACTCTTTTATTATCAAAGTCCTTTCATTGCTCCACTCTTTGCTCTTACCTTGTGTGCGTGTGTGTATTGTGTGTGCATGCTTGGGTGCTTTCACTCACTCACTTATGCCATCACTTGCTCACGGTCTTCATACTGGTCCTCACGTCTCCACGGATTGACATTTATGAGGTGAAGATGTGGTACTTGCCATTGTGCTAGAGTGACACCAAATTTGGCGTCGTTGTCGGGGAGAGAGCTTGGAGGACGAGCGTGTGACGGTAAGACATAGAGTAGCAACGTTGGAAGGTAAAAAAATCACCATTCTCAGTTCAGTTTCTGAGTTTTTCTTCTCCTTCATCTTCATCATCATCACCATCTCCACTCACCTTCATTTTCTCAAATTTTTCTATCTTTTAGTGTACATTTACCTTGTTTTTCGTTTGTGGCTGCGAGCAAGAAGCTTAGAGGGGGTGCAGAACTGAAGCGCTGAAGAAATACTACCAAAATACCCAAAAAATGGAGTGATAAGTTCTAGACGTGACACAACCTGCACCAAGGGTCGTGAGTGTGGTATCACGGGTTTGAAGATAGATTTTGCATCTACAGGCACATAGGAGTGACAAGGCGGAACAAGGTACTCATATTTGCAAAAAACTTTGAATTTGGACTCCAAAAAATCCAAGTGTCATGATTGGTTGAGTTCAAGTGTCGCGATACTTGAATTCTCATGTGTCGTGATATTTGGTAGATATCATGTGTCACTGATATCTTTCACTCCCCAAGTGTCGCGATATCTAGATATCATGTGACATTGGGTTGAGTATCGCGACATCTAAGTGTCGTGTGGCCAAGTGTCGCGATATCCAGGTATCGCGATATCCAAGTGTCTCGATATTCCTATCAGGAGGAAGGAGATAAGGAAGGGGCTCACACACACACTCTCACTCTCAAGGAGAACCACACATACAGATTGGGGCAAGGAAGAATGATCTTCTTCTTCTTCTTCTATTACATAAAAAAGAATGTACAAGAATGACTGTCACTCTAGCACAATGGCAAGTACCAACGTGAGGAGATGCACCTCATAAATGTCCATCCGTGGAGACGTTGTGGAGGTGATCGCAATCCGGGTGGATCGGGTCCGGTCGTGGCACACATAGGGTGTATGAAGCTAATGAATGTTGGAAGGTTTAAGGACATGAAAGTGAAATTAATGTTGAGTATGGAGAAGAGAGAGATGTTGAAATGATTATGGGAATGGGAATGTAGGAGTGCAAGTTAGATTGATGAACATGAATGATAAGAATGAAAGAGAACCATACACACAAATCAAATTTGGAAGGAAGAATGATCCATTGAAGGAGCTTCTTAAACACTTCCTAATTCTAATCCATATGCATAGTCTTCTTTGGATGATATGTATGCATGACGAGAATAGATGGAATCAATCCTTACACATAAATCAGTTTCGAAAGGAAGAATGGTCCAATATTGGAGCTTCTTATACACTTTCAGAAACTAATCAATATGTATGGGTATGTATGGATTATATGCATGCAAGTGATTTATGATGATAGACTTTACTCACAAGCTCAATGAAACATCCTCATTGGTTCAACGTAATACTACAGAGCCTTCTCACACATAGAAGAAAATAGAAGACATGTAAAAATACTTAAGATCCTGAGAGACAAGAGACAAGAGACAAGTGACATGAATTAAAAGGATTTGAATTAAGATACATGTATAAGATCGTCGTGATACGTCAAGCTAAGCAGTCTACTGATCAAAGGCGGTTCCGACCCTCAAACCATGACAGTTCAACCGAATGTCACACGTAAGAAGGTGAGTTCCACTTCATTGACCCTACGTATGTCTAGGCTCGTAACGTCTAACTAAAGAAGTCTAAGACTCATTAAATCCAGCTCTAACTCACTCACACGCTCCACCGAGGGTGAGTCAAGATAGAGATGCTGGTTTCAAGAGCCTATCCTAGATTGGAGTTCTAACTTAAATTTGAAACTAGGTTCTATACTCATACTAGCCCACCTTGGATCCTCACTCGCTCAACCGAGGGTGATCGTCTCAAGGAAACCGTAAGCTAGCAAGAGCCCTATGGATGCCTGACAATGATGCTCTAGGAGTTTGGAGGGGGGTTTATATAGTTTTTTGAATGAATTTGGGCCCTTGGATCTAGAGAAATCAACTCTCAACTCTAAGATCACTATTTTCAATTACAACCATTTGATTAATCAAATCAATGGCTTGGAATTGTTCTTTTTATCAAATCTAGTGTAAAGGAGTGAAATTTAGGCACCTTCATTCTCCACCATTGGATCTAGGGATGATCTGGACCGTCGGATTAGAGCTGACATCAATTCGGATTGGATAAGCCACTATTTTTGGAGAAACTTTGCATTATTGATCTTTAACTGTCAAAAAAGTCTTCTTTGATGAAAAAACTCGTGGATCCTCCTTCCTTTATGCTTTAGTGCATCTCCACCCTTGAATATGAGCTCATCTTGATCGTACAACATGGTTCAATCATATTTTGACATGTGGCAGCCCTTCAAACCTTCAACTTTCTTATTCTAGAAAATTGCGGTGACCTTGAAAACTGGATTTTGTGCTCTTTGACCCTTCAATATCCTTGGATGAAGATAAAATTTTGTAGGACTATGTTTTGAAAGGCCTCCTTTAGGAATATGCAAAAAAAACTCCCATCTGAATCTTCCTTGTACAAGTTTGACTACATTTGGAAGCTTGCAAGGTGGCATTAAGGTGTCTAGGAAGCTCTGATAGCCTTGAAACTTTGTACAAAGATGTAGCCACGTACGATCTTTATACATGCCAAACCATATGGCTAACAAAAATTCCTATACAAAATTTTGTAGGGTCTAAGTGGAAAAATTACATTTTTTACAAAATGCACATGGCATATCAATGTGCTAGAAAATCCATTGTGAAATTCCGGCTATAGACTGCCTTTGATAGGATTTACAAGTATATGAATTTTCATGTGATTTGGAGACATTGAAATTTTTGCCCTAATTTCCAAAGTTTTGTTGGAGTTAGATGTCTGCAGAAGCACGCGAACAACACAAGGAAGAAGACGAAGCTTGGAGCACAAACACACAATACTGAATGTATTACTAGAGAATGTACAAAGATAAGTAGCCCATTAGGGCAATAGGCGTATATACAAGCCGGGGGAAAAAAACCTCGTACAGAGGGAAAAAAGTGCCCCGGCGGTCCTAGTGTGTTCACACACATTACTACCTAAATATATCAACAAATCCCCCCTGGGAGTGATGCGGTGAACAAGGAGCTGGCACTCATGTATAAGGAAGTGCCAAGCTATGTGGAAATCACTCCACAAAAGGAAGTAAGCTCAAAGCTTTGCGGAAAGCTTCAAACTTCTCCCTAGGCAGAGCCTTCGTGAAAAGGTCTGCTATGTTCTCCTGCGTGGGCACATATGCCAAGCTGATCTCCCCAACAGAGAACCTCTCCCTGACATAGTGATAATGCACCTCAATGTGCTTAGTGCGAGCATGTAATAGAGGGTTCCTCGCAACTGCCAATGCGCTCTGACTGTCAGTGAAGATGGTGGTGGTAGAAGACTGGCCAACACCCAAATCAGCCATAAGGCGTCTGAGCCACACACACTCAACAGTCACTGTGAAAGCTGCCCTATACTCAGCCTCACAACTGGAAGTGGCCACAGTAGGCTGCTTCTTGCTCAACCAAGATATACATGAGGTACCAAGCATGAAGCAAAAACCACTGGTGGACACACAAGTGTCATAGCAACCAGCCTGATCTAAGTCAAAAAAAGCATGCAAATCTGGCGGTAGTGATCCCCCCTTGGGATAAAACAACCCAAGTATCCGAGTACCACTCAAGTAGCGAAAGATGCGCTTAACCGCCTTCCAATGCGTGACTCCTGGGCAATGCATAAACCTGCTCATTTGTGAGACAACAAACTGAATATCTGGCCGAGTAATGCATAAGTAAATCAAGCATCCAACAGCCTGCTGATAGAGAACATCATCAAATGCATCTCCAACATCATGAAGACTCAATCGTAAACCTGTCTCCATAGGAGTGGCAATAGGCTTACCGTCTTCAAGGCCAAAATGCTGCAATAATGTGTCAATATATTTTGTTTGACACAAAGCCATTCCACCATCAACTTGCATAAACTGAATGCCCAAATAGTGATGCAAATGCCCCAAATTAGACATCTCAAATGAGGCATGCAAATCAGCCTTAAAATCAGCAATATGCTTCTCAATAGGTCCAATGAGCAGCATGTCGTCAACATAGACAACAATGATCAGAACCACATCATTAGCACGCTTAACATATAAAGTGCTTTCAGTTGGACTGTTCTCAAAACCATGTGCAATCAGATAGGCATGTATCTTCTCATACCAAGCACGTGGTGCTTGCTTTAAACCATATAACACCTTCTTTAACCTGCACACCTGGTTTTCATGCCCTTTATGCACAAAGCCATGGGGCTGAAAAACATACACTTCTTCATGCAAGTCACCATTCAAAAATGCTGTTTTAATGTCCAACTGATGTACATTCCAACCATGATGGGCTGCAAGTGCACAAATGCTCTGAACAGTAGTCATACGGCATGTAGGTGCAAAGGTCTCATCAAAATCAATGCCTTTTTCCTGCACATAACCCTTTGCAACAAGCCTAACCTTATACCTGTCAACTGTACCATCAGGTTTACGCTTCAGCTTGTATACCCACTTAATGCCAATGGCCTTCTTGCCAGGAGGCAAGTCACATAAAGACCATGTACCATTCTTCATTATAGCATCATATTCAGATTGCATAGTAACCATCCAATTTTCTGAATTCTGTGCTTCATCAAAAGAAACAGGCTCATTCTCATCACAGAGACTAGACGCAACCATAGCATAGCAATCTGATGCAAAGGAGGCACTATGAGAGCCTGAACGAGTACGATATGACAAAGGTGCATCTAATTTGCTGTCACACAAAGTCTGCACCAGCCATTTTGGCATAGTTTTTGCCTGCTCAATATTAGCTCTCTCATCAACAAGTGCATCATGTAAATCTGCATCAGAAATAGAATGATCTGCATCATCATATGAAACCTGCAAAGGCTGAGAAGTTGCCTCATTAGGAGCTAACAAATGTCTCCTTAGTACATGAAAGCAATGGCTAAATAGCATCTTCCACAAAGACAACATCACAGCTAACCAGAATGCGTTTAGTTTGTGGATGATACAGACGATAGCCTTTACTTTCAGAACTGTACCCAACAAAAATACATTTTACTGCCTTATCATCCAATTTTCTGCGATGTTGTTCATGCACTAATGCATATGCCAAACAACCAAAAACATGCAGATGAGCAACAGATGGCTTGCGGTCATGCCAAGCCTCATATGGAGTGATAGACTGCAGCGCTTTAGTGGGACACCTGTTCAGTACATATGCTGCACACATGACAACCTCAAGCCAGAAACTATGTGGTAAAGCCTGACTCTTGACCATGCACCTCACCATCTCCATGAGTGACCTGTTCTTTTGTTCAGCAACTCCATTCTGTTGAGGTGTATATGGCACTGTACATTGGTGTTTTATCCCACGTTCAGCCAGAAATGCATTAAAATCAGAAGACATATATTCCCCCCTGTCGATGAGAATGGAGGGTGCCCATTTTACATGCTGTCAGATTTTCAGCCAAAACCAAAAACTGTTTAAAGCACATGAACACTTCAGACTTTGCTTTGAGTGGATATACCCATGTATGCCTTGAAAAATCATCAATGAAAGTCACGAAGTAATGGTAATTCCCAAAAGAGGGTGTCTGCATAGGACCACAGACATCACTATGTACAAGCTGCATTTTTTGCGTAGCCCGAATTGAACCATCTTTTGGAAAGGAGGAATACTGCATTTTGCCCAAAATACAGCCTTCACATACATGTTTTCCAGGTGTCTCAAGCTTGGGCAAAGAAGACACCATATCAGATTTCTGCAGGCGTAGCAAACTAGCAAAATTCAGATGACCAAAGCGTGCATGCCAAAGCTTTGGATCTGACATATCCTGAGAATCATAAACTGCACATGTCGAATCATTCACAGATCTTTCATAGTCTATGAGCTTATATAGCCCACAACATGAAATTCCAGAAGCAATAATCACATCGCCATTTGATTTAAGCCAATCTTGGCTAATGGAGAAACTGATAACAGAATCTTCTTGATCCCTGACACAAATAAAGCATCTGACAAGGTGAAAGAACTACCATCAGCAGTAGTCAGAATGATCTTATCAACTCCCATAACAGGATAAGAGGAGTTGTTGGCGCATGTGACAGTATTCCCTATAGGGGCAGGATCGAGTGAAGAGAAGAAACTATGCTGCAAGGTAATATGTTTGGTCGCCCCACTGTCAAAGTACTGGCAAACATCTGAGTCCACTACAGACATGCACTGCTCATGAGAAGATGGGTCAAAACTGTAAACAGTAGTAAACGCCCATTCTTCTTCCTGCATAAGATTAGCAGACTCTGTTTTTGGTGTAGAGGCTTCAACAACAACCATTCGAGCCTCCTTTTTCTTTGCCTCTTTTGCAGCCAGTTTTGGACAGTTCTTTATGATATGATCATTCCCTTTACAGTACTTGCAAAAAAATTTCTGCTTTTCTAATTTCTTCTCATCTTTATCCTGGTTCTTGCAGCATTTGCAGATTTCTGCTTACTACTAGAAGAGCTCCATTTTCCTTTGCCCTTCTGACTAGCCAGGAAAGCTTGATCTACAACACGCATAATGGACCTGTTCTGCCTGGACTGATCTTCCTGCAACAGAACAGAGACTAACTCCTCAAATGATAAGGCATTCGGATTGCCTTTCATCATCAACCGAAGAGTAGAAGCAAAACTCTAATATGAATTAAGAAGACCATTCAGAACGGTCTGCACAAGTGAGCTATCTGGTATAACCTCATCAGCAGAAATCAACTGTTCCTTCAAATCTTTGATCTTCGTTACGAAACTATCCATAGAATCACCTTCATTCATGTGCTCACTCTCCAACTGTTTTCGGAGGTAAGCAACACGAGCCTCATTCCTAGCTTGGTACAATGTGGTAAGTGTATCCCAAGCATCCCTAGCTATTCTGCAAGAGCGAATATGATGAATAATGGCACGTTTGATAGACAAAGCTATCAATGCATGTGCCTGGGCATCTCTGCCATCCCAACGAATCTGCTCTGCAGTAGGTGCAACAGAAACAGCAGCACGAACAGGAATCTGCGGAATATCATCTTCGACACCATCTTCATAAGCTCCAACACCTGTATTTGCAGTACCTGTCGTTACAGGTGTAACAAGACGTCTTTCAACACCCTGCACAATGTTCCACAATCCTTTTGCAACCAAAACATGTCGCATCATATAAGCGCATAATGGGTAGTTGGTACCATCCAACTTATCCTCAACAACCAACATACAGAATACATCACTGCTTTCAGCCATGGCCTGTGACTAAAATACCTTGATGCAGAAAATTGACTGTATCTCAAAAAGTTGAACGGAAATGCCCAAACATATTCTGCTAGACCTGTAGCAGACTTCGAGATGCTTAAACTGGCGAACAGAAACTGGTATATATCTTTGGCACAAAAAGACGAAATAGCCTGCACAAGCGATGTGATAGTGCGTTCGGAGGAGTGTCGACAGCACCCTAGATGAAGCGACGACCCACTCTGATACCAATCGTTGGAGTTAGACGTCTGCAGAAGCACGCGAACAACACAAGGAAGAAGAAGAAGCTTGGAGCACAAACACACAATACTGAATGTATTACTAGAGAATGTACAAAGATAAGTAGCCCATTAGGGCAATAGGCGTATATACAAGCTAGGGGAAAAAAACCTCCTACAGAGGGAAAAAAGTGCCCCGGCGGTCCTAGTGTGTTCACACACATCACTACCTAAATATATCAACAAGTTTGACCAGCTTTGACTGCTACCCTGGATTTGCTCGATTTCTTCCAAAGTTTGCATGTGAACTCCCTTTGACATCCTTGATGCATCTTGGACTTCTCAGGGAATTCTGGCTACCTTCATCGAATGTGTTTCCTGTAGGCCTTCATGAGTGAGAGAGGAGAGAAAATCTCGACGACATTCGCCCCCACTAAACCTGCGATTCCTCCGAAAGCGCCACTCTAGTATCTGTGAAAAACAAAATGTTCCAGGCATCAAATTATTTTATAGGCAACATACATGGAAGGAAAAGTTGATCATATGCATGAATGAGTAGGCAACGTGACATGAAGCAAAATTTGCATGAAAGAAAGAATTGAAACAGGCAACATGAATATGCATGAACAAATAGGCAACATATATGCAAATGAACAAGCAACATTGACAACAAGAAAGAAAACAATCAAGCATCAATATGAAGTGGAGGTGGATGTATTGAGTCATTTTAAGCATCAGTTCCTCTCATCTTGAAGAAAAATTTGTACCTTTTTCATAAAGTAATCTACCTTAAATACGATTATAAACAAAGATTTAGGATTTTCAAGAGACATCTTTCATCTTTAGCTTATTTTAGATCAAATCCTTTCCTACATAAATATGAATATGCTCTTTCTCTAATAACATGCAAGGAAATCTAACTAAACTCCACTAATGCATAAATCTTCCTATATAGCCCGTGATTTATTCTACTATGCCTCCTTATCTTCCTTTGGCTTGCTCTCTCTCTCTCTCTCTCTTTTGATGATGATGATGATTCGGCACCTTTATGGTTACGATCACTTTTTTGGGGTGGAAGAAAGTGTAAACTTCCTGGTAACATGTAGCAGTTTTTTTTTTTTTGATGACGGGGAAAAATTAAACCCCGATACAAGGTACAACCATTTTTGATGACGGAGAACAGTCGTTCAAACTCCGATACAAGTGCTGTGAGATGGACTAAGGATGTAGAAACATGCAATAGCAGGAGCTAGGATTTCAACAATTATGCTTTCGATACAGGATACATATGCATGTTTATATATGAAAGTCATGTCACCAAAATAAACCTCCAAATCTACATGCCCTATCTTTCCACAATCCTATAATCGATTTCTTAGTAGATAAGTTACTACTTCAGATACAATTTTACACAAGTAGAGAAATCATCATTTGCCCCTTTTTTTTGACTCAAGTGATGTGGATATGCAATGCAATGCAAAGACTGAAAACAAACATGCATGAAACAAGAATGGAAAAAAAGTAGAATGAACTTGAAAAAAAACAAAGCAACATGAGCTTGAAATGATATTTTTATATGTTTTTTTTTTTAATATATTTTCTTTCTTTTTTTATTTTTTTTATTTTTTTATTTTATTTGTATAACATGGATACTCCTGTTTGTGAAGCGGCCTCATTGTTGTCATCTTCTTCAATGTCCTCATCCAAAAAGTACTCATCATTATCACGTTTCTTGAATAGCTTTATCCTTTTACCTGCAATCAAAGTTTTTAGTGCAACACCATTTAATTCACAAAGAGCATACGTACCATTGTTGTTGACTTTTGATATAATGTATGGCCCAAACCACCGTTGAGTGAGCTTTTTGCGTGCATCATATTGAGAGTCAAATGTACTATCATAAAATGAGCACCCAATCTCCTACTTCAATTGGCTTAGGACGCAATCGATGAGTTTTATCAAAATAATGCTTGTTCTTCATTCTACATTCTCTTAATTTTTCAACGGCATCATCAAGTCTTAATTTACCTTGTTCTAACTGTTTAATGTGCAAACTCAAAAAATCAGCAGTAGACATGTTGTCAGACCAAGGCAAATTTGACCATGCAAAAATATGAGACTGAATTGGAAACAATGGTTTTTGACAGTACATGAGTTCAGCAAGCATATATCCAGTAGTACGTGTGCATGTCATTCTATCTGCCCAAAGTGCAAAAGGTAAGAATCTAGGCCATTGTTTGATGTCACCATAACATGCTTTAGATATGGCTTTCACAATAGGTGGATGCCCTCTATCTATTTTACCATTGGCCTCTGGATTATATGCAGTAGTGAGAGACAAACGAATACCGTGACGCTCAAAGAACTCTTTAGCTTCTCTCGCATTTAACTCTCCATGATCGGCAACTACTTTATCTATGTACCCAAAGCGACTTATGACATCTTCAAGCAAGAATTCGCAAACATTGTAAGTGGTCTTAGATCCTAGTGCACGTCCCTCTACATGATTAGTTAAGTCTTCTCTTGCAAGTACAATGTAATGCATTTTGTCAATACCTTTAGGCATAGTTACAAGATCTACTACCCACTTGTAGTGAATACAAGGTGGATAAGTAGGATGCAATAGATCTCTATGTTTGAATGATGAATGAAGTTGACAAGTAGAACATGTAGAAACATAGCTACTAATGTCAACATACATCCTAGGCCAATAATAGGTACTTCTAATTTTTTCATATGTTCCAAAAAATCCTTTATGACCTGCCCATAATGTCTCATGCATTTCCTGCATTACTTGCAATTGAAGCCCTCGTTTTCCTAGGACTCGTTGTTGATTCTTAACCTTACCCTTAGTATGTCTCCAAAGATAACCGTTACATAGGAAAAAGTTATTTTTTCCCTCGGCTTGTATATACGCCTATTGCCCTAATGGGCTACTTATCTTTGTACATTCTCTAGTAATACATTCAGTATTGTGTGTTGTGCTCCAAGCTTCTTCTTCTTCCTTGTGCTGTTTGCGTGCTTCCGTAGAAGTCTAACTCCAACATTTATGTGCTCATTCTCAAGAAAGAAGATACCACATCCCTAAGCTCAGACAGATCTTCAACAAGTGTAGAGAATATCGAGTGTGTCTGAATCCAGAGAAGTGTGTGTTCATGGTACGAAAAGGTAAAATCTTAGGTCACATTGTTTCAAGGAATGGAATATCAACAGATGAGGACAAAGTAAGAGCCATAGCGGAGCTGCCTAGACCAAGGAACGTTAAAGAGGTACAAGCCTTTATGGGCCATTGTGGATATTATCGCAGGTTCATCCACATGTATGCAATCATAGCCAAATCTCTTTATGCCTTGCTAACAAACTTTGAATGGAACACTGAATGTGAAAAATCCTTCAATGAGCTAAAAAGACGTTTGTGCTCAACACCAATACTGACCACTCCTGATTGGAATAAACCCTTCCATGTCCATGTAGATGCTTCCAATCATGCAATAGGATGTGTGCTAGCACAACCCACAGGTGAAGGAAATCTAGATTTACCCATCGCATATGCTAGCAGACAGTTGAACGCAGCTAAACGAAATTATACCACAATGGAAAGAGAAGGTTTAGGCATGGTATATGCTGTGAAGAAGTTTAGACACTATTTATTGGCCAACAAGTTCAAGTTTTTCACTGATCATCAAGCTTTACTATACTTGGTCAATAAACCTTGCAATCCTAGATGCTTAGTAAGATGGTTTCTCTTACTAATGGAATACAATTTTGAAGTGGTTGTTAGGAAAGGTAGGACCCACCTTAGGGCAGACCATCTTTCTCACATCACTTCAGGAGAGCTAGTGCAAGGAGTGTCGGATGAACTACCTGACACTTATTTGTTTACTTTAGAAGTTGTTCCTAAATGGGCAAATAAGTTGGTACCAGTCCAAACCTTCGGACCTGCAAATAAAAATGTGAAAACGAACAAAGAAGAAGTAGTGAGACCACAAATATCAAATATTGGTAGGAAGCATGTACAAACAACATATAGAGGGTGTATTAGCTTGTTGCGTCGAGGACGATGAACATAGTAGTTAGTTGCAACAAGCCCATGAAGAAATGCTAGGAAATCACTATTCTAAACAATGAACATTGCAGAATCTAAAACGTTTAGGAGTGTATTGGCCTAGCATGGATAGAGAAATACAGGAATGGATCAAGAATTGTCCAGTGTGCCAGAAGAGACCCCCAGTGGAGCATGTGACTCTTTATCACGTATCATTAATTCCAGATTGGAGTGCTCCATTGGAAGAATTAATGAGATCTGGAACACTACCCAATGAGGCTAGTCTTGCAAGAAAACGAAGCATGGAACAAGAGGCTCAAGACTATGCCTTGGTAGGAGACAACCTATATCGAAGAGGAAAAGATGGTTACTTAAGACTGTGCGTTCACGAATCAGATTATTTGAAAGTCTTAGAAACTACAGACAGCGGTGTTGCGGGTGGACACTTTGGGCCTGACAGAGTAATCAAGACCATTCTATTCACAGGACTTTGGTGGCCCACTCTTCATATGGATGCACATACCTATGTGAAGAAATGTGACACATGTCAACGTGCACAATATCCGATCAGAAAAGATGAGATGCCTTTGAGGCCAATGATGGGAGGACATGCATTCTCAAAGTGGGGTATAGACTTTGTAGGCCCCATTAACCCCCTAGCAAGAAACTCCCATGCAGAGTACATTATTGTAGCCACAGATTACCTTACCAAGTGGGTAGAAGTCAAAGCCACGATAAAAAATGATGCTCAAACGATGGCTAATTTCTTATTCGAGAACGTGTTCACCAGATATGGGTTACCAATAGAGTTAGTAAGTGATAAAGGTACGCACTTCTTGAACGAAGTCATTGAAAATCTACTTCAAGAATTCATGGTGGTACATAAGAAGTCTGCCCCCTACCATCCCCAAGCTAACGGACAAGCCGAGAGCACGAATAAGATCCTATGTAATGTATTGACAAAACTCGTAAATAATAAACGCTCTGATTGGGACAAACAACTTCATCATGTTGTTTGGGCTTTACTCAATACCACCCCATTTCACATGGTCTTCGGATAGAATGTTGTGCTACCATTGGACTTCCTAATCCCAGCTTTAAGGGTAGCACAAGAGCACGAGTGGAATGGACATGAGTTGTCCTCTAGGATCTTTGATCTAGAACGTTTAGGTGAGACGAGACTAAGAGCAGCAGCAGGCATCTATTCTGCAAAGAAAAGATAGAAAGCATATTTTGATGCACACATCAAGGATAAGGGATTGAAGGAAGGAGACCTAGTTCTGGTGTATACACTAAAACAACATGCCCGGAAATTGGAGAAACGAGGATATGGACCCATGATCATTAATAGAATTTCCACTAGCAGTGCGGTTCAATTGGCTACTTTAGAAGGTGATATCTTGCCAAACTATATCAGTGGTTGTCGAGTCAATTTATATCAGGAACCTCTCACAGAGAATATGCTAATGAGACTCAACACTGCTAAGAAGCGAAAAGAAGAAGAGTTGAGAGTCAGAGAAGAAGCACAGGCCGAGGCAAGAGAGTGCATTAGGCGAAATAAGTTAAGACGACTAGGCCTAGATGTCAACATGAAAGCCCCAAAATATCACATGGACATGTGCCAGAAATCAAGCATAATAACTTCTCGCATAATCGATCAATGCCTCTTTGTGAGTGTGGAGGTAGGACGAGGAAAGAGTGTAAGGAATGTGAGAGCCTTGGTTGACTCAGGTGCAGCAACTAGTGCAGTTAGACTTTCATACTGCCAAGGCTTGCAATTGAACATCAAGTCCATAGAAGCCTATCTCATAGGATTGGGAGGTGTGGAAACCCTTGTTTGAGCGAGGTGGAACTTCCCATCTACCTTCAATATGTTCCAATGAAAGTCAAAATGCTAGTGTGTCATGATGAGGACCTCACAGAGCCACTTATCTTGGGTCAAGATTGGATTTACGACCATGCAGTCAACTTGAACCTAAGAAGTCAACTTCTTCAAGTTTGGGTACATGAACAATGCATTACCTTAGAATTGGAGAATTGCATGCTCACAGATCATGGTACCACACACTCTCTTCGTCCCTCTAAGCCTCATCTTCATGAACAAGATGTTGAATGTGTCAAAAGCTCGATGATCTAGAAGGACTCAATCATGGAAGAACAGTTGCAAGGGCACGGTAATATGTTCAGTATTATGTGGTGTGCTCCAAGCTTCTTCTTCTTCCTTGTGTTGTTTGCGTGCTTCCATAGATGTCTAACTCCAACATATAGAACCTTTGAAGGAGATATTCGAGACAAACAAATTACACAAGATAATTTGTGTAAGTTTTAGTTAGAATTTTGTGCTTTCGTCTTAACTCATCACTTTTATTTGATTGCCCAATACATGCAGCTCGCTACAAGGTAGACATTGCATCTTTTATTCATCATGACCTTTGACTAGATTTTTTTCATCCGTAGACTTATATTCACCTTTACCTTTACATATAGTAAATTTATCCAAGCATAGATCATGTGCAAATGAACTTGCACATTTATATTCAGCAGTCCCCCTCAAGCTCATTTGGGAATTATCTTTAGCCATGTCCTGTAAATTTATCACATCCTTAAAACCTATGAGTTTAGAAGCATCCAGTAAAATTGTAAACATGTATGCAACCTACTCTTTGGTCGTAATAACTTTATCTCCACATCTTTTCTCGGTTCCTTGTCCCTTACATAATGGTAGTGGACCTCTATGTGCTTACTCCTCACATGAAACATGGGACTACTTGCCAAGCAAATACTTGATATGTTATCATCGTATACAAGAATGTTTCAACCTACACTTCAAGATCAGCCAAAAGATTTTTAATCCACATTGCTTCGCATGTGGCAAATGCCAATCCTCTATATTCAGCCTCCATGTATGAAAGTGCAACAATAGGTTGTTTCTTCAAGACCCATGTGATAGGTTTGCTTCCTATCATGAACACATAACTTGAGATTGATCTCCTACCTTCCTTTTAACCTACCCAATCAACATCACTAAAGCCTTTAACTTGCAATTCTTCACCAAACTTGTAAAGCAAATCATGAGTAATTGTATTCTTTATGTATCTCAACACTCTCTTGGTTGAATTTAAATGCTCACTTGTTAGAGCTGCATAAATGGTGAAAGTACACCAACAACATAAGATAGATCAGTTCTTGTAATGTTTGCATAGATTAATGATTGTACGATGCTTCTATATATCATTACATCTTCCAATAGTTCTCCATCATTTGAGAAAATCTTTGTATTTGTGTCCATGGGATGAGTGAGTGGTTTGCATTCATTCACTCATTCAAAATCTGAAAAGAACATCCAACAAGTACTTCTGTTAGATCAAGCACATGCCACCTTTCCCATAAACAACTTCAATTCCCAAGAGATATTTCAGCTCTTTGGGATCTAAAATTTTTAAACTCCTTACCAGCCTTTATTTTGATATCTTTAATCCCTGTAACATCATTCCCTATTATGATGAGATCATCTATATGTTGGAACATCAAGCCTAAACTATGCTTGAAGTAGATTTCATCTACATCAAAGGCTATCGTGTCGATCTGTTGGAGAATTCTTTTTCTTATGCTCACTTATTGTATTTAAAAAAAAGATTTCTTCATGGATCTTTTACCATTGTAAAAGCTTTGAGCTTTAGACATGTAAAGGTAGAAAGATAGAGCCCAAATCCCACGAATTTGTGGTGGTTGCATTGCATTCAATCAAGCAATCAATCACCTAAAAGTAGATCAAACTAAATCTTCATTTTTCCTAGATTGTAGGAAAGTATTGATTCCCTCCAACAACCATTCCCACCTTCATTTGAATTCAAATTCCACTTGTAGAAGCATGGAACACTTCTAGAGTCTATATAAAGACTTGAAATCACTTGTACAAACATGGAAGAAATATTAGTATCTAGTTTATTCCTATAAATTTTCATAACATTTGATTTAGTAGATTGGGAGAAATCGCAGATTTTCTGTCTCGGTGTCAATCTCTGCGTATTCCTGAAAAATAGGAGGTACCACCGGTGATGTTTGATTCATTCCTATAGCATATTTTGCTTATTCCTTATAATTTTGTGCATTCTATACACTCAACCCTATGTGTATCACTCCCATAAAAGGATTTTTCCTAATTGTAATCACATTGGTTTCTATGGGCATTTGAAGTTCATTGTCTCTTCCATAGATAATAAGTTTTTTGAGCTAGTCGATGTGCGAACCTATCTGTTTTGTATCGACTCTTTCTCCTCAATGGTCCAAAGTATATAGTGCATTTCTTTGTATTTATCACATGCCTATAAGGTCTATTTGAGTCTCCATAAGCTCAAGGGCTGGTCTTGTGCCGGTTGGCTAGACCAAACTTCATCGCTTTGAAATGCACTTTTCTACCTCCTACAAGCTTCTCCAAGTTCTTTCAGTGGTATCAGAGCTAGATCAAGATGGGTGACGGCTTTCCCTTGATGATCGAGAAGCTTGATTGACACAACTATGTGGCTTGGCAAATCAGAATGGAGGCCTATTTGCAAGGTAGAAATCTTTATGGAATTATAGTCGGTGATGAAGCTATGCCCATTCCAAGATCCAAAGGAGGACCTACACAAGAGGAGACAGATAAGCTCACACTTTGGTGTGCAAGGGATGTTCAAGAAAGGTTGTACATACTAAACTCTATCTCTGACTTTCTATTACCTTGTATTAGAGCATGCAAAACATCTCAAGGGACTTGGGATGCCCTCGAGACTTTCTTTTCTGCACCAAAGCAAGAAAGAATCATCTTTGGAACGAGTTCAACCAAATGAAGAAGACACCTAAACAAACCATCACAGAGTTTGTTATCAAGGTCAAAGAGGTTGCGGATCAGTTAGCATCCATTGGAGAGCTGATTGAAGAAGAGGCTATCATGAGGCAAATTCTCAACGACATTTGAAGTGATAAGCAATGACAATCTTTCACCACGGCTTACTCATGGATGTGCAAACTCCATACTTCAACATCTTTCTTGGACAACTCTTCAATCAAGAGGCCAACAATAGCATAAAGGAAGGTAACTCCTATCATGGTAATTAAACTAGTGCTCTATATGCAGATAAGAAGGACAAGAAGTTGAAAGGCAAGAAGAAGGAAGAAGATGAAGAAGAGACTTCTCGAGCCAACTTTGCAAGCAAAAGCAAGTGGAAAGGGAAGAAGTAAGGGCAAAAGCAAGACAAAGCCAAAGGTCAGAATGTTCAACCTTGTGCCATATTTGATAAGACCAACCACACCACTCAGAATTGCTGGTTCAATGGGAAGACCCTGAAAGGAAGTAGAAGAGGTGGATACGGTAGCAATAGAGGCAGAGGTGGACACAACTTCAATAATAACAATAGAGGCTATAATAGAAGGGACTTCAACAATTATTCAGAAGATCAACGACATGAAGACTCATTGCTTCTCATGAATCTAAGCCACAAAGAAGGTAAAGAAGATGATCATTTGTTCTACATAGATTCATGATGTTTGAATCATGTTGCAGGCAACATTGCTCTTCTATCTGAGTTGGAAAGTCCAAATCATAGAAATGAAGTGCAAACAGGGGATGACACAAAGCACAATGTGGAGAAGATTCGTAATGTCAAAGCTTCCAATGGCAGGACAAACATTCTGAGTAAAGTTCTCTATGTACCCACTATCATTAAAAACCTAATAAGTGTAGGCCAAATAGTTGAAAAAGGCTTGCAAGTTAGGCTCACCCAGCATGGAGCTTTTGTGTAAGATCCATGTCAAGGATTCAAGAAGATAGCCAGAGGTGAGAAGCATGATAGGCTCTTTACTTTTGAAGTAGGAGAAACTAGGAACATAGCTCTATTCACTTTTGGGTCTCAAACCGTAAGTGAACTTGAAGTGTGGCATACGAGACTTGCTCATGTGAATGAAAGAACCTTGAATGATATATGCAGGGATCAAAGTGTTCTAGGACTGTCGAACATATCAAAGCAACACATGATCAACAGGTGTGATGCATGTCAGATTGGGAAGGCACAAAGACAACCATTCAACCACAAAGGTTACATCCACAACAACTTATTGGGCTTAGTACATACATATGTACAGGGACCAAGTCAAGAACCTTCATTGGCAGGATCAAGGTATTATGTCTCATTTATTGATGACCATAGTAGATGGAGTGTTCTTTACTTTGTCAAGAGTAAGAATGAAGTGTTTGATTGCTTCAGGAAGTATCTAGAACATGTGGAGAATCATACAAGTAGATTACTAAAGAAGCTCAGATCTGATGGAGGGGGAGAATACTTCTCCAACGAGTTTGATGAGTTCTTGCAGGACAAAGGTATCAAAAGGAAAGTGACTACCAGGTACTCTCCTCAACTAAATGGAATTGCAGAGAGGAGAAACAAGACATTGGTCGGATCAGCTCGAACAATCCTTGAAGAGAAGAAGTTACCACACTATCTATGGGCAGAAGCTATTTCAACTGATGTGTACCTTGTCAATAGACTACCATCCAAATCACTTCAAGGTATGACTCCTTATGAAGCATGGCATGGAAGAAAACCTAGTCTTGGACATTGCTAGGTTTTTGGTTGTTTAGCTTATGTTCATGTACCATAAAAAATAAGAGGTAAGCTAGATGAAAGGGCAATAAAGGTAGTGTTTATTGGATACGATTCAACTCAGATGGGTTATAGGTTCTATAATCCTTCAACCAAGCAATTCACTACAAGTAGAGATGTTTTGTTTGAAGAACATAGGTCTTGGTATGATGAAAACAAACAAAAGGTAACTCTACCATATGATCTTGATTCTGATTCTCATCAATTAGGAAGCAACATGATACACAGGTCCAGGATCCAAGAAGTGATACAGATGATGACTAACATGAAAGGGAAAAGGATTACAAGCTATGGAAGTCAAGAGGCAAAGCAAAGATGCAAGAGGTTGGAGAATGCTCCAAACAAGCAAAAGGAAACCCTAATTGAGAAAAGGCCATGAAAGAAGAAATAGATGCATTGAAGGAGATGGGCACTTGGGATTTGGTTCCAATGTCACCAAATCAAAAGGTAATTGGTTGCAGATGGGTATATACAATTAAAAGAAATTCAGATGGATCAGTTTGCAGGTACAAGGCAAGATTATTTGCCAAAGGATGCTCTCAAACTCATGGTATAGACTATGAAGAAACATTCTCACCAGTTGCAAAGATGACTACAATCAGGACATTGATAAGTGTAGCTGCTGCAAGGAATTGGAGACTCCTCCAACTTTATGAGAAAAATGTATTCTTAAATGGTTGGATAAGTGAAGAGGTATACATGTCACAACCACCAGGTTTTCAAGACCCTAATCATCCATCTTCTATTTCGAAACTTAAGAAATCATTGTATGGATTGAAACAAGCTCCTAAAGCTTGGAATTACAAGTTGGTTACATACCTTCAAGATCAAGGGCTCAGACCAAGCAACTCAGATCCTTCTCTATTCATCAAAAGGGATCATGATGAGGTTATCTATCTATGTATATATATAGATGATATTATTTTGATAGGTGACGATCTAAATGTCATTCAAAGGATCAAGAGACATCATTCAAAGGATCAAGGGACACATGCAAGAGGAGTTCAAATCAGTGACCTAGGTGAGCTCACATATTTCCTAGGTATGAAGGTGATATACACAGATGAAGGAATGTATTTGACTCAGAGAAGATACATTCAAGATCTACTTCTCAAGTTCAAAATAGAGAACACTAAACCTGCAGGTACACTGTTGGCATACAAGTCAGATGAAGAGCATACTAGCACAACGGAACAGTCATGCACAATACGGCAACAAGGCCCAATCATTTTTTCCATGGACCATTTACAACTCAAGTGATTTTAATCACTACACAAACATTGTAAATTCCGTTTGTGGTAGAATAGACTCCATTTTGTGCAAGCCGAGGAGTCCTCGAGCTTGAGGAGTATTAGAACTAGCTACATATCAATTTTCATAATTTTTAGACTCCGTTTGAGCCCTCAAATAGGCTCTAGAACCTAATTTTTAACTAGGCCGGACACTAGGTTTGGACAAGACCAAAGCTAGTTAGAAAACTATAAAAAGAGCTAGAGAGCTCATTTTTGAGGTTAGATTGTTTGTGAATTAAGCTTATGTAAGAGACTTTTTGACTAATGCAAAGTACTCCATTGTTCCTCTCCTTGTTCTTGCCTTGTGTGCGCGTGTGTGTGTATGTGTGTGCATGCTTGTGTGCTTCTCACTCACACACTTGTGCCTTCACTTGCTCATAGTCTTCATACTAGTCCTCACGTCTCCAGATCGACAATTATGAGGTGAATCTTCTCACGTTGGTACTCACCATTGTGCTAGAGTGACACCAAATTTGGCGCCGTTGCCGGGGAGAGAGCTTCGAGGAGGAGCGTGTGATGGTAAGACGTGGAGTTATACGTGTTGAGACATTGGAGTTATAGGTAATATCCTTTCTTTTCCTTATTTTTCTTCATTTTTTCTTATTTTTGCATCACCATCTGTCACCATCATCATCCTCACCATCTCCCACCTCCATCTCCATCTCCACAAAAATTTCAGTTTTTTGGTCATATTCCACTCCCCACCTCATTTCCCTCATTTCATTGTGTGTGAGAGAGAGAGAGAGCTTGCATGCAATCTGTTTTTGTGTGTTTTCTTGAGCTTTTGCTGCAGGAACTAGCTGTACCACCTTCTCCAGCAGCTTGCGCAGGTACGACAGACTCTACACAGGTCCCGAGACGACGACTTCTGTCTGTCGCGATAGACATAAAAACTTGATATTTTGTGATTGCGTGTTTGGCACGGTAACCTACACCATTAGAGCACTCCAAATCAGTAGAAGTTTCTCAAAAATTTGCGTTTTTTCAGTCTATCGCGACAGACACCGTCTATCGCGACAGACAGAGACCCATGACAGATTCAGTCTATCGCGACAGACACCGTCTATCGCGACAGACCAAAACCACGACAGACGACAGACACCGTCTATCGCGACAGACACCGTCTATCGCGACAGACAGAGATCCACGATAGAGACCGTCTATCGCGACAGACACCCGTCTATCACGACAGACCAAATTCCACGACAGACCCCATCTATCGCGACAGACACCGTCTATCGCGACAGACCACTCTATCGCGACAGACACCGTCTATCACGACAGACCACTCTATCGCGACAGACACCTCTATCACGATAGACACCATCTATCGCGACAGACCACTCTATCGCGACAGACATCGTCACGACAGACACCGTCTATCGCGACAGACAGCCCCCCACGATAGCTTGTGTCTATCGCGACAGACACCGCCTATCGCGATAGACAGACATTTTCGGCAAAAAAAATAAGGGGTAAATTTTTTGGAAATTTAGGCTAAATCTTGGGCATATTTGCATACTCAAATACTCATACACTTACAAATGCCTTAGAAAAATGCATTAAAACTCCTGAAAGGTTCTGTTTGTCTGTTCAACCCCCTAAACTCTGAACGGTCATAACTTTTTCATACGAAATCCATTTTTTGAGCTCTAGGGCTTGTCGGAAAGCTCGTGGCATATACTACACGCCCTCAACTGTTTTTTATAAGAATAATGCGTTGATTTTCAGATATGATATTTTGAAGTTGACACACTGAGGGGTAGGTACACCAAGGGAGCTCTAGAGGGAATTTTTTAGCAATACAAAAGGGGGAACAAGGGTCATTAAACAGTGTCTGAAATAAATTTTTTGTCAATTGAAGGATCAAATTGAAGCTAAACTTGAGGTTCTTACAGGATCATCGAGAACTTTTGGAGAAAGCAAAGTAAGTGCCAGGGCGAACAAGCTTGGGAACGTGCTTCCTGGGTAGACCAGCATCACCAGGAGGAGCGACTTGAGGTTGGAACATCTCTTAACCCCCTCAGTCCATTCTTAGCATAGGCTAAGTGTGAGTAGTTGTCCTGATTGACTAGGGGTACGATAGGAACACTCAAGTTTGAAGAGCCTTTAAATTCTCAAGTGCAAGGATAGGCTAAATTGCAGTCAAGGGACAACTTAAAGGAAAAGAAATTAAACTAAGTGGGCGAGGAACATCAAATACGACACACTTAAGTGCTCCTGACGACGCTTAATTAAAAACAAGAAAACACATACAAAGGAACTCAAAAGGAACAAGTGACTGATACCAAAGAATCAGCAACGTACAAAGGGCATATGAACCTTAGGTTAGGTAGACACCTAGGGAGAGACAGACAAAGTCTTAGATCTTTAGAGGCTAGTGTCAATCATACTGCTAGGTCTTGGGCCCAGCAGTTGAGCCATCATTCGTATTACCCTAGTTCTGAGACTAGCGAGTCTGAGATGTCCCACGGTATGGAGAGACCTACAGGAAGTTCTGGGGTGCCATATTTACATAGGGTGGAAGGCCCTTACAAGATGCAACTCGAGTACCTTAGGACCAACCGATTAGGTGCTAGCATCTATGAGGACGGCCTAGGAAGATCTATGGTCCAGATAAAAAACCCTGACCAATCCATTGGACTAGAGCGCCCAGCTGTCAAGTTTGAAAATGGAGCATACTTGGACAAGGAAGGGACAATATATGTAGTCACAAGTCATCCAGATAGGACAGATGAATTTGGGAATGTGGTCCCGGAAACGGACTTAGGTGACCTAGAGCAAGGGAACATGGGCGAAGAACCTAGAACCCCCCGAGGCAAATCTGTTCTCACGAGGATTATCACACTAGAGTGGATTCCCCAAGATAATAAGAGCATAGATCTCCTCTTGAACCGAGAGACGGATGAAGCCTTTTGGAGATATAGACCTAGTCAGCCGAATGAGGTAGGAACAATCATGATATATGAGTTCAAAGATCCTGATATTCCAGGGAGAGTGACCTACTTAGATCACTCTTCAGAGAGGATCTTTGGGGTTACAGAAAATGATAGGCATGCTTACACTTGGAAAGGCGAATTTATCTTCCCCCAACCAAGATCGAATGTGGCCTTTGGTCTCCAAGGAGTTGGAACATCTCAAGCTCATGGGACTCAAAGAGAAAGGAGTAGAGAGAGACCTGAGGTAAGCTTTGTTACCGTTAGTGTCCATGTGAAAGGCCAAATGGCCACCGGACACTTCTTTGTATATGTTCTTTAATAAAACATATAGTGGCCTGCTCAGTCACAGACTGCAAGTTCGACCGCATTTGTAAGACCTAAGAAGTCTGTCTTCGTACTCCCTGTGTACTGCGTTTTCTGCGTATTCTACAACATCTGTGCGGAGTACTGTGTGTGGCGACAGGAGCTCGGTTTTATACTTTGAGCATATCATCGTGGAGCTCTCGAGAAGGAGAGTCCAGTGTGGTGCACGCCATCGAAATACTTCACTGGTATCAGAGCAGTTCGAGGCAAGAAGCTTTGTTCCTTTTGTGCGAGCGAAGCGACCCCCCCCCCTAGGTTTTCTCCAAGGCTTACGACTAAGGCGGCGACCAAGGCATAGACCTTGGCATACCTTGTCATCCGAGTCACCGAAGTCACCGTTGGCGCCGTTGGCTGCGCGCGAGGGAGGACCTCAACGATCAAGGAATATAGAGGTTCCCGGTACTTCCCGGGAGGTCACCCATCCCAGTACTGTTCCCCCCAGAGCTCGCTTAACCGCGGCAATCTCTTGCCACTAAGCTACACTCTTGTGGTGTTTGAAGAAGGGGAAAGACTAAGGTTGGCATTACCTTGAACAAGTTTTGGTCCCTCAAAGCTTCATTTTTGCTTTTAAAGCCTATTTCTGAAGCAATTTTGGGGTGTTTTTGGAGCCATTTTGGAGTACTTTCGCACGTAGTTCTCTTCACACAGGTCCAAGAACATCAAGAAGAGTGTTCCTTGTACTTCTCAGACAATAAATATCAACCTTTGGGGCTGTATTTTCAGCCACACTCGTAAAACTACAGGTTTCTCGAGGGGTTTTCAGTTTTGGTGCGAGCAGTCGCTGCAAATTTATGCAGGTTTTAAAAGCCTAAAACATCAGAGTTGACAGACACTTGCAGGTGTTATTGGCTAGTTTTTTGGGCTGTGTATTCAGCCTTTCAGTGTCATTTTACTGCATATATTGAGCACATACACACCATGTACGCTTCTGTGGATACCGCTTATGTACGTCCATGTGGGCATTGATATAGCGGTTACGTTCTTTGCATAAAGCTTTTTACGTTTGATAAAGAGGGTCGTGGTGAGGTTTTCTTAACTGGGAGACACCCAGATGTCGGGGTCTCTTCGGTGATGCAGGTGGAAGACTTACCCAGCCTCGCCATAGGAGATGTATGATAGTTGTTCATAGGTGCTCGATAAGCCTAGTTGGCTTCTATTGGGTAACTGATTATATGCAGTGGAGTCAGTGATTCACTATACAGGTAGACATGTTAGTACTTGCAGTTTTATGATACTTTGACACTGGTCATATGCTAATTTTGCAGAGGATACTCTGGCAAATTTTTTCCAGATTTCTGGTTTAGTCAACTATATAGTGGTCGATTTACTCCTTGATACACTTATTTGTTGGTGTTTGGACTCTTCTAGCTCCATTATCATTCTATTCAGTTCTCTACGATCATGGCATCAGAGGTCTCAGGCACATCCGGTGGATCAGGGTCTAGTGCTAGCGTTCCGAGGAGGAGCTATAACTTGCAGGGCAAAGACCATTTTGAGATCCGAAAATTTGATGGCACAAACTTTGCTCTATGGAAGAATCAGATTAAAGATGTGCTGATTCAAAGAAGGCAATGGAAGCCAGTAAATGGGATTTCAAAGAAGCCTGCTGACATGGATGAAGATGATTGGGATGAGTTAGATGAAATGGCCAGGTCTACCATTCGCTTGCACCTAGCAGATAATGTTTACTTTACAGTATTAGACTGTGAAAGTGCAGAGGAGCTTTGGAAGAAGTTATGCAATACATATGAAAAAGAGACGGCATCAAATAAAGTATATCTGATGAGAAAATTATACGACCTTCGTATGAAGGACACAGATAGTGTTGCTGCTCATCTAAATGAGTTTGATGCCATATTCTCCCAGTTACAGGCTCAGAAAATGGATATGGACAATGAAATGAAAGCAGTATTGCTGTTATGCACCCTGCCATCATCATGGGATACATTTTGCACAGCTATTAGCAATAGTGCACCAGGTGGTAAACTCGTCTATGATGACATATGTGGAGCACTCTTGAGTGAGGAGATTCGTAGAAAATCTATGGTTGGCACTCAGAGTGGAGATGCATATAATGTTCATGATTCTTACCAAGGAAAGAATCAACAACGTGGCAGGAGCAAGAACAAGGAAAAGAATGGTCAACGGAATAAGAGCAGAAGTAAATCAAGGAAGAGGGATATTGAATGCCATTATTGTCATAAGAAAGGACACATGAAGAAAGACTGTTATGCATTAAAGAATGCTAAAGGTAAAGGACAAAATGTTGATGGGCATGTTAAACAGTTACCTGCACCATCTACTTCGACTGTGAAGATTGAAGAAATTAATGCTATTTCTGATGATGCTGATGTGTTGACACTTGATAGTACTGTGCCATCTGAGGCACTTATGGCTGATTCTCTTTCCCACACCTGGCTGCTAGATTCTGGTGCTTCTTTCCATGTGACACCACATAGAGAATGGTTCTCTAATTATGCAGCAAAGTCTCTTGGTACCGTGAGACTTGGTGACTCTTACCAGTGTGATGTTGTGGGGATTGGAGATGTGGTTGTGCAGTTCATTGACGGTTCAAAATTTACTATGCATAATGTACGCCATGTACCTCAGTTATCACGCAGTTTGATGTCAGTTGGTCAACTTGATGACCTTGGTTACAAGGTGGTCTTCTATGCTCAGTCCTTTTGTATATCAAAGGGCAATATGGTTATTGCAAAAGGAAGGAAAGTTGGCTCACTTTACCCTTTATTTGTATCACAGAAAGAACACTTGTTAGCTGTTACTGAACAGCCTATGGCTTGTATTTGGCATGGTCGTTTGGGCCATATATCTCGTAGTGGAATGGAAAATCTTTCTCGTTCTGGCTACTTACCTGTGTTATCTTTCTCTGATTTTTCATTTTGTGAGCATTGTCAATATGGAAAGCAAACCAGAAATGTGCATAAAACGCACATTGACTCTTCAATTCAGCCTTTAGATCTTGTTCATACAGATGTGTGTGGTCCTATGCCCACTAGGTCCTTAGGTGGTTCTCTTTACTTTGTTACTTTCATAGATGATGCTACTAGAAAAGTCTGGGTATATCCTATCAAATCGAAGGATGATGTATTCCCTACTTTCAAAAAATGGCTTGCTTCAGTTGAGACTGAAAAAGGAACTAAGCTTAAGGCTTTACGTTCAGATAATGGGGGTGAGTATACCTCACATGAATTCAGCCTTTTCTGTCAGTGTAGAGGGATTCGTAGAGAGTTTACAGCTCCTTATACCCCAGTACAGAATGGTGTAGCTGAGAGGATGAATAGAACTATTCAAGATAGAGTAGTCTCTATGTTGCATCATGCAAACCTCTCACAAGGTTTTTGGGCAGAAGCAGTATTGACTGCAGTTCATGTGATTAACCTTTCACCTAGTACTGCCAAAGGTCTGAAAGTGGCACAAGAGTTATGGACAGGGAAACCACCATATTATGATCATCTTCGAGTTTTTGGGTGTGAAGCATATGTTCATATACCCAAGAATCTTAGACAGAAGTTGGACCATAAGTCAAAGAAATGCATTTTTCTTGGATATGGTCGAGAAGGACAATTTGGATATCGCTTATGGGATCCTGAAACACGGTCAGTGATCAGAAGTAGTGATGTCATTTTTAATGAGTCTAAGATGCATAAACAGCCGATTAAGGAGGTTGAAGTGAGAAGAGTGGTGTTTGAGGATACTAGTCCTCCGGTTAGCATGCATAAAAATGCTGCACATAGGGATGTTCAAGAGAATGTCCATTCAGATCAGTCTGCACATGTTCCTGTTCAGCAACCATTGAGACGTTCTGCACGTGTCTCATATCCACCTGATAGATATGTTCTAGGTTTAGATTTTGTTATGCTAACAGATGCCGGTGAGCCCTCTTGCTACAAAGAGGCTATGCAGACAGAGGATCATGTCAAGTGGGAGCGTGCCATGAAGAGTGAGTTGGATTCTATTCACAAGAATGGTACTTGGGACTTAGTACCTTTGCCAAAGGGAAGGAAAGCTTTACCATGTAAATGGGTATATAAGCTGAAATTCACATCAGATAGTGCTTCTCCAAAATATAAAGCACGACTTGTTGCAAAGGGTTTTAAGCAACAACATGGTGTTGATTTTGAGGAAATCTTCTCCCCAGTGGTCAAGATGACTACTTTGCGCATGTTGCTTGGATTCGTTGCAATGGAGGACTTAGAGCTAGTCCAAATGGATGTGAAAACAGCTTTCTTGCATGGAGATCTTACAGATGAGATCTATATGGAACAACCAGAGGGTTATGTAGTTCCTGGCAAGGAAAGTCTAGTTTGTAAGCTCAAGAAGAGCTTGTATGGACTTAAACAGTCTCCTAGACAATGGTACCAAAAGTTTGATGCTTTTATGAAGTCCCAAGGCTATTCTCGGAGCAATGAGGATCATTGTCTCTACACAAAGAGATGTTCTGATGGCAGCTTGATATGCTTGATACTTTACGTCGATGATATGTTGATTGCTGGGAAGTCCTCTTATGATTTGTCAATTCTCAAAAAGAAGTTGAGTCAGACATTTGATATGAAGGATTTGGGGGATGCCAAACATATTCTTGGCATGCGCATTACTCGTGATAGGAGTAAAAGATGCATATACTTGTCTCAAAGTGAGTACATATCCAAAGTACTTCATCGATTCAATATGCAGGGTGGAAAGGCATTGAGTACACCTTTACCCACATATGTGAAATTGAGCAAGGATGACTGCCCCAAATCAGATGAGGAAAAGGAATTCATGACCAAAATTCCCTATCAGTCTGCTGTTGGTAGTCTCATGTATGCTATGGTAGCTACGAGACCAGACATTGCATTTGCAGTGGGAGTTGTGAGCAGATATATGTCTAATCCTGGCAAGAAACATTGGGAAGCGGTCAAAATGATTTTGAGATATCTGAGTGGCACTAAAGACAAGTGTCTATGCTTAGGTAGAGGGAAAGCATCCATTATTGGTTACACAGATTCTGACTATGCTGGTTGTGTAGACAATCGTAAGTCTACATCAGGGTACATTTTTCATTTTGCTGGAGGTGCTATCTCTTGGAGATCTCGTCTTCAAGAATGTACAGCTGTTTCCACCACAGAAGCAGAGTATGTTGCAGCAAGTGAGGCATGTAAGGAAGCATTGTGGCTTTCTCGTCTTGCTTGTGATATGGGTTTGCCTCAGCATGTACCTCACTTGCTCAGTGATAGTCAGAGTGCCATTGCTTTGGCTAAGAATCCGGTCTATCATGCAAAGACCAAGCACATTGAGGTGAGGTATCACTTCATTAGAGATTGCTTAGCCACTGAGAGCATTATTCTTGAGAAGGTTCACACTCGAGATAATGCTGCAGATGCTTTGACTAAAGCTCTACCACAGGATAGCTTTCGACACTGTTGTCACTTGATGGGGGTTACTTGATTCTTGATCTTACGCAGTCACTTGTATACTGTGTAACATGCCCATCAGGTGGGAGGTATAGTTTGTATACTTACACTCAGGTATTCTTTATCATTCTTTCTTTTTTCTCCCATAGTTACTCTGGCCATATTGGCCTTTAGTGGGAGTTTGTTACCGTTAGTGTCCATGTGAAAGGCCAAATGGCCACCAGACACTTCTTTGTATATGTTCTTTAATAAAACATATAGTGGCCTGGTCAGTCACAGACTGCAAGTTCGACCGCATTTGTAAGACCTAAGAAGTCTGTCTTCGTACTCCCTGTGTACTGCGTTTTCTGCGTATTCTACAACATCTGTGCGGAGTACTGTGTGTGGCGACAGGAGCTCGGTTTTCTACTTTGAGCATATCGTCGTGGAGCTCTCGAGAAGGAGAGTCCAGTGTGGTGCACGCCATCGAAATACTTCAAGCTTTGCCAACTCTTGGGGAAGAGAAAGAACGAGAACAGAAACAAATAGAGGGGAACCTAAGGGACATAGAGCCCCAGGGAACCGAAGAAATGCCAATGATTTTCCTTTGCCAAGACCGAGAGAGCACACGAGGACCTTGAGACCGACCCAGCTAGTTAAGTCCATGAAAAACTACTTCGATGGCACGGGAGACCCCTACGATCATGTAGCTGAGTTTAAGCAAGTCTTGAGAGCTGAACAAGTTGAAGACCTTTTCACGCAATACAATGCCTTTGGTTTGACCCTTAGGAACACCGCCCTGACATGGTTTCAGCCACTAAACGAGAGGCAGTTCAGGAGCATAGATCAACTTCTAGAGGCATTCATTATTGAATTCTCTAAAAGTGGCATAAGGCATAATACTTCCTCATTGATATACAGCTTCAAGCAGACCCCACAAGAGACTGTGAGACTTGCAAGAAGAAGATTTAGGCAATATCTTGAGCGATGTCCTGGTCCTGAGTTACCCACGGCCGCTAAGCAAGTGGCTTTATTCTTGGATGGATTGCTAAGTACCAAATTGAGATCATATGTGTACTTGAAGGACCCTCGGACTATAGAAGAATGTGTACGCATGTGCATCGATATTGAGGATAACCTAGGGGAGGAGTTAGAGCTTTCCAAAATCTACAAAGATTCAGATAGTACTGCTAGCCTCTCTTCCTCACAATCCACATCAATTGAGGAACTTGCAGAAAAAGTAGCTCAAAAACTAGGTGTCTCTAGTAAACAAATTCCTAGATTTGCCCCAGTAAAGAGGTGCTATACTTGCGGTGGTGACCATATGGCAAACGCATGTCCCATCACGGCTCAACCCCAAGTGAATCCTAGCAGCCAATATTGCACCATAGAGCAAAGCTACACAAATCACTCAGCACAGGACTGCCCATACAATAAGCAAGCGGTTAGGCAAACCTACCCTCAGCCATACCCTCAACAAGGCAGATACCAGAGTCAATATTCACCACAACAGTATACTAGGCCTCAGCAAAATTACCAACCGCAATATCAGGCCCAACTGAGACCCCAGCCAGTGCTAGCACAACAACCACCTGCTCCTACTAATGTGATTCCGGTAAAGTATGCTGCTGAAGAAGAAAACCTGAATAGAGCTATAGTCCCAGTAACACCATTAATCTCAGAAAGCGATCCCAGTGACCATAGCTTTGATTCTAAACATGATAGTCCCCAGGCTTACTACATGCAGTCTCCTGAACATGGTGAGTCTTACTACAGTGAGGAACCGAGTGAACCTATTTGGGAGACAGAGTATGCGAATGTCATGTACGCGAACCCCAACCCTAGATCTCAACCTAGGCAGGTAAGACCTCCATTTCCTAGAGGGCCATGCTATAGATGTCAGGGAGATCATCTCATTCGTGATTGTCCCTTGCCTCCACCGACACAACCCCAGTCAGTGACAATCCAGGGCTATTGTCAGGAGTGTGGAAAGGAGCATCTCTTACGAGACTGCCCAAAGAATCCTAATAATATGCCAAAAATCACTCCTATCAATGTGATTGGCTTAGTGGTAGACTCCACAGGAAGTGTGACTTCCACAGCCCCAGTACAAGTCATCACGAGAGCCCAGACACTTAAGCAAAACCAAGACTTAGGCCAGGAAAAGAATGCGGAGGTTAGTGAGACTGAGAGCCAGAATAAGAAGAGGACAAGAGCTTGGAGAGACAGCCATGAACGTATGAAAAGGCAATGGGCAAGAAAGATGAGCGAACTTGAGGAAAGCCTACGAGAAACCAAAGCCAAAATCATAGAAATCACATCTCAAACGCACTCTCACACATCCCCACCAATACCATCCCCTTCACCCTCCATTCCTCCACCCACGAATCTACCACACGTAACCCACCCACCACCCCGAGTAGGATCAGTCTTAGCCGATCCCACTCCTGAAGATCTAGAACGAACTAAGTTGTGTGCCAAGATGGTGGAATTGGCTCAAGCCATGTTTGAGACCAGTCGCCTTTTTACTTGCTCTAGCTCCACTAGAACACCATTGCATTTTGATGGTCTGTTAGATAGATTGGAGATGTTAATTGCAAGGTCTGGAAAAGGAGCCAACTCTCAGGCTAAGGAGAAGGCAAGTGATAGAATAAGCATTCCTCCCCAGGAAGCCTATGTGCCTAACTCTACGGAGCTAGACACATCATCTTCTATGAATCGATTCACACCCGAATTCCTACGAGAGATTCAAGAAGATAAATGGGCTAAAGAAAGTGAAGTCCCTCCTCCTATTGAACTTGTGGATGATGCACACGACCAATTCCCACAAGACATCCCATCCATTTATGAGGAGCAAGAGAGCACCCAATCTCAGGAAAGATTAGACTTCGAGTCTAACTCTCTACAAGAATTACCCCACTTCACAAGCCCATGGGAAGCTAAGTCCACCTGTATGAGAGCACCCACGGTCATGGTACGGAAGGAAGATTCAGTCATACCTAGGAACACAGAGGTAGTGAAAAACACTAAAGTGCAGTGCAACCTCACCTTAGAAGAGCTGCTTAAGGTTAGACCAGAAGTGTGGAAACATGTAGCCAATCAAGTGCCCGAGCTAGCAAAACCTTGTTCCCAGGTAGGATCCCAGAGAACAGTGCCAGAAATACCCTTGGACAAGATAGGAGACATGAGTGAGGGTGAAGAGGGAAACACATATCTTCCTATCACTCATCAAGGATACACCACCAAGGCCATTCTAGACTCAGGCGCAGGAGTTGCAATTGCTACCACTTCCCTATGGAAGCGTTGGGGCAAGCCAGCACTCAAGCCAACGAGAATGAAATTGCAGATGGCCGATGGTCATATTGAGAGGCCCTTAGGATTGCTAGAAGGAATAACTCTCACTACATGTGGTGTAGAGTTCGAGCATACTTTTGCTATATGTGACTTTAGCAAAAACCAAGCCTACGAGATGATTTTGGGGAGACCATTTATGCGGCAGTTGCAAGTGGTACAGGATTGGGGAACCAATTCCTTGTATTTGCAACACTTAGGTGTTACAACCAAAGTCAATCTCAAGGATTACTCTCATAGAGATGTCCCTCCTATCCAATGGAACCCCATCCATAGAGCCAAAGATGATACAGAATCGATGCATTCCATAGGATCAGGATCCTCATGGATGCATGAAGACACTCACTTATGGATGTGTAAAGTGGCAGTGGAAGAGGAGAAAAGAGAAAAAGCCAGAGAGGTAGGTGCGAAGGAAACACATAGATCAGTTCAAGACCCAGCCTATGCACCTGTAGTATTTCCGGACGAAGAATTTGAACCTCACGGCTGGGCAGAAATTCTAGCCACTATGGATGTAGCCATCAATGAAGAGCAATGGACACCCCACTGTGATGAGGATGGCTATGACATTTCTGTCTTCTCCATAGAGCCAATCATGGGAGATGCAGTTTTAGAAGAATGCGAACCTAGCCCTGATGCATTTGAAGATGCAAGTGACTCCGATCTTGAGTCAATCATCATGGACCCACCTTTTGCATCAGATGAAGAATACTTCTATGAAGTAGAATTTCAACCCCAGAAGCACGGAGAGCTTACAAAGGATGTAAGGCTAGCCACACATGTAACCCCTAAGGAAGAAGGAAAGAAAAGAAAGAAGAGAGAGCTTTAATTGACTCAGGGGCCGCCACTAGTGCAGTTCGACTTTCTTACTGCCAAGAACTTCAATTACAAATCAATCCTATAGAGGCATATCTCATAGGATTGGGAGGTGTGGAAACCCCTTGCATTGGCGAGGTGGAACTTCCCCTCTACATTCAAGAGGTGCTAATGGCAAAGTGCTAGTGTGTGAAGATGAGGATCTTACCGAACCTCTTGTCCTGGGCCAAGACTGGATCTATGATCATGCAGTCAGCCTCAACCTAAGAAGTGGACTTCTTCAGGCATGTGTAGGCCAAAACCACATCACGATTGAATTAGAAAATCAAGCACATAGGCCACTAGAAGAGGCACCGAATCCTGGTCCTTCCAGGAGTCCACCTGAAATGAACCATGCTACTCTTGACCAAAGTTCTATGGCGCAAAGGATTGCCACTCATGACGAAGGTACTGAAGTCCACAAGGAGCTCCCTTCTTTTCCAAAGAGAATTCAAGGAAAGCAAGCCGGAAAATACAGGATACAGAGGAGTCCGAGGACCAAGAAGAATGAACACCAACCAGCACAATACAGAATACCCCATGGCATGAAGCAGATCTGGATACGCAAAGGTGAACAACCCTCGGCTTTGGAGATAGGATTCCAAAGAGGCATCAAGCAAGCTACAGTTGCGAGGACTACAACGAAGGAGTACCCTAAGCATCAATCTAGACAAGCCATGTCTATTTGGGTTCCAAAGCAGTCAATGAAGGCTATCCCAAAGGCTAGACAAATATGGGTGCCCAAGACCTACTTACTAGCTCAAATAACTTCACCTCCAATCACTCGATCAAACCAACACTCACGAGTCCTATTGGCTCCCGTCCAAAGGCAAACACCTACATTCCACACCCCCACATTCTCGGTCACGCCTCGGAATGTTTGGAAATGGGTACCCAAAAGGCCCCAAACCCAACACACTCCAGTACGCAAACCTTCACACATCATTGCCAATAAAAGCAACGATCCTAGCATCAAAGTTTGGAGACCTAAACCCCATATCAAACCCCCTGACCCACCTTTGTAAATCCTTTCCCTCTGATGTAGGTGCATTCTGAGAACTTTGCACAACCAAAGTATGCATCTAGAGTGAACCCTAACCTACTAACCCACTTGTACACACATCACGAACACTTCACCTACTAACCTCTAACCACTCGGAATGTCATGTTGGTATTGTGGAGGGAACACCATAACATCTTGTTTCCAATGCAATGCTAATGTGCCTCTCTCTTCTTCTAGCAGATAAGCATCAACAACTACAAGCACTCTCATGGCAGAAGTAACAGGTCCAAGCTCACAGCCAGGAATAATTACTGCAGGAATTGATGTGGATAGTCTACCTGTTGATGTGCCACCAACTGAACGACCTGTGGAGCTGCAACACCTTCAGCAGATCCCGGTACCGGATCCACCCACAGGGATCACAGAAAGAGTCCATGCCAATTCTCATTGGTTCAATGGCATGCCAGGTCCATTAGGAGAGGCCAAGTATATATGGGAGTCTAAGTGCGAGTATGACAGATCATGGGTTTGATTCCAATTTTTCTCCAAGGAGTTTGAGACTCTACAGAACACAGAGGATCTCCAGACCATATGGCAACGTGCAGGGCTAGCAGAATACTTTGAAGCACCACTACCTAAACCGGATCTCCTCCGATGCTATTATTTGGTCTCCACATTACAAGCTAATGAAGAAAAGGACAAACCAGGATCATTTGTTCTTCCTTCCTTGCTGGGCAACAACGAGTTAAAGAGGTTTGAACTTACCTTGGAGTTGGTGAGCTCTGCTTTGAATATGCACGGCACACATGTACCTTCTGAGAAGGATGCTCTCGTTCCTACTAACATGAAGGATAGGAAACTACTGAAGCTTAAAGACATGGCAGCACTCACACCAAACGTGTCCATCCCTCTCCGTATGTGCATGCAACATTTTGCTTTCCCCGGTCAAGACCGCTTCACACAACCACACAAAAGAATTTGGTTCGCTCTCTACTTAGCGAAAATAGGTGCGTTACCAATTAAGCTTCCTGTATGGATTATAGATCAGTTGTATGAAGCAAATAAAAGGTCTTCTAGGAAATTAGTGGTGAACGGTTGCTGTGCAATCACACGCATTATTTACCGGTGCCTAGCATACGATGTTCCCATTGAACGTGCCTTAACTTGGGCACAATTACAAATGTTTAAGAAGCTCAAGACGTCCACACATCAATCCAAGCGCATGAGGGGTTCGATCCCTTGTGTTTAGACACGTGAAGTTCTGACTACTCCTGAAGTATCGCCACGAGGGGAGGCCACTGTACCTCCTTTTACCATTAGAATACCCAGGTCTGGATCTGAAACTACAACACAAGCTGCCCCTTCGGCTCCTCCGGCTCCACCTGAATTTGAATTTGTTGCAACTGGAGATGCTGAAGGAATGGATCCCCAAGACTTCGAAGCATTCTTACAAAGTACACAACTCTCTGATGTAGAGTTTTATTCAGATACCGAAGAACAAGGCACATCTTCACAAAGAAGAAGAAAATCCACAGATGGTCGCCATGTACATTGGAGTGACGATCAGCAAGGTCAACAACAAGGACACCTAGAAGAAGAAGGAGCATACGAAGAGGAGACCACTGAAGCCCCAGCTTATACAGCAGAACTCCGAAGGCTGTATCAGATCATGGAACGCGTGCGCTCACAACAATTGCTCACCGAATAGAGTAGTAGAGTACTCATGACTCAGCTTTTGGAAGAAGCAGGAGTTGACTCAGAATATAGTGAAGGTCTCTTATTAATGGCAGAAACATATGGGGTAGTAGAAGCGGTTCGGACCGCCATTAGGAGGTCTCCAGTTCAATATGATCCACGAAGATTCCAAACACGACCACGATCAGGTAAAAACATCTAGATCCCCATTACAACGACAGAAGGGCCAACTACTACATCCGAACCCATTAACACAACCTCCCAAGCAGCAGAAACCACTAGCCGAGAGCACCCAGTCACCCATGCTGAATCAACCGAGCCACTACCACCCACACCCCCACCGTCGCCTCCTAGAACAGAAGCCGTGGAGATCACCTCGACCACTCAACCCACCGAACAATCCTTCATCTTCCGTACTCCCACCTCTAGTTCAACCCTTTTCTCCACCTTTGAAAACCCAATCTATGAAGCAACCACCATCACTACACAATCCACCGAATCGCTCATAGAGCCTGCCCTAGGACAACCATCCCCCATGCCCTCAGCCATAGGTCATCCTGACTCTAGATCCATATTCATGGGTTTCCCTACTACCACACCACCCTTCATGCCCTCCTCAACTCTACAACCTCAACCCCCAACCTCCATCTCTCCACTTCTCCAATCCCTCCATAACTTCCTTGCTAGAACTTTTCAACCCAGGTCTCAACCATTCCCTTTATTTTCAGCTCCCCACCCGACTTCTCATCTATTCACCACTTTCACACACACACCACCTACCATCCCAATGTATATGGTAGACCCCACACTCGCACCCACTCCTGAAAGTATGGACATTTCACCACCCACGGCACCTCCCCCTCCCCCCACGCTTCCACCTCCTCCCATTCCCCCTCCACCAATTTCACCCACACACACGTCTTCAATAGACACATCATTCACTCTTCCCCTTCCCCAATTCCCTTCCCATGCATCTTCCATTGTAAACACCACCCCCTCATCTATAGGCAATGCATTGGACACCATGCTAGCTTGTATATCAAACTTAAGGACAGATTACAATCAGCTCCAGCAACAGAATGAACGCCTGCAAGAGCACTCGGAGACACTACAACACCGCCTTGCTGCACTAGAAGAGGAAAATGCTCGCCTCCACACATAATTCCAAACTCTCCAAGAGGCTCATAGCATATTGGAGGTACAGTTACAGAACACAGATCAGGAAGCAATACAAGTGGTAGAAGGTCATCTACGGACACAGCTGGAACGCAATTCAAAGCTTCAGTGAAATATGACCCTACTCAAGCGACATCTTGTTGCCGCTCATGAAGAGAATCGACGCCTGCAATTACAAAATCAGGAAAACCTAGAAGCAGCTATCGAAAGCACACCTGGGGCACCCATCAGCCCATCAAAGTTTCAAGCAGTGACCCCCGACAATATCAAGATCATATTGGAAGACTATGCCATGCTGCTTGAAGCACATGACCAGCTATCAGAGGAACTGGGTCAACTGAAGCAGAAACACCAAAAAGAAACAACAGCAGCCTCTCAAACCACCTCCTCCGCGGCTTCACGTCTCATAGACTCAGAGGCCTTAAAAGATCTCTAGAAACAGGTCACCGAATTGCAAGCACGTCTACTACAATATGAGAGACCACCTTCCCCTCCAGAGGCTCCCACCGACGAAGAAGTAGTACAAATTCCTGTGGAACAAACATTTGAAGAAGAATACGACCCACAAACCTTCCCAGGAGGCCAACAAACGGAAGAAGCTCAGGACACATTCGAAGCACCACGGCCTCCATGGCTACGTCAAGTGGAGGAAATCGGGAGTTCTCACGAAGAGCGCACAATAGTGCAAAATCAGGCCATGAGGGTCATAGAGGAAATTGTGCTACAATTTGCTTACTTCAAGAACCTGTCATCGAGACGCCTTATCCTCTCATCTGAACTCCAATACAGGCCTTATTATATTATTCTGGCTGATTATAATGCAGAAATACAGAGAGTCACGGGTAAGATTCCTACCTTTGCCACCCAATTTCAACCCGAAGACCTTCCTCCAGAGGTGCAAAAAGGCAAAATTCGTCAACCCACCTGGCGGCAAAAACTTCTAGAGACATATCCAGAAATGCTACGCACATGGAACAACGCGCCCTTACATCTCCTATACAATCCATGCTACAGTCCAGTTCCACGCCGCAGGTCTTGGAAGGCATTCAATATCAAAGTGCAGAACAACGCGCAATGCAAGGAATGGCTCAATTATCCATACATTGCGCCACCACAGGGACCACCGTCGGTAGCGTACATGATGGGAACAATTCGACATTGGATGCCGCAATTGAAGCCCATGCTAGATGTGGCAGCTCAAATGATGCTTAAGATTTTAGATATGATGCAGGTAGTCCTGAAAACCTTTAAAAATGCAGCCGCACCACAGGTACGTCTACCGAGGTTTACCAATGGAAATTATGATTTGGTGTATGACATGAGCACCACCCCCAGTATTCGTGTGGCTTACGCCTGGCATGCACGCATCAAATACCTCCCTGCATGTTACAAACAGACCTTCGAAGAAATGTTCAGATCAGGTTTCTGGGAGTATCACTCGGAGGTCTTCGCACCGAAGCCAACACACCTGCTCCATCTCTTTGCTTGTGAACAAGCAATGTACTCTGAGTACTACACCACACCGCAACCAGAGGTCCCTGGCGCAATAAATTGGGATGCATTGGAAGCTGATCTAGCAAGAGGCTTACGGATAGGAGAACACGAACTTGCCACCAATGTCATCCAATACTATATCGACCACCCTATAGAACAGAGGTCTGTCAGGGGCGACAGACGCTAGGAAGGGGGGAGTGTTGGCATACAAGTCAGATGAAGATCATACTAGCACAACGGAGCAGTCATGCACAATACGGCAACAAGGCCCAATCATTTTTTCCATGGACCATTTACAACTCAAGTGATTTTAATCACTACACAAACATTGTAAATTCTGTTTGTGGTAGAATAGACTCCATTTTGTGCAAGCCGAGGAGTCCTCGAGCTTGAGGAGTATTAGAACTAGCTACATATCAATTTTCATAATTTTTAGACTCCGTTTGAGCCCTCAAATAGGCTCTAGAACCTAATTTTTAACTAGGCCGGACACTAGGTCTGGACAAGACCAAAGCTAGTTAGAAAACTATAAAAAGAGCTAGAGAGCTCATTTTTGAGGTTAGATTGTTTGTGAATTAAGCTTATGTAAGAGACTTTTGACTAATGCAAAGAACTCCATTGTTCCTCTCATTGTTCTTGCCTTGTGTGCGCGTGTGTGTATGTGTGTGCATGCTTGTGTGCTTCTCACTCACACACTTGTGCCTTCACTTGCTCATAGTCTTCATACTAGTCCTCACGTCTCCACGGATTGACAATTATGAGGTGAATCTTCTCACGTTGGTACTCACCATTGTGCTAGAGTGACATACACCTTTGGAGATGAATCATAAACTTAGTGTTTATGAAGGTGAGAAAATTGGAGACATTAAAGAGTATCAAAGCTTGGTAGGTAGCTTGATATATGCTACTCATACAAGGGTAGACATCTCATATAGTGTGGGAGTTCTTAGTCAGTTCATGCACTCGCCAAGAAGACCACACATGGATGCAGCTAAGAGAGTACTTAAGTATCTCAAAGGTACAATCAATGAGGGTATATTCTATCCTTACTCTTCAGATTTGGAGATCAAAATCTATTCAGATGCAGATTGGGTAGGAGCAAAGGATGATAGAAGAAGTACTTCTGGTTACTTTGCATTTGCAGGTTCAAAGCTAGTGTCATGGAGTTCCAAGAAGCAGCCAATAGTTGCTTTATCCTCGACGGAAGCAGAGTACAGAGACTTGACCATAACAACTCAAGAGGCAATATGCTTGATGGAGAGTGTTAATCTCCAAAAGAATAAGCTACTCTTGTAGTTAGAGCACCTCTATAACAAGAATAACTCAAACCTTCACCAATTTTAGAGGATCAATGATCAATTATAAAGATTTTGAAGAAATCTGTGAAGGAGATGACTACACAGAAAGTCTATTGCACATATCTCTCACATTAACTTATGAATTGTGTAACGTTTTTGATGAAACTTTGCACAAGGTGTCACCTATAGTTTGCACACCTTCTCGAAGTTGAATTACTCCAAAAGATTCAGTATATCTTGAGAAATGATCTCAACAAGTTACCTATGTCTAAAACTATTCTTTTGAGAAGTCGATTTAGACACCTATAACTTTTAACACTTGGTTCTCTCAATCTAGAACCCATTTATGAAAATGATTTTAGCCACAAATAGCTTACCTTCCAACTTAAAGATTGAGTGCTTGCTTGCTCAAAACTTTACACTGTGGAAGGAGAACTGACCAAAACATTAACATCAAATTTTGTGCCTGTTTCAGGAACCAGTGAACACTTCTTCACATATGAATGTTCCTACACAAAATTCTCACAGCCTGTTTACAATTAGGCTCTCAAACTTTAACCATAGACTCATTAACTATGGACTTAGACATCTACAAAAGGATTCTCGAAATGATCAAGCACAGAAAGAGAATACACAGAAACATCGTGTGCAATTTTCTTTAATTCCTGAAGAAATTTACAACTGAGAGATGAGAGAGACTCCTACTCACATCTAAGATGTCTAATGACTCATACCACTATTGATTTCTCTATTCTCATGCTCTCTCATGTTTGCCCCAACTTTCTTCCTTGTATATATAGGCAAATATTTACAATATCATGAATATACAAAAAGCATAAGTGAACTATCTCTGAATTAATGTACATATGTGTACACATCTTCATCTTCTGAATATGTACGTCCTCCATGCTTCATAACTTGAACTTTTCTTTAGTCCTTGACTCCCAAACCTTCATTAAACTTCAACTGTTGATTGCCTTGCACCAAAAACTCGCCCTCAATCATCAATTGAGGTTTTCTCTATCTTCTTTATACCTGCCATGTCTTTAAATCTCTGTAGCTTTGGTCCATCCAAGCTTTTGGTTAGCATATCAGCTGTCTGATATTTTGTTGAAGTATGTATGACTTCAATCTCTTTATCCATCACCTTCTCTCTTAGAAAGTGATACTGAATCTCAATGTGTTTGGTCTTGGCATGAAAAACAGGATTAGTAGCTAAATACAATGAACTCATGTTATCTCCATGAATAGTGGGTGTACTCTGAATAATGTCAAAACTCTTCATCAGAGTCTTAAGCCATATCACTTCCTTTGCAGCTTCAACCATACCTTTGTACTCTTCTTTTGTAGATGACAAAGCAACTGTGTGTTGCTTCTTTGAACACGAAGAAATTAACTTATCTCGCACATAACACAAGTATCCATAAGTTGATCTCCTATCATCAGGATTACCTGGCCAATCTGCATCACTATATATCTTGATGTTTGTATCTGATGTAAAACCATAATACAAACCCTCTTTGAGTGTACCCTTAATGTACCTCAACACTCTTTGACCTGCAATCCAATGTTCTTTCCTAGGACAATGCATGAATTGAGATAATACTCCAACTGCATATGACAAGTCAGGTCTAGTTAAAGTAGCATAAATCAAACTACCAACCAAACTTTGATATAACTTCATGTCCTTGAACTCTTGTCCTCCATATCTACTTAATTTGTGATTCACCTCCATTGGAGTAGGTGCTACCCTGTAATCATTCATCTTAAACTTGATCAACAAGTTTCTCAAATACCTTTCTTGAGTCACATACACTCCATGTTGGGTGCATGAAATCTCCATGCCCAAGAAATATGACAAGTTTCCCAAATCACTGATCTTAAATTGTCTTGATGGTTGTCATCTTTGCCACAGGACTATAAGTCTCATCATAATCTATACCATAAGTCTAGAAAAACCCTTCACAACAAGTCTAGCTTTATACCTAGACACACTTCCATCTGCATAGCTCTTTGTCTTATAGACCCACTTGCATCCAATGATATTCTGGCTATTTGGCTTAGGAAGCAATTCCCATGTCTGATTCTCCATCAATGCATCATATTCTTCCTGCATAGCTTTCTCCCAATTTTCCTTACGTTTTGCCTCTTCATATGTAGAAGGGTCTTCATCTGCCTTTATCATATAAGCATAATCTTTGGTAGCCAAAAAAGAAGTGTCATAGCTATACCTTGTAGGTTGCCACTTGTGTCTTGATGACCTTTTGAGTTCTCCACTTCTTGAGGTTTCTGGTTCATCACACTCAGGATGAAATCTTGGCATTTCTTCAACTTCAACATGCACTTCATTATTCTCCTCTTCATCAAATATTTGAACCTTTGATTTACCTTTCTTTTGGTTCACAACTTCTTCATCACTTGCATTAATATTGATTGTACCTGCATACCAAGTACCTTGCTCATCAAATGTAACATCCTTTGATACAAGGAATTGTTTTGTGGATGGACTCCATAACCTATATCCCATCTGCTTATCATCATGACCAATGAATACATACTTTTCAGCTTTAGGTTCCAATTTGTGCCTTAATTGGGATGGCACATATGCATATGCCAAACATCCAAATACTTTGCAATGATCTAGAGTAGGCCTCTTACCCCACCATGCCTCATATGGTGTCATACCCTGCAAAGCTTTACATGGTAACCTATTAACCAAATAAGTAGTTGTATTTACAGCCTCAACCCACAAATAATTAGGGCATTTTTTCTCCTTCATCATTGACCTTGCAAACTCAACAAGAGTTCTATTTCTTCTCTCTACTACACCATTTTGTTGAGGAGAGTACCTGCAAGTAACTTCCCTTTTTATACCTGCATTCCACAAGTAATCACCGAATTCATTAGAGAAATACTCTCCCCCTCCATCTGACCTTAATCTCTTCAATTTATGACCAGTAATTCTCTCTGCATACATATGATAATGTTTGAATGTATTGAATACCTTTGATTTATCTTTGATCACATAGATATTGATCCATCTGGTAGCATCATCAACTTCTTGAGAAATGATCTCAACAAGTTACCTATGTCTAAAACTGTTCTTCTGAGAAGTCGATTTATGTTGGAGTTAGACGTCTGCGGAAGCACGCGAACAGCACAAAGAAGAAGAAGAAGAAGTTTGGAGCACAAACACACAATACTGAGTCTATTACTAGAGAATGTACAAAGATTAGTAGCCCATTAGGGCAATAGGCATATATACAAGCCAGGGGAAAAAAACCTCCTAAAGAGGGAAAAAAGTGCCCCGGTGGTCCTAGTGTGTTCACACACATCACTACCTAAATATATCAACAAATCCCCCCTGGGAGTGATGCGGTGAACAAGGAGCTGGCACTCATGTATAAGGAAGTGCCAAACTATGTGGAAATCACTCCACAAAAGGAAGTAAGCCCAAAGCTTTGCGGAAAGCTTCAAACTTCTCCCTAGGCAGAGCCTTCGTGAAAAGGTCTGCAATGTTCTCTTGCATGGGCACATATGCCAAGCTGATCTCCCCAACAGAGAACCTCTCCCTGACATAGTGATAATGCACTTCAATGTGCTTAGTGCGAGCATGGAACACAGGGTTCCTCGCAACTGCCAATGCGCTTTGACTGTCAGTGAAGATGGTGGTGGCAGAAGACTGACCAACACCCAAATCAGCCATAAGGCGTCTGAGCCACACACACTCAACAGTCGCTATGAAAGCTGCCTTATACTCAGCCTCACAACTAGAAGTGGCCATAGGAGGCTGCTTCTTGCTCAACCAAGATATACATGAGCTACCAAGCATGAAGCAAAAACCACTGGTGGACACACGAGTGTCATAGCAACCAACCCAATCTGAGTCAGAAATCTGGCGGTAGTGATCCCCCCTTGGGATAAAACAACCCAAGTAGCTGAGTACCACTCAAGTAGCGAAAGATGCGCTTAACCGCCTTCCAATGCGTGACTCCTAGGCAATGCATAAACCTGCTCATCTGTGAGATAGCAAACTGAATATCTGGCCGAGTAATGCATAATTAAATCAAGCATCCAACAGCCTGCTGATAGAGAACAACATCAAATGCATCTCCAGCATCATGAAGACTCAATCGTAAACCTGTCTCCATAGGAGTGGCAATAGGCTTACTGTCTTCAAGGCCAAAACGCTGCAATAATGTGTCAATATATTTCGTTTGACACAAAGCCATTCCACCATCAACTTGCATAAACTGAATGCCCAAATAGTGATGCAAATGCCCCAAATCAGACATCTCAAATGAGGCATGCAAATCAGCCTTGAAATCAGCAATATGCTTCTCAATAGGACCAGTGAGTAGCATGTCATCAACATAGACAACAATGATCAAAAGCACATCATTAGCATGCTTAACATAAAAGGTGCTTTCAGTTGGACTGTTCTCAAAACCATGTGCAACCAGATAGGCATGTATCTTCTCATACCAGGCACGTGGTGCTTGCTTTAAACCATATAATGCCTTCTTTAACCTGCACACCTAGTTTTCGTGCCCTTTCTGCACAAAGCCACGGGGCTGAAAAACATACACTTCTTCATGCAAGTCACCATTCAGAAATGCTGTTTTAATGTCCCACTGATGTACATTCCAACCATGATGGGCTACAAGTGCACAAATGCTCCGAACAGTAGTCATACGGCATGTAGGTGCAAAGGTCTCATCAAAATCAATGCCTCTTTCCTGCACATAACCCTTTGCAACAAGCCTAGCTTTATACCTGTCAACTGTACCATCAGGTTTATGCTTGAGCTTGTATACCCACTTAGTGCCAATGGCCTTCTTGCCAGGAGGCAAGTCTCATAAAGACCATGTACCATTCTTCATTATAGCATCATATTCAGATTGCATAGCAGCCATCAAATTTTCTGAATTCTGTGCTTCATCAAAAGAAACAGGCTCATTCTCATCACAGAGACTAGACGCAGCCATAGCATATAAATCTGATGCAAAGGAGGCACTATAAGAGCCTAAATGAGTACGATATGACAAAGGTGCATCTAATTTGCTGTCACGCAAAGTCTGGACCAGCCATTTTGGCATAGTTTTTGCCCGCTCAATATCAGCTCTCTCATCAACAAGTGCATCATGTAAATCTGCATCAGAGATGGAATGATCTGCATCAATCATATGAAACCTACAAAGGCTGAGAAGTTGCCTCATTAGGACCAGCACTAGACTGTCCACCTGTAAAAAGAGGCATCAAAGTATCATACATGTCTTTAGAGCTAACAGATGTCTCCTTAGTACATGAAAGCAATGGCTGAATAGCATCTTCCACAAAGACAACATCACGGCTAACCAGAATGCATTTAGTCTGTGGATGATACAGACGATAGCCTTTACTTTCAGAACTGTACCCAACAAAAATACATTTTACTGCCTTATCATCCAATTTTCTGCGATGTTGTTCAGGCACTAGTGCATATGCCAAACAACCAAAAACACGCAGATGAGCAACAGATGGCTTGCGGTCATGCCAAGCCTCATATGGCGTGATAGACTGTAGTGCTTTAGTGGGACACCTGTTCAGTACATATGCTGCACACATGATAGCCTCAAGCCAGAAACTATGAGGTAAAGCCTGACTCTTGACCATACACCTCTCCATCTCCATGAGAGACCTGTTCTTCCGTTCAGCAAATCCATTCTGTTGAGGTGTATACGGAACTATATACTGGTGTTTTATCCCACGTTTAGCCAGAAATGCATTAAAATCAGAAGACATATATTCCCCCCCTCCATCAGAATGGAGGGTGCCCATTTTACATGCTGACAGATTTTCAGCCAAAACCAAAAATTGTTTAAAGCACATGAACACTTTGGACTTTGCTTTGAGTGGATATACCCATGCATGCCTAGAAAAATCATCAATGAAAGTCATGAAGTAAAGGTAATTTCCAAAAGAGGGTGTCTGCATAGGACCACAGACATCACTATGGACAAGCTGCAATTTCTGTGTAGCCCGAACTGAACCATCTTTTGGAAAGGAGGAACACTGCATTTTGTCCAAAATATAGCCTTCACAAACATGTTTTCCAGGATCCTTAAGTTTGGGCAAAGAGGACACCATTTCAGATTTCTGTAGGCGTAGCAAACTAGCAAAATTCAGATGACCAAAGCGTGCATGCCAAAGCTTTGCATCTGACATAGCTTGAGAATCATTTACTGCACATGCCAAATCATTTTCAGATCTTTCATAGTCTATGAGCTTATATAGCCCACGACATAAAATGCCAGAAGCAATAATCACATCGCCATTTGACAGATCATGAACTGTACACCTGTCATCAACAAATTTCACAACCAAGCCAATCTTGGCTAATGTAGAAACTGATAACAGGTTCTTTTTGATCCTTGGCACAAATAAAGCATCTAACAAAGTGAAAGAACTACCATCAGCAGTAGTCAAAATGATCTTATCAACTCCCATAACAGGATAAGAGGAGTTGTTGGCGCATGTAATAGTATTCCCTATAGGGGCAGGCTCGAGTGAAGAGAAGAAACTGCGCTACGAGGTAATATGTTTGGTTGCCCCACTGTCAAAATACCAAACATCTGAGTCTACTGCAGACATGCACTGCTCATGAGAAGATGGTTCAAAACTGCAGACAGTAGTAGGCGCCCATTCTTCTTCCTGCACAAGATTTGCAGACTCTGTTTTTGGTGTAGAGGCCTCTGCAACAACCATTCCAACCTCTTAATCTTTGCCTCTTTAGCAGCCAGTTTTGGACAGTTCTTTATGATATGATCATTCCCTTTACAGTACTTACAAAACAATTTCTACTTTTCTGATTTCTTCTCATCTTTATCTTCCTTCTTCGAATATGCAGAATTAGCAGATTTCTGCTTACTAGTTGAAGAGCTCCATTTTCCTTTGCCCTTCTGACTAGCCACGAAAGCTTGATCTGAAACTCGCATAATGGACCTGTTTTGCCTGGACTGATCTTCCTGCAAGAGAACTGAGACTAACTCCTCAAATGATAAGGCATTCAGATTGCCTTTCATCATCAATCAAAGAGTAGAAGCCGAACTCTGATATGACTCAGGAAGACCATTCAGAATGGTCTGCACAAGTGAGCTATCTGGTATAACCTCATCAGCAGAAATCAACTGTTCCTTCAAGTCTTTGATCTTTGTTAAGAAACTGCCCATAGAATCACCTTCATTCATGTGCTCACTCTCCAACTATTTTCGGAGGTAAGCAACATGAGCCTCATTCCTAGCTTGGTACAATGTGGTAAGTGTATCCCAAGCATCCTTAGCTATTCTGCAAGAGCGAATGTGAGGAATAATGGCACGTTTGACAGACAAAGCTATCAATGCATGTGCCTGGGCATCTATGCCATCCCAGCGAATCTGCTCTGCAGTAGGTGCAGCAGAAACAGCAGCACGAACAGGAATCTGCGGAATATCATCTTTGACACCATCTTCATCAGCTCCAGCACCTGTATTTGCAGTACCTGTCATTACAGGTGTAACAAGACGTCTTTCAACACCCTGCACAATGTTCCACAATCCTTTTGCAACCAATATATGTCGCATCATATAAGCCCATAATGGGTAGTTGGTACCATCCAACTTATCCTCAACAACCAACATACGGAATACATCACTACTTTCAGCCATGGCCGGTGACTAAAATACCTTAATGCAGAAAATTGATTGTATCTCAAAAAGTTGAATGGAACTACCAAGACGAATTCTGCTAGACCTGTAGCAGACTTCGAGACACTTAAACTGGCGAACAGAAATTGGTACATACGTTTGGCACAAAAAGACGAAATAGCCTGCACAAGCACTACGATAGTGTGTTCGGAGGCTGAAACAAGCTCAAATGGCGATTTCAGCACCACAAAACATAGCTATTTTGATCTCGAAAACACGCTGAGACTGCAAACGGAGGAGTGTCGACGACACCCTAGATGAAGCGACGACCTGCTCTGATACCAATTGTTGGAGTTAGACGTCTTCGGAAGCACACAAACAACACAAGGAAGAAGAAGAAGCTTGGAGCACAAACACACAATACTGAGTCTATTACTAGAGAATGTACAAAGATTAGTAGCCCATTAGGGCAATAGGCGTATATACAAGCCAGGGGAAAAAAACCTCCTAAAGAGGGAAAAAAGTGCCCCGGCGGTCCTAGTGTGTTCACACACATCACTACCTAAATATATCAACAATTTAGACACCTATAACTTTTAACACTTGGTTCTCTCAATCTAGAACCTATTTATGAAAATGCTTTTAGCCACAGATAGCTTACCTTCCAACTTAAAGATTGAGTGCTTGCTTGCTCAAAACTTTACACTGTGGAAGGAGAACTCACCAAAACATTAACATCAAATTTTGCACCTGTTTCAGGAACCAGTGAACACTTCTTCACATATGAATGTTCCTACACAAAATTCCCACAGCTTGTTTACAATTAGGCTCTCAAACTTTAACCATAGACTCATTGACTATGGACTTAGACATCTACAAAAGGATTCTCGAAATGATCAAGCACAGAAGGAGAATACACAGAAACATTGGGCGCAATTTTCTTACATTCCTGAAGAAATTTACAACTGAGTGATGAGAGAGACTCCTACTCACATCTAAGATGTCTAATGACTCATACCACTATTGATTTCTCTATTCTCATGCTCTCTCATAATTTTCCCCGACTTTCTTCCTTGTATATATAGGCAAATATTTACAATATCATGACTATACAAAAGCATAAGTGAACTATCTCTGAATTAATGTACATATGTGTACACATCTTCATCTTCTGAATATGTACTTCCTCCATGCTTCATAACTTGAACTTTTCTTCAGTCCTTGACTCCCAAACCTTCATTAAACTTCAATTGTTGATTGCCCTGCACCAACAATGCTTAAAGGCATTGTATACAGATTTGGGACTTGCGAGTTCCAAACCTCACATATTTGGAGATAATGTAAGTTCCATGCATCTAGCGGCAAACCCTATTTTCCATGCAAGAACCAAACACATAGAGGTGCATTACCACTTCATCAGGGAGAAGCTCATGGCAGAAGAGATTGACATTTCTTTTTTTCCTACTGAAAAGCAAGTAGCAGATATGATGATGAAGTCACTTGATGGAATAAAGCTTTGTAGACTCAAAGCTATGGCAGGTATTCAACCTATCAAAGAATGAAGACTCAAGCATACTTTAGCTTGAGGGGGAGCTGTTGAAACATCAAGCTTACACTATGCTTGAGGTGGATTTAATCTACATCAAAGGCTATTGCGTTGAAAGAATATCCATTGGAGAATTCTTTTTCTTATGCTCACTTACTGTATTAAAAAAAAAAAAGATTTTTTCAGGGATCTTTTACCATTGTAAAAGCTTTGAGCTTTACACAGGTAAAGGTAGAAAGATAAAAGATTCCCTCCAACAACCATTCCCACCTTCATTTGAATTCAAATTCCACTTGTAGAAGTCGTGGAACACTTCTAGAGTCTATATAAAGACTTGAAATCACTTGTACAATACATGGAAGCAATATACATACACTTGTGATCATCATTATCTTGATCCTTCAATTTTTTGCACCATCTTTTTCGCCAACAGTAATCTTGCAGAGGCTACTACTCTCTTTACAGAGCTTCAAATTTAGTGCACAATCATGCATTAGAAAGGTATTAGTGTCTAGTTTATGCCTATAAATTTTCATAACATTTGATTCAGTAAATTGGGAGAAATCATAGATTTTCTATCTTGGGGTCAATCTCTACGTATTCTTGAAAAATAGGAGGTACCACCGTTGAGTGTTTGATTCATTCCTATAGAATATTTTGCTTATTCCTTATAATTTTGTGCATTCTATACACTGAAACCTATGTGTATCATTCCCATAAAAATATTTTTCTAATTGTAACCATGCTGGTCGTTGTTGGCATTTGAAGTTCATTGTCTCTTCCATAGATAGTAAGTTTTTTGAGCTAGTCGACATGCGAACCTATCTGTTCTGTATCGACTCTTTCTCCTTGATGCTCCAAAGTACATAGTGCATTTCTTTGCACTTATCGCATGCCTATAAGGTCTATTTGAGTCTCCATAAGCTCAAGGGCTGGTCTTGTGTTGTCTGGCTAGACCAAACTTCATCGCTTCAAAATGCACTTTTCTACCTCCTACAAGCTTCTCCAAGTTCTTTCACTATATATATATATATATATATATATATATATATATATATATATATATACCTCTTTATGTTTTTCCTTCTTCTTGTACAATGAAGGATCTACACTACTTGGGTTGTATCCACAATTAGTTGGATACTCTACCAATCTCTGATTCCATACTCTTTGTGCTTGCTTCAAGCCATAAAGTGCCTTCTTCAACCTAAAAACAAAGTCTAGATGGTTTTCATACTTCAAATCCAATTGGTTGACTCATGTATACCTCTTCTTGTAGTTCTCCATTGAGAAATCTATTTTTTATGTCGATTTGATCTAATGGACACCTCCTTGAAGCACTGATTGCTATTCAAGTTCCAATTGTTCCCATATTTGCAACTAGGCTGAAAACTTCATCATAATCTATACCTTGTGTTTGTTTAAATCCTTTGGCAACAGATTTATGTTTAGCCAATGAATCATCAATATTCATCTTTGATTTAAACACCCACTTGTTTGGAACAATATTCATACCTTATTTCTTTGGCACTAGATCCCATGTGTGATTGATTACCTTTGAGAGCTTTGATCTCCTCTTTCATAGCTTGCATCCATTCCTTTTGTGTGCAAGCTTCTTCATATGTCTTGGGTTCTTTGTCTTTGATGACCTGCATCATGTATGCAAAATGTTTTGCCATGAAAATATCATAACACAGCCTTTGATTTGGATACCTTTTCCTTGAATATCTTCTTTCATTGCCTTTAGAAATTTTCCTCTTCAACTTATTCAACTTTACCTTCAGAGTGACCACCTCTTCATATTCTTCTTTGCTTGCATCTATCTCACTAGTTTGAGTAGCACTTGCATCTTCAGCTCTATTATAAGCTGAATTTGGAGTCAAAGGATGACTTACAAGTCTCCCCCTCCATGTTGAAAATTCTCCATTTGATCTAGATGCCTTTGGACTTGAAATTTTGGTGCTCGATTGCTGAAGTTCTCTTTCATTAGTTCTTGCATAATCATCACAATCTACTTCAAGCACCTTTTCCTTTCCTTTATCTTCATACCATGGTCTTATTTCATCAAAGACCACATCTTGTGAGACTCTTACTTCCTTTGTTGTAGAGTTGTAACACTTATATCCTTTTTGCTCCATCAAGTAGTTGATGAAAATGCATCCTTGGTTCCATCTTTGTTCTAAATTCTTGTGGAAAATCTGAAAAGTCTTTGAAGAAGTATTCCCCTCCAGACCTTAAGGTTTTGATAGACCTTCCTATTTCTTTTTCAATTTGAATTTTTTGAATGTAGAGAACACATCTGGTTTTCCTTCTCTCCTACCTTGAGCAATGACCTTGAAACCTTCTTTTGGATTCTCATTGAATATGACATGATAACCCTTCTCTACCATTTGTCCTACTGAAATCAAGTTCTTTGAAATTGTAGGAAGATGAACATTAGTTAGTACCTTTGCTCTTCTTGTATCTCTGAGCCTTATATCTCCAATATGTTCAATCATATGTTGAGTATCATCACCTATTTAAACACATCTTTTTCCACTTGGTACTTGTAGATTAATGAACAAACTTCCTTGGCATGACATATGGTTAACTTGAATCATTGTAACATGTTTCGTCATCTTCGTAAGAGCTTCGATACTCATGTCTAATTGCAAGTAATGTGTCCTTGCTTCCTTCTCTTGAGGTGCTTCCGTAGTTGCTTTGACTCTTTTATTGTCTCCATTTTTTTCATCCATTTTGGAGCCAACAATAAATCGCAGTTTACTAATTTCCCAGAATGATATCATGTTATACCTTTATGAGAATTGTAGGCGCTTCTACCTCTTCCTCCACCTTGACTTCTTCCTTGTGTGTTGTCATTTGATCCATCCTTGTTGTCTTCTGAATTATTTCAATTGTAGCTCGAGTTGTTTTAAACTATTCCTTTTCCTCTTGAGCCTCCTCTTGAGTTCCTTCTTTTACCTCGACATGCATACAACATTTGGTGGTGGATGTCCTTTCCTTTGGGGCCACCAAAGCTAAGCTTTTTTGTGACAAGATAAGGGATTAGTTGTTCAAAAAATGGATATGGATCTTTAAAGTTAATTGAAGTAATAAAAGGCTTCCATCTTTCATCTTCTCTCAATCCATTGAGAGTACAACACACAAGATCTTCATCTTTTGATATTTTGCAAATAGAAGTTGAAGCATCACTTAGCTCCTTAGTCTTCAAAGTATATTTAGTTATGGATTGACTCAAACTTTTTTTATTGTGTTCAACACATTCTTGAGTTGATCAAGCATCCTTAGCTATTTCTAGATGTTGAATACGCCCAACCGTGGCATTAGTAATGAATTGTGAAATGAGGAACATGACTCTCCTATTCCTCTCTTCCCATTCTTTTGCTTTCCTCCTTTTGACTTTGGTGGTTGTAGCTTGATAGATTTGAGGCTCAACATCATCTCTTCTCACAATACCAATCAAGATTTTGCCCAGTAGGTAGTTGGTCATTCTAAAATTCCACACGGGATAGTTATCCTTATCAAACTTCTCTACTTGTTGAACCAACTCAATGATTGAAGACTATCAGAAACTTTGGGAGTTACCTCAAGTAGTTATATAGTCCTTTGCTCTTGAGTTTGTGAAGCTCCCCGTTGATTGAATGAGTTATCCTATGCACAACAAGGAGCATGTAGTGAGCCCTTCTAGGTCAAGCACTTGGACAGATAGCTACACCTTAGATTGCTTGTTACTCTCAAGTCAAAACTCAAATGTGCTTCTGGCTTTAGATAATCACACTAGAAAAAGAGAGATTTCCAACCAGCTATAAATCACTTAATTTGGATAAGTTTTGGTCTGGAAATTCAACTAACAAAAATAGACTAGCTATCCACACAAGTATGCTAAAGAATCGGACTTCACTCTCGAAATGATAACTCACAAAAGATATAACTTTCAAAAGAGATATTTGAGCTAACCTTTCTAAGAAGCTATAGATCACATAATTTGGATAAGTTTTGGTCAGGCAACTAAACTAACAAAAATAGACTACCTATCCACATATGTATGTTGAAGAACTTGACTCACTCTTGGATTGATAACTCACAAAATACGAAACCTTTGAAGGAGATATTTGAGATAGAGAAAGTACACAAAATAAAATTTCCAATAAATTATAAGTCATGTAATTTATATAATTTTTGGTTGGTCAATTCAACTAATGAAAATAGACAACCTTTCCACATATGTATGTGGAAGAATTGGACTTCACTCTCAGACTGATAATTCACAAAATATAGAATCTTTGAAGGAGATATTTAAGATAAAGAAAGTAAAGAAGATAATCTTTCCAATTCCTGCTTAAACATAAGAAATGGTTACATATGCATTGATAGATGAACCTCAAAACATGACTATGTACAAAGTGATGCGTGACTAGAAATAGTCTATGAGAAGACAAAATGACAAAATGGCTTCAAAGATCAAATACAACTACTGGGGACTCTTTCCTCTTTCTATCCTTATTGAGAACATGCTCTCATTCATCTTTTATAGCCAATGAGCATGTGAAGAAGTTTGTGCCTTCTTCTTAGGTCACCACTTTCATTTGATTGCCCACTACATGCCACTCACTGCAAGGCAGATATTGTGTCTTCTATTCATCATGACTTTTGACTAGAATTTTTTCATCCTTAGACTTATATTCACCTTTACCTTTACATTTGGTAAATTTATCCAAGCATAGCTCATATGAAAATGAACTTGCACATTTATCTTCAACACATGTATAGCCTAGGTTTCAAGTGTTGGAAGGTGATTAAGCAAATATTTTCCTACTTGAATGATACTTGGCTACTTGGATTGTTTTATTCCAAGGGAAATCATTACCAATATATTTACATGCTTTTTTTTTACTCATATTGGGTTAGTTTTTATGACACTCATGTGTTTGACAATGATTTTTTCTTCATGCTTGGTAGTCTGTGCACGTCTTGATTGAGCAAGATGTAGTCTACTATGACCACTTCTAGTTTTAAAACTGAGTATAGGGAAGCCTTCATAAGTACTATTGAGTGTGTGTGGCTCATATGCCATTGGCTGATTTGGGTGTTGGTTAGTCTTTTGCAACCACCACCTTTACTGACAATTAGAGCGTATTGACAGTTGCAAGGAAGCTTGTGTCCATGCTTGCAAAAAGCACATTGAGGTGCATTAACTATATTATGGAGAGACTCTTTGTTGGAGAGGTCGGTTTGGCTTATGTACCAACACAGGATAATATTTTAGACCTACCTATGGAGAATTTTGAAGCTTTTTGCAATGCTTTGGGCTTACTCCCTCTTGTGGATTGATTTTATTCCACATACCTTGGCAATTCCTTATACATAAGTGTAAAATCCTTATTCATGAGATTACTCCCAGGGGGGATTTGTTGATATATTTTGATAGTGATGTGTGTGAAAATGGTTAGGATTTTGAGGTGCACTTTTTTCCTTTTTTAAGAGGCTTATATATATATGCCTATAACCCTATGGATGTCTTATCTTTTGTACATCCACTTGGTAATGTCCAAATTTCTTCTTCCTCCTTGCGTTGTTTGCATGTTTCCATAGTCTTCAAACTCCAAAATGTATGATGTGTGTATAAGTGTGTGTGTGTGTATTTGTGTATTAGATGTGAGTGTGTATGCATGTATGTGTGTGTATATGTGTGTATGTGCATATAAATTTGTGTGTCCTCTTTGCATCTTATTCCCTCTTGTTTTCCAAAGATAGAGATAAAGAGGAAATAATAGATACAGAAGGGGTAGAAGAGGAGATAGAGAGAGAAATAATAAAATATGAGATATCTAAACACAATTGAGGAAACTCGATTAATCTTATTGAAGATCTAAGTGAGAGACTGCCAAGAAACATGAAATTTGAGCTTTTAAGGGCCTCTAGATTGTAATATATTTGTATGGACTCTATTATAGTGGGCTTTGAAGCTATTTGCAAATCCAAAGTGAAAAATGCAAAGAACAATGCTCAAATTGTTTTTCTACAGACTCCAAGTTCCATTAGAATCGCTATCGATAGCCCCATTAATAGACGAAAAAAAAAGGTCCCCATAGGGACATAATCTAATGGTGTCAGTAGCCCTAGTAGCCCTATCAGAAGCCTCATCAATAGCTTAGTCTTCACCCTAGTCATGGGATTGATGATTATCCGTTTCACTTTGCCTTTTGATGGTCTCATCGATGCTTGTCAACTTCTTCATAATTTCTTGGCATCGGTAGAGTTTCTTCAACATGATGTAAGTTTTCTTCAACATTTCAACATGATGTGAATAATTGTTGATCTTGACACATGCAAGCACCTTGTACCACTCTTCACTGTTTCTTTTGATACTCCAACGTTTTTCCAACACACCATGAAGCTTTGTTGAGGGTCATGAATAAGCGATAAAGTTCAATGTTGCAAACGTTTTGCCATTATTACCATTATTTCAACATCATCAAAATTTCCCCTTCTTGATTATCAAAAGTTCCCCTTCTTGATTAACATGCATACATTATTATTTGAACAATTAACCCATTGAAATAAAATGTGACCTTCGCGAAAATATTGTCCAATCATATATATATATATATATATATATATATATATATATATATATATATATATATATATATATATATATATATATATATATATATATATAACGCACAACTTTTCAATTCATCAATTTAGAAAAGAAACAAACTTCTTATTCAAAAGATTTTGCTCCATTAAAGAGAATCCCTTTTCTCTCTCCTTTAAAACTTTTATGTTATTTTCTTAGCTCGTTTTCAATTCAAAACAAGATTAACAGAAGAAACTTATTTATTTTCATTTGATTTTCAACAATTGTTTTTATTGAAGTTTGAGGAGTGAGGAAGCACACAAACAACACAAGGAAGAAGAAGAGCCTTGAATAACAACACAATGCAGTGTATTACCAAGTGAATGTAAGATGATAAGTACCCTATTAGTATTATACATCTATCCACAAGTGGAGGGAAAAAACCTTTGATAGTGCAAATCAATGTTCAACTCAATGAAACACATAGTTGTTGGAGTTTGAGGTCTGCGGAAGCATGCATAAAGCATAAGGAAGAAGGAGAAGCTTGGAGCACAACACATAATACTAAATGTATTATCAAGTGAATGTACAAAGATAAGTAGCCCGTTAGGGTTATATGCGTATATACAAGTCGAGGGGGGAGGGGAAACTCCTAAAGAGGGAAAAAAGGGCCCCGACATTCCTAAGTGTGTTCACACACATGATTACCAAAATATATCAACAAACCCCCCTGGGAGTGATGCATGAATAAGGAGCTAGCACTCATGAATAAGGAAGTGCCAAGCTATGTGGAAAAAGATCAATCCACTAAAGGAAGTAAGCCCAAAGCTTTGTACAAAGCTTCAAACTTCTCTTGAGGTAGATTCTTTATTAAAAGATCTATAATGTTATCCTATGTGGGGACATATGCCAAAATCATCTCTCCAGCATAGAACCTCTCCTTGACATAATGATAAAGCACCTCAATGTGTTCTGTGTGAGCATGGAACATAGGGTTCCTCACCACTACCAATGCACCTTGATTGTCAATGAAGATGGTGGTGGTAGAAGAGTGACCAACACCCAAATCATCCGAAAGGCATGTGAACCACACACACTCAACAATCATTGCGAAAGATGCCCTATACTCAGCCTCACAACTAGAATGATCACAATAGGCTGCTTTTTGCTCAACCAAGATATGCATGAGCTACCAAGCATGAAGCAAAAACCACTAGTGTCATAGCAACCAGCCCGGTTTGATTCAAAACCACTAATGGAAACATGTGTCCTAGAAACCAGCCCGATTTGAGTAAAAAAAAGCATGTAAATTTGATGGTAGTGATCCCCCTTGGGATAAAACAATCCAAGAAGTTGGGTACCACTCAAGTAGAAAAATATGCACTTAATTGCTTGCCAATGCTTGACACCTAAGCATGCATAAACCTGCTAATATGAGAGACAACAAATTGAATATCATGCCGAGTTATCCACAAGTAAATCAAGCATCCCATAGCCTGATGAGAGAGAACAACATCAAATACATCTCCAACATCATGAAGACTCAACCGTAAACCTGTTTCCATAAGAGTGGCAATATGTTTACAATCTTGAAGGCCAAAACACTGCAATAATGTGTCAATACATTTTGTTTGAAACAAAGCTATTCCCCCATCAACTTGCATAAATTCAATACCCAAATAATGATGCAAATGCCCCAAATCTTACATCTCAAAAGAGGCATGCAAATCAGCCTTAAATTCAGAAATATGCTTCTCATTAAGACCAGTGAGCAACATCTCATCAACATACACAACAATGATCAAAAGCAAACCATTTGCATGCTTAACATATAAAGTGCTCTTGGTTGGATTGTTCTCAAAACCATGCTATGTAAAATCTATCAATGATTTAACATGTGCATTTTGGTCATTTGAATTTTGCTAGTTTGCTACACCTGCAAAAATCTGAAATGGTGTACTCCCTACCCAAACTTGAGGTACCTTGTAAAGATGTCTATGAATGTTGTATTTTGGTAAAAATGAAGCAGTCCTCGTTCGCAAAAGATGGTTTAGTTTGTGCTACTGATAAGTTGCAACTTGTTCATAGTGATGGCTACGATCCTATGTAGAGACCTTCTTTTGGGAATGACCTTTATTTTGTGACTTTTATTGATGATTTTTCTAGGCATGCATGGATGTATCCATTGAAAGCAAACTCCGAAGTGTTTATGTGCTTCAAACAATTTCTGGTTTTGGTTGAAAATATGTCAGCATGTGAATTAGGCACCCCCCATTCTAATCAAGGAGGGGAATATATGTCTTCTGATTTTAATGCATTTCTAGCTTAACGTGGGATAAGACATCAGTGTAGAGTGTCATGTACACCTCAACAAAATGGAGTTTCTGAAAGAAAGAATAGGTCTCTCATGGAGATGGCAAGGTATATGGTCAAAATTCAAGCTTTACCACATAGTTTCTGGCTTGAGGCTGTTATGTGTGCAACATATGTACTTAACAAGTATCCCACCAAATCATTGCAATCTATCACTCCATATGAGGCTTGGCATGGGCACAAGCCATCTGTTGCTCATGTGCCTTTCTTTGGTTGTCTGGCATATGCATTAGTGTCTGAACAACAATGCACAATAATTGGACGATAAAGCAGTGAAATGTATTTTTGTTGGGTACAATTCTCAAAGCAAAGGCTATCGTCTATATCATCCACATACTAAACGCATTTTGGTTAGCCATGATGTTGTTCTTGTGGAAGGTGCAATCCAGCCATTACTTTCATGAACTAAGGAGACATAATTAGCTCTAAAGATGTGTAAGACACTTTGATACCTCTTTTTACAAGTGGACAGTCAAACACTGGTTCAAACGAGGCAATTTCTCAACCTCTATAGGTTACACATGATGATGCAAATCATTCCATTTATGATGCAGATTTACATAATGCACTTGTTGACGAGAGGGCTGATATAGAGGAGACAAAGACTATGCGTAAATGGCTTGTGTAGACTTTGTGAGATAGAAAATTAGATGCACCTCTATCTTATCATACTCGTTCAAGGTCTCATAATGCTTCTTTTGCCTTAGATTACTAGCAGGTTGAAAACAACGTTATATGGTTTGAAGCAAGCACCATGTGCTTGGTAAGAAAAAATGCATGCCTAATTGATTGCATATAGTCTATGAGGTTATACAATCACCACCAATGCTTGAAACCTAGGCTATGCATAAACCTACTCATCTAAAAGACAAACAAATGAATTTTAGACCAAATTATTCATAGTTCGATCAAGGATCCAATAGCCTGTTAATAGAAAACAACATCAAATGCATCCCCAACATCATGAAGACTCAACCAGAAACTTGTTTCCATGGGAGTGGCAATAGTTTTGTAACCTTCAAGGCCAAAATGCTACAATAATGTGTTAATGTATTTTATTTGACACAATGCTATTTCCCCATCAAGTTGCATAAACTAAATGCTCAAATAATGATGCAAATGCCCCAAATCTAACATCTCAAAGGAGGTATGAAAATCAACTTAAAATCAATAATATGCTTCTCTTTAGGACCAATGAGCAATATATCATGAACATATGCAATCATGATTAGAAATAAATAATCTTAATGCTTAACATAGAATGTGCTCTCATTTGGATTGTTCTCAGACCCATGTGCTAGTAAGTAGGCATGAACCTTTTCATGTCAAGCATGTGGTGCTTCCTTCAATCCATACAATGCCTTTTTCAATTTGCATGCTTTGTTTTCATGCCGTTTCTGCACAAAACCACATGGTTGAAGTACATTTACATATTCATGTAAATTACCATTCAAAAATGTAGTTTTAATTTCCAATTAGTGTACATTCCAACTATGATGAGTTGTAAGTGCACAAATGTTACAAAAGATTGTCATTCAACACATGGGAGCAAAGGTCCTATAAAAAATAAATGTCCTTCTCTTGAGCATAACCTTTGGCAACAAGCCTATCCTAATAATTATCAATTGTTCCATCGTGCTTACATTTTTTTTTGTATACCCATTTAGTGCCAATAGCCTTTTTGCTTGGATGCAAATCACATAAAGGCAGATCAAGTACCATTTTTCATAATAGCATCATATTCTGATTGCATAGCAACCATCCAATAATTTGAATTTTTTGCATCAAAAGGAACACGCTTTCTCATCACAAAGACAAGAGAGAGCCATTGCATAACAATTCGACAAAAAAGAAACAATATGAGAGCCCGAACGAGTATGATATGACAAAGGTGCATCTACTCTTTGTTATATCTCAAAGTTTTCACAAAACATTTAGGCATTATTTGTGTCATGTAAATTTGCATAAAAAAATAGAATGATTTGCATCTTCATTTGAAACTTGTAAGGTTGAGAAGCTGCCTCACTAGGAGCAACATTTGACTATCCACTCTAAAAAAGGAGAAAGCAAAGTGTCATACACATTTTTTGAGTTGATTGATATCTTCTTGGTACATAAAAGTAAGGTTTAAATTGCATCTTCCACACAAACAACATCATGACTAACCATAATACATTTTGTATGTCGATGATAGAGACGATAGCCTTTGTTTTCATAATTATTCCTAATGAAAATACATTTCATAACCTCATCATCAAATTTTTTGTGTTGTTGTGCAAGCACTAATGCATATGTTCGACAACCAAAAACATGTAGATGAGAAACATATAGTTTGTGACCATGCCAAGCATCATATGGATTGATAGATTGCAATGTTTTGGTGGGACCCTTGTTAAGTATATATGTTTCACACACTAAAACCTCGTGCAAGACACTATGCAATAAAGCTTGACTTTTGACCAAAAACCCTTCCATTTCCATGAGAGAGATGTTCTTTCTCTCAACAAATCCATTTTTTTGATGTGTATATGGCATCGTACATTGATGTTTTATCCCACATTTAGCCATAAATAAATTAACCTCAAAAGGCATGTACATCCTCCCTCAATGAGAATGGAGGGTGCTCATTTTACATGCTGACAAATTTTAGACAATGATAAAGATCAATGTAAGGCACATAAACACTTTAAACTTTGCTTTCAATGGATAAAGCCATGCACGCCTAGAAAATCCATCAATGTTCACAAAGTATAGCTAAATGAAGATGTCCACATATGACCACATACATAATTGTGAACAAGCTACAATTTGTAGCTCTAATGAACCATCCTTGGGAAAGGAAGAATGCTACATTTTACCCAAAATATAACCCTCATACACATGCTTAGAAGTTTCCTCAAGTTTGGGCAAAGAGGACACCATTTCAAATTTCTATAGGTGAATCAAAATCGCAAAAGTCAGATGACCAAAGCATGCATGCCAAATATTTGCATCTCACATAGCCTGAGAATCATGAACTACACATGCTGAACCATTCTCAAATCTTGCATTACCTATGAGCTTATACAACCCCATGACATAAAACCCATTTTGACTAGTACTAAAATTGATAACAGATTTTTATTGATCCCTAGCACATTTAAAGCCTCTAAAAATGTGAGAGAGAGTTACTACCATCAATTGTACTAAGAATGATATGTCCAACTAGAATGAGAGGATAAGGGGAGTTATTTGCACATGTGATAGTATTCTTTGTAGGGGCAAACACAAGTGAAGATAAAGAAATTACACTACAAGGTAATATGTTTGGTTACAACACTATCATGAAGACTACTATTGACATATACTACTCATAAGAAGAGGGATCATAGATGTGAATCAATAAATGCCCATTCTTCATTCCGAACAAGGTTAGCAAACTTAGCAATTGAAGTGGTGAGTAGGTTCTCTAATAGGCTTTGCTAAGCACATTGGAAGGAAGGTATGTGAAGAGAAATAATGATCATGTTATTCTCCATGAGGTATGATCTTCTTTGGTTGGATAGTATACTCCAAATTTTTTAGGAGATATTGATTCTAAAAAGTTGATTTTGGATATTTCTTCTCTTTAGAATTTGGCATTTTTTCTTGGATTAATAAGAAACAATCAAAAGACAACGTTATCGTCTAAGAAAGCAAAGTATAAAGCCGCATGTTTTGCATCATGTGAAGAAATATAGTTGAGGAGTATTCTATGGGATATATGATATCAAGAGGAACAATCAGTAAAGCTTAAGTGCAACAACCAATACTGCATTGTATTGTTGATATTTCCAAAACTTCTATTTTCCATGCACATGCCAAGTGATAGAAATCCATTATGATTGTGTGTGAGGTGATCCAAAATGGGGTATTGGAGATAACTTATTTTTAATAGAATAATTTCATCAAGGCTCTTAAATGGGAGCAATTTCAACTACACGTTCAAAGGCTCAACATAGGATCGAGAAGATAATTCACTCACCTGTGGACATAGAGAGGGGATAGATTAGATGTGCTCAATTCTCGATCCCCATGAGACCACTAATGATCCATGTTTCTCTAAGTTTTGAGGCCCCTACTATGAGGAGAAGCCATTTGAGAGTTTGGAAATTTGTGGGGTCCTAAAATCTAAGTTAGATGAGGTCTATGTGTGACCGTGGATGTTTGTAGATGAGCTTTCTAACTCTAGCCACTAGGTTAGGTAATACATGATCTTCAAAGCTACTAGGTAGCCATTTGAGATGAAGATAGAGGCAATGTAGCATTATCTAGTTCCACAAAGAACCTTAATGGGGGGAGGAGTGCACAGGGGGGCTTGCCCCCTTTTATGGGGATTGCGAAGCCTATCCTCCTGATTGGAAGGGTGAGTATGATAGGATATTGGGCATCATGTTCATTGCTAAACAATATACTTTATTATTCATTGCTAAAATAATATAATTTGTCATTCATTGCCAAAGAATAAAATTATTATATTTTATGGTTATTTTTGACATCCTTAACCATCAAAACATGAAATTAAAATTTATACAGCAAATCAAGGACCCAAGTGGGTCACAAAGCAAATACCACAATTGTATACTCATGTAGTTTGACACCCAAATGATAATAGACTCGTATAATTGGGATCTTGGGTACGTTTTGGTGGATAAATTAACACCCTACTAACAAATGAGTTCATCACATGTTTGAGAAGGGATACCATTACAAACCATCTTTTGTATACAATTGGTTAATGGAGGAGAGTTGTTTAAACATACCAACTGGTGGAGGAGGAGGTTACCAATATGGCACCATGGGTATATATACATTCAATTCAGTTAATGCAAGGTCACATATCTACCTGAGGAGGTTACCAATATGAGCACCATGGATAAGCTACATTCAATTCAGACAATGCAAGGTCACATATGTGCCTGAGGAGGTTACCAATATCACCTACATCGATCTATTTATCTATCTATCTATCTATCTATCTATCTATCTATATATATATATATATATATATATATATATATATATATATATATATATATATATATATATATATATATATATATATATATATATATATATCTATCTATATATCTATCTATCTATCTATTTATCTATCTACTTACCTACCTACCTACCTACCTACCTACCTATCTGCCTATCCATCTATCCATCTATCTATCTATCTATCTATCTATCTATCTATCTATCTATCTATCTATCTATCTATCTATCTATATATATATATATATGTATATATATATATATATATATATATATATATATATATATATATATATATATATATATATATATATATATATATATATATATATATATATATATATCTATCTATCTATCTATCTATCTATCTATCTATCTATCTATCTATCTATCTATCTATCTATCTATCTATCTATCTATCTATCTATCTATCTATCTATCTATCTATCTATCTATCTATCTATCTATCTATCTTTCTTTCTTTCTTTCTTTCTTTCTTTCTTTCCATATATCTTTACATCTATCTATCTATCTATCTATCTATCTATCTATCTATCTATCTATCTATCTATCTATCTATCTATCTATCTATCTATCTATCTATCTATCTATCTATCTATCTATCAATAAGTCCACCCCTTTCACTAGTCTACAGGTACAAGGCATGCATGTGCATTCAGTTGGACTAAGTTAAAGTGATTTGGGCAGGGAATTTGATTCCTTTCCTTTCATATTGAAGTATGTAATAGCCCTTATCTGATTATTGGAAACAAATCTAAAGAGAGAGATGACCATGCTCAGAGTATAGATCATGGTGCATGGGGGAATACTTCCCATATTATACCTACACATATTTTGGAGGAAAAAAATGTTAAAGGGGGGAAGAATTTTGTATAATTAATGGGTCCATACGTTTAAATATATGGATGCTAAAGGTTTGAATATCATATGTATGTTTTCATTGGCTTAGCCCTTGAATTACCCTGGAACATGCCTTGAACCTTTGGGTGAAACCCTTGGTCTTAACCCTTGGGGTATTTGTTCACATGAGCTCTCAATTGAATTGTTAGAACCTTACGGGTGATTTATCCTAATGTGTGGGAACCTTAGTCTTGGGAGAAGGTTCTGTAGGATCCACCTTGTGCATAAGCGAGAGAACGATCCTCATTTGATTTAGAAGGCATGTGATAGACGTTGGAAAATTAGAAGGCATGTGATCACGCTTGGGAAAGTGTCCACATGAGGGCCACTTGGTTGGACACTTGGCCAAACCCAAGGACATGCACCCCCTTGGCCTAGAGGTATATACATGGGATGCACTAGAGGAGTCCCGTAGATGCATAAACCCCAAAGATTGTAACATATTCCTTGTAACATAGTAGAAAATTAGTGTTCTTCAATAAAAGTTTCAGTCTCTTGTGTGAAAGGACCAATTTTAGGGCACATGTATATAAGTCACTTGGTGAATCTTTGTGTATCTAAGTCGTGAAGCCTTAGGGACTTGTGTCGATGAGACTAAATCTCAATCGCCCCACAAGTGTGTATATTGAAGGATCGATACACGTTTAATTATAAATCCGAAGAACCACATGAACCAAGTGTATGAGGACGTGTGCACACATGATGGAAAATGAGGTGACTGAGCTACAATGCATGTGAAAGGACTTATCTACCTCTCCAACTCACCAACTCTCTGAAAATGCATGCCGCGATAGCACTTACAGCAGTCAGCACAAATTCAAATGTTTCTCCCAGCTCTAGACTCCGAATATGGCCAATACTAGGTTCATTTCAAAGCTCTTGGCAAGACACATCTATTACTATCACTCAAATCTGACAAACGCTCTTCAAGTTATGTGCAAAATAGTGAATGGTAGGAAACACCAACACTCGCTCTACGACTCGTGGTGGCTCACACACACACACTACAATAGTTTGAAAATGGTGGGAAGGGGTAGCTAACAGTCCTACACACACATTCCAAGCACCGCACACACTCTAAAGATCATCGAGAAGATGGAAATCAGCAGGGAAGAAGCAAATTTGAATTTTCAGCTCTCTTTCTTCACATTTTGAGCTTCTTTTTCATTGAGTTGTTTTTGGTCTTTGATTTTCTTCTTTTCCTCTTTTTGCTTGATTCTTCCTCCACATGTCCCTCCTCCTGAACTCTGTCATCCCTGACAGGCTTTTTTGTGGCGACGTGCGTATGTTTGAATGACTTTCTTCTCTCTATAGTTAAGCAAATTTGCTTGACATATCATCAATTCCTTCCATTGTCGTGACTTTACGCCATCATCTGGTGCCTATCTGTGGTCTGCGAAAAAACTTAATTTGTAGGCTACCAATCTCACATTTAAGTTAGAAGATATTTTTGCAAAGATCTCTGAATCCATTTCAAAAAATCCTGTAAAGAATGCCTCTTCGAATGTCTGCATATATGGACTTGGCAAAAACATAAGTTTGGAATATATGGCCATGAGCGTCAAGCAACTAGGGATAGTAGATAAATCAAACACTAGTGCATTTGATCCCTAGTTTATTCCGATGAAGTTCAAAAAGGTATACTAAGCATGTTGAAATACCTTTATTATAGTAAGGAGCATACTCAAAATTTTGTTGGTCATCTTGATGGCTAGATCAAGAACTGTGGCAAATCTGGCGATCCAAAACTCGATAGTCTTCACCATATATTCTTCCGTTGGTAAGTAATTACATGGTGGGCTCGGTAATAGTGGATAATTTAGCCATTGACTATTTAAGCTTCCTTGGTGCTGTGCTTCCAAAAATTGCATCCAGGAGCGTCTTCTAGGTACTGGACAAAACGATGGATTAATTTGAAGTACATAAGGTGCCGATTCCTAGTGCACTTGTAACATAGAGTTCTTTTCCAAAAACTTGCATCTCTAGATAGGATCTACTTTATCAAATTCCTCTTGTGTATAGGTAAATGTTTGTATGTTGAACTCTAGACTGCTATCTGGTTCTTTATTGGTGGTCTTCTTTATATACTGGCGTGTCTCTTCTTTAAGTAATCCATAGGGTATATTGAAAGGTTTTAAAATTTGTTCTAGGCTCTTGCTCTCAATCTTTGCTTCTCTCATTACTTTGATTACCTATTCTTCAAATTCTTTTGTAAGCTGGGACACCAATAGTGTCTGCTCATTTCGGCTTAGTTCTGCAATATCCCGATTATTTCTCTCAGTGTGGGTCTCTATTTCCTCCCTTATCGATGAATGATGCATGGGGGGAGAAAGAGGACGTACCTCAGTCTCCTTAGTAGCTGCTATGGAGCTTGGAACTACTGGTGTCCCCACGGTTACTTGGTATTCTATTTGAGCTTTTAATTTAGTGATGAGTTCATCCTTTGCTTTGATTTCTTCGGTGGCTCACATGATTGCGTCCTTGTTTTTTAGGAGTTCTTCTCCTATGACAACGAGTTGACTAGCATCTGCATTGCAATGCTCAAGGAGTTTATTCTCTACCATCTTCCATTTTTTTCTGAGTTCATTGGTGTCTTCCATATACCTTTTTTCCCATTCCGCTATGATGGCTTGCTCTTTTTTCAGTTGGTCTTCATACTTTGTGATTTGCTCCTCTAATCCTTTTGTGTTGCTTGCGTTCATTTCATGTGCGTCAATGGGTTGGTTACATCATGTCATAAGCTCTTTATTCCTATTTCTAAAAGTGTCTGCTTCCTCCATATACACTTTGATTTGACTTTCGAGCAACTTACTACGTGCATTCATTCTTACTTTCTCTGCTTCACTAGCCTCATATTTGCTTTGCAGCTCATTCAGTTGATCTCAAAGATGCTGGTTCTCCTTCTTTGGTGAGGGGCCTCTGTCTTGGGCTTCTTTGATTTTTGTTTCCTTGGCCAAGAGTGCTTGTTGAGCTTGAATTAATTTTGCAGATAAGCTTTCACTTATTACCTGGAATTGATTTTTCTCTCGCATGGCCTTATCATAATTTGCATATGCTTTAGGCACTAAGTGTTGGGTATCCATAGTAGTTTGTATCATTTGCTTGACGACCGGCTTTACTTTAGCGACATCCACATTCAACAATGTTTTGGGGTTGCTTGGTCCTTCCCCCATTCGTATGTCTCTTCCTTGTTCCACATGTATGGTTTCGTTGTGCGGTTGTCTTATTTGGAGGTGTATCTCTTGGTCTCTTTCTTCTTCTTCATTAGTGGTCGATTTGGTAGCACTGCCTTGAAAAGTGACATCCAGAGGAGAGGGTTCCGCTACTACCCTTATTGGTGTGAAGGGTTTGGGCTCCTCCAGTGTTTCTTTTATTTTTTTTTCCTTTGGATTCGTGATCGATGCTCCTCCTTCTAAGTGAGTCTCTGTGATTTGAATGATCGTTGCTTCATTCATCTTTAATACATTAATTTCTTCTTTAGCTCATTTGTGCTTGATGGTGCCTTTGATAGTGTCATTAGGAATCTGATCTATCGTGGTACCTTCCACCCCAAAGTCATCGGGTACTTGATTCAATTCCTCCCAATGACCATCATCTTTTGAATCACTTTTAATATCCACATTCAGCATAGAGGGTTCTTGCTCTTTGAGTGTATCAGACGATGAACTAGAGTTGGCCAACCCCAACTCCCTATATCGATGAACCTTTGTCAGTCTCTTTCTTTGTTTGTTGTCTATAATAGTCTGTTGGTAATGATGTCCTTGTACTGGCAAGTTTACCTGACCTTCCATGTATTGATGAGTTGCTTACATGGATTTGGTTAATTCCGCTTTCGTGATGGGCATAATATCTTTTAGAATTGTTTTCGGAAGTACATGCATCCTTTTTTATGCTAGAACAGCTTCTTCTGCCTGCATCATCTCTCGGAGTCTTTTGGTACCTCTCATCCTCGGTTGAGAGTTGGTTTCAGCTTCTTCCACTATTTTTACTCCCTTATTTTTTGTGGAACCGTGGCAATCTTTGCATACTTAGCCATTTCTTCAGATGAGGGCATCTCTTTCAATTGTTCCCGAATGCCTAGGGCATGATAGATCAGTATTGTTAATGCAATGCTTTTGTTCAACGACTTCTTATGGTTCCACTATTTCTTTGCTTCAAAAAGGCGTTCTTGAATATATGGTGTCATATTCACTTGGTTCCCTATGTGTTTGATGGCGATAGCGTCTGCACTATGATCTTTTGTGGTGCGGTATATCGATGCATGTTTGGGAAGAAAAAGTGTTGATGGATCAATCTAACTTCTTCTTCTATGTCGACACAATGAATGTCCATGAATGTGCATGTTTTAGCACCTCGGCTTTCATCTTTCAGAACTGTGTTCCCATCCTTTTCGCACCTGAAGGCTTCCTTTATCACCTCATGGGTGAATTGAATGATTACCCATTCTCCTACTGCATCTAGAACTCTGGCTTCAGGTACTAACGGGTCATGTAAAGCCGGTTGGAGGGTATTCATCACCTGTGTGCATCGCTGGAAGTCTAGTTTGTAGATTGGTAGCTCAAAGTACTTCTGAATACCTGTTTTCTTCATTATGTCTATAGTGGATGGAAGTTCATGCATGACTTTGAAATCTTGGGACATCACTGGAAACTGATGGTCTGTGTCCATAATCTTGATTGTTACTAAGAACAGATAGTCTCCAACACGTTGGTCCTCCCGACACCAGTGACCTTTTGCTTTCGTCACACTCTGTAGGGGAATTCTAGCACCTCTTCTTGAATAGTTGCTTTAGAGTCCTCAGAAGCCATCTACACTTGTCATAAGAACATCAGCTTCTTATAGGAGTTAAGTCGTGAGTCATGTGTGTTTGTGACATGTTGATTATTGTGTCACTCCTTTTCCCCTTCTTAAGTGAGTAAGATCTCTTACCACACATCTTTTGATTTATATTCTTGAAAGAAAACAAGAGTAGTGTAGTCGAAGCATTTAATTATTTACATAGTAGGTTCATTCCTATGGGAGTAGAGTCTAGGATCTATTCCCAAGTGGGAAATGTGCACCACTGATTTTGTTGAACATATCATGTGCCGAATGCATGGCCTCGTAATGTGGCCCTGGCATGCATACTCTAGGTGCAATAGAGTCTTCATGAGTGTAAGTGGAATCCTGTTGAGTCGTTTGTTCCTATCTATGCAGCCTCTTGGGTCTGCATATCCATTTTGTAGTTGATGTTTGAGGCTTCATCTTCTCTTGGTTTTGTCGTATTCTAGGCCTTTCCTCTTTCTTTCTTGAAGTCTAATTGGTTGATGTCTTGTTCCTCTGGTATCTTTGGTGGGTCTTGTTGGGCTTCGTTGTCTTGTTTTGTCGACACGATATTTTCGCTTGCTTGTCTATCTCTTGAGTTGCAGTCTGTCTGACCTTCTTCGAAATCCACATATGTTGCCATGTTTTCTAGGCTTCTACTAATGACTTTGGAAGCAATACTTTTAGGAGTCTTTTTGGTTATGATTGTAATAAAGGTAAATTGTTGTTTCTCCTTGCCTTCATAGGGTGAGTGACTTGTGTTGGTGTTGACTTCTCGGATTCCCTCATTCGATCCTTGCGAACCCAGTGTAGATTAGCGTTTCCTGGTTGCAATAATCGAGTAGTAGACTTCCATGTGGATGTTCTTCCCTTGTTGTAGGTAACTTTAGGAGCATTGTCTTCACATTTTCTCTTGGATTCATCGTTCATGGGGAATGATGGCACATCATCAACTGACACATTTGTATTGGTGGTCAATCCTCGCTTAGGGTACTCTTTGGGTAAACTCTCGATTGATTCATTTTCTAACTCCTCTTCTAGGGTTTCTTTCTCATGCTTGATGGCTTCATGCATGTGAGGGAGTCTTTCTTCTAACAGGCTAAAGATTTCCTTATGCCCTATTTTGGTTGAGATGTATCCTTGAGCTAGATGAATGCTCAGTTCATTCTCAATAATCCAATCTTGCCCTAGGATCAGGCTTTCTATTAAATCCTCATATTTACATACCAAAACTCGTTGCTCCATAGTGGAATTTCCTAGGTGGAGGGATATTAGGGCTTCTCCAATACATTCTATGACTTGTCCCCCAATGCCTATCATGTGAGCATTAGTCGATTTCATGATCGTTTGAAGATGCGTAGTGACCGTCATTCGTATGCAGCTGAGTGCCGCCCCTAAGTCGATTAATGCATCTATCAACTGGTATTCTGTAGTGCCAATCCCTAGGTTCAAATATGGCTGAGATATGCTGATGTTATTTGTGTTGGCTTGGTGAACTTGGTAATTGGCCATGGGAATTGGTTCTTCTCCTTGTAAATATCGCTCATCTTGTTGCCTTATCCACTCCTTTGGTTTCTTGATAAGGCCTATTTAGGAAATTTGGGAATTATTCAAGTCCCATTTATGTTACTTACTATGTTAACTTCTTAACTTTCAGCCCAAAATTGATACCTCACTAATAATACAATTATCCTTAATATTAAAGTATTAATTTAATATACCCCAATCAAGAGATAATAACATGTTGTAGTGTGTGAATGAGTGAAAACGTAAAACATTGGGACGAAAAGAACTGTCTCAAAATCCTGTGTAATTCCCATTTTTCTTGAATAGGCCTTTGATATGCTCTAGGGCTTCTTGCGTTACTTCTTCTCTAATTCTCTCTTCTTCTTTTTTCCGGTTTTGCGCACCTATTAGTCATGCTAACATTTGATCTGTCAATGGTTCCATATATCGCTTTACTCGACAACCACTTATGTAATTAGGAAGTATATCTCCATCCAATGTGCCTAGGTTGATTGCTCCACTCGTTGAAATCATATTCATTATTAGGGGGTCCATATCTTTGTTTCTACAGCTTCTTGGCGTGTTGCTTCAAGGTATACACCAGGACTAAATCTCCTTCTTTTAGGCCTTTGTCTTTGATGTGCGCATCATAATATGCTTTCTGTCTCCTCTTCGCGGCATAAATTCCCACAATAGCTTGTAGTCTTGTTTCATGTAGCTTCTCAATTTGTTCGAGTTTCTTAGACAACTCATGTCCTCTCCATTCATACTGTTGTGCTACTCTTAAAGTAGGCACCAAAAAATCGATTGGCGGGATTGCATTTTGTCCATACATGAGGTTGAATGGTGTAGTTCCAATGGCTCTTTTGTAGGCCACACGGAAGGCCCAAATTGCGTGATGCAATTGTTTGTCCCAATTTGACCTTCCACTATTGACTATCTTTGCCGATATAGTGCACAACACTTTATTGGAACTTTCTGCTTGACCATTGGCTTGAGGATGATAAGGGGCTGATCTTTTATGAATCACTAAGAATTCATTCATTAAGGACTCTATTACTTTGCTAATAAAGTGTGCTCCTTGATCACTCATGATCTCTATAGGTAGTCCAAATCAAGTAAATATGTGCTAAAAAAGAAACTTAGCTGTGGTCTGTGCATCATTTTTTCTAGTTGCTTTTGCTTCTACCCATTTAGTTAAATAATATGTTGCCACTATTATGTATTCAGTGTGTGATCCTTTGGCTGGTGGATTAATAGGTCCTATGAAATCAATGCCCCTTTTGGAAATTGGTAGGGCAGAAATGTTGTGTGCCTACTCCCTATTTCGTTATAGCATGGAAACTTCTTCATATATTTCTTCTAAATTTGGCGTTGGCTGACCGTCTTTCACATCTAATTCCTCAAAAGGAGGTATAGCATTTCCATTCTTTTTCCATTGCTCTTCTCGCATCCTAGTCCACAACTCTCTTGGCCAATCAACCTCTTTCTTATTATCCTTCTCTTTTGGTTTCTGGTCATTTCCTTTAAAACATCATTGTATTGATTGTCAGGTATTCTTGTCTCTGGGAGGATAGGGATAGCCTTTTCTAGAGTGGCCTGAGATACCTCTACGAGTTTTCTACATATAGCAAGTCTCTCCTTTTCTAACTCCCCATGTGGGTAAAGTTTCTCGTGTTGCTCTATGTTGGGTCCAGTCGTGATTCGGGCTTGGTAAGCTTTTAACCACATATCCAAACTGTCTGGTCTTGGACCTGCTAAAATTGATCCTGGCTTGTTTGGTTCTATTGTCTGTGGCATAACGGGGGTTTCTTCTTGAATTTCAGGTTCCTTCGGTTTCTTACCATCTCTTGTGCCCTTCTTGTCTTCCTTATTTTTGTTTTTCATCCATTTTTCTCTACGTTTTTCCCTTCTATCCTTCCACTTTTGCTTTTTCTTTGTTTGGATATTCTCAAGTGGATCTTTCGAGTCTTCCGCTACTTGCACTCTAGGTTCTAGGTTTTTACTCTTTTCTTGCTCCAAGTCTACTCGTTTTCTCTCTTGTCCTTTAGCTTGCGCTCGTGTGATAGCTTTTAATGGTACTGTGTACTCTTTATCACTTCCTGATGATTCAATTACTTCGATCACATTGATTTGTGCTGTGTCATGAGTCTTATTGGGATTCTTTGGACAATCTCTAAATAGGTGTTCCTTTCCACATTCATTGCAATACCCTTCCCAAGTCTTGGGGGGTGGTGGGTTGTATGGCCGAGTACACCCACTTATGAAGTGGTCTTCTCCACATCTATAGCAAGGTCCCTTTGGCACAGACAGTCTAATGGGTGGCCTGATGGGTGCTGGTGCTTTGGGTGCGGTGAACATTAGGGTTGCAAACTCCTTTTTGTAGGTGTTGTCATATCCCTCATAACCATAGTATTGTGGGTCATAAATTTGGTCATACTCTAGCAAACTGGTGTCATAGGGATAGTATTCTCCTAGGGTTTGCTCGTATCCTTGATTCGTTGATTCTGTACTGACTAATGGTGTAGCTGGCACTATGGCTCTTTCCATATTTTCCTCTGGTTGAGCATATTTAACTAGCACTACATTCTGTGGAAGTGGTGGTTGTTGTCCTAACACAGGCTGAGGTTGTCCATATTGCCCTTGCTGGTATGGCCTAGGTGCTCCTTGTGGTCCTGGATAGGGATTGTATCTTGGAATCTCCTTGCCTGGCTCTTGAGGAGGGTATCCATACGGCCTAAAATGAGGTTGATTTAAGGGTCTTGATTGTCTGTTGAATGGGCAATTCTCAGTAGTGTGATTATTGTATTTCTGTTCTATCTGGCAATACAGGGTGGTTCCTTGATGTGGTTGCCTATTGTAAGGATATGCTTGAGGCATACCTGCTCCTCCTCTCACACACATGTGAGTTGGATGGTCTCCTCCACAGGCTTCATCTTTGCAACATGGATATTCTCATTGATGGATGCTGGTAGTTCCATTGTCTGTGACTCCTAACTTCTTGGCTACCAGTTGTGCTAACTCCTATACATTACTGGAGTTAGATGTCACTGTACTCCTAGTGTCTTCTGATTTTGTAGGGCTTAGTGTACTTTTGAGATCCTCAGCTAGGTTTTCCTCTAGATCAATACACTCTAGAAGACACTCGCTCAATGTTTGGAGCCGTTTCACATAGACTAAGGTTATTGACTAATCTCTATTTTCCTACCAATTTACAAGAATTATGTTACAAGGGTTTGTGGCTTATGCATCTAGAGGACTCCTCTAGTGCATTTACATAGTTTCGAGGGAATTTCCTAGAATTTTGAAGAATATATTTTATGCCCATTAATTTGAAAATTTTGGGGCTCCTCTTTTGTGCCTCTTTTCTCAGCAACATTCTTGTAAAGAACTTTTTGCCATTGTGAGAATTGAAGCAAAATTTTGAATTTGCCTCTTTCTTGCTGATTATCTTCTTCCCCAAGAGCTTTTTTGTGTGTGCATGCTTGAAATGTGTGTAGAGGACTGTTATCTATCCCTTCCCATCACTTTTGAGCTACTGTAATGCATGTGTGTGCCTTGAGGAGTTGTGGAGTAGGTGTTGGTGTTTCCCACCATTCACTATTTTGCTCATAACTCAAAGTACATTTGTCAGATTTGACTGAGAATACTACCATTAGATGCGTCTCGTCAAGAGCTTCGAAAAAAACCCACTATTGATCATACTCAAAGTTTGGAGCTGAGAAAAAGTTTGAATTTGTGCTTACTATTGTATATGGTATTACAACGTCCATTTCCAGAGAGCTAGTGAGTTGGAGAGGTAGTTGAGACAAGTCACATGCATTGTAACATTGATACTTCACTTACCATCATGTGTGAACATGTCTTCATACACTTGGTACGTATGATTCTTCAGATTGATAATTAAACGTGTATTGATCCACCACTATATGCACTTGTGGGGTGATTGAGGTACAGTCTCATCGACACAAGTCCCTAAGACTTCACGTCTTAGGTACACATATTTTTGGCACCGTTGCAAGGGAATATCCCAACCAAGGTGTCTTCATGATGGTTATAGCTATGGACTGAATGAATAGTACTTGTAGAGGTGAATTTAGGCAAGTCATCAAGTATTTCAACACTTTTTACTTCACACTCTATAAGTGTGTGTAATGAGTTTTTAGGTTTAGGTTTAGGAGTAAGGGAGTGAGGAAAGAGTAAGGGTTTAGGGAAGAAAGAGGAGTAAGGATAGGAGAAGTCAGACATCTTGAGAAAATCCCAAAAAAAATTCTAGTTTAAGTTTAGTTCAGGCACTTGGTTAACCAAGGCCATAAAACCCAAAAAATAGTCATTTCTTAGTCAGTTGTCTTGAGCAAGTATCGTGGAGAGAAACGACTGGTATCACGGGAGTCATCTTGTGGCGACTGAGAACCAAAAGAGCACTCATAGACGTGACTGAACACACGCACGATATCGGGGGTAAGACAAAAGGTTTTGGGTGAGTTTTTGAGTGGTGCAATGGGCTAAGAGTGAAGGAGAGAGAGAAACACACACATTGCACTAAAAATTTCTAAATTTTAGTCACTTTTGGATGTAGTATCATGATTAGTCGATTCTTGGTATCACGATACCAAAATTCCCTAGTATCGCGATACTCTCCTGGTATCGTATCGTGTATACCACCTTGAGGTATCGCGATACTGTCAAGGTATCATGTATCACCAAGTGCTGGTATCGTGATCGTGATTGCTAGGTGGTATCATATCGCGTTCCACCTGGTATTGTATCGTGCTCCTCTTAGTATCGTATCGGATCTAGGTATCGTATCATCTAGGTCAAGGTATCATATCATCGATCGTATCGGTATCGTGTCAATCACATAGTGGTATCGTATCATCCAAACTATTTGCATCAAATCGTGAGTTAATATGGTATCCTATCATGTCGAGAATTCCCTGGTATCGTATCATCCCATGTAATAGTATCGTGTTGTGAGGTTGGTATCATATCGTGACCCAACAGAGGTATCATATTGAGAGCAAATCTAGTATCATATCACCTTGCTCAGTAGTATAGTATCATGCCAATTATTGGTATCGTGTCATGGTGTGCTATTGGTATCGTATCACCTCAAGTGTAGTATCGTGTTGCCAGAGAGGTATCACCTGGAGCGGTATCGTATCGTGTCTACCAGTATCGTATCGCCCATCACTGGTATTGTTCGGAGCAACCCAGACAACCTGAAAATAAAATTCTGATCTAAGGTGAAGCTAAGGAAAAGAAGAGAGAAGATATAGGCTTAAGAGGTGAATGAACTTAAGATCAGGACGGGTGCTAAGTAGTCGAAGAAGTGTCATCTCAATAGTAAGAAGTGCAGCCCAAGCAAGCCATCACTCAATCTACTCAGACAATTCCAGTGACTTAGAAGCAGAACTACCCATGGCTTCAAAGGACATGCATGGTTCAGTTTCAAGAGACAACTTCATGTCTACCATAGAAGGACGTCTCTACAGTATGTATCCACCAACCGATAGCGAATCCCTATTTACCTTGATGGCATAAATAGGCCAGTAGCAAGAATGGTAAACTCTACAGATTCAGCAATAGTTCCAAGACCCTCAGTCAAGTACAAAGGAGGGGTTTACATCGACAAGTTAGGTCAGATCTATGTAGTGATTGAAACCCTGACCAGATCAATGAGAGAGGGGAACTAGAAGGACAAGGAACTTCAGGAAGACCTAATCATGAAGTCAGTGTGACTACCCCAAGGGGCAAGTCAGTAGTAACTCAAGTCTTGAGAGGGGATTTGATACCTCAAGATGATTACCTATTCGGCCTACTGTTACAAATTGATTCACCCACACGAGAAGAAGTAGGCCTAGTGACTATCTATGAGCTGAAGGATCCGGAGAATGAGTCTAGAGTCATGTATCTAGACCAAAACCAAAGAAGGTATTGTCTAGTAGAAAAAGTTGGTAGGTCTCAATTGAAATACATGGGGTTGCCTGTATTCCCTCCTCGAAAGCAGGCAACTACCTTGCACAACCCTTTTGGATCCCACCAAGGAACAGAGAATACAATGTTAGGACAAACGAGTCAACGAAGCATCCCCACCCAAACACATGTGCAATTCACTATGCCAAGAATACATTTGCACAACCAACCCCACCTAGGGATGGGAAATACAAATAGAGCACCCGTCAGACCAAGGCCACACCCAGGTGTGCAACCAAGAATGCATCCAATTAGACCAACAATTCCCGTAATGTTGAGGTCTCCCAGAGCTAGTGAGAAGGCTGAGACAAATCCAAGTTGCTAAATGCATGAGAAATCATTATGGTGGCACAAGAGAACCTTATGACCATAAAGCAAAATTCAAGCAAGTGTTGTGAGCATAACAAATGGATGACTTTTTTGTGCAATATGAGTCCTTTGGACTAACCCTCACGGGAACATCCTTGACCTGGTTCCAGCCATTGGATCCCAATCACTTTGGAAATATTGAACAGTTTTTCCAAGAGTTTATTGGGGAATTTACCACGCAAGCAATTAAGCACAATTCATCATCTTTAATTCATAGTTTGAAACAAGCCCCAAATGAGACAGTAAAAACAGCTGCCCGAAGATTTAACCAATATGTCGACAGATGTCCAGTGATAGAAAGACCCTCACAACAGAAGATGATATTTATGTTCTTAGATGGATTGATAATGGAACACTAAGAACTTTAGTTTATGTAAAACGGCTACAAACATTGAGTGAGTGCCTCCAAGAATGCATTGGCCTAGAAGACAACCTAGCAGATGACCTCAAAAATACACAAAGCTCCACTAAATCCAAAGACACTAGGATTATTGTGACAACTAGTTCTAGTAATGTGGAGGAATTAGCGGAATTGGTAGCTAAAAAATTAGGAGTGCATGGACAAAGAAATTATCAGAACCCACCAATGACAATGCCAATGCTAAGGAGATGCAACCTGTGTGGTGGAGATCATCCATCCCATACTTGTACAAGAGGAGGTTTAGGCATGCAACAACCTTAGCCATACAATAGGCAGCCAGCTCAAGGATCCAAATTGTATTGTCATATTGAGCAGAAATATACAAACCACACTACGGAAAATTGCCCATTTAACAAGCAACCAAGGCCAATGACTCAACCCCAATACAAACCTTATGGATACCCTCCCAGAGAGCAGGGGAGAGAGGTTCCTAGACACAACCTTTATCCAAAACCATAGGGAGCACCCAGACCTTATGAGAAAGGGGGATATGGACAACCACAGCTAGTGTTAGGACAACAACCATCCCATCCACAGAATGTAGTGCCAGTCAAATACACTCAACCAAAGGAAAACATGGAAAGAGCCATAGTATCAGCTACACCTTTAGCTAGTGCCAAAATGACAAATCAAGGACACTGAGTAGACCTAGGGAGAATATTATCCTTATGATGCCAGTCTAGTAGAGTATGACCAAACCTATGAACAACAATCTTACGGTTACAAAGGGTACGGCAATTCCTATGGACCAGAGTATGCGAAATTGATGTACACTGTACCTAAAGCACTAGCCCCAATGACTCCACCCATTAGACCACCGGTACCAAGGGGACCATGCTATAGATGTGGGGGAGATCATTTCATAAGGGAATGCACCAACCCACCACCTCCTACAACATGGGAAGGGTATTGCAATGATTAAGGAAAGGAACATCTATTTAGAGACTGCCTGAAAAAAACCCAATAAGACTCATAACACAACTCAGATCAATGTGATAGAAGTGATTGAATCATTGGGAAGCAATAAAGAATGCACAGTACCATTAAAAGCCATTACTCGAGCTCAAGCCAAGGGACAAGTGATGAAAGAAATGGATTTTGAACATGAAATGGATAAGAGCCTAGATCCAAAGATGTAGATAGTAGAAGATTCGAAAGACCCATGAGAAAGTAACCAAATGAAGAAAACGCAAAGTTAGAATAATAGAAGAGAAAAACTCTAGAGTAAATGGCTAAAAAAGAAAAATAAAGAGAGTGAGAAAGACATGAAAGAAAGTAAGAAACCTTGAGATCAAGAAGTGCAAGGAACACTTATAAAAAAATCCACACACAGAAGCCAGATAAACTAGAATCCATTCTAGCTGACCCAATGCCAAAAGAACCTGGATATGTGGTTGAAAGCTTACCAATCCAGAATCATGACTGGCCAAACATATAACAACATGAAAAACTCTACCCACAAGGAGAGCTAGAAAAGGAGAGATTGGCAATATGCAAGAAGCTCATAGAGATAGCTCTGACCACACTAGAAAGGACTACCCTAGTCCTGCTAGAGACTAGGATACCTGAGAGCCAGTTCAATGAATGTCTAGAAAATAACAATCGAAAGCAAGTAAGAATACCAAAAGAGGAACATAATGAAGAAGAACAATAGAGTAACCAAGCCGAATAGATTTCTTTAATTCCAGAGCTAGAAGATGATTGGCCACAAGACTTGTGGGCCAAGATCCAAGAAGAAAGATGGAAAAAGAATGAGAGTTCTACACCACCCTTTGAAGAACTTGACATTGGGGAAACCCAACCGATACCAAATTTAGAAGAAGTATATGAAGAAGTTTCCATGTTAGACAGAAATAGGGAAGAATCAAACTGCATTTCCACATTACCAAATTATATGGGAGAATATGAGAGAGGATCTATAGTTTTTCATGCTCCCATGATCCGAGGCAAGGAAGATAGGTCTCAAAATGAGACAACACACAACTTAACTGAGCTGAAGAAGACTAGGGTGCAACGCCTCTTAACAGTGGAAGAATTATTACGATCCAAACCACAATTGTGGAATCAGTTAGCTGGACATTTGAAAATAAGAACTAGAGAACCTACAAATGAAAAGTGAGAAGTTAAAGTTCCTTCAGCCATTCAAATGCCAATTTGATAAAGTTGGAGAATTTAGTAAGGGAGATGAGGGAAATACTTGTTTACCAGTCACTTTTAATGGATATATGACTAAAGCCATCTTAGACATAGGAGCGGGTGTAGGCATAGCTACCGAATAGATTTGGGAAAAATGGGGAAAACCCGCATTACGACATACACGCATGAAGCTTCAACTAGTGGATGGCCATGTGGAGAGACCATTAGGAATATTGGAGAAGATTAAGTTGACTATCTGCAGAGTAGAATTCGAACATACTCTAGCTATATGCCAGTTTGCAAAAGCCAATAACTATGAAATGATATTAGGACGACCTTTTATGAGAAAACTCTGAGTAATACAAGATTGGGGAAGAGATGCATTGTATTTACAACACCAAGGGACAAGCACAAAGATAAATTTACATACCTTTTCATATAGGGATGTGCCCCCACTATAGTGGAATCCTTTACATAAAGAACAAGAGGATTTGTCAATCCACAATGCAGGATCAAGTGACCAATCATGGATGCATGAAGATGCTCAATTATGGATGTGCAAAGAGGCAAATCGAGAAGAAAACAAAACTCAATTATGGCCTATTGGACATCAAAATTATCAACCCATTGATGATCCATTGTATATGCCGAAACTTTTCCTAGATGAGGCTCTTGAACCACACAGATGGATGGAGATCTTAGCAACCCTAGATGCGTGTGTTAATGAGGAAGTGTTAACCATGAATGAGTGTGTAGATGAAGAAGGTTATGATGTAAATCTATACATGACAATCCTTCAAGAGTTGGAAGAAGGAGAATTGCTAGAGAAGGAATGGAGGGAAGAGTATGAAAGCATAAAGACGGAACCGAAATTCAACTCTGAGGAATGAAATTTAGAAGTAATCCAGGCAAGCAACAAAGAGGAAACACCCGAGGTGTTAGTGTTAGAAGCAACTCAGACAAAACAAGACAATGAGGAGACATTAAATACGGCAGAGCAACCACCATATCTTTTTGAAGTCCATAAGCACTTCAAAAGATATGAAGTAGAAGAGCGGAAGATAGCTATTTAGGTGCCCAAAGGGGAAGCCAAAGAAGGAGAAGCTTACAATAATAAAGAACAAACTAAGAAAGTGCTACTAACCATGGAAGAAGGAGAGGAGAGATGTACGTATATTGGAAAAGAGGTATCACTTGAAGAGGAAGAAGAACTGATAGCACTAATCTGAGAATATTGGGATGTATTTGCATGGACCTACAAAGATCTCAAGGGAGTAGATCCATCCATTTTCTCCCATAGAATCCCAATGACACCTGATGCAAAACCTTCAAAACAACACCCATATACTTACAATGATGTTTATTCGACAAAGATTAAAGAGGAGATAGACAAACTGTTAGCAGCCAGATTCATTTATGAGATAGAGCACACAAAATGGGTGTCACCTTTAGTGGTAGTACCAAAGAAGAATGGAAAATTAAGAGTTTTCATGAACCTAAAGAAAGTGAACGTAGCTACTATCCATGATAGCTACCCATTACCAATCACTGAACATCTCTTAGAAAGAGTTGCAGTCAAGGAAGTGTATAGCTTCCTAGATGGATTCTCTAGGTATAACCAAGTAGCAATCACCACTGAGGATCAACATAAAATAGGTTTCGCAACTGAATGGGGAGTTTATGCTTTTAGAGTGATGCCATTTGGGCTCACCAATGCTCTCGCTACCTTCCAAAGGTTGATGTGTCATGTGTTTAAAGAATTCCTAAGGAAGAGTATGGAAGTATACGTAGAGGATTTATGCACCTATTTAGGTCAGAGAAGTGAACACATTCTAGAATTACGAAGGATATTAAAAAAATGTCAACAATATTGAGTATGCTTGAACCCAAAAAAGTGCATCTTTATGGTGAGACAAGGAAAGATCTTATGAGATATTGTATCAAGGAACTCAATTTCCACGGACGAAGATAAGATTAAGGTAATCCTAGAGTTGTCTAGACCTAAAAATGCCAAGGAAGTACAAGCCTTTATGGGTCACTGTGGATATTATCATAGATTTATCCACATGTATGCTATAATCGTTAAACCTCTTTATGGGTTATTAACTCAATTCACTTGGAGGGATGAATGTGAAAAAGCTTTTGATGAACTGAAACGACGATTAAGTACAACACTTATATTGAAGATACCCAATTAGAATAAACCCTTCCATATCCATGTAGATGCGTCTAATTATGCCATAGGATGCATCTTAGCTCAACCAACCGATGAAGGAAAATTAGACCATCCTATCGCATATGCAAGTAGAAAACTCAACCAGGCAAAAAGAAATTATACCACTACAAAATGAGAAGGTCTAGGAATGGTGTACGTAGTCAATAAATTTAGACATTACCTGCTAGCTAACAAATTCAAGTTCTTTATTGACCATCAGGCCTTATTGTATCTAGTCAATAAACCTTGTAATATGGGAAGGCTAGTGAGATGGTTTCTATTGCTGATGGAGTTTGATTTCGAAGTAGTAGTCAAAAAAAGGAAATACTCATGTAAGAGCTGATCATCTGTCGTGGTTGACACATGGAGAACCACCCAATGGAGTGGCGGATGACCTACCTGACACATACTTATTCAACCTAGAAGTATGTCCAAAGTGGGCAAAAATGTTGATTCCAATACTCACACATGGACCACATCATAGAATCAACAAAGATGACAATAAAGGATTTTTGCAATCATTTAATTTGCACATTATGGCAGGAAGTGTGCACCATAAAGAGCCAAGCGGCGTATTACTCAGATGTGTAGAAGAGGCCAAAAAGAAGGACCTAATCGAGCAAGCTCATGTAAATCAATGGAGAATTCATAAAGGAGCCCATGGAACAATAAGGGAATTCAGAAGATTGAGAGTATACTGGCCAAATATGCCAAAGGACGTACACAAACACATTAGCGATTGCCAAGAATGCCAAGAAAATACTCCAGAAGACCACCCATCATTAGAATCCTCTACAATAGCACCACACTAGAGTAGGGCATTGGTTAAGTTCTTGAAAACACGCAAGCACGAGGAAGGATCTACTCTAGCCAAGAAGCGATCCCTAGAAGAAATGAGCAAGGACTATACTATAATGGGAAAGCAATTATTTAAAAGAGGAAAGGACAATCAACTACGGCTATTTGTCTACGAAGGAGAATATTTCCCCATTTTAGAGATGGCACATGCAGGCATTGTAGGAGACATTTTAAAATCGAAAGAAACATAAAAATGATTCTCTTTGCAGGCATGTGGTGGCAAACTTTACATATGGATGTTGATACCTATGTACAAAGTTGTGGTGTTCCAAAGATCCAAGTATCCTATTAGGAGAGATGATATGCCTCTAAGACCCATGATTTGCATGAGGGCCTTTTCAAAATGGGGCATTGATTTTGTCGGACATATTAACCCTCCTGCCAAAGGATCACATGCTAAATATGTAATAGTGGAAACGGACTATCCTGCACATAAATTTTGCATTTTTGCAACTTTGAAATTTGGTAATCCATGGACAATCTCCTTTGACTGCATCAATTTCAGCCTTTGCAAGTTTGCATGTCCAATCCGTTTGTGCGACGTCTCTATATCTGCAATAACTCTTGCACCTCTTGCAAACATGGCTGCATTCATTTCAAGAATCTTCACATTGAAGGTGAACATCCTACCCACTTTATTTCCTTTGGCAATCGATTGTCCATCTTGCTTGTACTCTTCTACATATAATCCATCAGCATTGAACCTCACTTGTAATCCCTAGTCAATCATTTGTCCAACAGAAAATAGATTCTTTCTTATATTTGGAACATGAAGCACATTAGCAAGATGTTTTACCTTTCCATCCTCCATAGATAGTGCTATGTTTCTTGTATGTTCAATAGGATGTGATGTGTCATCACCTATTTCAACATATCCAGGAATTGACAGTTTCTGCAAAGTACTAAACCATTCTGCATGACTGGACATGTGATTTGAAGCACCTGAATCAACATACCAGACATTATCATTCGATTTTGAAATGCCAACAGACATCGTATTCATCATGTGATATTGAACCATGAACAACTTTTCATAGTCATTTGCACTTGCGGATGCATAGTTGTTTTATTGCCTTCTGTTATTTTGATTCTTCAACCTGCAATCACATTCAAAGTGTCCAAGTTTAACACAATTCCAGCATCCTTTACTATCATTACCTGAATCATTTCTTTGGAAATTTTTGCGACCTCTTTGGCTCCCCCTGCCTCGAAATTGTCCTCTTCCTCCTACATGATTCTATTGTTGACCTTGCTCTTGGTTATTGTTTCCTCTTCCACTTCCGAAACCTCTATCTCTGCCTCTTCCTCTGCCAGAGTAGAATACCTGCTCAGGACTAGGCTATCCTTGGGAGTTTGAATCCTCACCAAGATTCTTTTCTTCAATAATGAGCATAGATACCAGATTAGAAAAATTTGGAATATTTTTCCTGGTCTGTATAGAAGTTCTGAACTGCTTATATGCAGCTCCTAAACCATGAAGGCATACTTCCACCTTATCATCATCATCTACATTCACTCCAATAGATGCAAGTGACTCACATATGCTTTTGATTTTCAGGGTATAGTCACTTATCGACATGCTCTTTTTCTCCAAGGTAAGTAGCTCGTTCTTGAGTTGCAACTTCCGTGCCTTTGTATTGGTCTCATACAATGTGAGCAAACTATTCCAAGCCTCTTTCGGAGTCTTGGCATCCTGTATGTGCCCAATCATGCTATCTTGTATGCTAACAGATAGCCATTACATTACCTTTCATGCTCCTTGATTCCATTCCTCATATGCTCTTAACTAGTCTACAATCCGATTTCTTTCTGGTAACTACGGAGCATTTTCGTTCTCTCCTTCGATGTACTTTCAGTAGCCTTTTCATTCTCAATCTCCAAGCATGGAAGTTGTTCTTGTCTAGCTTATCGCTCATAAGCTGACTCATTCCATCTGCGTTTGCCATTTTTGCAGCAATTCACAGCACTGCAAAACACTACAAGTAGCACTTCTGCTTGAACACTGTCGCACTATAACGTGATAGTTTGATCTCAGAAAAACACAGTTTTCGTGTATCAACAGTACACGGAATCGCTTGAAATTCTGGATCTAGAATATATGAGTGTTTTCAAACACAACTCAAGTTACAGTTTCTGAAACTGACCTGGTCTTTCTGTGGGCCCCACCTTGCGAGCTCGAAATGGAGGTCGAGATGGCTCCAAAACTTCGATCTGACAAAAAAACGTGACCCTAAAGGTATAACTCCCGAAAATGTTTTGAGGTCGTCTACCTTCACACCGATTTTTGTAGAAAATGGAGGTCGTTTGTGACTCGCATTTTCTCCATGCCTTGCTGCGTACTCTTCACCGTTGCCTTCTCCACAAGCTGTCTATAGCCACGCTAGCTCTGATACCATGTCATGAGGAAGGAGATAAGGAAGAGAGCTCACACACACACTCTCACTCTCAAGGAGAAGCACACACACAGATTGAGACAAGGAAGAACTTCTTCTTCTTCTTCTATTACATAAAAAGGAATGTACAAGAACGACCTAAAAACAAGAATACAACAAGTGCAATATATAAAGACCAGTACATAAGGAAAAAAACTAATGTCTGGGAGTGAATGTGCCATCACTCTCGTTAGATAAATCTAATAAAGCTCAATGAAGTGTCCCTGACATATACCGGCATGAACACTATACATGTGAGAGAAATGAAAAAGTGATACATGTCATCCTGGATCATCACATGTTGAGCTTGATATCTCAACACAAGGTGGTTACACAATCATGCAATATTTCCCTATTTGCAAGCAATTCTAAATTAGGGCACCCTTGGGATATACTCTCTATTGAATCATTTTCATTTTCCTTCTTTGAGTTCTTTTCCTTAGGTTTGAGGAGATTAACAATTCGGGATGACCTATCTGCTAACAAACTAAAGACTTCCTTATGCCCTATTTTGGTTGATATGTATCCCTGTGCAAGATGTATACTAACTTCATTCTCAAGGATCCAGTCTTGTCCTAAGATCAGATTTTCAATCAATTCTTCATCTTTGCATACCAAAACTCTTTGCTCCATAGTGGAGTTGCCTAGCTGAAGGGACATTAGGGCTTCTCCTGCACATTTGATAGTTTGACCTCCAATTCCTATCATACATGACTTAGTGGGACTTATGGTTTTTGAGATGAGTGGTCAATGACACTCGTATGTAGCTTAGTGCTGCTCATGTGTCAATTAGTGCATCCACTAGTTGATATCCCATGTTTCCGATTCCTAAGTTTAAGTATGGTCGGGAGATGTTATAGCTCACATTGCTTGTATTATTGGCTTGGTAGTTCGGCATTGGTATAGGTTCCTCTCCTTGTAGATATCATTCATCCCTTTGCCGCATCCACTCTTTTCGTTTCTTTATACGCTCTCAAGCTTCCTTTCGTGTTTCTGCTCTAATCCTTTCTTCTTCCTTCTTTCAATTTTGTGCTCCCAAAAGTCATACTAACATTTGGTCTGTTAATGGTTCCATATATCTTTTCACTCTACAACTGCTAATTTAGTTGGGAAGTACATCCCCATCCAATGTAGCTAAGTTTATTGCTCTACTTATTGAGATTTGATTTATCAATAATGGTCCATATCCGCATTGATGCAATTTCTTGGCATGTTGTTTCAATGTATATACTAGGACCAAGTCTCCTTCCTTTAATCCTTTATCTTTGATATGTGTGTCATAATATGTTTTCTGCCTCCTTTTTGCCGCATAATTTCTTGCTACTACTTGTAATCTAGTTTCATGCAAATTTTCAATTCGGTCCACTTGCTTGGATAGTTCATGGCTGGTTCACTCATACTGTTGTGCTACACGTAGAGTAGGTACTAAAAATTCAATTGGTAAGATCGCATTTTGTCCATATAGTAAGTTAAAAGGAGTACTTCCAATGGCCGTCTTGTAAGCCACATGGAAGGCCCAAATTGCATAATGCAATTGTTTATCCCAATCTGACCTTCCGTTGTTGACTATCTTGATCAACACTGTGCATAACACTTTATTGGAACTCTCTGCCTATCCATTGGCTTGAGGGTGATAGGGGGTTGATTTTTTGTGAATCACCAGAATTCATTCATTAGTGATTCTATTACTTCATTGATGAAGTGAGTTCCCCTATCGTTCACTATCTCTATAGGTAGTCCAAAATGGGTAAAGATATTTCCGAAGAGAAACTTTGCTGTGGTTTGTGCATCATTCTTCCTTGTTGCTTTTGCTTCCACCCAGAGCATCATTTCCACATGACAAGCATGTTAGTGAGAATGTACTAGAAATAGTACATACAGATGTTTGGGTTCCACCAAAGACCACATCTATGGGAGGTTGCAGGTTTTACATGCAAAGTATGGGTATATTTCATGAAAGAGAAGAGTGAGGTGTTTACTCACTTCCAGAATTTTAAAGCTATGGGTATACACGCAAAGTATGGGTATATTTCATGAAAGAGAAGAGTGAGGTGTTCACTCACTTCCAGAATTTTAAAGCTATGGTGGAAAAGCAGACAGGGAAGTACATCAGACATTAAGATCTGATGGAGGAGGTGAATACATGTCAAATGAGTTCAGCAGTTTTCTAAAAAATCATGGAGTTCGTCGTCAGTTTTCATGCAGGTACACACCACAACAGAATGGCATTGCTGAACGCAAAAATAGGCATATTGCAGAAATAGCAAGAACCTTGATGGATGAGAAGAATAAGCCTCATTGTTATTGGGCAAAAACTGTGCATACTACTGTATACATCATGAACAGAACTCCGACTGCTATTGTTCATCAAGTTACACCTGAAGAGAAGTTTACAAGTAAAAAGCCAAACTTATCACATCTGAAAGTTTTTTGTTGTATTGCATATGTACATGTTCCAGATAAATTGAGGATGAAGCTTGATCCAAAAGCAGAAAAGTGTGTCTTCATTGGATATTCCCTTGAGAAAAAGGGATATAAATGTTATAACCCACTCACACGACAGGTAAAGTTGAGAAAAGATGTGGTGTTTGATGAAAGGTCAAGCTTCTATGCAGATGCCAAAGAAGGACTGAATCTTGAACCAAATGACAAAGAAAATGCTAAAAAAATTAGGTGCAGAATCTCAAGTTTTGAGTGGAAAGAATGCATCACCAAGCAATAGTTCCAACTCAAATCCATGGAGTGGAAGATTGCGTGGAAATTTCAGTCCATCAAATTCATCAAATACATGCAATAAAGGTAAAGAAAAGCTTTCTGCTGGTCATAAAACATGTGCAGGTTTTGAAGATGTTGATGGAGATTCAAGCGGTTCAGAAAAGAGTCTTGATGAGGAACTTGGATTGCCCTTTGTGAAGAATCCAGGAGTAAGAAAGGCACATGCAGATGATACAAGGAGAAGTGACCCAGGACCAAGAAGATCTGGGAGGATGCATAATTCAGTGCAACGATTGACGTATGATAGTTATATGGCTCATCATTGTGCCTACATGACCAAGGTAATACAAGATGCTGAACCCTCTTGTTTTGAAGATGCCATTGGAAATGCAGATTGGAAAAAAGCTATGGATGAGGAGATGGTTGCACTTTATGGAAATGATACATGGAAGCTGGTTCCATTGCCACAAGGAAAGAAACCCATAGGCTGCAAGTGGGTTTACAAGGTAAAGCATAATGATGATGGTAGCATAAGTATGTATAAAGCACGATTGGTAGCTAAAGGATATGCACTGACATATGGCATTGATTATGAGGAAACATTCAGCCCTATAGCTAAAATGTCTACTGTCAGAACACTTGTTGCATTAGCTATGGACTTTGCATCAGATGGATGTGAAGAATGCTTTCCTACATGGTGAGTTACAGGAAGAAGTATATATGGACCAGCCACAAGGATATGAAGATTCAAAGCATCCAGAATATGTTTGCAGGTTGCAAAAGGCTTTGTATGGGCTGAAGCAAGCTCCTCGTGCATGGCATGCAAGGATTGCTAATTACTTAACTAGCATTGGGTTTTCTATGTGTGATGTAGATCATTCACTATATGCAAGGAAGGATGATGATGGCATCACCATTGTGGCTATTTATGTTGATGACCTGATTGTAGGTGGTGATAATGAAGAAAGCATTAAAGAGGTAAAGCAACTTCTTATGCAGGAATTTGACATGAAAGATCGTGGTGTGCTATGCTATTTCTTGGGCATTGATATTTTATACATAAAAAACAAGTATATGGATGTCACAAATGCAATATGCCTTGAATATGCTGCAAAAGTATGGTATGGCTGATTGTAAGCTGTCATATTGTAGAGGCACACATATCATATCATGGATGCACACCCTCTTGGGTGAGGTGGCTTAGATGCCACATGGCATCGTTAGAGGCATTGTTCTCATTTTGTAGCATATGGTAGAAGAGAGAAGAGATGAGTCTCACTTATCTCATGTTTTATGGGGGATGAGAAAAGGCACTTAGGAGAGAGTCTTTTTAGAGGCTTGGCTTGGCAGCAGGGTGGAGAACCAACAAATCATATTCCTCTATGTGTTTCTTTCGGTGATCGGCTGTTCAAGAAAGCAGGCGAGAGCAAAAGACTATCTTGCAATGTAAAGATGGTCAGAGGTTGCGATTCAAGCTAACACGTCCGTTGTTGCAGGCACCAGGATTCAAACTCTAATCTACTCACAGAGAGGTTGATGAGCTATCCACTATTCCGTAGCCATCTGATGTGAGGTGATGTCATTTTATTAGTTTAGTATTCATGTACTAGGCCTCTGTCCATGAGCTTTTGGAGGAGGAGGAGAGACGGGTTTCCTTCTCTCCCTCCCTCATGCCCGGTTGGGTAACTACCCAAATTTTTGGAAGTATTTTGGTGGTGCAAGATCATATTTCGGAGCATTGTGATTGCTCTTTCCCAATGTAGTTGGAGTACTCATCCACAAAAGTCATTGGAAGTGAGTCAACAAAAAGATGTCGGAGAGAAAGGAGGTGGGAGGAGCATCTCCATCCTCTATATATATAAAAAAAGGATGTTCATGATATATCAAATCTATATGGAGATGAACTTTCCATGTACAAGTATTTTCATTTCAATTTTGAAAATATCCGACCCTTTGAGAAGGGAAAGGATGGGCGTTGGGCAAAGTTTTTGAGGGGAAATTATGTGTATGGAGAGTATGAGGTATATACTCTCATGTCAAGTCAAGAATCCCCTCAAAATAAAAGAAACTAGAAGTTTTAGGCACCTCTAAAGTAGCCTATTTTTATGATTTTAATATAAATTTCAGGAGCTATTTTTGACTAGTAGCTTTTTCGGGGAAGGGAAATGAAGCAAGATTTTTCTTAGTTTAGTAGGAAAAATCATGCACACTCATACTCTAGTGTATTGACTTCCATATACAATCAAGAAATTCAAAATATACCTCAGTATGATGGGAGTTTGAAGCTCCACAAGACCCCCTTCCATCATAGTTTGAGAAAAAATTTCAGCACCTGAATCTACGAAATTCCCATTTTGGAAGAGGGAAAAAGAGGTGCGGTGGATACGGATGGATGGAAAAAGTATATATACTGAGAGTATGGTGTATGGAATTCATAGACGAATCATTAGATTCATTAAAATGATAAGTTAAGGAGGAATTTCGCTTCCTCAAAAACCCCCTTCCCGCACTTTTTGGAAAAAATTTCAGGTGTTAGTTTAGTCAAACTCCACTTTTGGGAGTAAGAAAAGAGACCATTTATGAGGCTTCCCATGGATTAGTGCACATGTACATGAAGTATGGTAAATGAATTACCATGGAGAAGAGAAAATCCAAGAAAAATCCACATTAGGAGTGGATTAGAAGCTTGCTAAGAGCTCCCATTTGAGTTTTTACATGAAAGTAAAAATCTTGATTTAGGCCTCTTTTGGGGAGCGAATTAGCATGCACGAAGGGAGGATTTGGAAAGGAGAAAATAGGCCCAAGCATCTTCAAATACCACTCTCTGAGGTTATGGAGAGAATTTTAGCATTTGCTTGATGGAATAATGCTTTGCGGCACCCCAAAAATCACTTTTTCTCACTTTTTCCAGCCCCTCCAACAGTCCACTAGTTTGGCATGTCCCGCTTGGAATGGCCATATCTTGGGCTACAAAACTCCAAATTGGACGTGCTATGGCTCGTTTCGAAGATCACAAGGTATATTTTCAGTTTATGGAAAGAAAATTTGGAAAAAAAATGTACTTTTGCAGGTCTGAACATCTCTGCAAAGTCTGAACAGTTTTTGGCAACTACCTTCCGGGAGCCATATCTTTCAAACCAGGAAGGCGATTTGAGTAATTTCACTTCGATTTCTTTGCACATGCTATATATTTCAGTTTATGAACATTTGCAGGTCCTAAAGTGCTTTTTGCAGGTTTAAAGAAGGATTACTAATGCATTTTCTGACTAAATTTGCATTATTTTTGTAATCACCTGACCATGCTTTATGTTTTGGGAAGTGGTCCGATTTTTTCGGACACTTCAAAGTGTATGTTAGGACCTGAGGAGGAATGTGTAGAGGTCTCGAAGCTCATCGAGAAGAACTGGATGCATGCAACTCCAAAACCAACACTATTCAGGGACGTATGCTTTATGCTTCAGGCATTTTACCTTATATTATGGCATGTTTTTTATGTACATGCATAGATTGGATTGCATACATCAAATGTTGATCATTGTTTAAATTATAAAAGTATGGATCAATGGGAGAGAAGCACACTTTTGATTGTTTGCAGGAAACAGGATTGCAGAAACTATATGGTTAGGCAACACAGAGAATGGTTGCCAACATTTTTTTTATGTTTTTGCAGGTCATGGAGTCCATATATGAGTTTATGGCATGCATGCCATGGGCCTGTCAAGCCCTATGTTATTGGGTGGCCTATGTGCCACTGAGCTATTGGTTATAATTTTTTTGGGATTCCATTTCCTGGGGAAATGCTGTCAAAAATTTTTCCCCCTTATGGCGTTATATACGCACTTGCCTTTAGGTAAGAATGTTATGGCATGGGAACATGCCTGTCTGCAAACATCAATAAGACCTAGGCATGCTTGTAAGCATGCATTTGATGGACTTAGGACCATCATAGTAGTATACATAAGGCAACTTCAGTAGCAACAGGATCCCTACATATAATCCTTATGGATTTAGACCATAGGATTGCTAAGGGAAGGAGCTACACCTTCATCATTAGTATTGTGCACAAGCAATCCTATAGGTTTTAGGAAGTTCCATATAGGCACGGGAGATACATTTAGGATAATCTCCAAGGTAGTGAAGATTTACTTATCTTCACAAGAGTCTCACAATAGAATTAGGAGACTATGGGGTATCATGATGAATATCCAAAGAGTGACTAGCTTCACTCATACACATCACTTGAGTAAGTAGTGAAGCATTTTTGCTATACTACTAAGGAAACCAATTAGATGGGATCACAGAGATGGGTTTCATGAGAGAGCATCGACAGGTGCTATGTGATTCGAGTGATGGTTTGGAAGGCCACAGACATGGCACTAGCTCTATAGTATAGAGCATAGATCCCTTAGTCAGGAATAGTTGGGGTACCCAATACATATATATGTATATCGGGATCTATACTACATACACCTTTATTGGTTAGGGGAGATCTGTTCTCCATTTTCATAGGAATATGTATAATGAGGGATTATGCATTAGTTATGGAAGAGAGGACTAAATAAATTCATGAGGACTAAATAAATTTATTAGTTTCTCTTTTAAGGAAAGGAGAAAGTGGGAATCACCTCAGAGATCCATGAGAGATCTCACTTTAGTTCAGTGGTCTCACTTTAGCTCATGTTCTTTGAGAGAGAAAGAAGGAAAGGAAAACATGATTTCTTCATAGGAGAAGAATAGAGTATGTTTTCATTTAGACAGAAGAGGTGTTTGAGAAACATCTCTTAGTCTTTATTTTACAAGGAATTCATTTACTCTACTTTTCACTATAATTTTCCTTCACATGGGAGTTTCTTTCTCCACTATTTTGGAAGGAAAAAATATGGAGAACTTATGTGCATGTTCTCAATTATGGATGAGTAGAGCAATTGAATTCAAAAGAATCCTTTTCAAAGGGAAAGGGAAAGTGGAATAGATTCCACTACCATGGCTCTTTTTCTTTGAAAGGTTTAGAGAGAGAGTTTCACTTTCTCATTTTTAGGTTGTCTAGATAGAAGTGGCACTCTTCTATCAAAGACAAGAGGGAGATCAGTTAATCATGATGGTTAGACTGAGTCTCACATGGAGACTCTAGAGAGGAGCAATTATGTTACTCCAGTGATGGTCTTTGAATAGATGAGATGATCTACTTATAAGCATTAGTCAGATTGGGAATAGAGTTATGACTTCTCTCTTTAGGGTTTCTAGGAGATAGGGATATATCTAACCTATGGGGGTACCAAACGCTTAGTCGATATTTCATTATGAGGATGATGTGTAAGCATCAATTAGGAGAATGGGTACTCAGGAATTATCTGAATCTCAAAGGGAATGCTTTGTGCATTCATATGGCAGACTACTAGGAAGAGAATATTTTTGAGTTTGCACTAGTGCTAATAGATGCTCTTCCAATAGAACTAAGTCCAAAGGTTAAGGATGACAAACCACAGACTTCTTGGCTAGTGAAATGTAGAGATTACATTTTACTACTAAGAAATTCTTATATATGAGCTAGATGATAGATTTGTATAAATCACAAGATAGTTTAGATTAAACTAATACTTGTGATTACACTCAAGGTAGGGAAAACCTAGAGTGGTATGAGGGCAATCTATCATTTAGTCTTAGATGGGTTTGGAGTCACTTGTTATGGGACTTTGTTCTATATTTCAGAGGATTCTATGGTTTATTATCTCCATTATTATACGGTCATGCCTATAAGCTTGACACTTTACACTTGCTCTCCATATTATTACTCCATAGAGGATACATCATATGGACTTAGGTCATTTGGTTGATATTGTATGTTATGGGAGTGATAGTTTGGAAAGTGGAGTGTATATGAGAGATAGTAGGCACCACTCAGACGGTTTCCCACCTTTGAGATGATCTCATGTGAGACTTCTTAAGGGGAAGGATATGGGGAAACAACACACAGAGATGACCATGTACATAGAGTACATGGGGTTTAGGGGAGTTCGAGCACTTTCTTCTACCATTACGGATGTTTCATGCACATTTTCGAGGATGAAAATGTTCTTAAGGGGAGGGAAATGTCATATTGTGGAGGCACACATATCATATCATGGATGCACACCCTCTTGGGTGAGGTGGCTTAGATGCCACATGGCATCGTTAGAGGCATTGTGCTCATTTGGTAGAATATGGTAGAAGAGAGAAGAGATGAGTCTCACTTATCTCATGTTTTATGTGGGATGAGAAAAGGCACTTAGGAGAGAGTCTTTTTAGAGGCTTGGCTTGGCGGTAGGGTGAAGAACCAACAAATCGTATTCCTCTGTGTGTTTCTTTCGGTGATCGGCTGTTCAAAAAAGCAAGCGAGAGCAAAAGACTATCTTGCGATATAAAATAAGCGAATTTGTATGCCATTAGATCAGAATTTGAAGTTGGATAATACATCAGGTGAAGCATTGGGAAATGCTACTATGTACAAGAAAATTGCGGGAAGTCTTATATATCTCACAATTACAAGGCCTGATTTAAGCTATACTTTCAGACTTGAAAGTCAGTTTATGTTTAGGCTCCCAGGAAGCCACATTTGGATGCTTTGAGGTGCACTCTACATTATGTGAGTGCTACTTTGGATTATGCATTGTTTTATGAAGCTAGTGTAGATTTGCAGGTTCATGGATACACCAATGCAGATTGGGCTGGTGGTACTCCAAATAGAAGATCTACTAGTGGCTTTCTATTCTCACTTGGAGGTGCAGCTATTACATGGAGCAGCAAGAAGCAACCCACTGTTGGATTGCCGAGTACAGATGCTGAGTATAGAGCTACTATAATGGCAGCATGTGAGGCATCATGGCTCGAGATGTTACTTGCAGCTTTAGGTGTGGAAGTGCAAAAGCCTATCACTATCTATTGTGATAATCTTAGCAGCATACAGTTAGCATGGAATCCTATTTTTCATGCTAGAACAAAGAATATCGAGGTACATTATCACTTCATCAGAGAGAAGGTATTAGCATGTGATATTGATCTTGTTTATGTGAGAACAAATGAGCAGGTTGCTAATATTTTCACCAAAGCACTTGGAGCTGAGAAGTTGAAGAAGTTTTAGGAGATGCTTGGATTACAGGATATGAAGTTGAGCTTGAGAGGGAGTGTTGAGATATCAAGCTCAACATGTGATGATCCAAGATGACACGTATCACCTTTTCATTTCTCTAACATGTATAGTGGTCACGCCGGTATATGTCATGGACACTTCATTGAGCTTTATTAGATTTATCTACCAAGAGTGATGGCACATTTGTTTCTTGCCAGCTCACTCACTCGTGGACATTAGTTTTTTTCCTTATGTATTGGTCTTTATATATTGCACTTGTTGTATTCTTGTTTTTAGGTCATTCTTGTACATTCCTTTTTATGTAATAGAAGAAGAAGAAGAAGAAGAAGAAGAAGAATCTTCTTCCTTGCCTCAATCTGTGTGTGTGCTTCTCCTTGAGAGTGAGAGTGTGTGTGTGAGCTCTCTTCCTTATCTCCTTCCTCGTGACCACTTTCCCTTGAGACATGAGCCTAAGAGAGATTGTGAGGACATTACTTCTCAACCTATCTACACTACAAGAAGAAAACCTACATGGATGTCAATTGTCCGAACTTCCCATCCATGCAATACTCATCTACAATGGGTACATAAGGATTGAATGACTCAACAAGTCAACACAACACAGGAGCAGATCAGCCATCCAGTAGAAACATGAAGAAACAACCACTATTCACAACTGCAAATGGATAAACTAAGACTTCTTTGTGTATGGCTTCCAAAGTCATTAGTAAAAGCCCAAAAATCACAGCAACACATATGGATACCGAAAGCAGTCCGGATGGTAGCAAATCAAGAGATAGGAAAACTCAATGAGATGTTATACATACATCGTGAAGCAAAAGAATCTATCAAGACTCACCAAAGAAACCGATGGACTATGGCACATAAAACTCAGTCTACCAACAGGAATGAGTCAAAGACCACAGAACAAGGAACTTGACGGAAGTAAATGCCACAAGCACAAACTACCACGTGGATACGGAGACCCAAAAAACAACAAGGAACTAAAAAACGGACTCAAGAGGATTCTACTTGCACTCATGAAGAATCAATTGCATCCAGAGTGTGCACGATAGGGCCACATTACAAGGCCATGCATTCCGCACATTGCCTCTTCAAAAAAAGTAGTGGTGCACATTCCCACAATCAGAATAGGACTTAGCTTCTACTGTCATAGGAATGACCATACATTGTAAATAAATAAATGCTTTGTCTATCATGAATCACATGTTTTCTTTCAGGATTAAAACATAAGAAAAGTGTGGTAAGATGCATTACTTACTTATGCAAGGGGGAACGAAGCAGAAAAATGAAACATTACTAAACCATGCATAAACATGCATAATTGGTTTCTTCTATGAATTGATTATGTACTTTATTATGAGTGCGGATGGCTTCCAAAGATTCTAAAGCGACCATTCAAGAGGAAGTACTAGAATTCCCATTGCAAAGTGTAATAAAAGTTAAAGGACATTGGTTCAGGGAAGACCAGCCTGCAGAAGAGCATCTATTTTTGGTGACTATTAAGATCATGGATACTGATCATGAGTTTCTAGTAATGTCCCAAGACTTCAAGGTCTCGCATGAACTCCCATCGACTATGGATGTAATGACAAAGGCAGGAATTCATAAGTATTTCGAGCTACCAATCTATAAGCTGGATTTCCAATGGTGTACTCAAGTCATGAACACAATTCAGCTAGCTTTACACAACCATCAGTACCAGAAGCAAAATTCCTTAACGCAGAAGGTGAATGGGTAACAATCCAATTCGCCCACGACTTAATCAAAGAAGCTTTTGGATAGATCAAGGATGGCACCATGGATCTAAAAGATGAAAGCCAATGTACTAAAACCCGAACGTTCATGGACATCAATCCAACGGACATTGAAGAAGAAGTCAAATTGGTGCATCAGCATTTTTGTTTTCCAAACATGCACAAATACACAACACCACAAAATATTATAGTACAGTTACTATCTCATGCCACCAAACAAATTGGCAACCAAGTGAATCTGACGCCCTATGTCCAAGAACGCTTATTCAAAGCCAAGAAGCAATGGGGTCAGAAAAAGTTGTTGAATGGAAGTGTGGCTTTAACAATATTGATTTGCCATGCATTAGATATCAGGGAGTACCTTAAGGAAATGTCTTCATCAGTGTAACTGGCAAAGTATGCTAAGCCAGCCACCGTTCCAAGGAAGAACAAAGGAGTCAAGGTGACCGAGGAAGCAAGAACAAGCTCTCAACCTAGAATCAGAGGTGAAAAGAGATCAAGAGAAGTATTGAAGATAGAAGAAGCACTTCCTTCATAAAAAATAATACATGTACTTCCAAGAACCAAAATTGAACAGATCAAGCCTATCACAGAAGAGGAGCTAAAGGAAGCTATGGAAGATACTCACAGATTCATGGAAGCATAAGTAAACCTGCCAGTACAAGGGCATCATTATCATCAAGATCATACAAAGACCTTGCAAGGAAATAGGTTAACGAAGTTCCATAGATATAGAGAACTGGGATTACTTAACTCCAGTTCATCTTCTAAAGTCCAAGAAGAATGTGAATTGTCCCCTATGAACGTGGATATTAAAAGTGAATCAAACAATAATGGTAAATGGGATGAAATCAACCAACTAAAGGACTCCACTGAAGCAGCAAGCAACAAGCAGGATTAGAGTCCTGATACTACCTTTGGAGATAGACAGAAAGGCAAGGCAAAAGAACAAGAGAATGTATATACGTTGCAAATGAATGATGCGATAAGATTCAAATCACAAAGACCCACTTGGACACTAAAGCTACAATAAAGATTCCAAAGAAAGAGAAAGATCATGAAGAAGTGGAAGAACTAGAACCATTTATGCCAATAAGGATTGTAGCATTTCAAGGATGTAACATTTCAAGTGGTACAAAACCTACCACTCATGAAGAAGAAGAAACTCATATCTAGCTGCAAATTAGACAGCCACATAACAAAATGAAACATGTGGAAAAGGGGAAAGATGTGAATAGAGGCGAAGCACTAAATATACCAAAAACATGGCTCAATGTAGATGTGACAAAGTTAAAGCCAGTGGTGAAGCAAATAATACAAGCAACCTTGGATATGCAACTACACTTCATGGAAGCAGATAATGACTATGACAAAGTTGTGATAGAGAGGAATCAGTTCAAAACCCTAAGTGAAGAACTATCTGCGCAAGTACCACAAGTGCAACAAGCACTCACAACTAAAGACCAGGAGACAAAAGAAGCTAGGAAAAAGTGCAACCTCCTCACTGTCGAAAATTAGAAGATGCAAGACCACCTCAGAGAGCTTCAAAGTAGGTATGAAGCCAGTGAAGCTGAGAAGGTACATGTGACAAATTGAAGCAAAATATAAGAAAGTCAAATCAAAGTATACATGGATGAAGCAGACAACCTAAGAAATAGAAATAAAGAATTGATGACTGCACTTTTACTTAATCAACCCATGGAGGTATATGAATTTCAACCAAATAATACACAGGCATTGGAAACTAAGATAGCTAAGTATGCAAATCAGTTAAAGCAAGAGCAAGAATTAAGAGAAGAATGGTAGAAGAAATATATGTATGATACAAATGAGTTATGAAAGAGATGGAAGGCAGTTGAAGCTCATTATATCGAACAATGCAACGAAGATGCAGATCAGATGGCCATATTAGGAGAAAGCAAAAGAAAAAGCGACGAAGAGCTTACAACAACCAAGGAACAAATAAAAGAGAAAAATGAAATGATAAAAAGATTACATGACCAAATTGCGCAGCAATCCAATATGCAAACACCAGTAATTCTAGGCTCTCAAGTGGCTACTATGGAGACTAAGGTACGTCCTCTTTCTCCCCCCATGCATCACTCACCTATAAAGGAAGACGCAGAGCCGAGCACTGATAGACATAAACGGGCTGTTGCAGAACTAAGCCATAATGTGAGGGCACTATTGGTGTCCTAGCTTACAGAACAGTTTGAAGATCAAGTGGTAAAGGTCACGAAGGAAGCAACAATTGAAAGTAAGAATTTTGACCAAATTTTGAATCCATTCAATGTACCCTACACATTACTAAAAGATGAAACTAGACAGTACATCAAGAAAACTATTGTTGCTCTAGCACAATGGTGAGAACCATGTTAAGAAGCTCCACCTCCTTAATGTCAATCCACGGAAGAGATAGGAGTGATATGAAGATCGTGAATGTGAGATGAAGTGAGAGTGAAGGTGAGAAGCATAAAGATGCACACACACATACACACACACAATGAAGAGACAAGCAAGACACAATGGAAGGTAGGAAATCAACTCTATTACTCAAGAGAACTCTTACAAGCTCAAGCTCACTCTAGCTCATACAAGTCTACACTAGCTAACCTCAAAAATGAGCTCTCTAGATCTTTTTATAGATTCTAGACTAGTTTTGACCGGTTTCACATCTAGTGACCGGCATAGTTAAAAAGTAGGTTCTAGGTGCTATTTGAAAGGGTAAACGCTGTCTAAAAATAACCAAAATTGGTATGCTCATTCTACCTAAGCTCCTCGAGTTCGAGGACTCCTCGGCTTGCACAAAATGGAGCTATAAAATACAAAAAGGGTTTTTCTATGTTACATATGGTACAAAAGTGATGAAAATCACTGTTGGAGGTTTTGAAAAGTATTTATAAATTATAAGTCTTTGAAAAAATGATTCGACTGACTCCCTGCTACTTCATTATGCTCTGTCTTTACATGCTTCCGCGTCTTCTATGCCTCTGGCTACTGCCAACACTCCCCTCCCTCTCGCTTCTATCGTCCGCGACAGAACACTATTGTGAGGTCTGTCGGATGTAATTCTGGAGTAGTTCCTAAGCGAGGGTGTGTTCTGATATTCGAATGCCTCGGGCCAAATCTGCCTCGAGTTTCTCCCAATCAATGGGTTGCGGTTCATCTGATGGCGGGAGTCGATAATGTGTGGAATATACCATCTGTTCACAGGCAAATAATTGAAGTAAATGCGTAGGCCTGCTGATGAACACTTCTGAATGGTATTCCCAGAAACCGGTGGTGAACATTTCTTCAAAAGTCTGCTTATAGCACGCCAGTAAGTACTTGATTCTACAATGCCAGGCATAACACACCCGGAGCGATGGCATTGTACTCATATCATATGCAAGATCTAGGATGCCATGCTCGAAACCCGGGGTGTTCACATGGGGTTCCTTGACGCAACGGAAGACTTTGAAAACCATCTGCATCATGTCAAATATTTTGACAGTCATGTGCACTGCTATATCGTCCATATGTTTTAAGCGTGGGAGCCAGTGACGAATCGTTGCCATCATGTATCCGACTGTAGGTAGTTCCATGGGTGGAGTGAAGTACGGGTAATTTAATCAATCCTGGCATTGCTTGTTGTTTTGTACTTTAATAGCAAATGCCTTCCAAGAGCGGCGATGTGGCACTGGTCCCCAACATGGGTTATACTTTAAGTGTAGAGGTGCCTTAACCCAAGTGCTCATCATCTCTGGATAATTTTGTAAGAGATCATTGCACCAATCTGGCTGATAGATTTCATGATGCACGTCTGTTGGCAAATTGTCAGGCTCAAACTGAGTAGCATGAGAGGGTTTCTTGCCTGTTTCTTTCTCTATGGCCAACTGATATTCCCCCAATAAACATAAAATAAGGTTTATATTGTAGCTCATGCCCTGATATGTATCTGCGAGGGGCCAAATGAGCAAAATAAGGAGACTGTAAAATTCTTTCCTCAATCATGGCCATGGCATGTAACTGTGCCTCTACCCTTGCTGCTCATATGCTTCTTCAAAAGTTTCCTCCACCGGAATAGTGACTGTTTCTTCCTCTGCTGGTAGTTCAGGTGGGGAGTCTGGCCTGGGGGGTGCTTCATATATGGCTATCTGTGATTGAAGAGTTGATACCTGGGCCGTAATGCATTGAGTTCCTCTAGGATGTCAGGAGATGGGTCCGCAGGGGCTGGTAGTCCTTGTGGTATTACTGCTCTTAGTTGTAATAACTTGTGTTCATCTTTGAGTTTCTGGAACTCCTGGTTCATGTTGTCATACTCATCTAACAATCTGACATGATCATCTAGCAACATTTTCATAGATTCAGAGGGCATGACCTTAAAGCGACTAGGGCTCAATGGTTAGTCTGGCTGATCTAGAGCAGCTTCTAAATTCTCTCTATTCTGTTCTTGTAAATGTTGATTCTCTTCTTTCGCTGCTACCAAGTGTCTTCTGAGTAAGCCCATGTTTCTCGTTAATGTTGCATTGCAAATAGTATGTGCCCTTAACAAGTTATCGATATCTGTGACAGCCTCTTTTGTCTTTTCTTCACTTTCTAGTTCAAGTTTATGATATGCCTCTCGTAGCTCTTGGTAGCGGGTGTTCAGTGAGGCATTCTCGATGGTCAGTGAATTGAGCTGCGACTGTAAGTTGTTGGTTGTCTTCTGCAGCGTCTGATAATTATTTCCAAGAGATGCAAACTCATCTCTTACTTGTGTCATACACGTGAACATCTGTCGAAATGTTGTGTCTATGGTGGGTGATAATATTAGTGACGGAGTGAATGCAGTTGCGGTGTGTGTGGGTGTCGATGCAAGGGGTAAGGAAAATGGGGATGGGAATGTGGATGAAGTGGTGACAGTGGAAAAACTTGAGGTGCCTAAATATGGTGGTGCCATGAATGAAGTGAGTGGTGGTGCGGTGGGCGGTGAGATATCCATGTCATTGGATGTGGTATCAAGTGCGGTGACTGTGAATAAGGGCGTGAGAGTGGGTGCGTTGTGGAGGTGATCGCAATCCGGATGGATCGGGTCCGGTCATGGCACACACAGGGTGTATGAAGCTAATGAATGTTGGAAGGTTTAAGGACATGAAAGTGAAATTAATGTTGAGTATGGAGAAGAGAGAGATGTTGAAATGATTATGGGAATGGGAATGTACGAGTGCAAGTTAGATTTATGAACATGAATGATAAGATTGAAAGAGAACCATACACATGAATCAAATTTGGAAGGAAGAATGGTCCATTGAAGGTGCTTCTTAAACATTTCCTAATTCTAATCCATATGCATAGTCTTCTTTGGATGATATGTATGCATGATGAGAATAGATAGAATCCTTACACATAAATCAGTTTCGAAAGGAAGAATGGTCCAATATTGGAGCTTCTTATACACTTTCAGAAACTAATTAATATGTATGGGTATGTATGGATTATATGCATGCAAGTGAATTATGATGATAGAGTTTAATCACAAGCTCAATGAAACATCCTCACTGGTTCAACGCAATACTACAGAGCCTTCTCACACATAGAAGAAAATAGAAGACATGTAAAAATACTTAAGAGATTGAGAGACAAGAGACAAGAGGCAAGTGACAAGTGACATGAATTAAAAGGATTTGAATTAAGATACATGTATAAGATCGTCGTGATACGTCAAGCTAAGCAGTCTACTGATCAAAGGCGGTTCTGACCTTCAAACCATGACAGTTCAACCGAATGTCACATGTAAGAAGATGAGTTCCACTTCATTGACCCTATGTATGTCTAGGCTCGTAACGTCTAACTAAAGAAGTCTAAGAATCATTAAAACCAGCTCTAACTCACTCACACGCTCCACCGAGGGTGAGTCAAGATAGAGATGTTGGTTTCAAGAGCCTATCCTAGATTGACGTTCTAACTTAAATTTGAAAGTAGGTACTATACTCATACTAGCCCACCTTGGATCCTCACTCGCTCAACCGAGGGTGATCGTCTCAAGGAAACCTTAAGCTAGCAAGAGCCCTATGGATGCCTAACAATGATGCTCTAGGAGTTTGGAGGGGGGGTTTATATAGTTTTTTGAATGAATTTGGGCCCTTGGATCAAGAGAAATCAACTCTCAGCTCTAGGATCACTACTTTTGATTACAACCATTTGATTAATCAAATCAATGGCTTGGAATTGTTCTTTCTATCAAATCTAGTATAAAGGAGTGAAATTTAGGTACCTTCATTCTCCACCATTAGATCTGGGGATGATCTGGACCATCGGATCAGTGCTGACATCAATTCGGATAAGATAAGCCACTATTTTTGGAGAAACTTTGCATTATTGATCTTTAACTGTCAAAAAAGTCTTCTTTGATAAAAAAATTCGTGGATCCTCCTTCCTTTATGCTTTAGTGCATCTCCACCCTTGAATATGAGCTCATCTTGACCATACAACATGGTTCAATCATATTTTGCCATGTGGCAATCCTTCAAGCCTTCAATTTTCTTATTCTAGAAAACTGCAGTGACCTTGAAAACTGGACTTTGTGCTCTTTGACCCTCCAAAAAGGCTTTGATGAAGATGAAACTTTGTAGGACTATGTTTCCAAAGATCTCCTTCAGGAACGTGCAGAAAAAACTCCCATCTGAATCTCCCTTGTACAAGTTTGACTACATTTGGAAGCTTGCAAGGTGGCATTAAGGTGTCTAGGAAGCTCTGATAGCCTTGAAACTTTGTACAAATATGTAGGCTCATATGCTCTTTATACATGCCAAACCATATGGCTAACACAAATTCCTATACAAGTTTTTGTAGGGTCTAAGTGGAAAAATTATATTTTTTACAAAATGCACATGGCATATCAATGTGCTAGAAAATCCATTTTCATGTTCGGGCTATAGAGTGCCTTTGATAGGATTTACAAGTATATGAATTTTCATGTGATTTGGAGACATTGAAATTTTTGCCCTAATTTCCAAAGTTTGACCAGCTTTGACCGCTACCTTGGATTTGCTCGATTTCTTCCAAAGTTTGCATGTGAACTCCCTTTGATAGATGCATCTTGGACTTCTCAAGGAATTTTGGCTACCTTCACCGAATGTGTTTCCTGTAGGCCTTCATGAGTGAGAGAGGAGAGGAAATCTCGACGACATTCGCCCCCACTAAACCTATGATTCCTCCGGAAGCGCCACTCTAGTATCTGTGAAAGACAAAATGTTGCATGCATCAAATTCTTTTATAGGAAACATAAGAAACATGGAAGGAAAAGTTTATTATATGCATGAATGAGTAGGTAACGTGACATGAAGCAAAATTTGCATGGAAGAAAGAATTGAAACACGCAACATGAATATGCATGAACAAATAGGCAACATATATGCAAATGAACAAGCAACATTGACAACAATAAAGAAAATAATCAAGCATCAATATGAAGTGAAAGTGGATGTATTCACTCGTTTTAAGCATGAGTTCCTCTCATCTTGAAGAAAAATTTGTATCTTTTTCACAAAGTAATCTACCTTAAATATGATTATAAACAAAGATTTTGGATTTTCAAGAGACATCTTTCATCTTTGGCTTATTTTAGATCAACTTCTTTCCTACATAAATATGAATATGCTCTTTCTCTAATAACATGCAAGGAAATCTAACTAAACTCCACTAATGCATAAATCTGCCTATATAGCCCGTGAATTATTCTACTATGGCTCTTTACCTTCCTTTGGTTTTTTTTTTTTAATAATGATGATGATGATTCGCCAACTTTATGGGTACAGTCACTTTTTTGGGGTAGAAGAAAGTGTAAACTTCTTGGTAACATGTAGCAAATTTTTTTTTTTTTATGACGGGGAAAAATTAAACCCTGATACAAGGTACAACCATTTTTGATGATGGAGAACAGTCGTTTAAACTCCGATACAAGTGTTGTGAGATGGACTAAGGATGTAGAAACATGCAGTAGCAGGAGCTAGGATTTCAACAATTATGCTTTCGATACAGGATACATATACATGTTTATATATGAAATTCATATCAGCAAAATAAACCTCTAAATCTACATGTCCTATCTTTCCATAATCCGAGATTATAACCGATTTCTTAGTAGATAAATTACTACTTAAGATACCATTTTACACAAGTAGAGAAATCATCATTTGCTCTTTTTTTTTTGACTCAAGTGATGTGGATATGCAATGCAATGCAAAGACTGAAAATAAACATGCATGAAACAAGAGTGGAAAAAAAATAGAATGAAAAAAACAAAGCAACATATTGAACTTGAAAAATTAATGATATTTTTATATGTTTTTATTTTTTTCATTTTCATTTTTTTTATTTTACTTTTTTTATATATATAACATGGATACTCTTGTTTATGAATCGGCCTCATTGTTGTCATCTTCTTCAATGTCATCATCCAAAATGTACTCGTCATTATCACGTTTCTTGAATAGCTTTATCCTTTTACCTGCAATCAAAGTTTTTAGTGCAACACCATTTAATTCACAAAGAGCATATGTATCATTGTTGTTGGCTTTTGATACAATGTATGGCCCAAACCACCGTTGAGTGAGCTTTTTGCGTGCATCATATTGAGAGTCAAATGTACTATCATAAATGAGCACCCAATCTCCTACTTCAATTGGCTTAGGACGCAATCAATGAGTTTTATCAAAATAATGCTTGTTCTTCATTCTAGATTCTCTTAATTTTTCAACGGCATCATCAAGTCTTAATTTACCTTGTTCTAACTGTTTAATGCGCAAACTCAAAAAATCATCAATAGACATGTTTTTAGACCAAGGCAAATTTGACCATGCTGAAATATAAGATTGAATTGGAAACAATGGTTTTTGATAGTACATGAGTTCAGCAGGCATATATCTAGTAGTACGTGTGCATGTCATTCTATCTGCCCAAAGTGCAAAAGATAAGAATCTAGGCCATTGTTTGATGTCACCGTTACATGCTTTAGATATGGCTTTCACAATAGGTGGATGCCCTCTCTCTATTTTACCATTGGCCTCTGGATTATATGCAGTAGTGAGAGACAAACGAATACAGTGATGCTCAAAGAACTCTTTAGCTTCTCTCGCATTTAACTCTCCACGATCGGCAACTACTTTCTCTATGTACCCAAAGCGACTTATGACATCTTCAAGCAAGATTTTGCAAACATTGTAAGTGGTCTTAGATTGTAGTGCACGTCCCTCTACATGATTAGTTTTCTCTTGCAAGTACAATGTAACACATTTTGTCAATACCTTTAGGCATAGTTACAAGATCTACTACCCACTTGTAGTGAATACAAGGTGGATAAGTAGGATGCAACGGATCTCTATGTTTGACTGATGAATGAAGTTGACAAGTAGAACATGTAGAAACATAGCTACTAATGTCAACATACATCCTAGTCCAATAATAGGTACTTCTAATTTTTTCATATGTTCCAAAAAATCCTTTATGACCTATCCATAATGTCTCATGCATTTCCTTCATTACTTGCAACTGAAGACCTCGTTTTCCTAGGACTCGTTGTGGATTCTTAACCTTACCCTTAGCATGTCTCCAAAGATAACCGTTACGTAGGAAAAAATTATAAGCTCGTTTCCTAATGTTACGGAATCTATTCGTAGTCCAGCTAGGTAATGGTTGTAGTGTACTCAGATACTTTCTTATGTCTCTCCATTCATTTTCGTACTGAGACTCATGAAATTTCTCATACTCGTATATATGTGGAACATAGTCAATTAAGTTCACATTCTTTATTAGATCACTTTCAAGATCATCAAATCTAGCTCCCGATAACATATCAGCAACTGAATTTGACTTACCTGAAATATGAACTAACTCAGGATTTATGAACTTAATATATGAGATCCATCTAAGCATGGCTATATCAAGAGATGAACAATTGGCTATCATTCCAATGAGAGGCAAACAATCAGTCTCCACTTTGACATTTACACCAATGAAATATTCTTTGTCTATTTTCAAAGTTGTTACCATACCCCATAGTTCTCGTTTGATTTGTGGATATTTTCGTTGTGTTTCATGTAAAATTTTGGCACCAAACCTAATTGCATATCTATTCCCTTCACTATCATCTTGCTTATGACCCAACCTATACCAATAGGACTAGTATCAACAGTCAATATAATAGGTTTGTTAGCAGAATAGTCTACACGCTTAAGGATGGGAGATTCAAGCAATAATTTCTTCAATTTACGCATAGCTTGAGTGTGTTTATGAGTCCAAATAAATTTTCGTTTCTTATATGGGAATTAGAATTTTGTTGAAAACATAACTCTAACTCCTCAAGAGTAGAGAAACAATGAGATGTCTCAATCACATGCTCAATGTTCTCATCATGTTCCATGATTTTGTTGTTTTTATAATTTTTTTGGGTTTTTTGGATAAAAGACTTGGACAATTGACTCTTATGAAGAAAATCTAATCTAGAATGTGGAAAACAAAGTGACAAACTATTGTACATGTTGGTTGGATGCGAGATGTCAAACCAATATCCACTGTTGTCCCGCTCAACAATGGATTCTATCCGAAATTTTGATCATATGTAGCTCCAAACATGAATCGAGGTGCACAATCACTACAAGCATGCTCATGACCCTGAGTAACAATAGGTTTCTTTCTAATTGACAATCGATTCCTAGGATGATTCACTCCTACTGTCATGACTTGAAGTGATTGCATTCCATCCTTAGACTTGAATCTAGCATAGGTAGACCCATCATCCATGGCTTTAGTTTCCATACGACTCTCACAAATAAAGGGTTGACCTAAGAGAACTTCATAGGAGCAATTATCTTGAATAAAAAAGTGAAACTCTTCTGTGATTCCTCCTATGGATATGGGCACACTAGCACAAGCTCCATAGTATCTACACCATTATCTGCAATTCTCATACGCCATCCACAATCTTTATCTATGGGCCATCAAAACTTATCATAGACTTCTCTTGAAATCACATTGATTTCGGAGCCGGAATCTACTAATGCATTTACAGTGATAGTGTTCTTTTCATTTCCTATTTTAACATGCATCTCTGATGTACCTCTAGACCAAAATTTTCTTTTAAAGTGACTTTCAGGATTGTTGTCATGATTTTCATGGTCAGGTTGAATAGGTCCTAAGAATTTTTTATTAACATTTACTTCATCATCATCAAAGTCCTCTTCATCAAATTCATCAAAGTTTAAGGCTTCATTCATAGCTTGATCTTGATCTAGAGAATCTTGCATCTCAGTATCTAGATTAAGCGAAAACCTCTTCCTTTTAATTATGCTGATAAAGTTATCTTTAAAAACAGGCTTTGCAATAGAGAAAACTTGTTCTAAAGACATAGTCACTTGACTCTTAAGCAAAATGTCATCTAAAATCTCCATAGGATCTATTTTTCTCTCAATTTCTGAAATCAAGATGGCTTTAGGTTTTCTCTTTGGTTTCTTTTGTTTTTGCTCAGGATCTTGTTTTTCTTCATGTTCTCGTGTTTGTTCTTCAGTTTGTTTTGATTGTTCTTGTTTATCTAAAGGCTTTGGTTCTGTTTTTCTTTGCTTTGTCTTCTTCCCTTTTTGTTTCTCCTCTTGTTTTTGTTCATTGGGTTCTGATTCTTGTTTTTTATCTTTAGATTGTGATGTTTCTCCTTGCTCTATGATTGTTTCTATTCCCTCTGAGGTTTGTTTTCGATTCACTCTTCTTTCACTAGGCTTAGCTTCATCTCTTTTTCATTTTTCTTCTACATTGGGTATGTGAGAAATAAGAGATTGATCTTCTATCGGTGAATCCCAAGCCGTTATTCTCCTAATCTCATCTCATGCTCTTACTAAAGCCTCTATGGAAAAGTCAACTTCCTTTGTGGGTTTACTTGATTCTAATTGTTGTTCATCAAGAGCTTCTAGTTTCACTCCTCTAGTTCCTACATCCGTTATGGTTATATTTTCATGGTGTTTTTTCATTCCTCCCTTACCATAATTTCCTTGCAAAGGTAGCCTAGATCGATAGACACAGATTTTCTTGTCTATGTCTATTACTAGTCGTTGCTCCTTAGCAACCTTCAATAGTTCACAATCTCTCAAAAAGTGCTCTAACGAATCACACCAAGGACACCTACGAGGGCCATGCACAAAACCATTTTGATTTTGAGGATTTTGATTAACTTGTGGTGGGAAATTTTGAAATTGAGGATTTTGTTGATAAGGTATTGCTTGAACAGGATAATTAGGATTTTGATAAGGCAATTGATGTATTTGAGGAGCTTGGGGAGCAACATGTGGTACTTGAGGTGCAAGAGGAGCTTCCATATTACACGGTTGATGATTCTGAAAATTTTGATTTTGAGGATTTTAAAAAGCTATTTGAGAAGCTTGAGGATACATGTTTTGATAAATTTGAGGATTTTGCACATGAGGATGAGGATTTTGCATTGAAGGATTATGCATTGGAGGAACTTGATATGCTTGAGTAGGAGCTACTTGTGGATTTTGATTGGTAGCTATAACATGTTGATTAGGCTCTTGAAAAGACATTGGGCTCATTTGATTTTGGAAAGTTTTGGTGTAATTAGATTGTAAAGCATCTATAGTCTTGGCCAAATTGGATCGTGTAGCAATAAGACTTTCCATTTGCTTAGTAAGAATTTCCACTTGAGATTGTTCAACTACACTTTTATTTGGCTCTACTTTAAAACCTTGAGTAGGCTCCATCATTTGAGGAATAGGAGTAGAGTCAAAAATCATAGCATGGGATTGTTCTCTAACTTGCTCCTTAGTTTGTGGAAGGCTAGCTTGAGGAAGACTATTTTGCTCATAAAGCATGGATTGTCTTTTATGTCTATGGGCTACAGCCTCTACTACTTTACACACTTTTTGCCAATTATCAGTAAGACCATAGCGCTTATCCAGTCCTTCTAATCACCGTTCAACTTCCCTACGAGTTTCAGGATGAAGAAGCTTAAGAAAATTGATCACAAGATCAGGTCCTAAGTTATCTTATCCTCATCAGGAAGTTGTTCATAGCGTCTAATATACTCATTTTGTAAGTGAGTAATAGAGCTACTAGGCTTTGGTAAATTGACCCATCCTAAGAATCCATCCCGATTATGTTGGCTATAATCTTCAAGATAGAATTCTTTGAGCATCTCCTTTCTAAAATCACTCCAAGGAAGACTATCATATTGAGTAACACAGTTTATGATAGAGCTATCAACAATTCGTTCAAAGAATGATATCAATAGATCTTCGGGAAGACCAAAAATCATAGCTTGCTCTTCAAACAAACCTAAGTAGCTTGTGATGTTGATGCCATTGAATTTTCCCTTCTCTCTCAACATAGAAGAGAATATTCTTTGGCCTTGTTTCTCAACAATAAGGGATTTGAATCCTTCCTCCATCTTATGTGAATAAACAAGTGATGCACGATGCTCTAGATCTCTCACAAATGCATTTACTTCATGACGAAGATGTGCACGATACTGTGAGAAATCTAGTGCAACACTCAAAACTGATGATGATGATATGATGAGGATGAAAAATATGAAACAAAGGATATGGATCACAACCTCCCAACAAGATCAGAAGCAAATGCCACAAATGTGGAGGTGATTGCAATCCGGGTGGATCGGGTCCGATCGTGGCACACACAGGGTGTATGAAGCTAATGAATGTTGGAAGGTTTAAGGACATGAATGTGAAATTAATGTTGAGTATGGAGAAGAGAGAGATGTTGAAATGATTATGGGAATGGGAATGTAGGAGTGCAAGTTAGATTTATGAACATGACTGATAAGAATGAAAGAGAACCATACACATGAATCAAATTTGGAAGGAAGAATGGTCCATTGAAGGAGCTTCTTAAACACTTCCTAATTCTAATCCATATGCATAGTCTTCTTTGGATGATATGTATGCATGACGAGAATAGATGGAATCCTTATACATAAATCAGTTTCGAAGGAAGAATGGTCCAATATTGGAGCTTCTTATACACTTTCAGAAACTAATCAATATGTATGAGTATGTATGGATTATATGCATGCAAGTGAATATGATGATAGAGTTTAATCACAAGCTCAATGAAACATCCTCACTGGTTCAACGCAATACTATGGAGCCTTCTCACACATAGAAGAAAATAGAAGGCATGTAAAAATACTTAAGAGATTGAGAGACAAGAGACAAGAGACAAGTAACAAGTGACATGAATTAAAAGGATTTGAATTAAGATACATGTATAAGATCGTCGTGATACATCAAGCTAAGCAGTCTACTGATCAAAGGCGGTTCCGACCTTCAAACCATGACAGTTCAACCGAATCTCACACGTAAGAACATGAGTTCCACTTCATTGACCCTATGTATATCTAGGCTCCTAACGTCTAACTAAAGAAGTCTAAGACTCATTAAAACCAACTCTAACTCACTCACACGCTCCACCGAGGGCGATTCAAGATAGAGATGCTGGTTTCAAGAGCCTATCCTGGATTGGAGTTCTAACTTAAATTTGAAACTAGGTACTATACTCATACTAGCCCACCTTGGATCCTCACTCGCTCAACCGAGGGTGATCGTCTCAAGGAAGCCTTAAGCTAGCAAGAGCCCTATGGATGCCTAACAATGATGCTCTAGGAGTTTGGAGGGGGGGTTTATATAGTTTTTTGAATGAATTTGGGCCCTTGGATCTAGAGAATTCAACTCTTAGCTCTAGGATCACTACTTTCTATTACAACCATTTGATTAATCAAATCAATGGCTTGGAATTGTTCTTTCTATCAAATCTAGTGTAAAGGAGGGAAATTTAGGTGCCTTCATTCTCCACCATTGGATCTCGGGATGATCTTGACCGTCGGATCAGTGCTGACATCAATTCGGATAAGATAAGCCACTATTTTTGGAGAAACTTTGCATTATTGATCTTTAACTGTCAAAAAAGTCTTCTTTGATGAAAAAATTCGTGGATCCTCCTTCCTTTATGCTTTAGTGCATCTCCACCCTTGAATATGAGCTCATCTTGACCGTACAACATGGTTCAATCATATTTTACCATGTGCCAACCCTTCAAGCCTTCAATTTTCTTATGCTAGAAAACTACGGTGACCTTGAAAACTGGAATTTGTGCTCTTTGACCCTCCAAAAAGGCTTTGATGAAGATGAAACTTTGTAGGACTATGTTCCAAAAGATCTCCTTCAGGAACATGCAAAAAAAACTCCCATCTAAATCTCCCTTGTATAAGTTTGACTACATTTGGAAGCTTGCAAGGTGGCATTAAGGTGTCTAGGAAGCTCTGATAGCCTTGAAACTTTGTAAAAGTATGTAGGCTTATATGGTCTTTATACATGCCAAACCATAGGGCTAACAAAAATTCCTATACAAGATTTTGTAGGGTCTAAGTGGAAAAATTACATTTTTTACAAAATGCACATGGCAATGTGCTAGAAAATCCATTTTCATGTGAAATTTGGGCTATAGAGTGCCTTCGATAGGATTTACAAGTATATGAATTTTCATGTGATTTGGAGACATTGAAATTTTCACCCTAATTTCCAAAGTTTGACCAGCTTTGACCGCTACCCTGGATTTGCTCGATTTCTTCCAAAGTTTGCATGTGAACTCCCTTTGACATCCTTGATGCATCTTGGACTTCTCAGAGAATTTTGGCTACCTTCACCGAATGTGTTTCCTGTAGGCCTTCATGAGTGAGAGAGGAGAGGAAATCTCGACGACAGCGTGCGTGGGTGTAAATACAGGGTTTACAAAGGTTGAAGAGTAATTTACAAAGGGGGTCTCTTGGACTGCTTGGTGGAGAGGGGAGAGAGGAATGACGGTGGGTCGAGGCGGAGAGACTGGAACATATATCTATATCTACTCCTTTCAAGTTGTTGCAGAGCAAAGAGAGCACAAAGCAGAGAAAAAGAAGGGCCCCAAAATTTTTCCGATTTGGACACCTTATTTTTGTATTATAACCATTCTTGTAATATATTTTCCGTTGTAAAGGCACTAGAGGAGTCCTCTAAATGCATCCCTACTGAAGATTAGTAGCTTGCCCATGTAAATTAGTAGGAAATTAGCCTTTTAGTGAATAAAGTGCCGGTCTCTTGTGTGAAAGGACCATTTTTAGGACACAAGTATATAAATCAATTTGTGACTCTTTGTAAAGACTTTTGGCCATTGTGAGAATCAAGAGCACAGAAATTCGAATTTGTGTCTTTTTCTCTCTGTATCTTCTTCTTTGTGAGCTTGTATGCTTGTGTATTGCTTGGAAAGAGTGTTAGGAAGTGTTGTCTATCCATGAAAGCTTTCGTTTGCTGTGGTTAAGGTGTGTGTGAAGTGTAGGAAGTGCTAAAGTGTAGGAAGGTCATTCCCACGACTCAGTATTTTGCTCATAACTTGAAGTAGAAGCATCAGAATTGAGTGAAAATACCACCATTGGATGCGTCTTCTCGAGACCTTCGAAATTGCATATGCTATTCACTATGTTTGGAGTTTGGAGCTGAGAGAAAAGCTCAATTTACTGTTGGCTGTTGTTCCAAGTATCGTGACACCATGACTGGCAGTTGAAGCTTGTTTGGATTAGTCTTTACCTTGTTTGCACTCTTTGAGTAACTCATTTGCATTGATCGTCATTTGAATGCATGTCTTCATACACTCGGCTAGGTTTTGATACTCATCGGATTGATAATTAAAGCGTGAATCCCCACTATATGCACTTGAGGGGGATTGAGGTATAGTCTCTTTCTCCACAAGTCCCTAAGTTGGTTCTTAGGTACACATGTTTTTTCGCGCCGTTGCCGAAGAGTGTCGAATCAAATCGAGGCATTTGTGTGATGGTAAGTAGCTTTTTTCATTGAAGCGAGAGGAGGAGTAGTGATTTTCTCTTCTTTGGTAAGTCACTTTCATTCGCACTTACTACTTCTCACTCTTGAGGTGTGTGTAGTGAGTTATTAGTCTAGGGAAGTGAGTGGAGTGAGTAGAGTTGGAGGAGCAAGGGAGTACGTTAAGTACTTAGAGTAGCTTTCAGTCCTTGTCTTGTTGTTCTTCTTTTTTTAGTGAGTAGGAAATTCAAAAGTATAAAAGCTAAAAATGCCATTTTGTAAGTCACTTGTCTCTTAAACAAGTATCGTGAGAGGTGACTGTCGAGTATCGTGAGCTACATTTCGGGTCGTTTGAGCTACGCAGAGCAAGTATCGTGTGGTTAAAGGGTTGAGAGAGAGTAACCGAGGTGAGCACACTCATCATTCCCTCATTCTTGCCACCTAAATTCACTATTTCAGAAAAAAATCTGCGGCAAGTATCGTGTTGGTCATACGGGTAGAAAAGAAGAAAATTTCTGATTCAGCCTAAAAGGGGAGAGTAGATGCACTCTAGGCACATGTGTATGAAATTAAAATCTAAAAAAACACTTGCAAAAAGTTAAAAATTGTCAAGTATCGTGTTCTCCCGCGGTCGAGTATCGCGATACCTGATAAGTATCATGGTCTCCTGTGGTCGAGTATCGCGATACTTAACAAATATCGTGTATCGTGTTTGCCCGATCGCGATACTTAACAAATATCGTGTATCGTGTTTTGCCCGATCGCAATACTTAACAAATATCGTGTATCGTGTTTTTCCCGATCGTGATACTTAACAAATATCGTGTATCCTGATTGCCTAATCGCGATACTTAACAAATATCATGTATCGTGTTTTGCTCGATCGTGATACTTAACAAAATATCATGTATCAAGTATCGAGTCCCTCATGTATCGTGTATTGTGTATCGTGTGAACTCAAGTGTCGTGTATCGTGTCTGCTGAGTATCGAGTATCGTCTTTATCCAAGTATCGAGTATCGTCTCCCATGAAGTATTGTGTATCGTCTCGGGTAGATATCGTCTAAGTCAAAGGTCGAGTATCGTGAACTTTTTTGGAGATCAAGTATCGTGACTTGAGATTTCATAGTCAATCCTTTCCCAGCCAAATTTTTTTAGGATTCTGACCTTGAGTGAAGAACTCTAGAAGTTAGAGGTTGGCAAGGGCTGATCAGAGCTTTTAAGTGGATGAACCTAAGATCTGGAAGAACCCTAGGAAGCCGAAGAAGTGTAATCTCTTCTGTAGGAAGTGTAGCCAAACCAAGTAGCCATTCACATTATTCTGAAACCTCTAGTGAGTCAGAAGAAGAAATTCCTATAGCTTCAGAGGATATGCAAAACATTGTACCAATGATTGGCATGATGTCAATTATTGAGGGAGAATATCGGACATCTTTAGAATATGTGACCACCAATCAACATGAGATTCCCATATACTTAGATGGACTAAACCGATCAGTGGCCAGACTGAAGAAAGCTTCAGATGCTTACATTGTGCCTAGGCCAGCAGTTAAGTATTCAGGAGGATTTTATATGGATAAAAGAGATATCCAGTATGTTGTTACAGAACATCCAGAAAATATCAATGAACTTGGGGAAGAAAACACTGCTCCAAACCTTAATGAAGAAGGAAATGAAGAGAAAGTAACCACACCTAGAGGGAGATCTACTGTTGTTAGGGTTTGGAGAGGAGACCTGGTTCCCCAAGATGACTCATTAATGGATGTGTATTTGATCAATGGAATGGAGAATCTCCTTAGAGCCCACTCTTCATTATGGGAAGCAGCCCCTAACCCCGCGACTGTCTATGAGTTACAAGATCCTGACTTCCCCACCATCATCACATAGTTGGACAAAAACCAGAGGAGGTACTGGCCCCTAACAGATTCAGAGAGAGCTGGGTTGAAATATCAGAACATTCCAGTGTTTCCCCTAAGGGATCAAGCCACTACTTCACAAAACCCACATGGAACCTCTCAGAATAATTCATTTCAATAGTCAGGACAAACACAACAAACTCATATTCCGATCAGACCACACGTACAATTTGCTATGCCTGCAAATAACCCCAACTATCGGCCTCAACCACCTGTTGATCCAAGAAATGGAATTCCTGCCCCAGTTAGACCACCTGTAGCAAGAGGACCTGGTATACCCATTGGAAGACCAGTTTTCCCTGTAATGCCTAGACCGCCTGAAGCAGGGAGAAGATTAAGGCCAATTCAAGTGGCCAAATGCATGAGAAATCACTATGATGGCTCTAGTGAACCTTACAATCATATAGCTGAATTCAAGCAAGTAATCAGAGCTGAACAAGTAGAAGATTTTTTGATCCAATATTAGTCTTCTGGTCTAACTTTGATAGACACAGCTTTAGCTTGGTTCCAGCCATTAGATCCAAATAATTTTCAGAACATGGAACAAGTCTATCAAGAAATGATTGAGGAATTCACTAAGTCTGGAATTAAAAACAACTCGTCATCGTTGATTCATAGCTTTAAGCAAGCTCCTACAGAATCAGTGAGATTGGCAGCAAGAAGATTTAAGCAATATGTGGATAGGTGCCCAGTGGAAGAGAGACCCACCCAAAACAAGATGGTGTCTTTGTTCCTGGATTATTGAATGGATCATTAAGATCTCTGGTGTATGTGAAGAGAGTTCAAACCTTGCAAGAATGCATGAAAGAATGTATTGACCTAGAGGACAATCTAGCGGAGGATCTGAAAATACCTCAAGGTAGTATGAAGAGTGAAGATTCAGCAAGCAGCACATCGAACCCTAAGAACAATGTTGAGGAAATAGCCGACCTAGTAGCAAAGACGCTGAACGTCCAAGGACAGAGGAACTACCCCAACAACCCAATGAGAGTGCCCATGCTTAGAAGATGTATGCATTGTGGAGGTGATCATCCCTCTCATTTGTGCACTAGGGGAGTAGTCCCACCACCTGCTTATGCTTACAATAGACCACCCGTTCCAGGCCCTCTACAATATTGCAGCATAGAACAAAAATACACAAATCACAGCTCGGAAAATTGTCCTTACAATAGCCAAGTAAGACCAACACAACCACTCATGAGACCTTATGGGTACCCTCAGAGAGATCTAGGAGGAGAAGCCCTTAGATATCCCACATATCAGTAGCAGGCACCTGTACCATGACCATATGCTTATCAAGGGTACACTCAACCACAACCGGTGTTAGGACAACAACCGCCCCATCCTCAGAATGTTGTCCCAGTGAAAATGGCTCAAGTTGAAGAAAACCTAGAGAGAGCGATAGTCCCAGCCACACCATTGCCTAGCAATGAACCATATGACTCATCTTATGACCATAGTCAAGGAAACTATCCCAGTTATGAGAGCTCTATGATAGAATATGGACAAATGTACGAACCATATACCTATGGCATGGAAGTGCCAGATAGTTCCTACGGATATGAGCAGGACTATGTGTCATTGATGTATACAGCCCCTAGGGCACCCATACCCCCCCGACCTACGAACAGACTGCCTGTACCTAGAGGATCATGTTATAGATGCGGAGGTGATCATTATATCATAGAATGTACACTACCAAACCCACCACCACCACAGCGAGTTTGGGAAGGATACTGTAGTGACTGTGGTAAAGAACACCTTTTCAGAGATTGCCCCAAGAACCCCAACAAAGTTAACTCTAATGTGCAAATTAACCTGATAGAAGTGATAGAATCATCAGGAAGCGATAAGGAGTACACTGTACCATTGAAAGCAATAACTAGAGCCAAAGCTAGAGAAACCCCAGACAAAACTAAGGAAAATGATCAAGGTGACAGAGAAATGAACATACCTACACCTCAAGTAGTTGAAGACTCGGAAGAGCCTGAGAGAAGTGTTGTAAGCAAACGAACACAAAGATGGAAGAACCGTAGAGACAGGATAAAGGAAAAGAATTGTTACAAAAGAAGGAAAGTGAGAAGAGAGAACAAAATCTAAAAGAGAAACAAGAAGAGGAAGGAGAAAATCGGAAGGGAAATTCAAAAAAAGAAGAGGTAGGATCAGTTTTAGCAGATCCCATGCCTGAAGAATTAGCCATGTGGATTCAGGCCTACAAAGCACGAATAAGAGCAGGACCTACCATAGAACAACATGAAAAAGAATATCCTAGAGGTGACCTAGAGAAAGAAAGGTTGGAGATATGCAAAAAATTAATTGAAGTGGCTCAACAGACCTTAGAAAAACCTGTCCTTTGACTACCTAGTTCACGAATTCCTGAAAAAGAATTCCAAGAGTGTGTCATCCTTAATGACCCTAAGAAAACCAAAGAAGGTGAGATACACAATGAAAATCACTGTGAGGATAAAAGCGAAGGATCCATTATTCCCGAAGTAGAAGGGGAATGGCCTAAAGACTTGTGGGCAAGAGTCCAAGAAGACCGATGGAAAAAAGTGGAAGGAATAGACCCACCCTTTGAGGAGCTAGAAGCAGAAGGTGAAATTGAAGACTCCGTACCTGAACTGAATTTAGAAGAAATAATACCAATTGATCCAAGTAATGAAGAAAATGATAGTGTAAAGGTTTTGCCAAATTACACAGGAGAGTACGAACATAATTCCGAATTATATTGTATTCCCTCGATAAGGAAAAAAGAACCGAACCCATCAGTCAACACATCGGATATCATACAACATCTTAAAAAGGTAAAAATCCCTTGTACTCTGACATTGGAAGAACTGTTGAAGGTCAAACCACATTTGAAAGAGAAACTGACCAGCCAATTGGAGATCAAGGCGGAAGAGAAGGAGATGTCTGATGAAGTAAACACTGTAAAAATCCCAGTCGATAAGGTTGGAGATTTTAGTGAGGGAGATGAAGGAAACAGGTGCCTTCCAATTACCTATAGAGGTTACACTACTAAAGCCATCTTAGATTCTGGAGCTGGAGTAGGAATTTCTACTAGAGAAATCTGGGAGAAATGGGGAAAACCCGCTCTAAGACCAACACGCATGAAGATACAAATGGCAGACGGACACACTAAAAGACTCTTGGGATTATTGGAACGAGTAGTTTTTACCACTTGCGGAGTTGAGTTCGAGCACACCTTAGTGATATGTCAATTTGAAAGGCCTAGCAATTATGAAATGATACTTGGAAGACCATTCATGAGGCAACTAAAGGTAGTGCAAGATTGGGGAAAAGACGCAGTATATTTACAGCATGAAGGAACCACCACAAGAATAAATCTCCACACATATACATATCAAGATGTTCCCCCCTTACAATGGAATCAGATTCATAAGGAGGAAGATAATCAGTCAATTCATAGTATAGGTTCAAGCGACCAATCGTGGATGAATGAAGACACTCATCTATGGATATGCCAAACTGCAAAAAAGGAAGAGGATAGGAGGAAAGGATGGCAGCAAAGGCAAGGAGTTGCTAGATCAGTACAAGATCCAGCCTATATGCCTCAAATATTCCTAGATGAAGAATTTGAACCTCATGGTTGGATGGAGATTTTAACCACTCTCGATGTGTGTGTAAACGAAGAAGTGATAACCATGAATGAATGCATTGATGAGGAAGGATATGACGTTAGTCTATATGTGGTAGTTCTTCAAGAGGCTGAAGAAGGAGAAGTAATTGAAAAAGAATGGAAGGAGGATTACGAGAGCATTGAAATGGAGCAAGAGCAAATGGAAATAGAAAGTGGAAATCAAGAAGTAAGTATCATAGCTAATGAAATAAATCAAGAACCAACACAGGAAGAGGAGCTTGGATTAGAAAAAGCAAAAAATGATGAAGAAAACAAGCCTCAAGACCAATTTGAAGTGCCCGCCCACTTCAAAAAATATGAAGTAGAAGAGAGAAGAATTGCTATTCAAATGCCAAAATGAGAAGCACAGCCAAGAATAGCATATGACAACAAAGAACAAACCAAGAAGATAGTAGTAACGTTAGAGGAAGGAGAGGAGCGATGTACTTTCATAGGACAGGATGTCTCAATGGAGGAAGAACAAGAGTTAATACGCCTCATAAGGGAATACCGGGATGTCTTTGCCTGGACCTATAAGGATTTGAAAGGAGTAGATCCTTCTATATGTGCTCATAGAATCCCTATGACATCTGAAGCTAAACCTTCCAAACAAAGACCATACACCTAAAACGATGTTTACTCAGCAAAGATAAAGGAAGAGATAGATAAGTTGTTAGAAGCTGGGTTCATATATGAGATCGAACACACGGAATGGGTGTCACCCTTGGTGGTCGTACCGAAAAAGAATGGTAAATTAAGAGTATGCATAAATCTGAAAAAAGTAAATGCCGCTACCATAAGGGATAGTTACCCATTACCCATCACGGATCATCTTTTGGAAAGAGTGGCAGGGAAGGAAGTTTATAGTTTTTTGGACGGCTTTTCAGGCTAATCAGGTAACCATTGCTCCTGAGGACCAGCATAAAACAGCCTTTACAACTGAATGGGGAGTATACGCCTTTAGGGTTATGCCTTTTGGCCTAAACAATGCCCCAGCCACTTTCCAAAGATTGATGTGCCATGTATTCAAAGAGTTCCTGAGAAAGAGTATGGAGGTATACGTGGACGATCTATGTACTTATTCAGCTATACGATCAGAGCATATCCCTGAACTAGGAAAGATCTTTGCCAAATGTCGACAATATAGGGTATGCCTCAACCCAGAAAAATGTGTCTTCATGGTTTGACAAGGAAAAATATTAGGACATAGTGTCTCTAAAAACGGAATTTCAACTGATGAAGACAAAATCAAAGTGATTCTGGATTTGCCAAGACCAAAGACTGCTAAAGAAGTGCAAGCATTTATGGGACATTGCGGATACTACCGAAGATTTATACACATGTATGCCATAATTGCTAGACCTCTTTATGCACTATTGTCTCAATTTAACTGGACTGAAGAATGTGAGAAAGCCTTTAATGAATTAAAGAGTCGATTGAGTTCAGCACCAGTCCTTAGAGTACCCAATTGGAACAAGCCATTTCACATTCACGTGGATGCTTCCAAGTTTTCCATTGGTTGCATCTTAGCTCAACCTGTAGATACTGGAAAGTTAGACCACCCTATAGCCTATGCCAGTAGACAATTAAATCAAGCGGAGCGCAATTATAGTACAACAACCGAAAGAGAAGGCCTAGGGATGGTGTATGCAGTAAAGAAGTTCCGACATTACCTTTTGGCAAACAAATTCAAATTCTTCATTGATCATCAAGCCCTACAGTACTTAGTCAATAAGCCTTGTAATACAGGATGACTAGTACGATGGTTTCTATTGTTGATGGAATTTGATTTTGAAGTAGTAGTCAAGAAAGGAAATACCCACATAAGAGCGGATCACCTATCAAGAATGACACATGGAGAACCACCCATAGGAGTACCGGATGATCTGTCAGACACGTACCTATTTAACCTCGAAGTATGTCCCCAATGGGCAGAAAAGGTGATCCCTATACTCACGCATGGACCTAAAGATGGGATCACACCAAGCCGAACTCAAGACCTATGGAAGACTAAAAACCTTCATATCATGGTTGAAAGTTTGTATCACCAAGACTCAAATGGATTACTCATGAGATGCGTAGAAGAAGAGGAACAGGAAATGTGGCTTCAAAAAGCACATGTAAATCAATGGAAAACTCATCTAAATGCGAACGGAACATGGCAAACACTGAGGAGATTGGGCATATATTGGCCAACCATGCAGAGGGATGTGCATAACTATGTATCAGCCTGCCCAACCTGTCAAGAATGGAATCCAGAAGAGAACTCCACTCTGTGCTACTCCACCATAGCACCAAGATGGAGCATGCCTCTGGTGAAATTCTTGAAGACCCAAGAGTACCCAGAAGGAGCCACTCTAGCAAGAAAAAGAGCACTTGTAGAACAAAGCAAGGACTATGCTCTTATAGGAAAACAACTCTTTAAATGAGGAAGAGATAATCATTTGCGAATGTGCATTCATGAAGACGAGTATCTTGTTGTGTTAGAGATGGCACATACAGGAGCTACAGGAGGACATTTCTCTACAGATAAAACAACAAAAATGATTCTCTTTGCGGGAATGTGGTGGCCAACTTTACATCAAGATGCAGCCACATATGCTCAACGATGCGATACTTGTCAACGAACGAAATATCCAATTAGAAGGGACGAAATGCCACTAAAACCCATGATGAGTGCCAGAGCTTTTACTAAATGGGGAATAGACTTCATAGGACCTATTAGCCCCCCAGCTAAAGGATCCCATGCTGAATACATAATTGTAGCCACAGACTATCTGACCAAATGGGTTGAAGCCAAAGCTACCAAGAAAAACGATGCAAGGACTACGGCCAAGTTTCTCTTCGAGAACGTTTTCACTAGATTTGGACTACCAATAGAAATTGTGAGTGATAGAGGTACGCATTTTGTGAATGAAGTGATAGAAGCCTTACTGAATGAATTCTTGGTAATTCATAAGAAATCAGCCCCTTATCACCCACAAGCCAATGGACAAGCCAAAATTTCAAATAAAATCTTGTGCACAGTTCTCACTAAAATTGTGAACAATGGTAGATCTGATTGGGATTGTAGCTCAGTGATGAGTAGCACCTCCTTTAATATCAATCCGGGAAGACGTGAGGATGGTATGAAGACCACGAGCAAATGGAAGCACAAGTGCGTGAGTGAGAAGCACACAAGCATGCACACACATACACACACACGCGCACACACGGCAAGAACAAAGAGAGTAAGACAATGGAATCACTTCTATTGCAACAAAGTTCTCATACAAGCTCAAACTACAAGAAGCTCCCCCAAAAATGAGCTCTCTAGCTCTATTTATAGTTTTTGACTAGCTTTGGCCCTGTCCAGACCTAGTGTCCGGCCTAGTTAAAAATTAGGTTCCAGGGCTTATTTGAGGGCTCAAACGAGATCTAAAAATTATGAAAATTGGCAGGCAACTACTTCTAAGGCTCCCCAAGCTCGAGGACTCCTCGGCTTGTTCAAAATGGAGCTACAAAAAGGTGAAATGATATTTACAAGGGTTTTTAGTGATGAGAATCACTTAAAAATGATGTAAGGGTTTTGAAAAAAAATGAAGGGTTGCCTTAGTGCTAGATCTGCATGTGTGTCCGTACTTGCTTCTTCCCGTATACTGTCAACACTCTCCCCCCCTTAGCGTCTGTCGCCTCTGACAGACCTCTGTTCCACCGTTTGATCAATGTACTCTTGCAGGAGGTCGGTTGCCACTTCTTGTTCCTTGATGCGTAGTCCCCGAACCAAGTCTCTCTGGAGGGTCTCCCAATTGACTGCACCCGGCATATCAGGGTGTGGTGTGGTGTAGAGCTCTGAGTGCATGGTTTGTTCACACGCGAATAGATGTAGCAGGTGGGTTGGGCGTGGTGCAAACACTTCGGAGTGTGACTCCCAAAACCCCGTGGTGAACATATCATCAAAGGTTTGCTTGTAGCAGGCCGGGAGATATCTTATTCGTGCATGCCATGCGTAAGCTACTCGAATGCTAGGGGTCGTGCTCATGTCATATAGCAAATCATAATTACCGTTGATGAAGCCCGGAATTGAAGGCTGGATGTTACGTACATTTCGAAAGGTCTTTAGGACCACTTGCATCATGTCCAAAATTTTGAGCATCATTTGAGCGGCGACATCCGGCATGGGGTGGAGGCGTGGCATCCAATGTCTAATGGTGGCTATCATGTATGATACTGTAGGTGTGCCGGTTGGGGGTGCGATTGCGGGGTAATTGAGCCATTCTTTACAATTTGCGTTGTTCTGAACCTTGATGGCGAAGGCCTTCCATGATCTTCTTCTTTGTACTGGCCCATAACAGGGGTTATACTTCAAATGCATGGGAGCGTGATCCCATGTTCTCAGCATTTCCGGGTATGTTTCCAGTAATCTTTGCCTCCAAGTAGGTTGAAAAATCGCCCCTTTCCTGGCTGCCTCTGGTATATCTTCTGGTTCGAACTGGGTGGCAAAGGTAGGGCACTTGTTGGTGACTCTTCTGATCTCTGCGTTGTAGTCGGCCAACAATACAAAATAAGGTTTGTATTGTAACTCGGAGCTAGTTATCAGCCGCCTAGGAGCCAAGTTCGAGAAATATTCAGACTTGAGTATGGTCTCCTCTATGGCTTTCATGGCTAGCATCTGAGTTGCAACACGCTCTTCGTGAGTGTGACCCATCTCCTCTACCTGCTTCATCCATGCGGATGGGGGTTCCTCATATGTATCTTGTCCCTCTTCAGTGATCCTGCCACCTAGAAGAGGTTGTGGCTCATAATTATCTTCGAATGTTTCTTCCACCGGAATAACAATAGTCTCCTCTTCACTTGGCTGATCAGGTGGGGAGGGGGGTCGTTCATATTGTAGCAACTTAATTTTTAACTCGGCCACCTGCTGACGTAGCTCTAGTACTTCACTGGCTACTGATAATTCCGGCTCTGGTGAGGTTGCAGCATTGGCCATCTCTTTAGGTTCTTGTTGGTGTGGTGCAGGCACTTGGGCTTTCTGTAGGTCTTTGACTTGGTCAGCAAGCTGATCATGAGCTTCTAGGAGAGTGGCATAGGTTTCTAATATGTGTTGTATATTTTCTGAGGGGATGGCTTGGAATTTAGCCGGGTCAATGGGTGCCCCTGGAGTATTTTCCATAGCTGCTTCGAGGTTGTCTTGATTTTGTTGCTGTAGTCTTTTGTTTTCTTCTTGAGCAGCCGCTAAATGGCGTCGGAGTAGAGCCATGTTTCGTTGTAGTCTAGCGTTACGGGCTAGCTGATCTCTAAGTTGTTCTTCTGTTGCCCTACTCTTCTCTGTATGTGTGGACTCGAGCTCCACCTGATATTGTTTGAGGGTGGTCACCTCCTGCTGTAACTCCGTATTAGACAACTCCAAGGCAGTGACACGTGCCTGGAGGTGGGATGACAATGTACAGAGCTCCTTATTGTTTTCTTCTAATAACCTGTATTCCTGTTTAAGTTGGGCAGCAGCTTCGAGCATGGTGTTGAGTGCATGACTAAATGAGGTGGGTGCAGGGGTGAGGGTGGAAGATGCAAGGGGTCGGGAGATGGGAAAGGGAAAAGTGGATGTTGTGCCTACAGTGCTAGGAAATGGCGACGTGAGTGAAATGACACGTGGTGATGTAGGACTAACAGTGGTGGTGGGTGATCCTGTGGATGGTGAGATGTCCATGGGATCGGACGTGAGAGTGTGTGATTCGTGCACTGTGAATACAGGAATGGTGGGTGGTGTGATAGTGGTGGCAGTGAATGTGGGGGAGTGGGGTTGGGAAAGGGACTTTTTATTATAATTATCCACCTGTTGGAGTATATTTACAAGGTTTGTCCAGAATGAGGGTTGTGTGGCTTGGGTTGAGTGTGAGGCAGTTACTAGGGGAGTGGTGGATAGGGTTTGGGTGTGGGTGAATGGAAAAGGATGGGATGAGGTCTGGCTATTGGCAAGTGGTTGTCCAAGGGCGGGGAGATAGGAAGGGTGACCTATTATGGTTTGATCGGTGGCCGGATGACCGGTGTGAGGTTCAAAAATTTGGGAGGAAGTGCTGGATGTGGGTAAAGGGAAGGATGTAAAAACGGAGGTGTGTACAATGGTTTCATGATGGGTGGATATCGGTTGTTCCGAAGGGATTGTGGAGAAGGGTTCTGAAGGGTGGATGGAAGGTGGCGGTGGAGATGGTACGTGTGTAATTACCTCTTGTTCGTCAGTGGGACTTGGGCTCGTCATGTGAACATCCTCTGAAATTATAGTAGACAAGGTTGTAGAGGCTTCCATTTGAATCATTTTCCCACGCCGTGGCCGTGTATCAATCCTTCGTTGATCATAGATAGGGTTTTCCTGATAGACCATTGTCCTCAATGCTTCCCCGATCCCACATGTCTCTGCCAATAGATTCAATGATTCCACAAAATGTGAGTCGACATTCTCGGTTTGAAGCATCTGGTTCACTAGACCTCTATTCGCCTCTTCTGTCATCTTATGTCTTCTCTGTACCTGCTTGATGGTCTTGTACAGCCGTCTGAGTTGTGCCGTGTAGGCAGGGGCCTCTTCTCCACTGTCTTCTGGTTCATTTCTTTGTGCACCTTCCTGAACTTGTGTATTTGGGTCCTGAGGATGTTGTGCCACTTCTTCCCCATGTACTCTGCTGGTCTCGCCCCGTGGCTGTTCTCTTTGGACTGATGCACACGGATCAACATTGTCAGGGGAATCTTCACTGTCGGATAGGGGGACCGTCTGCAGGAATCTTTCAAAATCGAAGTTTGGATCTTCTGTGAAGGTGGCCATAGATGCAAACTCTGCATCGGTAGGTAGTTGAGGGGCGGATGGAACGGGTTGTACCACCTCCCTAGCTTGAACTCCTTGAAGATGGATCGTGAAAGGTGTGACCTGAGCTTCTGGTCGGGGAGAAGCTTCGGTCGTGGCTTCTTGAGGGATCGTTACCTGGGAGAGCGATCCACGCATTCGTTTTGCAGGCTGGCTCCCTGACTTCCGCCCTTTGAACAGCTCCAGTTGTGCATACTTTAGGGCTCGGGCAACTGACACATCATATGCAAGACATCTGTAGATGATTCTTGTGAGCGCACAACAGCCATGTAGAGTAGGCTTCCTCACACCCCGCTTACCTGCCTCATACACTTGGTCTAAGATCCATACCGGCATCTTAATGGGCAAGCTTCCAGTCTCTGCTAGATATAGCCCATACCATATTTTCTTGTGAGGTTGAGTGAAACGGTCCTGAGCGGGAAATGCGAAGTGTTGGAGGCACATCCGCAAAGGTATGGCGATGTTGGGGGTGAGGGCGCACATTTCTTTTAGTTTCTTGATTCTATTGCTTTTCATCGACTCCGGTATCAAGGGGTCGCGGTCAGAAGGTACATGCGTGCCATACATCTGAAGTGCTTCCCTGATTAAAGTCACATTCAATTCGAACTTCCTCATTTCCTCCAGATTTGACAAGGAGGGCACCCAGAATGTGCCTGAATGATCCTTATCCCCTGTCGGCTTCAGCGTGGCAATTAGGTAGTAGCAACTGAGGAAATCTGGTTTAGGCAGAGCTGCACTGAAATAAGTTTGTAATCCTGCTTTTTGCCAGATATCTTGAAGTGGAGCTGCATTTTGCAATGCTTCGAATTCTCGTGAGAAGAATTAGAAGGTCCACCACACTCCTCCACATTCCATCTTGGATTCCCAGATATGATCCGCGTCTCCCAAATCTCCTGGCATCTCATTGAACCAGTGAGAATGCCCCTTTACTCTTTCGGTTAGGCCGTTTGGTGGATCGGGAATAGGAATTCTTCGCACATTCACGAACTCTTCGGGCCGAGCTGTTGGTGGGGCCTCCACCGGCATGGCATCCCAATTGATTTGAGCACCAGAGCCTGCCTAAGAGCTTGTGCCTACCGCTGTTGCCATGAGAGTAGGTTGCTTATCTGCTGGAAGAAGAAAGGCACATTAGTGTTGCATAGGAAACAAGATGTAATGGTGTTCCCTTCACAATACTAACATGACAATCCCGGAGGTCAGTGGTTAGTGGTGAAGTGTTTGTGATAGGTGTGAGTGGTGATTAGAGGTCAGTGTCATCCTAGATGCATGCTTTGGTTATGCAATGGGCTCGGAATGCTCCTGTGTTAGTGTGGGCGGATTTACAGAATTGGGTCAGGGGGTTTAGTACACAGTTTAATTCTCCACGCTTGGATAGAGGAGTCGTAGCTCTTAGAGCTAAAGATAGGTGAAGGTTTCTGGATGAGAGTGTGATGTATTTGGGACCTTTTGGGTACCCATTTCCAGACATTCCTAGGGTTGATGGGAGTGGGGACAGTGAGAGGTGTAGGTATCTTTTCATTTTCTGAGTTGTTGGCCACGAGTGCTTGTGAAAGTTGCTTCATCCTAGTGCCTGAAGGTGAAGTAATTTGGGCTTGTAAGCAAGCCTTGGGCACCCATATCTGTCTAGCATTAGGGGTGACCTTCATTGCCCGCTTAGGAACCCAAATAGAAATGGTATGCCTAGGGGTTATCCTAAGGGGCTTCTTCACTTTATTCCTTGATGGTGAGGCACGCTTCTCGTCTCCTTGAGAGTCTGCTATTAGAGCTGTGGGTTTTCCATCCTTGTGTATCCAGATCTGCTTCACGCCACGAGATGCTCCATGTTGCACGGGTTGGCGCTCCTGCCTCTTGATCAGCAGCCTCCTTCGTGTCGAGTGATGTTCGCTCTGCTCGTTTAGAATCTTCTTTGGGTCAGTTAGGAACTCCTCATTGGCTCCTGTACCTTTAGTAAGATTGACAATCCTCTGCACCATAGAAGTTTGTTCAAGAACAACATTGTTATCTTCATGTGGATTCCTGGAGGGACCAAGAGTTGGTGCATGTTCTATTGGTTTGAGTGCTTGATTTTCTAATTCAATCGTGAGACGGCTTTGGCCTACCCAAGCCTGAAGAAGTCCACTTCTTAGGTTGAGGTTGACTGCGTGATCGTAGATCTAGTCTTGGCCCAGGACCAGAGGTTCGGTCAGATCCTCGTCTTCACATACTAGCACTTTTGCTGGCATGAGGACCTCTTGTATGTAGAGGGGAAGATCCACCTCTCCCATGCAAGGGGTTTCAACACCTCCTAATCCTATCAGATATGCTTCTAGGGGTTTTACCTCCAATTGCAGCTGCTGGCAATAAGAAAGCCGAACTGCACTTGTGGCTGCCCCTGAATCAATTAATGCTCTCACGTTTGTTGTGTTGTCTCTTTGTCCTATTTCTAGGGTCACAAAAGGTCGTCGGTCCACTATCTTATGGGTACGTTCACCTGAAGCCTCGCACATGGCCATGTGATAGCCTGGAGACTCTTGAGTGTCAGTCACAGATTGATCCCTCCCTTGTCTCCTCAACTTCATTCGTCTGATATGCTCTAAGGCCTCTGCCTGTGCTTCTTCTCGAATTCGTTTTTCCTCCTCTTTACGTTGCTTAGCAGTATTGAGTCGACTTAGCATTTCCTCCGTGAGGGGTTCCTGATACAGCTTGACTCTGCACCCGCTAATATAGTTTGGGAGAACATCCCCCTCTAGAGTGGCTAGTTGTACTGCTCCACTCGTGGAGATCCTATTGATGATCATAGGTCCGTAGCCTCTCTTTTCTAGCTTTCTTGCGTGTTGTTTCAATGTGTAGACTAAAACTAGATCTCCTGCTTTCAAGCCCTTATCCTTCACATGGGCATCAAAGTATGCCTTTTGCCGTTTCTTTGCAGCATAGATGCCTGCTGCTGCTCGTAGCCTCGTCTCACCTAAACGCTCTAGATCAAAGATCCTAGAGGACAACTCATGTCCATTCCACTCATGCTCTTGTGCTACTCTTAAAGTTGGAATTAGGAAATCTAATGGTAGCACCGCATTCTGTCCGAAGACCATCTGGAATGGGGTGGCATTGAGTACCGTTTTGTAGGCAACTCGGTATGCCCAAACAGCATGATGAAGTTGTTTGTCCCAATCAGAGCGTTTATTATTTACAAGTTTCATCAATACGTTACATAGGATCTTATTCGTGCTCTCGGCTTGTCCGTTAGCTTGTGGGTGATAAGGGGCAGACTTCTTATGTATCACCATGAATTCTTGAAGGAGATTTTCAATGACCTCATTCAAGAAGTGCGTACCTCTATCACTAACCAACTCTATTGGTAACCCATATCTAGTGAACACATTTTCGAATAAGAACTTAGCCGTCGTTTGAGCATCATTCTTTGTCATGGCTTTTACTTCCACCCACTTTGTAAGGTAATCTGTAGCTACAATAATATATTCTGCATTGGAGTTTCTAGCTGGGGGATTGATGGGACCTACAAAGTCTATACCCCACTTTGAAAATGCACGTCCTCCCATCATTGGCCTTAAAGGCATTTCATCTTTTCTTATCGGATATTGGGCACGTTGGCATGTGTCACAACTCTTCACATAAGTATGTGCATCCATATGAAGAGTGGGCCACCAAAGTCCTGAAAGTAGAATGGTCTTAACTACTCTGTCAGGCCCAAAGTGTCCACCTGCAGTACCGCTGTGTGCCGCTTCTAAGACTTTCAAATAGTCTGATTCATGAATGCACAGTCTTAGGTAACCATCCTTGCCTCTTCGATATAGGCTGTCTCCTACTAAGGCATAGTCTTGAGCCTCTTGCTCCATGCTCCGTTTTCTTGCAAGACTAGCATGATCGGGTAATGTTCCCGATCTCATGAACTCGACCAACTGAGCACTCCAATCTGGGATTAATGACACCTGATAAAGAGTGGCATGCTCCACTGGGGGTCTCTTCTGGCACACTGGACAATTGTGGATCCACTCTTGTATTTCTTTGTCCATGCTAGGCCAATACACTCCTAAGCGTCTTAGATTCTGCAATGTTCGTTGTTTAGAGTAGTGATTTCCTAGCAATCCTTCATGGGCTTTTTGCAACCAACTAGTATGCTCATCGTCCTCGACACAACAAGATAATACACCCTCAATATCTTGCTTGTACATACTTCCGGCCAATATTTGATACTTTAGTGATTTTACAATTTCCTCTTTGCTTGTTTTCACATTCTTATTTGCAGGCCCGAAGGTTAGGACTGGTACCAACTTATTTGCCCATTTAGGAACAACTTCTAAATTGAACAGATAAGCATCGGGCAATTCATCCGACACTCCTTGCGGTGGCTCTCCTGAAGTGATGCGAGAAAGATGGTCTGCCCTAAGATGGGTTCTACCTTTCCTGACAACAACTTCAAAGTCGTATTCCATTAGTAAGAGGAACCATCTTACTAAGCGGCCTGTATTGCAAGGTTTATTGACCAAATATAGTAAAGCTTGATGATCAGTGAAAAACTTGAACTTATTGGCCAATAGATAGTGTCTAAACCTCTTCACAGCATATACCATGCCTAAGCCTTCTCTCTCCGTTGTGGTGTAATTTCGTTCAGCTGCATTTAATTGCCTACTAGCATATGCTATCGGCAAATCTAGGTTTCCTTCACCTGTGGGTTGTGCTAGCACACATCCTATTGCATGATTGGAGGAATCTACATGGACATGGAAGGGTTTGCTCCAATCCGGAGTAGTCAATATTGGTGCTGTGCACAAACGTCTTTTCAGCTCGTTGAAGGAATTCTCGCATTCCTCGTTCCACTCAAAATTTGTTAACAACCCATAAAGAGGTTTAGCTATGATGGCATACATGTGGATAAACCTACAGTAATATCCACAATGGCCCATAAAGGCTTGTACCTCTTTAACATTCCTTGGTCTTGGCAACTCTGCTATTGCTCTTACTTTGTCTTCATCTGTTGAAATTCCATTCTTAGAAACAATGTGACCTAAGATCTTACCTTGTCGTACCATGAACACACACTTCTCTGGGTTCAGACACACTCGATAATCTCTACACTTGTTGAAGATTTGTCTGAGCTCAGGGATGTGGTAACTTCTTTCTTGGGAATGAGCGCATAAATCATCCACATATACTTCTAAGCTCTTTCGCAAGAACTCTTTGAAGACATGACACATGAGTCTTTGGAATGTTGCGGGTGCATTGGTGAGCCCAAATGGCATCACACGAAATGCAAAGATTCCCCATTCTGTGGCAAAGGCCGTTTTGTGTTGATCTTCGGGGGCAATGGCTACTTGGTTGTAACCTGAAAATCCATCAAGGAAGCTATAAACTTCCTTGCCTGCAACACGCTCCAATAGATGTTCGGTGATTGGAAGTGGATAGCTATCTCTGATCATAGCGGCATTAACTTTTTTAAGGTTAATGCACACTCGCAATTTCCCATTCTTCTTGGGCACCACTACAATGGGGGACACCCATTCAGTGTGCTCAATCTCATAGATGAATCCAGCTTCAATCAGTCTGTCAATTTCCTCCTTTATTTTGGTTGCATAATTGTCATTATATGTGTAGGGCTTTTGTTTGGTGGGCTTGGCATCAGCGGTCATCGGAATCGTATGAGAGCAAATCTCTGGATCTACTCCTTTCAAGTCTTTATAGTGCCATGCGAACACATCCCTATATTCCCTTAATAGAGCTACAAGCTCTGCTTCTTCTTTTGCACTTAGGTCATCTCCTATGTACGTACATCGTTCTTCGTTCCCTTCAATGGTCACTACAATTTTTTTGGTCTTTTCTTTATTGTCATATGCTTCTCCTATAATGGCCTCTCTCTTAGGCATTCGTACCAAAATTTTTCGATCTTCCACTTCATATTTCTTGAAATTTTCTGGTACTTCAAACAATGATTCTTCCTCTTCTTGTTTCACTGCTTTTCTTTTCTTTTTCTTTTGACCTCCTTCACTTCCTTTCTTTGAATTTATCGTTTTAATGCTCGCAAGGGGTTCTTCTTCTTTTTGGGTTAACACTCCTATATCTTCCAAATAGTGTTCCTCTGAGTCAAAGTAAGTATCCATCACAATGGATTCTAGATCATCGTCATTCTCTTCTTCTTCTATGAACTCACTAGGATCACACTCTTCCAACAAGGGCTGACACATGAACACTGAAATATCATAACCCTCCTCATCACAATGGGGTGTCCATTGTTCTTCATTGACTGCAATGTCCATGGTAGCTAAGATTTCTGCCCAACCATGAGGCTCAAATTCCTCATCTGGAAATATCATCGGTGTATAGGCTGGGTCTTTTATTGGTCTATCTCCTGGGGGAGTTCCCTCTTCTCTCGCTTTTAGGCGCTTTTCCTCTTCCTCTGCGACCTTGCACATCCACAAGTGAGTATCTTCATGCAGCCATGATGGATCAGGTGAACTTCCAGAATGCACGGAGATAGAATCTTCTTTCGCTTTGTGGATAGGATTCCACTGTAGGGGTGGTACATCTCTGAAGGTGTAATCCTTCAAATTGACCTTGGTGGTGACCCCTAAGTGCTGTAAGTACAAGGAGTTGGTTCCCAATCCTGTACTATTTGCAATTGTCGTAGGAAGGGTCTTCCTAGGATCATCTCGTAAACATTATTCTTCTCAAAGTCACATATAGCAAATGTATGTTCAAACTCTACACCACAAGTGGTTAGAGTTATTCCTTCAAGCAATCCGAGAGGTCTTTCAAAATGACCATCTGCCATTTGAAGTTTCATTCTCGTTGGTCTTAAGGTGGGTTTGCCCCATCGCTTCCACAAGGAGGTGGTCGCAATAGCAACACCAGCACCCGAATCCACAATTGCTTTGGTTGTGTAACCTTGATAGGTGATTGGAAGATAAGTGTTACCTTCTTCACCTTCGCTCATGTCTCCTATCTTGTCGAGAGGTATCTCTGGAACTTTTTGCTTAGAGCCTACTTTTGGTATATTGGATTCAAGTTCTGGAACCTGATCCTTCACATGATTCCAGAGCTCCGGTTTTGCCTTGAGGAGCTCCTCTACAGTGAGATGACATTGAACCTTAGTGTTCTTCACAACATCAGTGTTTCTTGGAATCACTGAGTCTTCATTTCTTACCAATATTGTGGGAGCTCTGATCTTGAGAGATTCAGATTCCCATGGGCCTGTGAAATGAGGCAACTCTTGTAAAGAATTAGATTCAAATTCTAATCTCTCATCCTCTTGTTGCTCTGTTTGATCTCCATAGATAGACGGAATGTCTTGGGGAAATTGATCACGAAGATCATCAATCTCAGGAATAGGAGGGGAATCACCCTTCTCCTTGGCCCATTTCTCTTCTTGTATTTCCCGCAAGAACTCTGGAGAGTACTGTTGAATTGAAGGAGGTATTCCAGCATCCGTGGAATTAGGAACATAAGCTCCCCTTGGTGGTGAGCTTCCTCTTTCAACAACTGGTTGAGCCTGTGGAGGTAAAGAAACTTGTGATTTGTTTACCAACTGCTCTAATCTTTCTAGTAAGCCTTGGAAATGCAAATCCGGCTTGACAGAGTTTGTCTTATTGAACTTTTGACTAGTCTCAAGTATAGCTTGAGCTTGTTCTACCATTTTCATGCACATTTTCATCCGTTCAATCTCTAAATCTGCTCTAGGGTAACTCTTGTCTAGGTTTGCAGCTGTTGGCCCTTCTTGAAGTCGAGCCTGGTAGGCCTTGAACATCATGTCCAAGCCTTCAGGAGTCGGATCCGCTAATACTGATCCTACTCGGGGTGGTGGGTGGGTTACGTGGGGTGTATTAGAGGGTGGAGGAATGGAGGGTGATGGGGATGGTAGCGGTGGGAATGTGTGAGAGTGCGGTTGAGATGTGATCTCTATGATTTTTGCCTTGGTTTCTCTCAAGCTTTCTTCAAGTTCGTTTATCTTTTTTGCCCATTGCCTCTTCATTCTTTCACGACTATCCTTCCAGGCTCTCGTCCTCTTTTTGGTTATGCTCTCTGTTTCACTCACCTCGGGGCTCTTTTCCTGACCAACACCTTGGTGTTGTTGAAGTGCCTGGGCTCTTGTGATCACCTGCACAGGTGCAGTGGAAGTCACACTCCCTGTGGAGTCTACAACTAACCCAACAACATTGATAGGAGTGATTTTAGGCATGTGATTAGGGTTCTTTGGGCAATCTCGTAGGAGATGTTCTTTCCCGCAGTCTTGACAGAAACCCTGAATGGTTACTAGTTGAGGTTGTGTAGGGACAGGCAGTGGACAATCACGTACAAGGTGATCTCCCTGACATCTGAAGCATGGTCCTCTAGGAAATGGGGTTCGTACCTGCCTAGGTTGAGGTCTAGAGTTGGGGTTTGTGTACATGACATTAGCATACTCAGGTTCCCCACTATTTTTCACTTGGGTCCTCATAATAGTATGACTCGTTATGCTCGGGTGACTGCATGTAGTAAGCATGTGGGCTATCCATATGTGTGGAGTCAAAACTATGGTCACTTGGATCATTGTCTGATAGCAATGGGGTGACTGGGACTATGGCTCTATTCGGATTTTCTTCAGTAGATGCATATTTCACTGGGATCACATTGGTGGGAGCAGGGGGTTGCTGTACTAGGACTGGTTGAGGTCTCTGCTGCCCTTGGTAAGGTGGCTGATAAGTTTGCTGTGGTCTGTTGTATTGTTGTGGTGGGTACTGATTCTGGTATCTACCATGTTGTGGATATGGCTGAGGATAATTTTGCCTAACAGTTTGTTTGTTATATGGGCAGTCTTGTGCAGTGTGGTTGGTGTACCTGCGCTCTATGGTGCAGTACTGGCTACTAGCATTCGCCTGGGGTTGGGCCATAATGGGACATACACTTGCCATATGTTCACCGCCACAATTGTAACACCGCTTAACTGGGGCAAATCTCGGAATTTGCTTGTTAGAGACACCTAGTTTTTGGGCTACCTTCTCTGCAAGTTCCTCGATGGATGTGGATTGACCAGATGTCAGGTTACTAGAGCTATCAGAATCCTTATAGATTTTTTATAGTTCTAATTCCTCACCTAGATTGTCCTCAATGTCTATGCACATGCGCACGCACTCTTCTATCATTCTGGGGTCCTTCAGGTACACATATGACCTGAGCTTAGTGCTCAACAATCCATCTAGGAACAAGGCCACTTGTTTGGCTAGTGTGGGTAACTCCGGCATCGGGCATCTCTCCAGGTACTGTCTAAATCTTCTTCCAGCTAGTCTGACCGTCTCTTGAGGTGTTTGTTTGAAGCTGTGAATTAGTGAGGAGGTGTTATGCCTGATTCCATTCTTAGAAAACTCAACAATAAATGCCTCTAAGAGCTGGTCTATGTTTCTGAAATGCCTCTCGTTCAGTGGTTGAAACCACGTAAGGGCAGCGTTCCTAAGGGTTAGACCGAAAGCATTATATTGTGTGAATAGGTCCTCTACCTGTTCAGCTTTCAATACTTGCCGAAATTCTGCCACATGGTCATAAGGGTCTCCCGTGCCATCGAAGTAATTCTTCATGGACTTCACCAGTTGAGTTGGTCGCAAGGTCCTAGTGTGTTCTCTCGGCCTCGGCAAAGGAAAGTCGTCAATATTCCTTTGATTCCATGGGGTTCTATGTCTCTCAGGTTCCACTCTATTCCTTTCTATTCCCGTTCTTTCCCTTCCCAGGGAGTTGGCAAAACTTACCTCAGGTTTGTCTCTACTTCTATCTCTTTGCGCTCCATGAGCTTGGGAGGTCCCAGCTCCTTGGTGACTGTATGACACATTAGTCCGAGGTTGGGGAAAAACAAATTCACCCTTCCATGTGTAGGCATGTCTGCCATTCTCGGTGACCACGAAGATTCTCTCTGATGCATTGTCTAGGTAGGTTACTTGGCCTGGGCTATCAGGGTCTTTAAACTCATAGATTGTGAGGGCACTCACTTCCTGAGGTTGAGAAGATTTATATCTCCAAAAAGCCTCATCGGTTTCTCGGTTTAAAAGCAGATCTATGCTTTTATTATCCTGTGGAATCCACTCTGGATTCATGATTCTGGTCAAGACAGATTTACCACGGGGAGTTCTTGGCTCTCTCTCTAAGTTCCCTTGCTCTATATCACCCATGTCGGTCTCCGCAATCAGATTTCCAAACTCATCAGTTCTATCAGGAAGAGTGGTGACTACATATATAGTCCCCTCTTTATCTAGGTATGCTCCATTCTCAAACTTGACTACCGGGTGGTCTAATCCATGGGGTTGATCGGGGTTCTTAATCTGGACCACCGATCTTCTCAGTCCGTCTTCGTAGATGCGAGCACCTAGACGATTCGTCCTGATATATTCCAATTGAGTCTTGTAAGGTCCCTCTGGCTTTTCTAGATAAGCCAACCCTGAACTACCTACTGGTCTCTCCATGTGATAGGACATCTCAGAATCACTTGTTTCTGATCTGGGAGTGTATGGGTAATCACTCAACTGTTGGGCCCAAGACCTGGCAGTGTGATTGACACTAGCTTCAGAAGATCTGAGGCTTTGTCTGTCTCGGCCTAAGTGTCTGCCTGATCTAAGGTTCATATGCCTGATTTATTTACCCCCTTGGACTCAAGCACACTCTCGTTGCAAGTTAAGTTGCACCAATCACTTTGTTCTTTTGAGTTGAATATTATGTTTATGGTCTTGTCTGAAATCGCGTCGTCAGGAGTACTTAAGTGAATTTCCACACTTGATAAGTGATCGATTCTCGTTTACCTTTTGTCCCTTAGGGTTTTCGCACTTAAGACCTATTTACTTCTTGCACTTGGTTGATTAATACTCTTGGACTTGATTCGTGCCTAACGTTGCCCTAATTAATTACCACACCTAAGTCGTACTTAGCCTACGCTAGGAATTGACAAAGGAGGGTTGAGAGATCTTCCAACCTCAATTAGCTGGTTGACCAGACTGCTACACAAGCCCAGGAAGCCTTCTCCCAAGCTTGGTACTCACCCTTGCTAGTTTGCTTTGGATTGCCTTGAGTGCACACAAAGTTCCTGCAAAAGCTCACCAGTTAGTATAGCTTTATTACCACAAGTAATTGGAAGACACACATCAATATTTTCAGTCCCCCTGGAGTAACTCACTGCACCCCCTGAATCTGAGGACCACTTAGTTCCACCTAAAGGTCAACTTAAAAATGCATGTTCTAAAACTCCGTGTATGATTCTTACAAAAACCAGTCGAGGTCCACGTAGGATTCTCAACGAGCTTTCCAACGAGACCAAAATCTCATCAATCGGAGTTCGTATGGTCAAGTTATGACCATTCAGGCACTAAAGGGTCAAAACAGGCTCTCAGGGTTCAGGAGATCCCTCTCTGGTTTCTAGGCCTTTTGCACACTTCCAAGGTTCTAAAGTTATACCAAGGTGCCTAAAATTAAGCTCTACTACCCTTCCAATCACTCAAAAAATAACCCTAAATTTTCATGCGTTAAAGGCCGTGTATCGCGATAGGTCGGGTCGAGGTGTCGCGATAGCTCGTGAAGTGTCGCGATAGGTCGTGAGGTGTCGCGATAGGTCGAGGTGTCGCGATAGCTCGTGAGGTGTCGCGATAGGTCGTGAAGTGTCGCGATAGGTCGAGGTGTCGCGATAGCTCGTGAGGTGTCGCGATAGGTCGAGGTGTTGCGATAGCTCGTGAAGTGTCGCGATAGGTCGAGGTGTCGCGATAGGTCGAAGTGTCGTGATAGGTCGAGGTGTCGCGATAGCTCGTGAGGTGTCGCAATAGGTCGTGAAGTGTCGCGATAGGTCGAGGTGTCGCGATAGGTCGTGAGGTGTCGCGATAGGTCGTGAGGTGTCGCGATAGGTCATGAGGTGTCGCGATAGCTCGTGAGGTGTCGCGATAGCTCGGGATATGGTGAATTTTTCTGTTATGTCTAGTGATCCTGGGAGCTCTAGGCCTGCGCAGTGTTGTGGTGCACTCAGAATCGTGATTGGGTGAAATTTTCGGAGTGTCGTGATAGCTCGAGCTCAACGCCTCGAGGACTGTGCAGACAAATTCTGTACCTGCTGAGCTTGCTGGAGATGATGATGGAGCTGCCACCTGCAAGAAACATGCAAAAAACACACAAAGACAAGCACACACACTCGCTCTCTCTCAAACTCGCACACAACAAATGAGGGAATGATAAGGAAGAGGGAATATGTAGTGGAGAAGGAGGTGGAGGTGGAGATGGAGAAGGAGGTGAAGATGAAGATGGAGATGGAGAAAAATCAGAAATTTACCTACTACTTACCATTCCAACGCGTCCTCTCTACGTCTTACCATCACACGCTCGTCCTCAAAGCTCGATCCCCGGCAACGGCGCCAAAATTTGGTGTAGCTCAGTGATGAGTAGCACCTCCTTTAATGTCAATCCGGGAAGACGTGAGGATGGTATGAAGACCACGAGCAAATGGAAGCACAAGTGCGTGAGTGAGAAGCACACAAGCATGCACACACATACACACACACGCGCACACACGGCAAGAACAAAGAGAGTAAGACAATGGAATCACTTCTATTGCAACAAAGTTCTCATACAAGCTCAAACTACAAGAAGCTCCCCCAAAAATGAGCTCTCTAGCTCTATTTATAGTTTTTGACTAGCTTTGGCCCTGTCCAGACCTAGTGTCCGGCCTAGTTAAAAATTAGGTTCCATGGCTTATTTGAGGGCTCAAACGAGATCTAAAAATTATGAAAATTGGCAGGCAACTACTTCTAAGGCTCCCCAAGCTCGAGGACTCCTCGGCTTGTACAAAATGGAGCTACAAAAAGGTGAAATGATATTTACAAGGGTTTTTAGTGATGAGAATCACTTAAAAATGATGTAAGGGTTTTGAAAAAAAATGAAGGGTTGCCTTAGTGCTAGATTTGCATGTGTGTCCGTACTTGCTTCTTCCCGTATACTGTCAACAGGGATAAACAATTACATCATGCTTTATGGGCATTCAGAGTAGCTTACAAGACCGCCATAGGCACTACTCCTTTTAACTTAGTGTATGGACAAAATGCTATTTTGCCAATTGATTTCTTAATACCCACTCTCAGAGTAGCAACAACATATGAGCGGACAGGACATGCTCTTAGCTCAATTGGATCAAATAGAGAAGTTACATGAAACTAGGTTACAAGCAATAGCAGGGATTTATGCTGCTAAAAGGCGACAGAAAGCATATTTTGATGCTCATGTTAAAGACAAAAATTTGAAGGAAGGAGACCTAGTTTTGGTATATACCCTGAAACAACACGCTAAGAAACTGCATAAAAGAGGATATGGCCCATTAATCATTAATCGCATATCCACCAGCGGAGCCATTAGCTTAGCAACTCTAGATGGAGATGTATTACCAAACTATATCAGTGGATGTCAAGTGAAAAAATATTTAGAGCCATTGACTGAAAAAACAATGTCACGACTGATAATGGGTAAAAATAGACATCTAGAGGAAGAAAGAATACGAGAGGAAGCCAGACAAGAAGCACTAGAGCGGATTAGGAAACGGAAAGAGTGGATGAGAGAGAGAGAGATGAGAGATATCGCCAAGGAGAGGAACTCATCCCAATGGCTAATTTTAGAGCCACTGAAAACCTAGGAGGACACAACCATATTTGAATTTGGGAGCTGAAAAAACGGAGTACCACTTAGTGGATGCTCTCATTGACACAGGAGCCGCTATAAGCTGCATCAAATTTTCATTGACTCAGCAACTCAAGGAAGAATTACGTCCATCAAAGGCACAGCTGGTTGGATCAGGAGGAAAAATCACCAAGTGTATAGGAGAGATTATCTTGCCTCTACACTTAGGAAACAACACAATGGAACAAAAACTCTTAGTATGTCATGACCAGGACTTATTGAAAGAGCTGGTGTTAGGTCAAGACTGGATATACGAATATGAGGTGACTATCCAATTGGCCTTAGGATACATCTCAACCAAGATAGGACATCGTGAAGTATTCAGCATGCTAGACGAACGACCAATCAAAGCCGAAAGTATAGAGCCAAAAACTCACTCAAATGAACAAAGTGATGCATGTATGTTCACTAGCACTATGGAAACCCCTTCATCAAGTACTTCATGTGAGGACACAATGAATCCTGCTTGCATACCACCTTCTAATCTAGCAAGTCACAAGAGTGTCATTCTATCTGAAAACAGCCTTAGCGAAGAACCATGCACAAGAGAGACTAGTTCTCCGAGTAATCCCAAGTCTGCACCTATTAGAATATACCCCATTCCTTACACTCGATAAGCTTGGATAAGGAAGGACCAAATGGATGCATATCTTCAATAGAAGAACTACTTGCAACAGCAGAAGAACCCACAGACCAATATGAAAATCGCTCTGGATATTCAGTTCCACAAAGAATTGCTAAAGTATGGATTCCGAAGAAGGTGATAGCCGCCCATTCGGATCGCACACAAATATGGATTCCCAAGTCATGTACTCAAAGGACAATCATTAAAAAAGACGAACCAATGAACAAGGAAAATCAGTATGATCTAAAGGCAAAGCGACAGAAGCTAAACTGCTACAGGATAGAGCTGGAGTCTACATACAATTCACATGTCATTCCAAGATTCAAAAGGCAGACAAAGCAGAAGCAACAAATGAGAAGCATCACATTCACCAGGAAGGTTGGGAACACGATTTCCCCCAACAGAATAAAGCAGATTTGGATGCCGAAAGACAAAGCAAGCCGTATACATCAACCAAATAACTCGAGTTGCACACATATGGAGTTACCAGAATCCAAAGTATGCATGATAGGGCCACATTACAAGGCCAGGCATTCGGCACGCTATTCTTCTATTTCAGGATAGTGAAGCACATTTTCCTCTTGGGAAATAGGAGAGCACTTGTACATAACCTAAAGAAAATTATTAAAAAAATTAATAACCGCTTCGGCTAGAAACTAACTTTTCTGTTTTTCTTTCAGACAAAAACATAAAAATATCTAAAAGTATGAAAAATCCCAGGTATTACCTTTCACACACCCACGGGGAAGGGACGACACGATTCACGCGGAGCAATGTCAATCTTATGAAAGACAAATGAAGGAGGATTTCTGATACTATCTTGCCACTAATTCATACTCTATATTGAGTGTAGATGGCATCTACTAATTCCGAAGAGACGCAAGTGGAAAAGCTCCAGCTTATTCCCTTGGAATCTATAACAAAAGCAAGAGGCCATTGGTTTCTAGATGACCAACCAGTATCGGATCTCATTTTCATGGCAACTATCAAAATCATGGACAGGGATCACTACTTCCCTATTATGTCCCAAGACTTTAAGACCATCATACAAGGATTACCGTGCATGAAGGATGTCTGGACACAAGCAAGAATAGATGCATTTCTTAGACTACCTATTTATCTGCCGAATTTCCAGAGGTGTATGCAAGTTATGAATACACTCCATCCTGCATCAAATAAGATATAAGTTCCTGAAGCAAGAGTACTGGACAAAGTGGGTACATGGAAAACAATTCAATTCACTCATGAATTGATCAACAAAGCTTTTGGATGGAATCAAGAAGGGCTCACCAATGTCAAGGAGGAATGTCATGATCCAAAAAAGAGATTCTTTTTGGACATCAATAGAACTGATATTGAAGAGGTTGTTTGCTTAGTGCACCAGCACTTTTGTTTTCCAAGCATGCATAGATTTACAGCACCTCAAAAGATCGTGGTGCAACTGCTTTCACATGCTATGAGGCAAGTCGGTAATAAAGTAAATATGACTCCATATGTTCAAGAACGTCTATTTGAAGCCAAGAAGAAGTGGGGTCAAAAAAAGTTTGTCAATGGCAGTTCAGCTTTGACCTTACTTATCTATGAGGCACTTGATATGAAAAACTGCTTGCGTGAGATGCCAACCTCAGAAGGGCTAGCCAAATACGCCAAGTCAGCTACGGTTCCAAAGAAAAAGAAAACAGTCATTGTTGTTGAAGAAGTAGGAACGAGTTCAAGGACACCTATGAAAGGAACTAAACGTTTAAGAGAGGAAGAAGCTCAGGAGACACCCACTTTGAAGAGGACACACATCTTACCAAAGATTCCTGGGAATCAACAACCAATTACAAAAAGAGACCTCTCTGCTTCCCTAGAAGAAACACATCAGTATATGCGGGGGCAGATAAATTTGAATATTCAAGGTCACCATTACAAACAGGCGAACTAGGAAAAGAAACAGAAGGATAAAGCAACTCGTCAAGTACCTTCCAGATACAAAGAAATAGGATTGGAGGAATCAAGCTCTAATGAAGAATCAAGCTGTGAGAAGGACACCCTGGATACACATATGCAAACAGAAACACACAATGAAGATTGGACAGAGATCAATCAAGTTGAAGTCACGCCAGACAACGAACAGAAACAAACAAAGAACATAGAAGAACCAAATGAACCAGAGCACGTCATTCAATTGAATGATACGTCAAAGATCAGTATCAAGGAAGCTCCAATAACTAATAAAGATGTCGTGCCACCTATCAAACAAGAAATACAAACTCCAATAGACCAGGAATCAGGCCGACAACCAAGTAAGGAGCCCGTTGTGATTGAGGTACCGGATGATACACCTCAAGGCAAGATGGACCACATGGAGGCTGAGCCAAGGATACAACTCCACATTAGGCAGCCCCATGACACTACATTACACGTGGCACAAGGGAAAGATGTGACAACACGAGCAGAACCTAGTATTCTTACCACATGGTTAAATGTGGACGTCATTCAATTAAAACCTGTTGTCAAACAAATGATCCAAAAGGCCATGGATACACAACAACAGATGATGAATACAGATGCAGATTACGACAAGGCCATGAGGGAAAAGAATCAGTTTCAAATTATGAGCGAACAACTATCTGCACAACTCATCCAGGCCCAGAAAGAAATTGCAACCAAAGAAACGGAGTTGCACGCAGTCAAATCACAATGTGATACATTGATGACCCAGCATCACCAACTCCAGGCACAGTTGACAAACCTACAAAGATTACGTGAAGCCAACGAGGCCGACAAAGAGAGAATGAAAACTAGAAGCAGTTTACTAGAAACACAACTAAAGGTGTATATGGAGGAAAACGACAATTTACTAAATAGAAACAAAGAATTAATGAAGTCATTGCTATATGATCAACCCATCGAAAAACAAGCAACAACAGATATTGATCAGAAAGAGTTAAGAGATCAGATTGCAAAATATGCAGATATGTTGAAACAAGAGCAAGCATTAAGAGAAGAATGGACTCTAAAGTATGCCTTAGAAACCACCGAGCTTCGGAAATAGTTGAACACGGCTAACGCGAGACTGGCAGTAAGCTACAGTGAAAATATGGATCACGTAGCAGAAATTGGCAATGAATTGCTTGCAGCAAAAGAAGCACTCAAAGCAGCCATGCAAGAAAATAAAGAGAAGACTGAACGCATAGCACAATTAGAGACCAAAGCAGAAGCGAAAGCATCAATCGGGACACCAGTAGAGCCAAGACAAGAAAATCCTAATGACGAGGTAGAGGTATATCCTCTATCTCCCCCGATTTATAATTCTCCAATAAAAGAGCAGATGGCGGAACCACATGATGATCATCCAATGCCATACACTACAGAAATAGGTCAGAGGGAATGGGCAGTATTGGTGTCCCGGTTGACAGAAAATTTTGAAGATGAAGTCATCAAAGTCATGAAAGAAGCAAAGATTAAAGGTAAAGACTTAGAGAAGATCATGAAGCCTTTCAACATTCCGTACGGACTGATGAAAGAGAAAACAAGACAATACATCAAAAAGATCACACAGAAAAATCCAGACGAGCAGCTGCACTTCAAAAATGACACGTTCAATTATACGTAAGAAGAATTTGAAGCAGCACAGCCTGTTTGGAGAAGAAAATTTTTGGAGAAACATCCTACATTATGGGTGCACTGGCAAGCGGCACCATATTTATTACAGGTAAATCCTTCTTTTTGTCCAACACCATGGCGCAGAGAAGCACGAGAATTTTTGGAAATGCAAAAGAATGGTGCTATCAATAAACAGTGGTTAAACTATCCACTACTTCCAAGTCCACCGCATAACTATCTACCAACGGAGGATTATATGGTAAAGACCATTGAATTTTGGTTTCATAGTTATGCAACAGTACCAGATTTAACTATCAAAATGACAAATAAAATACTCAGTATGATACTTACAGTATTGAAGGTCTTCAAACATGCGGCATATACATTTTTGAACTTCATTGGTATTAATCAGGGAAATAACATTCTTGTTTTTTATTTGTCTATTATGCCTAGCCTCCCTACCATAATGGCTTATTATTCAAGACTCATGTTTTTGCCAAGTACATATATGCAGACCTTTGAAGAAGCCTTCTTCACGAAATTTTTGAAATCGATTCAGAAATCTTTTTAAAGATGTCATCCAAGTTGAATGCCAGATTAGTGGCATATGAACTGAGCTTCTTTGCCGACCACAGACATCCACCTAATGATGGTGTAAAAGTTGAACAGTGGAAACAGCTAATGATACGTGAAGCCAATTTGCTTAATGAAGCAGAGCAAAAAGTGTATAGAACATACTCCCGTCAACTCTCAAAGCCTGTCGTGGACGACAAAGTTCAGGAGGGGGCAGTGTTGAGGGAGAATCAAGCAAAAAGAAGAAAAGAAGAAGACAACGAAAGAAGCTTCACTGAAAAGATCATATCCGAAGATACATCTCTGCAAAAAGCCCCGCAGGGGTGCAACACCCATCTCTGCACAGAGCCCCGCAGGGGCACATATCAAGGAAAAAGCACATAGGTGGAAGGAGGAACCAGGGCTAGGAAAGTATCCATGAAGATGTGCAAGAAGATATCCAGCGGTTCCGAAACCACAAGAGGGTGCTTCAACCTCTTGATCTTTGGAAGGTCCAGATCGAAGGCTGAAGGATCACATCCTCATACCTACCACTGGTGGCGTGCGTGGCAACCCGACTTATTAGGCAAGACGAATGCATCAGGCCCAGAGGATGTAAAACAAGAATTAAGAAGAGGCTATCAAAACCGAACACCTGTTTAACAAACAGGCAGAACTGACCAAGGGTTGCAGGCAATGAAAAGAAAAGAACAAGCAGCACAAATACATCAGGCCGAGAGGATGTAATAGAAAAAATCAAGAACAGGGCCATTAAAACGTAACGCCAGTCCAACCAGTAGGCAGAACTGACCAAAGCATGCGTGCGGACAACAAGGGAAAGACAAGAAGTAAAGTCTGTCAAGGGACGACAGAGACAAAGAGGGGGAGAGTGTTGCAGAGCAAAGAGAGCACAAGGCAGAGAAAAATAAGGGCCCCAAAATTTTTCCGATTTGGACACCTTATTATAACCATTCTTGTAATATATTTTCCGTTGTAAAGGCACTAGAGGAGTCCTCTAGATGCATCCCTACTAAAGATTAGTAGCTTACCCATGTAAATTAGTAGGAAATTAGCCTTTTAATGAATAAAGTGCCGGTCTCTTGTGTGAAAGGACCGTTTTTAGAGCACAAGTATATAAGTCAATTTGTGACTCTTTGTAAAGACTTTTGGCCATTGTGAGAATCAAGAGCACAGAAATTCGAATTTGTGTCTTCTCCTCTCTGTATCTTCTTCTTTGTGAGCTTGTATGCTTGTGTATTGCTTGGAAAGAGTGTTAGGAAGTGTTGTCTATCCATGAAAGCTTTCGTTTGCTGTGGTTAAGGTGTGTGTGAAGTGTAGGAAGTGTAGGAAGTGTTGAAGTGTAGGAAGGTCATTCCCACAACTCAGTATTTTGCTCATAACTTGAAGTAGAAGCATCAGAATTGAGTGAAAATACTGCCATTGGATGTGTTTTCTTGAGAGCTTCAAAACGCATATGCTATTCGCTATGTTTGGAGTTCGGAGCTGAGAGAAAAGCTCCATTTACTATTGGCTACTGTTCCAAGTATCGTGACACCATGACTGACAGTTGAAGCTTGTTTGGATTAGTCTTTGCCTTGTTTGCACTCTTTGAGTAACTCATTTGCATTGATCGTCATTTGAATGCATGTCTTCATACACTCGGCTAGGTTTTGATACTCATCGGATTGATAATTAAAGCGTGAATCCCCACTATATGCACTTGAGGGGGATTGAGGTATAGTCTCTTTCTCCACAAGTCCCTAAGTTGGTTCTTAGGTACACACAAGTCTTTGTAACTCCAAGTGAAAACGTCTCTATATTCGCGCAATAGGGCCACTAATTCTTCCTCTTCTTCAGTCGTCAAGTTGTGCCCTATGTAGGTACATTTTTCTTCTTCTCCTTCTATGGCGACTATGATTTTTTTGGTTTTCTCTCGATTATCATATATTTCTCCAACGTCAGCTTTTCTGTTAGGCATTCGTACCATGATTCATCTATCTTCTATTTCATACTTTTTGAAGTTCTCGGGTACCTCAAACAAAGATTTTTCTTCTTCTGACATGGTTTCCTTCTTCTTTCTTTTCTTACCTTCACTTCTAGCGATCACTTGTGTGATGTTAGACGGCCGCCGGAGTAGGACAAATGTATGCCGGATGTAACGGAGTTTTCGTAATTTGCGCAAAAAGTTGGTACGCGCATCTTGTAAACATCTTTATAAAGCAATGAAAAAAGAGTGGTCGAGAGCCCGTTTTTTCAGAAGTTGTTAGAGTACTGTCTGAGTTTGTGTGGTGTCATCGGGAAGTTGAGTCATATTTCTGTGTTGTTCTGTTCAATCTGTTCGTCTATTCCTACTGTAGTGTAGAGTAATGAATCTGTAGTATCGAGTTGTGAATCTGTTTGTTAACAGTGGTATGCGTTTATGAATGTTGTCCAGGAGTAAAGTATTATTCGTTGTTTTTTTTGCATAGCCGAGGGAAGTGTGTGAGTTCGAATCGGACTGGATGTGTGTTTAGCATTCTCTGTCAAGCGACCGGATTCGGTACAGTAGTCTGTATTCACTCTTGATTCCGATCACAGGGAAGGACTAGTATCGGTAATAGTATGAACTGTGAGTTGGAGCACTGATAAGCTTTGTGATGAATCAAACTGTGATTAGGATGCCTGTTGATTGAGTTCTGCATACGGTAAGCCTGTATACCCTTTGGTATGGCCGCCTATATGTCTGCTGTCCGATATACCTGTCTGTCTTGAAGAAGTGTGTTTTGAGTTGCGTAAGTTAGTAAAGTTGAGTAACTCTATTAGTTTGCGAGTCAGAACCAGACTACTGCTCTGTTACCATAGCAGATTAGTCGGTAAGTTCGGCGTCCTAGTACGCAGAAACAGTTACTAGTCAGTTAAAGCGAAGTACTGAGCTAAGACGCGATAGAGTATTTATGGTTGTGTAAGGATTTGGGAAAATAGTAGAGGGCCTCTGTATAACAGACCCCTACCACTCCCAAGAACCCATGAGGCTAAAAGGTAACTCAAGATTAGTTGAAGTATCACTATATTGCTGACTGTCTTAACCAGTACGCCTGAAGTACAGAAAGAGTGACATTGAAAGGTTTTGATGTTTAGCATTTAAACCCCAACATTTGGGAAACATTTGAATTCTAACATTTGGCGCCGTCTGTGGGAAGGTGGCATCAAGATTGCCAGTTGTCTGTCAGAATTAGATTATCATTCGATTGGCAGTAGCAACAGAATCAGATTGTTGTAGACTGTCCCGTTAGTAATACTACGCGATTAGTACAGAAGATGATACATGCCGGTTACTCGATCCGGTGAAACGTATCCCAAGAACCATCAGTCTGGAGTACTAAAGCCAACTTTGGGAGATAGAAGTACAACTAGGACTGACCCAGTTGTCAAGAAAGTTAAGAACGTTAAAACTGATTCCGGTCATATTCCGGTGGAACCTGTTACGCCTCTGATACATTCCGGTACTATTTCGGCACAGCTTGTCGAAAATATAATAATTCCAGAACCTACCAAGATGCAGTTGGAATCTAGTTTAACATTCTTGGAAAAAGATTCAGATTCATCTACGATTAGAAACGCTTTAGTCAAAGAAATCGGCGAAGGCAAAAAAACGCCGAATTCGGGCATAATTTCGATTCATTCCGATGAAATTTCGGTAAGAGAATCATAGTTTTTCGGTGATGATTTAGCATTTTCTGCTAAATCTTCAGCCCATCTGCCGTGCTTGGAAGCGAGTTCCCATACACTGGACATCAAGGAGGAAGGAAGGCTGTTCGAAACAGAGATTCGAAGCATATTAGAAAAGATAATCGCACCAGAAAGTGCGTCATCCGACGATACAGATTCCGGTAGTTCAGAAGGAAAGTATAACACGCTCACGATGAACGGACAACAACAGTTATGTCCACCCAGGCCACCTCCAACGGGAGTAACATACATGAAGTTTGGTGGATTTCCAGGAGATGATCCGGATGCTCACGTACGCACTTTCGAGATAAGCTACGCAGTTCTCAACCATCCACCGGATCAGGCCTACAAAGCCATTGTCTTCCAATCTACACTTGTTAATGAAGCAGCTAGATGGCTTACAGAATATGATATTAATCATTTCGGCACCTACGAAGCAGTACGAGATGCTTTTCTGCAGCGATTCAGACTAAAAAAGAATCCAACCAAAATTTTTGATTATCTGCAGAATAACAGACAGAAACCAAATCAAACCGTACAGGAGTATGCTACTCTCTTCAGAACACACTTAAGGCAGCTACCACCGGCCCATGCTAACTTACCAGATGATGTTATCACTCAATGGTTCATCAATGGCTTGGTTCCACAACTTAAGCAGATCATGATCATAAGATGTGTCGGAGCCATGTCCCTCGATGCAGTCATTGCAATGACTCTGCAACTGGAACACAAAGTCGGTGGATTTACAGAAGATTTAGAATGGTTAAAAGCAAACAAGAATGTTGTAGAAGATATGACTAGACAGGTATACTGCAACATATGCAAAAATTCAGGACATACCAATGCCAATTGCGCACTTAATCAGATGTTCTGCGCTATCTGCAACATTGCCGGACACACCACCGAAAATTGCGCCTACAACGCTAGAGTACAGGGAACAGCGACTGTCAATGCAATCATCCAGGAACAAGGGCAACCAGCCAATCACTATGTGCCTCCACAAATGAGAAACAACCAGCAGCAAGGATATCGAAATTACCGAGGACAGAGGAATAACCACTATAATCCAAACCGCTGGCAAAACGGACCACCACCGGAAAATCCCAATTTACCACCACCACGCTGCCATTTTTGTGGTGAATTTGGACATATTAGGAGATTTTGCAAGGATGCAGCTGAGTATGATCAAAGGAAGAAGGAATGTCAAAATCCAATGGCCAACATGGTAAAAATCACACCAGTGGAGACACAGGCTACTGCAGTCCAGACCCGTTCCGGTAAACAACTATAACCAGCAGCAGAAATATTTGAACCAGGGATACGTGAACAACACAGAATGTACAACAAAGCTAGTCAATGGACCACAGCAGAACCACCAGTCTTTCCAGAGCCTATTCCAGTAACCCAGCCCTCGTTAACAAAGGAAGGAACACAACAACAGGAGTCAGCAGCAGGAACGTCATCAACAGCAGATACATTACCAACCATAAACACCTCTGCATCAGCAGAGGCATCAACGTCAACATCAGTAGAGCCTGGCAATCAATCTCAAGAGGCTTGGGAAATCTTGTCTAAGGCATCTATCACTCTACCTCTGGGCCAACTACTGGCATTAGTACCTAGGATTCGCCAACAGTTCCAACAACAGTTCAGTCCGGTACCTTCTTGTATTCCGGCGATAGCAACAGTTCAACCGGAACCTGATTCTACGGTTGATCATTCAGTTCCCTTGATTACAGTATGGTATAAGACTCATAAGATTACGCAGGTATTAATTGATGGAGGATCTGGTGTTAACATTGCAACTGCGGCATTATGCAAAAAGTTAGGATGGACCGCAATCGAACCAGTCCAGTTTTTTGTCAAAATGGCAGATCAATCAAGAGTCCACCCTTTGGGGCTTGTACGAAATGTACCGATCACTTTACAAGGTATGACCTTTAAGATGACCTTTGTCATACTAGATTTGCCGGAATCCACTTTTGACTACAACCTTCTTTTCGGATGACGTTGGCTGAAGCATGCGAAGGTAATACAGGACTGGTCTGCACAAGAGCTTACGTTTAAAGATGCCAATCGTAGATATGTGGTAAAATTAGATGCTATACAACCTTGTGAGCTACATGCTAGACCGTATTTTGCTGAACCCGTCCATATGCTAGATGGATTGTCAGACGATGAAGAAGAAGAGTTTCTGAAGAATAACGTTGATTTAATTTCCTTAGGAACTGTTGATCTACAGTCCGTTGTAGATAATTGGAATGCTTCAATCTGCACAGTAATACCCATCACAGAAGAGGCTAAGAAGGAAGACATTGTTTCGACACATGACGATGAACTACAGCAACTTCTTAAACCAACAGACAACACAGAGAAACATCAACAGCTCTATGTTCCCGAAGATCAGCTGGTCACTTACAATTTAGGAGATGAAAAACATCCGCGTCCTATAAAGATAAAGCAAAACTTACCGGAAACATTTCAAGCAAGCTTAATCCAGCTACTCCGAGAATTCACTGACGTCTTTGCATGGGACTACAAAGACATGAAAGGATTGGACCCCCGTATCTACCAGCACAGGGTCATGTTGAAGCCAGAATCAAGACCGATAAAGCAACCCAGCTACCGGATGAATCCCCATTATGCATCTCAGGTAAAGGCAGAACTTGATAGGTTATTAAAAGCCGGATTCATCGTGCCAGTAGAGCATGCTGAATGGATCTCTCCGATTGTGATTGTGCCAAAGAAAAACAAGCAATTGAGAATCTGTGTAGATTACTGTAAATTAAATGCAGCAACCATACCGGATCCCTTTCCAATCCCGTTTTTGGATACCATGCTTGATAGAGTAGCAGGTCACGAGATGTATTCATTCCTAGATGGATACAGTGGCTACAAACAAGTGAGAATGGATGAAGAAGATATACCAAAAACTGCATTTATTACCAACTGGGGTCTCTTTGCTTGTACGGTAATGTGGTTTGGATTGAGAAACGCACCAAGCACATTTCAAAGATGTATGCAAGAGATATTCTCTCCTTATCTCACTTCATTTATGCAAGTATATCTCGACGATTTTTCAATTTTCGGTAAGATGATAGCACACCTATTTCACTTACGGTGCTTCTTTCAGAAATGCAGAGAGTATAGACTCTGCTTGAACCCAAACAAATCTGTGTTTGCGGTTTCATGTGGCAAATTACTTGGCCACATTGTATCTGCACAAGGTATCCAAGTAGATCCAGATAAAATTTCGGCAGTATTAGAAGCTCCGGTGCCAGCTACTCCAAAAGAAGTTATGCACTTTATGGGTCAAGTACGGTGGCATGGAAAGCACTTACGGTGGCTTGCTCATTTGGCTATACCACTAAACAAGCTAATCAGCAAAACACCTCGACAATTTGAATGGACCCAGGAATGCCAGATAGCCTTTGATCATTTAAAGCATTTATTAACACAAGTTCCTATCTTACAACCGCCGGATTGGGATCACCCATTTCATGTATTTGTTGATGCTTCAGATATAGCAATAGGAAGTGTGTTGATGCAACAAATTGATAAATGGTTCAGACCAGTGTATTATGCAAGTCGAAGATTAGCGCCTGCTAAAAAGAATTACTCTGTAACAGAAAGAGAATGTCTAGGGCTAGTATATTCGGTCAAGAAATTCAGACATTACTTGCTAGGCCATAAATTCACATTTCATATAGATCATGCTGCACTTGTCTATCTAGTTCGGCAACAGCATCTAGGTGGCCGAGCAGCGCGATGGGTCTTACTTTTACAGGAATTTGACTACGAAATCATTCACCGACCAGGCAGTTCACATGCCTTAGCAGATTTTTTATCCCGCTTAGATTCCGGTGAAGCTCCGGTGGGCATAGATGACACGACACCCACGATTTATGTGTTAGAACCAATTAATGAAGATTCTGCAGACCCACCTATCCCATTTTCATATTGTGATCAAATCTTGATCTTTCTCACTGATGGTTGTCTTCCATCTCAGACTTCTACGGCAGTACGCAAGAAAATTGCAGTCTTTAGCCGCCGATTTCGGTTAATTGCTGGAGAATTATATTATGTAGATCACACCGGAATCCTACTTCGCTGTATTCCACCACATGAAGTTAATTCAGTTATTACTTTGGCTCACTCAATTCCTTCCGGTGGCCATTTTGCAGCAGACTTAACTCACCGGAAAATTCTTCAGAGTGGTCTCTAGTGGCCAACGATGTACAGAGATATCTCACAGTTTGTCAAACAATGTGATACTTGCCAAAGATCTGGCCAGCCCTTGCAACGACATCACTTTCCTCTGCAACCCATCTTACCATTGGAACCTTTCCAGAAGTGGGGTCTAGATTTTATCGGTCCGATTACACCGCCAGTAGTCTCCAGTAACAACCGTCACATACTGACTTATACAGACTATGCAACCAGATGGGCAGAAGCCTGGGCTTTACGATCTGCACAGCAGTTACGGTAGCAAAGTGTCTGCTAACCGATGTCTTTCCACGTTTTGGCTTACCACTAGAAATTGTCTCAGATCAAGGCACTCATTTTGTAAACAATTTAATGAAGGCACTTACACAATCGTTCCAGGTCACACATAAATTTAGTTCTCCTTATTATCCTCGAGCTAATGGATTGGCCGAAAGTACAAACAAATCTCTGTTGAATATCCTTCGAAAATTGATCATGGAATCACCAGAAAGATGGGATCAACTGCTACCTGCAGTATTATGGGCCTACCGGACTACATACAAGGTAACAACAAGATTGACACCTTTCAAATTAGCTTATGGCTTTGAAGCTATAGCACCAATGGAGATAGTCATACCAAGTTTACGCGTAGCAATCACTCATAAACTTCTACCGGAAGACTCACTGTCAATTCGGTTGGACACACTCAGAGAGTTAGATGAGCACCGATGGCTCAGTTTCTTAACTATGCACGAAGTTCAACTAAGACAGGCAAGGACGCACGATAGAAACCTGAAAACTCCAGTGTTTTTGGTAGGACAGCTTGTACTTTTTTATAATGCAAAGTCAAATAGATCCGTCGGCAAATTCAAATTACGGTGGTTCGGCCCTTACCAAATCTCAGAGCAAATCGGTCCAGCAACTTTTCTGTTGACTACGTTGACCGGAAATCCACTTCCAAAAGCAATCAACGGCTCGAAGCTGCGGCCGTATCAAAGCGCTATTAATCCGCATTAAATCATTCGGCAGTGGACCGCATTTTTTTTAGCTTTTGTTTTTTACTTTTCATTCTGTTCTTTCTTTTCTTTTTAAAATAGCCGTGTTTTTTCATAAACCGCCCTCCTTACCAATTACTCAAGCATGCACGCCAAATTAAAAGCAATATCATTCCAGCACCGCACAATGATGACCATCACTTCCTACCCCCCCCACCGTAATATCTGTACTGAAGCTCTTCGGTTGCGCCAAAAAACGCTATTGTGTTCTTGTAATTGTGATTGTGTTTTCGGTGTTCTATGTATCTGTGTGCTGTGTCCTGTGTATTCGTGTTCGCGTGCGCAATGGAAGCGTTGGCGAACTACACAGCTTTCTGTGATGGTATCCCTACCGAGGTAGGAGAATACCTGTGTATCCGAGGGTTGGCCAACTTCGCTGAGCTACCTTGGCACTCAGTGGAAGCCCATCCCTTCTTCGCACAAATTATCCCAGCCATCGCCCAATCTCCCATCACCGAACGACAATGGCTCTTCCCCTCCCTACCATCTAGAACCGTAATAACCTTCCAAGCTTTCACCGAAGCCTTCCGTCTCACCCCACAAGGCCGCGAAAATGGCCCAAGCATCCCTGTAGCTTGAATGGTAGAACTTTTTCCCCGATTTTCATCAAATGAATACGCCATTCTCTGCCGCCCCGAACCTGAAAAAACCGCATTACAGTTCTTAGTTGTGATCCTTAACCTCCAAAAACGCACATACGGTATCTCCCGCCCATTCTATTCCGCCATTGACCTTGCCGCATGAGAACCCGTTAATTTTGCCTCATTTTTCTTTCACCGAATCCATAAGGAGTGCGTCGCCATAGTGAAACAAGTCAACAAAGGTACCACCCCTTGATCCAGACTTCCCCACATCCTTTCTTTCCTCTTCCCAACCGTACTCGCCGCTCAACCACCACCACGAGGACCAGTCTTAAGGCACGAAGAGTCAGTTCAACTACTAGAAGATGAGGAAGAAGAAGATGAAGAAGAGCTCAATCAGTTGTTCCACAGGAAACGTATCAGAATTAGCTCCTCAGAAAGTGAAGCACAAGGCTCAGCCGGCAAAGTTAACGATGACGATAAAGACGAAGAGAAGAACGAAGAAGAAACCTTCCATGATACAGCAACTTCAATGCATAATGAATCATTGATTGAGCAACAAGAACAACAAGATCAAGCAGAGACGGAAATAATTTCGACCGAAAAAGAATCAGAGCAACAGGAAAATGAGCAGCAATCTAATCAAGATGCACTAGACAAGCTACTGAAGGTAGTGGAATCCACAGAAGCACACAATGCAGAAACGAAACAAACAAACAAGGTAACAACTACTGACTCTGCCCTCCCCAAAACCCCGTCTGCTAACCCCATCTCTCAACCGGAACCACCCCGCAGCCCCATCAAGCCCAGTCACCCCACCGGAACTTCTGAAGCCTCTACCTCCTCCCTCAACTATTCACCTCCAAATTCACAACAACTCCTCACCGGAACCTCGTCCCAACCTCGCCATCCTCTGCCATTCCACCCCATTCCAATTTTTTCGAAACTAGAAAATATGGGTCACCTTTTAATTAATCTATCCCAACAACTACCGCAACATCTGAAGCAAGCCACAGACAGTGCACGAGAGGAATTCCAAAGGAAATTGGAAATAATGGAGGCGGATATCACCCCTCTTCAGGAAGAATTACAAGCAGCAAGAGTGGAAAATCATGCACTACATGAGCAGATCAAGCAACTACAGGCTACACTCCAAGCACAGGAAGAACACTCAAACCAGAGAGATAAGGCATTGGCTGAAAAAGACGAACTACTGACAGCTGTCGACACAGAGATAATAAAGTTAAATCAAACAATCCAAGATACAGACGACACAAGAATAGCGCTAGGAAACCTACTTGAAGAAACAAGAGTTCAGTTGCGGGAAGCCATACAAAAGAGCCAAGAGTACCAGACAGAAGCTAAGCAGGCAGAAGAACAATTACAAAGAACACAAGAATCCCTCGATGAAGTGAACAATATGCTTAAACATCAATTACTTAGAGAATCCAAATATCAGAATGACTTAGCAAATGCCCGCAGAGAACGAGATGCTTACTACAAAACCATAGAGTTCCAGAACCAACAGTTTGGAAGATTGGATAATCAGGTACGAAACCAGAAAGACAGAATCAATGAGATGCAGAAACAAGTAACGGACATGAAGACAGCAAGAGATGCGGCACTATCCAACGATTTTTATTTACAGGAGGCCTTTTTGCAAACACAGCCCAAAATTTTGCTTACTGAAGCCATCGCACTTAGTTCCGTTAGAGTAGATGCGCAGATTTTAGAACCCGATACCCTTAAACAATTATTAGAAACCCTTAAGAAAAAAATAGCCCGTACATTTAGATTAGCCAGGAATATGTATTTAGAAGGTATCATAGATGAACAGTAGTTTTGTAATCAAAAATCACTTGCGGGTTCGAGTCCACCGTGCGTGCCAATGTTAGACGGCCGCCGGAGTAGGACAAATGTATGCCGGATGTAACAGAGTTTTCGTAATTTGCGCAAAAAGTTGGTACGCGCATCCTGTAAACATCTTTATAAAGCAATGGAAAAAGAGTGGTCGAGAGCCCGTTTTTTCAGAAGTTGTTAGAGTACTGTCTGAGTTTGTGTGGTGTCATCGGGAAGTTGAGTCATATTTCTGTGTTGTTCTGTTCAATTTGTTCGTCTATTCCTACTGTAGTGTAGAGTAATGAGTCTGTAGTATCGAGTTGTGAATCTGTTTGTTAACAGTGGTATGCATTTATGAACGTTGTCAAGGAGTAAAGTATTATTCGTTGTTTTTTTTTGCATAGCCGAGGGAAGTGTGTGAGTTCGAATCGGATTGGATGTGTGTTTAGCATTCTCTGTCAAGCGACCGGATTCGGTACAGTAGTCTGTATTCACTGTTGATTCCCATCACAGGGAAGGACTAGTATCGGTAATAGTATGAACTGTGAGTTGGAGCACTGATAAGCTTTGTGATGAATCAAACTGTGATTAGGATTCCTGTTGATTGAGTTCTGCATACGGTAAGCCTGTATACCCTCTGGTATGGCCGCCTATCTGTCTGCTGTCCGGTATACCTGTCTGTCCTGAAGAAGTGTGTATTGAGTTGCGTAAGTTAGTAAAGTTGAGTAACTCTATTAGTTTGCGAGTCAGAACCAGACTACTGCTCTGTTACCATAGCAGATTAGTCGGTAAGTTCGGCGTCCTAGTACGCAGAAACAATTACTAGTCAGTTAAAGCGAAGTACTGAGCTAAGACGCGATAGAGTATTTACGGTTGTATAAGGATTTGGGAAAATAGTACAGGGCCTCTGTCTAACAGACCCCTACCACTCCCAAGAACCCACGAGGCTAAAAGGTAACTCAAGATTAGTTGAAGTATCACGATATTGGTGACTGTCTTAACCAGTACGCCTGAAGTACAGAAAGAGTGACATTGAAAGGTTTTGATGTTTAGCATTTGAACCCCAACATTTGGGAAACATTTGAAGTCTAACAGTGGCTAACCTCACCTCATTCATAATTTCTTCGTGCCTCTGAGGGTAAGTTTCTACTTCGTAGAAATATTCTTCCTCTGATGCAAAGGGTGGGTCCATAATAATTGACTCTAAATCGAAGTCACTTGCATCCTCAAATGCATCAGTGCTAGGTTCACATTCTTCTATAACTGAATCACACATGATTGGCTCTATCATGAAGACTGAAATGTCATAGCCATCCTCGTCACAGTGGGGTGTCCATTGTTCTTCATTGATGGCTACGTCCATGGTTGCTAGGATTTCTGCCAACCATGGGGTTCAAACTCCTCATCTGGAAATACTACAGGTGCGTAAGCTGGGTCTTGAAGGGTTCGTGGATGTTGTTCTGAACCTAAGGTCCTGGCTTCTAACCGTTCTTCCTCTTGTTTTGCTACTTTACACATCCATAAATGAGTATCATCGTGCAACCATGAGGGGTTTGATTCTAATGAGTGTACTGACTCCATTTCTTCTTGTGTCTTATGGATGGTATTCCATTGTATTGGGGGTACATCTCGATGTGAATAGTCTTTAAGATTGACTTTAGTAGTCACTCCTAAATGTTGCAAGTACAAAGAATTAGTTCCCCACTCTTGTACAATTTGCAACTGATGCATGAATGGTCGTCCTAATATCATCTCGTAAGAATGATTTTTTGCAACATCACAAATGGCAAAAGTATGCTCAAATTCCACACCACAAGTGGTGAGAGATATGCCCTCTAGTAAGCCTAATGGTTTTTCAATGTGTCCGTCAGCCATTTGTAGCTTCATCCTAGTAGGTCTTAGTGCTGGCTTACCCCAACGTTTCCATAAAGCGGTGGTAGCAATGGCTACTCCGGCTCCTGAATTTAAGATGGCTTTGGTGGTGTAGCCCTGATGGGTTATTGGAAGATAAGTGTTACCTTCCTCTCCTTCGCTTACATCCCCGATCTTTTCTACTGGTATCTCTGGTACCTTCTTGTGTGTTCCTACCTTTGAGGGAGTAGTAGCAAGCTCAGGGAATTGATTTGCGACATGTTTCCATAGTCTTGGTTTAACCTTCAACAACTCCTCTAGAGTGAGATTACATTGTACTTTGGTATTCTTGATTACTTCCGTGTTTCTAGGGATTACTGATTCTTCATTCCTCACTATTATCATGGGTGCTCTCATACTAATAGACTTAGCTTCCCAAGGTCCTGTGAACTGAGGTAATTCTTGCAAAGAATTGGATTCAAAACCTGTGTGTTCACTCAGTTGTTCTTCCTCTACCTCATCGAAAAGAGGGGATGTCTTGGGGAAATTTCTCTTTCAAGTCATCTATTTCTTGAATAGGAGGATGGGTTCCTTGTTCTTTTCTCCATTTCTCTTCTTGGATTTCTCTCAAAAATTCATGTGAATATCTATGTATGGAAGACAAATTGTCTTCACCCTCGGTGTTTGGTACTTGAGACAACGATGGTGCATTCCTTTCCTGTGTCTCCGAGGTAATAGGGTTCCTATGCCGATCCTTTTTCTCCTTGCTTTCAATCAAGTATTCTAGCCTCTCCATTAATCCTTGAAAGTGTAATTCAGGTTTTGCCATGTTATTCCAATTAAGATATCTAGAGGCTTCGAACATTGCTTGTGCTAACTCTACCATCTTCATGCAAAGTTTAGTTCTCTCAATTTCTAAATCTGCTCATGGATAGTTCTTACTCATTTCTGCTTTCTGAGGTCCTTCTCTTAATCTTGCTTGACATGCGCAAAACATCATGTCTAGGTTTTCTGGTATGGGTTCCGCTAAAACTGATCCTGATTTCTGAGCTGGGTTCTCTTGATTCAACTCTTGTGAAGTCAATTCTAGGATTTTGGCTCTAGATTCCTTCAAACTTCCTTCCAACTCAGTTATTTTTTTACTCCATTTTCTCTTTATCCTTTCTCTAGAATCTTTCCAAGATTTTGTCTTTTTGTTACTAGACTCTCCAACTTCACTAGTTCCGGCTACTTTCTCCTAATTAAGCTGTTGGTTCTGTAAGAGCACCTAGGCTCTAGTTATAGCTTCGATAGGCACGTATGTAGGTTTGGATCCATCTGCGTTGTTTACAATACCTATCATGTTGATCGGTGTCACATTTGAAGCATTAGCAGGGTTCTTAGGACACTCTTTGATGATATGTTCTTTACCACAATCGGCGCAAAAGCCTTGTATGTTATAATATTGAGACTGTCCTGCTATCGGAGGATGTGGACAATCCTTTATGAAATGATCTCCTTGGCACCTAAAGCATGGTCCTCTAGGGCCTTGTGGTCTTTGCTGTCTTAATTGGGGCCATGGATTTGGGTTTGTGTACATCACATTAGCATATTCGGGCTCCCAACTAGGTCCCAATGGTGGACTATCATATTGATATGTCTCCACATGTTCTGGTGACTCTGTGTAGTATGCGCGTGGACTATCTACATGAGTAGAGTCAAAACTGTTAGAGTTCGGGTCAATCTCCGTGATCAGGGGTGATGAAGGCACTAAAGCCCTACTTAGGTTCTCTTCTACAGCAGCATATTTAACTGAGATGACATTAGCTGGTGGGGGTGGCTGCTGTGCTAAGACAGGTTGAGGTCTCTATTGAGCCTGATACGGATAGTTCTGAGGAGGCCTATAGTAATGAGGCTGAGTATTATATTGGCCTTGATACCTACCTGGTTGTGCATATGCTTGCGGGTAGTTCTGTCTCACTGTTTGTTTGTTGTATGGGCAGTCTTTAGCCGTATGATTCGTGTATCTTCTCTCAATTGTACAGTATTGGCCACTAGGGTTGGCTTGTGGTTGTGTTGCATTGGGACACACATTTGCCATATGATCACCACCACAGGTGTAACAACGCTTTTTTGTTGTTAACCTAGGCATCTGTTTACTATAAACTCCTAGTTTCTGGGCCACTTTTTCTGTTAGGTCTTCTATCGAGCTAGACAATTTTCAAGATGCTAGAGAAGAACAATCTGAGTCCTTATAGACCTTTGAGAGTTCCAACTCGTCTCCTAAGTTGTCCTCAATGTCTATGCAAATTCTTACACACTGCTCTAGCGTTCTTGGTTCCTTCAAGTATACATAGAAGCGTAGTTTAGAGCTCAAGAGGCCATCTAAAAACAATGAAACTTGCTTGGCCTGTGAGGGTAGCTCTTGCATTGGACATATTTCCACATATTGTCTAAACCTACGTCCTGCAAGTCTAACTGTTTCTTGAGGGGTTTGTTTAAAACTATGAATCAATGAAGACGTGTCATGTCTGATTCCACTTTTAGAGAATTCAGTGATGAATGACTCTAAAATGTGATGTATATCTCTAAATTGCCTTTGTTGCAGTGGTTGGAACCAAGTTAAAGCGGTGTTGTTTAACGTTAGTCCAAATGCATTATATTGCGTGAACATGTCTTCTACTTGTTCTGCTCTTAGCACTTGCTCAAATTCTACAACGTGGTCGTAGGGATCTCCTGTCCCATCAAAATAGTTTTTCATGGACTTTACTAACTGAGTGGGTCTTAATATTCGGATGATTAAAACTTACTTTGGGTCTCTCTTTATTTTTCTCTCTTTGATTAGCATGGGTGGAGGATGTTCCTGCCTCTTGTTGGCTTGCGTTTACGTTTGATCGAGATGGAGGGAATACTAAATCACCTCTCCATGTGTAGGTATTTCTTGAATGGTCTGGTACCACAAACACTCTTTCTAAAGTTTCATCCAGGTATACAACCTTTCTAGGTGTATCGGGGTCCTTGAATTCGTAGATTATGATTGAGCTTGCCTTACTAGGTTGCTCCATTCTGTACCTCCAAAATGCTTCATCAGTTTCCTTATTAACATACAACTCTATGCTTCTGTTATCCTGAGGGATCCACTGTAGGATTATTACTCGTGTCATTACAGATTTTCCTCTAGGTGTCCTAGGTTCTTCTAATGGTTTTTTTCCTTGTGCTCTCACTTCTGTCTCTAACTGAATTACGCCAAACTCATTGGTATTGTTTGGCTGCGTACTTAAGATGTACATTGTTCCTTCCTTGTTTATGTACGCATCTCTCTCAAATTTTACCACTGGACGTTCCAATCCAATGGGTTGATCAAGGTTGTGCATTTGCACCACTTGTCTTCGCAAACCATCCTCATAGATGCGAGCACCTAAGCAGTTGGTTCGGAGGAATTCTAATTGAGTTCTATAGGGTCCTTCAGGTTTTTCTAAATATGCTACGTTTGACCCTCCTTCTGGTCTTTCTGTGCTAAATGCCATTTCCGATTCACTCGTATCTGAGCTCAACTCGTAGGGGTAATTACTATTCAATTGTTGTGCCCACGATCGTGCAGTAGTTCCTACGCTTGCTTCTGATGATCTAAGGCTTCGTCGGTCTGACTTACCTATGTGTTTTGCCCGATCTAAGGTTCATGAATTTTCTTCGCAACACTCTCTGATTGTCAAAGATTCTTTGTTATTGATTTGCTTGTTTCTTTTTAAATGTCTTTAAGTTCTTGTCTTATCTTACTGTAAGCATCAGGAATCGACTTTCCATGGTACTTTTGAGTTCTCGTTCTGTCAGACTTTAATTCTTTCCTTTAGGTTTTCATATCACACACCTTTACTTTAGTCTTGGACTTAAGAAATTTAATCTCTTGAACTTGCTCGTTCCTATCGTCTTTAAACCACGATGCTACCGTTTATCCTAAGCTAATGATTGACTGAGGGGGTTGAGTAATCTTCCAACCTCAAGTCAGCCTTGGTGGTTGCTCTGATGCCCAAGAAGCCGTGCTTCCCAAGCCCTGCGTTCTTCTCTGCCTTGCTTTGCCTTGCTGTGTTTGCCCTTGATTGCCCTTGCTAGACCTGTAAAAACTCAATGTTAGACCAATTCTCAAATGGATAATCAAGCACTTGAGTATATACACTTTTAAAGGTCCCTTCCCTTTTGCCCAAAATTTCAATGCTAGCCCCTGGCTTTTCTAGTCCCAACAATGTTAACCTCAATGTAAAGAGCTTTCTAACGAGCTATAAATCTCAAAAAACGGACTTCGGATGAAAAAGATATGACCGTTCAGGCCCTCGGGGGTAAAAACTGACAAACAGGTTTTTCTCTAAATATGAGCTAAGGGGTCTCCTATGAGTCTAATCACCCAAAAATTTGCCAAAAATAGCCCCAAATTTGTCCAAAAAATCAAACCCTGAAAATTGCATTTGGGGTGGACAATCGCGATGGTCTGCAACAACCGCGATGGTCTGGGACCGTCGCGATGGTCCAGGTGAACCGTCGCGATGGCGTGGCACAATCGCAATCGTCCGAAGGAGCGAAGCGATGGCATGAAGCGAACTGTCGCGATGGCGTAAATGTGGGCAATCGCGATGGTGTGAATGAACCGTCGCGATGGTCTAATCAGCGAGCAATCGCGATGGCATCGGTCAATGGTCAACGGGACAATCACGATGGTGTGAGCCTGTCATGATGCTCACAAGGCACGATGGCGTGAGCCAATCGTGATAGTTCAAATTTCGAGGCATCACGATGGTTTGAGGGTATTGTCGCGATGGCCTATCTTGCCACGTGGCAGCATCGGCGCGATGGCATGAGCCAATCACGATGGTGTGGGGTCGATGGGATCGTCGCGATGGTCCAAGTGAACTGTTGCGATGCCTCAAGTGAGCCGTCGTGATAGTGTGAGACCGTCGCGATGGTCCGATCGAGCCATCGTGATGGCGTGAGCCCATCGCGATGGTCTGACACAATCGTGATGGCGTGAGCCCGTCGCGATGGTGTGACACAATCGTTATGGCGTGAGCCAATCGTGATGGTCCACCAAAATGCAAATTTTGCAAATGCAACAATGGATTCCTATATGCGCAAGGGTCGCCTATACGGTGGTGAACTCGCTTACCTCAAATTCCTAACTTGGCAGACCATCTCGATGGTCTGACACAGTCGGCATTTTCTGACAGAAAGTGATTTTCTTACCTTTTTGCAGCTTTCCTGATGCTCTGGAGCACTGTACCTACAAGAAAACTCAAAAACACAGTAGCACATGCAAGCACAAAAACTCTCTCTCTCTCTCTCTCTCTCTCTCTCTCTCTCTCTCTCTCTCTCTCTCTCTCTCTCTCTCTCTCTCTCTCTCTCTCTCTCTCTCTCTCTCTCTCTCTCTCTCTCTCTCTCTCTCTCTCTCTCTCTCTCTCTCTCTCTCTCTCTCGCATGCACAAATGAGGGGAAATGAGGAGAATGGGTGGATATGGTGAATTTTCTGATTTTTTTTGGAGTGGAAGAAGATGATGCGGTGATGAAGATCGAGTGTGGGGGAGGTGAAAAACACTAAAAACTAACTAAAAACAACAACAAAAACTGAAATTTTTACCCTCCAATGCCCCTTCTTGCTATACTCTTACCATCACACATTCGTCTTAGACTCGATCCCCAACAACGGCGCCAAAATTGGTGTTGCTCTAGCACAATGGTGAGAACCACGTTAAGAAGCTCCACCTCCTTAATGTCAATCCGCGGAAGAGATAGGAGTGATATGAAGATCGTGAATGTGAGATGAAGTGAGAGTGAAGGTGAGAAGCATAGAGATGCACACACACCTACACACACACAACGAAGAGACAAGCAAGACACAATGGAAGGTAGGAAATCAACTCTATTACTCAAGACCACTCTTACAAGCTCAAGCTCAATCTAGCTCATACAAGACTACACTAGCTAACCTCAAAAATGAGCTCTCTAGCTCGTTTTATAGATTCTAGACTAGTTTTGACCGGTTTCACATCTATTGACTGGCATAGTTAAAAAATAGGTTCTAGGTGCTATTTGAAAGGGTAAATGATGTCTAAAAATAACCAAAATTGGTATGCTCATTCTACCTAAGCTTCTCAAGCTCAAGGACTCCTCGGCTTGCACAAAATGGAGCTATAAATTACAAAAAGGTTTTTTCTATGTTACATATGGTACAAAAGTGATGAAAATCACTGTTGGAGGTTTTGAAAAGTATTTATCAATTATAAGTCTTTGAAAAAATGATTCGACTGACTCCCTGCTACTTCATTATGCTCTGTCTTTACATGCTTCCGCATCTTCTATGCCTCTGGCTACTGCCAACAACTACACAAAAGGAACCTGATCACGATCTACAAAATGGACACATTTTTTTATACATAAGAAGAATTTGACAAGGTAGATCCAGTCTGGAGAAGGAAGTTTTTGGAAAAGAATCCGGCCTTACGGGTGCACTGGGAGTCAGCACCATATATACTCCAAATAAATCCATCTTTTTGCCCAGTCCCTAGGAGATGAAGCTGGATGCAATTTTGGGAAGCACAATGCCAGGGCATAGTAAATAATCAATGGGGAAACTATCCATTACTATCGATCCCGCCACATAATTACTTACCTACGAAAGAGTACATGGTACGGACAATTGAATTTTGGTTATCTAGATATGCTACAATATCGGACATAGCCATCAAGATGACAAATAAAATATTAAGCATGCTCCTTATAGTTTTGAAAGTATTTAAACATGTGCAATATACATTTTTGAATTTTATCGGCATCAATCAAGGAGCAGATGCACTCATTTTTTATCTATCTACAATGCCAAGCAGACTTACCATAATGGCTATATACTCTAGGTTAATGTTCTTACCGAGTCCATACATGCAAAAATTTGAGGAAGCTTTCTTTGTAGCCTTTTTTGAAATAGATTCCAAATTTTTTTGTCAAAATGACGTCCAACTTGAATGCTAGATTGGTGGCCTACGAGCTGAGCTTCTTTGTATATCACAGACAGGCACCAGATGATGGAGTAAATCAGCACAATGGAAGGAATTAATGATATGTGAGACCAATTTGCTACATCAAAGAGAGCACAAAGTCATTCAACATACTCACGTTGCCACAAAAAGCCTGTCGAGGATGACAGAGTTCAAGAGGAGGGACGTGTGGAGGGAGCATCAGCTAAAAAAAGAAGAAGAAGAAAATCAAAAAACAAAACAGCTCAATGAAAAGAACCACCCTTTTCCCAAGTCCCCATAGGGGCACGTATTAGGCTCCACCCATATCAGGCTGCAACGCCAAAGAAGTAGGTCCTGAGGAGTGGAAACAAAGAATTACAACAAGACCTTTCAAGGGGAGGTTGTACACAAAGGACTTATGATCGGATAAGATAACAAATTGTCTGAAGGTCCTAATTGTCTCCTCGTCCACTAGGTGCGTGCGATGGAAGAAATGAAGAGGCTAAAGAAAAACATCAGGTCACGAAGGATGTGAAAGACGATTTAAAGACAAAACCTTTGAAGCATCAACCAAAAGACAAAAATTGATGCAATGCTGACCAGATGATGCATAGAAGTAAACAGGCTCCAGCAATACAATAGGGCCACATGTGTGAGAACAAAGATTTATCAGAAGGCCAAAAGTTAGAAAGGGGTAGAGGCTGCAAAGCGAAAAAGAGTGACGAAGAATACCACATTCTTAGCCACTTGATGCGTCTGTGGCAGCCCAAATTATCACCGCAACCCAATTGTATGAATGTAAGCAACACCAAGAGGAAAATGGAAGCATAGGATTGAGGCTCAGATAAGGTAACAAATTCATTAACAGTCCTAACCGCTTCTTCGACCACTAGGTGCATGTAGTAAAGAACTATGAACAAACCACAAATAAAGAAGCAAAGCCTATCAAGGGACGACAAAGACAAAGAGGGGGAGAGTGTTGTAGAGTAAAGAAGCACAAAAAAGGGAGCCCCAAAAAAATTCAAATTATGGGGACAAATTTTCTTCTTCAAATTCTTACGAAAATCCCTTGAAGCCATGTAAACGCACTAGAGGAGTCCTCTAGATGCATCAACCTGAGAGATTGTAACATATTCCTTGTAACATAGTAGAAAATTAGTTTTCTTCAATAAATGTGTCGGTCTCTTGTGTGAAAAGACCAATTTTAGGGCACATGTATATAAGTCACTTGGTGACTCTTGTAAAGAATTTTTTGCCATTGTGAGAATTGAAGCAGAATTTCGAATTTGCCTCTTTCCTGCTAATTATCTTCTTCTCCAAGAGCTTTTGTGTGTGTGCAATGCTTGAAATGTGTGTGTAGAACTGTTATCTATCCCTATCCATCATTTTTGAACTACTATAATGCATGTGTGTGCCTTGAGGAGACATGGAGTAGGTGTTGGTGTTTCTCACCATTCACTATTTTGCTCATAATATAACTCGAAGTATGTTTGTTAGATTTGATTGAAAACTAAGAGAAAAGTTCAAATTTGTGCTTACTATTGTATATGGTATTGGGACGTGCATTTTTAGAGAGCTAGTAAGTTGGAGAGGTAGTTGAGACAAGTCACATGCATTGTAGCATTGATACTTCACTTATGATCATGTGTGCACATGTCTTCATACACTTGGTATGTCTAATTCTTCGGATTGATAATTAAATGTGTATTGATCCACCACTATATGTGTCTATGGGGCGATTGAGGTATTGTCTTATCAACACAAGTCCCTAAGACTTCACGACTTAGGTACACAACATACAACACTATCCCAAATGAATCTCAAAAGAGGAGAATCCATGTGTGGTCCAATCCCTACCCCCATCATTCAAATCTCTGTCTGGTTTGGCATATGAAAAAATAAATCATGTGCAAAATATGGAAAGAATGACAAGGATGGAATGGAACATCCATGTCTATTTCCTTTATTCAAGCTATGTGCAATCTAGGCCTCCATAACTCAAACATGTGAATTAGGTGGACCCAACTAAATTGCTATCTTGGTTCATCTCTATGTAGCACTTGTTCATGAACCTAGCAAAATAAGTGAATACTCTTAAACTTTCTTATTAGATTCATTTGCAAAGTCAGACTTTATCTTGTCCTGAAAGGAAGACGAATCTTTTTTTATCCCTACCCAAATGACTTCCTCTTAGAATTACACATACTTTATTACCTTTAGGCTAGTGAAATGGGTGGATTGCTTGTTTGTAATTTGCCTCCAATCAATCTAAATATAGGGGAATTTATTCTATAATCCCTTCACAACCAATAAAATGGTATAGGTGGATTGTCTATGTGGTTTAAGGATGAAATATCCTCCTTACTTAGAAGAGAATAGCTTACTAAATTTGGGTTCAATGTTCTTTCAAAACTTTACATAGTTTTAAGAGCCCACTTTAAGAGACTAAAACCCATAGGGATCAATCTAGTTGTTGAAGACTCTAATTGGTTGAAATCTATTTTATTTGTTTCTCCAAAAAGATTAAGATCTTTATAACTACATCCCAAGATGGGAAGTGTAAAGGATCCTATTATCTTTAAGGTCAAAGTATTCATAGGAATAGATTTATTCTAGCCCACTTCTTCAATACTAAATCCTTATGGATCTTTAGCTCGATCTCAAAATCTTAAAGATTTTCTTGATCCTTTAAGAACTATCTCCCTTTATGTTCTAGATATGTTTTAAGATGTCCTACATTGACATCATAACGAGATCGTTTTCTCATTGAATTGAATTATCTTAGTTTCAAAAGATGATCTTTCTGTGCTTTCTTTTAGGCTTGGCTTAAGATCATCTTTATGTTCGCTAATTCAAGTCATAGTTTTTTAATGAAGCTTTTACCACAACTTAATCTTACTTAAATTTTTAAGAATATTTGGTTAACCGTTTTAAGTGGTGCAACTAATCTCATCAAACTTAAATTTTGACTTGCTCTTTTCCCTACTTGGGCCTCTTGGCTTTTCTTCTCTTTTTTAGCCAAATAAGAGATAAGACTAAGCCTTTCTCCATGCTTTGGAGCTCTTTTGACTTCTTTTTCTAGACCACTTAGAATTGCTATAATCCTTATGGTTTATGAAAGTCTTCTCTTACATCGGGGCTCCTTGAAGAACTCCAAATCCTTAAGAACTTTATCTAGGTTGGAAGATCCTTATATGATCTTTTTAAAGGATAAGGTCTAGGTTCTTGGGGAATTCCAGCCTTCTTAAGAGTTATCATCCTTGAAAATTGCATGAGGGTTTATTGAAAATTATGGTCTTTCTATTTTTCTTTTTTAGAGTTTGAAAGAGTTTATTTGTAATATTTATTTGTTCCCCTCGATTAAAAGAACTATTCAGAGCTTTTTTCTTTCTTTCATCCTAGCTTACTGAACATGTATCCCTAAGTTCAAGCTCGGATTACCCATAAATCCAATGTCCCATACCACCGAATCCACTTCAGTTGTAGTGTAAGCCTAGACATCCCATACCATCCGGCTTACACTTCCACCAGTGAAGGTAACTTTAGATATAACATTGGAACATGTCCTTCTTTTAGTCAAATCAAGTGAGACTTATTATTTCTTTGACTTCTAATTTCATAATTTTTTTCCAAAGCATGTCTAGTGCTCAAGTCACAATGAAATTATAACTTACCAAGTCTCAATTGTAAATGAAAATTGAAAAGGCTTAATCTTAAACATTGACATTTCAATGATTCTTTGTTTGAGATGTTTCTTGAACAATTGTTCTTGATAATAGAGCTAGTTTTTATATTTAAACTAGATATTATCTCTAGACATAATCATAAACCTGAACGTTAAAAAATGATTTGATTTGCCAACCAAATTCTTAATTCTAAAGAAGATGGTAACACCTTTTACCCTTTAGGAAGTAGTTATTTAGTTCAAGGATATAGGTAAATGGTATTCAGGGTGTCTTTGAACCCCTTTTGTTACCTCTTCTTGAGCTCTTCTGTTTGATTGGAAAACTTTTGTAAAGCTCATAGTAGTTCTTTACTCTTATTACTAAAGAAATTCCTTGAATGGAGGAACTAGTACTTTGAAAAGACGATATTTTTATCATCCTTTCTATGGTAAGTTGAGAAAAAGATTATTCATAGGATATTGATTTTTCAAAGAATTTTTCTCTTCTAGAGCTTTGATAATAATCATCCTAAGCTACCACCATTGTGTTGTGTTTAAAGAAAAGAAAATTTTGACCTCTCACTTAAGTTCTTGGCCTTGCTGATTAGGTATGTCATGGGTTTTATGGAATAATTCCATAAGACGGACTTTAAGCTTAATGTATCTTATTGATGCACTATTACTTGACTTATATAACCCAACCATATAGGAAATGAATGGTAGTTTCAATTTGGACGATCGGCACCACTACCATTATTCCTATATTGGAATTTTAACTAACCTTAAGCTTGAATAAATTGATTCTAGATGCATACTTAATGTATGCTAAAATGTTTACACCTTTGTTGGAAGAGGTGTAGCATGCATAAGGTTTAGAAACTCAACCCCTCCTTAAAGCATGCAAAAGTTCCAAGTTGGAACTTTGATTGTTCAACGAATGGTGTGAAATTTCCATGTGATTTTGTATATGAAAGGTTGCAAGGCTGCATTAAATGCATTCTTTCTGGCCATGATTAGGCACAATCAATCTTTCTTTTCCAGAACTTTCATGCATAGTTTAACTCATTTCCATGACTAGTTTTGTATATGACGAGGCAAATTAGACGACTTGAACCTATGCATACATTGTCTAATTCATGCCTATTATAACATGGAATGCATGCTCGTTGCTTTGAATGGATAATAAAAGAGTGTAGATACTTATCTAGAAATTAAGCTTCACACATCCGTTGACTCTATTTGAGTACTTCGATGGTGGTGTAAGCTTGGGCTATCCAACCTCTTCCATTGTTGAAGTCCTTCTTGGGCATTTTTGCACTTACTTGAGCACCCAATTTGTGTATCAACTTTTGAAGTAATGCAAGCTATGCATGCATATTAAAGGGTGCATCCTTTATGTATGAAAAGATACAAGCAGCCTCATATGCCCTCAAGTAAATCATGCATGGTATATTCTACAAATTGAGAAGTAATTTTAGTGAAAACATATTCAAACCTTGTTCTTTAGTACTCATTAGAATAAATTTTCTTTATCTTCTTCTCTCTTTGCTTTGAGATATTATGTAGGTTCTTGAGTGAATGTCCTGCTTCTCTAGTGCCTTCTTTAAAGCTTCTAAAATACTCCAAAGGATACTTCCCATTATGCCAAAGACATTCACTTGTCTAGTAGAGAAATAGAATTTACAAGGAATGAAAGAAACTACCAATGTTGCATATCTACACAAATTAAGAATGATATGCAAAGTAAATACAAAAGAAAATGAAAAGCATGAGTACTTCCTTGAATTCATTCTTTCATTGTTCCCTTTGCTCCATCCATGCTTATTCAATTGATAGCTCCATTGATTTATTTTGAAATATCCTAAAACAAAAACCAAAAGGAATAGATGTATGCATTCTTTTATAAATGTCCGATTATAGGCACAAGTTAGGCATCCTAAAATGGGAATAACTGCCCATTTTGTTGTGCCAAGGTAGCTCCTCATGCTTAGAACACCCGATTCATCTTATCAAGTCAAGGTAGGAAGAGGAAGTTCTTCACATGTGCACCTATGGTTGTCATCAGTGGCTTCTGTTCCAAGATAACGTGAGTGTCACTCTAGCACAATGGCAAGTACCAACGTGAGGAGATCCACCTCATAATTGTCAATCCCTAGAGACGTGAGGACTAGTATGATGACTATGAGCAAGTGAAGGCACAAGTGCATGTGTGAGAAGCACACAAGCATGCACACACACACGCATAGAAGGCAAGAACAAAGAGAGGAACAATGGAGTTCTTTGTATTACTCAAAAAGTCTCTTACAATAGCTCAAAACTCTGACAACCTCAAAAATGAGCTCTCTAGCTCCTTTTATAGTTTTTGACTAGGTTTTGGCCCTGTCCAGACCTAGTGTCTGGCCTACTTAAAAATTAGGTTCCTGGGCTATTTTGGAGGCTCAAACAAGCTCTAAAAATTATGAAAATTGGTACATAAATACTTCTAATACTCCTCAAGCTCAAGGACTCCTTGACTTGAAAAAAATGGAGTAGGAATAATGGAAAATGGTATTTACAATGGTGTGAAGTGACTAAAATCATTGTTTGGGAAGTATTTCTTCATGAAAAATTATGTGGCCTACTTGCCAGATCTACGCTGACTACTTTGTCTGCTTAATCGTGCTTGGATCTCCCTTTGTTCTGACTCCCTTTGTTGGCTTCCCTGTCTTGTAAGGCATTGATTGCCCTTGCTACTACCAACACCTCCACTCTCTCGTGTCTGTCATCCCTGAGAGACCCTTGTTGGTGGGAGTGCTTGATGTAATACTCAACGACGTCTGTGGCTAGGTGATGTTCTTGTATGTGCAATACTCAAGCCAAATCTATCATGAGCGTATCCCAATCTAATGGACCTGGAATGTCCGGATGTGGCAAGCGTAATTGATCTTCATGGATGGCCTATTCCATCGCAAAGAGATGTAACAAATGTGTTGGTTTGGGAATGAAAATTTCATAATGACATTCCTAGAACCTAGTAGAGAACATTTCTTCAAGATTCTGCTTGTAGCAAGCAGGTAAATACTTTATGCATGCATGCCAGACATAGATTATGTTGACGGAGGGGGTCTGGCTCATGTCATACACCAAATCTTTGTTACCTTTAGAAAATTCGGGGGTTGAAATATATGGTGTTTGTACCTTGCAGAAGGTCTTGACTACAATCATCATCAGCTCAAAGATTTTCATACACATCATGGCGGCTATGTTCGATACATTCTTGAAGCATGCAAATCAATGGCTTATTGTGGATATCATGCATGCTACAATTGTTAGTGCTCTAGGTGGAGCAAAATATGGATAGCTCACCCAATCTGAACATCCTTTATTATTGCGTACTTTGATGGTAAAAGCTTGCCATGATCTACGGTGGACTACTAGACAGTAACATGGGTTATATTTAATATATAATGGCATTGTGGCCCATGTGCGCATCATTTCTTGGATATTCTGTGAGTAGTCACTCATGCCAATTGGGTTGAAAAATTGAGCCTGCATGAGCATCTACTGGTAGATCATCGGGCTCAAACTAGGTGGTGAATGTAGGATCTTTTCCTGTATGCCTTTTAATCTCCATGTTATAGTCCACTAATAATACAAAGTAGGGTTTATATTGCGTTTTTGATGTGTTAATCAGGTGTTGGTGGGAGAGGTTCTAAAAATAGGAGGACCTAAGAACTGCTTCTTCTAGATTGGAAAGGGACCTGATTTGCATGGCCACTCTATCATCATGAGTTTGTCCTATTTGCTCTACCCTCTTGAGCCAATCTAGGACTTCTATCTCGAAGGTGTCTTGCCCCTCTTCAGTGACACACCCGACTAATAGTGGCATCGGCTTGTATGGTTCTTCAAAGCTCTCTTCAACTGGAATCTCGACTACTGTTTTGGGTTGTGGTTCTTCAATTGGAGAGGGTAGTCGTTCATAATGTAGTAGGCACGTTTGGAGTTCTTCGATATGTTTCTTTAAGGCTTCTAGTTCCTCTGTAGACTGAGGGAGAATAGTCCTCTGTGGTTGAGTGGTATTGACATTGGCTAGTTGTTTCTTGAGATCATCACATTCAGACTCTAGCTTTTCATATGATTCTAGAAAGTTGGCATGCTCTTCAAGAAGTATCCTTATGCCTTCTGATGGGACTGCTCGATACTTTGTAGGGCTAATTTTTGTGCTAGTGGTCCCTTCCATAGCTGCTTCTAGATTTTCTTTGTTTTGCTTTTGTAATCTATTGTTCTCTTCTAATGCCACAGCCATGTGCTTCCATAGTAGACCTAGATTTCATCATAATTTAGTGTTGGTGAGAGTTTGTGCTTGGAGTACACTTTCCAAATCTTTGACTGCGTGAGCATCCATATTAGACATCTTGGACTCCAATTCCAAATGAGACTATTGTAAAGTGGTGTATTCTGCTATGAGCATTTGGTTATCAGCTTCCAGGGCAGTGACTCTCTCTTGTAGTCTCCACAACTCTTCTTGGAAGGTAGCATTTCGCTCTTCCAATCGTTGGTACTCTTGATGTAGTTGAGATGCACACTGAATGATTGTATTGAATGTATTATTTACAGAATGAGCTACAAGGGGAACGGTGTGGAGTGCAGAGGGAATGGGAATGGGGATGGGAATTGTGGATGCAGTGTCGAACACAGAGGTGGGTGTGGGTGTAGTTGGTGGTAGGGGGATGGGAGATGGTGGTATAGTAGGGGGAGGGGGAGGTGTTGTGGGTGGTGGAATGCCCATGGGATCAGACAATGTAGTGCATGTAGAAGATACCATGTATGTGGGTATGGTAGGTGAAGTGAGTGTGGTGTCTATGTATAGTGACGTGGTTGTGAGTGTGAACTTAGCATCTAAGGGGCTGGAGCATGAATGAATTGTTCCTTGAATGATATGTAATGGGGAGGGGTGATCATTGCTATTGAGGTACCCCTAGTACATGGATGAGGCGGATGGGAAGTATGGATCCCTAGAAAGGGAATGTGTGAATATGGGTAAGCAAGGAAACCTAGACTACCTACTGTGGGCCACGGGTGTCCCTCTATGCTATGTATTAGTGGATGTCCAATGATGGGTTCAATGGGCGATCATGGTGAAGTGAAAAAAGGGTTGGTAATGGATGGAAAGAGGGTGCCTTGAGATGTTGGTTACCAAAAGGAAAAGGATGTTGAAGAGGCTAGGGTTTGGGTCATGGTTGTGGTTAATACAGTGGTTTCAGTAGTGTTTGGTCATGGAGGTAGGGGTGAGGGAGGAGAGGGAGGAGCTGGGGGTTGTTGGGATGAAATTGGGGATGTTTGTACAAAAGTTTCTTCTATAAGGTCGATGGTGGGGGTTGGGGTGGTTGTTGGTTCTATGGTTTCCTCTATTTTGGATACTGATATGCGTATGTTCTTGCCTGCCCTTGGTAGTGTGTCAACTCTTTGCTTGTCATATTGGACTGACTGATAGACTGTTGTGTAGACGGCCTCCTGGAATCCTAAGGATTCTGACATTAATTTGAGGGTGATGATGAAATGTTGGTCCACACCTTCGTTTGCTAATATATGTTCGATCAAGGCTTGGCTTGATGGGAATGAAAGTCAATGTCTTTCTTGTACTTCTTTGATCATGTCGTATAGCCTTTGCAACTAGGTTGTGTACATAGGAGCACCTACAAGTTATGGTACTCCTTGTTGCTCATCTCTATATCTTTCTTCATGCCCTTCCTCGCTTTCTTCAGATTCTTCATCTTGTGCATCATCTTCGTCCTCTTCTTCGTCCACATCAATAGTGGTAACAGGTACTTGTGATGTTGTTCCTTGCAGTTGAACTCCTTCCAATTGTTGTTCTCGTTCTGCTTCAAGATTCACTTCTTTTAAAATCTACTCAAAGTTTTCATTGGTGAGTTCCTCCAAGGGTGCTCCTCCAAGGAATTCTAGATCCATGGGAACGGGCAGAAATATCAGATCGGGACCTTCAGAGCTTCTTCATGGTAGTCATAATGTGAATGGCTTGACCCTTTGAGGAGGGGGGTGATGTCGGGGGTTAGTGTTGCTCCACAAGATTGAGCACAAGGTACTTGTACAGCTCCTCTCATCCTCTTGGAAGGGGGTCGAGTTGATGTTCGAACTTTGAACTGCTGCACTCTGTTCCACATTAGGGCCCTTTCAATAGAAATGTCGTATGCTAAGCATATGTAAATGATTCTTGTCAAAGTGCAACATCCATACAAGACTAATTTACGTGGCCGTCTCTTGTGAGCCAAGTGTATCTGATTGATGATCCAGTGGGGTAGGTTGATGGTGAGGTTCTCCGTCTCTACCAGATACAAACTGAACCATATCTTTTTGGGTGGCATGGTAAATCTATCTTGGGTGTGAAAAGCAAAGTGTTACATGCACATCTAAATTAGGTGAAGTATTTCGATGGTGATGCACCATAGTGCGCTCTCCTTGTCGCGCTCTCCACGACGATATCCTCGGAGTAGAAAACCGAGCTCCTAAGGCCGCACACGGTACTTCAAGACTGCAGAATACGCAGAAAAACACAGTACACAGGGAGCACAAAGACAAACTTCTTAGGTCTTACAAATGTGGTCAAACTTATAGTCTGTGACTGACCAGGCCACTATATGTTTTATTAAAGAACATATACAAAGAAGTGTCCAATGGCCATTTGGCCTTTCACATGGACACTAACGGTAACAATCTCCCACTACAGGCCAATATGGCCAAAGTAACTATGGAAGAAAAATAAAGAATGATAAAGAATACCTGAGTGTAAGTATACAAACTATACCTCCCACCTGATGGGCATGTTACACAGAATACAAGTGACTATGTAAGATCATGAATCAAGTAACCCCCATCAAGTGACAACAGTGTCGAAAGCTATCCTGTGGTAGAGCTTTAGTCAAAGCATGTACAACATTATCTCGAGTGTGAACCTTCTCAAGAATAATGCGCTCAGTGGGTAAGCAATCTCAAATGAAGTGATACACCTCACCTCAATGTGCTTGGTCTTTGCATGATAGACCAGATTCTTAGCCAAAGCAATGGAACTCTGACTATCACTGAGCAAACAAGGTACATATTGAGGTAAACCCATATCACAAGCAAGACGAGAAAGCCACAATGCTTCCTTACATGCCTCACTTGCTGCAACATACTCTACTTCTGTGGTGGAAATAGTTGTACATTCTTGAAGATGAGATCTCTAAGAGATAGATCCTCCGGCAAAATGAAAAATGTACCCTGATGTAGACTTACGATTGTCTACACAACCAACATAGTCGGAATCTGTGTAACCAATAATGGATGCTTTCCCTCTACCTAAGCATAGACACTTGTCCTTAGTGCCACTCAAATATCTTAAAATCATATTGACTGCTTCCCAATGTTTCTTGTCAGGATAAGACATATATCTACTCACAACTCCCACTACAAATGCAATGTCTGGTCTTGTAGCTACCGTAGCATACATGAGATTACCAACAACATACTGATAAGGAATTTTGTTCATGAATTCCTTTTCCTAATCTGATTTGGGGCAATCATCCTTGCTCAATTTCACATATGTGGGTAAAGGTGTACTCAATGCCTTTCCACCCTGCATATTGAACCTGTGAAGTACTTTGGATATGTACTCACTTTGAGACAATTATATGCATCTTTTGCTCCTATCACGAGTAATGTGCATCCAAAGAATATGTTTGGCATCCCCCAAATCCTTCATATCAAATGTCTGATTCAATTTCTTTTTGAGAATTGACAAATCATAAGAGGAGTTCCCAAGAATCAGCATATCATCGACATAAAGTATTAAGCATATCAAGCTTCCATTTGAGCATCTCTTTGTGTAGAGACAATGATCCTCATTGCTTCGAGAATAGCCTTGAGACTTCATAAAAGCATCAAACTTTTGGTACCATTGTCTAGGGGACTATTTCAGTCCATACAAGCTCTTCTCAAGCTTAGAAACTAGACTTTCCTTGCCAGGAACTACATAACCCTCTGGTTGTTCCATATAGATCTCATCTATAAGATCTCCATGCAAGAAAGCAGTTTTCACATCCATTTGGACTAGCTCTAAGTCCTCCATTGCAACGAATCCAAGCAACATGCGCGAGGTAGTCATCTTGACCACTGGAGAGAAGATTTCCTCAAAATCAACACCATGTTGTTGCTTAAAACCCTTTGCAACAAGTCGTGCTTTATACTTTGGAGAAGCACTATCTGATGTGAATTTCAACTTATACACCCATTTCCATGGTAAAGCTTTCCTGCCCTTTGGCAAGGGTATTGAATCCCAAGTACTATTCTTGTGAATAGAATCCAACTCACTCTTCATGGCATGCCCCCACTTGAAATGATCCTCTGTCTACATAGCCTCTTTGTAGCAAGAGGGCTCACTGGCATCTGTTAGCATAAGAAAATCTAAACTTGGAACATATCTATCAGGTGGATGTGAGACATGTGCAGAACGTCTCAATGGTTGCTGAACAGGAATATGTGCAAACTGATCTGAATGGACATTCTCTTGAACATCCCTATGTGCAGCATTTTTATGCATGCTAACTGGAGGACTAGTATCGTCAAACACCACTCTTCTCACTTCAACCTCCTTAGTGGGTTGTTTATGCATCTTAGACTCATTGAAAATGACATCACTAATTCTAATCAGTGATCGTGTTTCAGGATCCCATAAGCGATATCCAAATTGTCCTTCTCAACCAATGCATTTCTTTGACTTATGATCCAACTTTTGTCTAAGATTCTTTGGTATATGAACATATGCTTCACACCCAAAAACTCGAAGATGATCATAATATGGTGGCTTCCCTGTCCATAACTCTTGTGCCACTTTCAAACCTTTGGCAGTACTAGGTGAAAGGTTAATCACATGAACTACAGTCAATATTGCTTCTTCCCAAAAACCTTGTGAGAGGTTTACATGATGCAACATAGAGACTACTCTATCTTGAATAGTTCTATTCATCCTCTCAGTTATACCATTCTATACTGGGGTATAAGGAGATGTAAACTCTCTACGAATCCCTCTAGACTGACAAAAAAGGCTGAATTCATGTGAGGTATACTCATTAAAGCCTTAAGCTTAGTTCCTTTTTTAGTCTCAACTGAAGCAAGCCATTTTTTGAAAGTAGGAAATACCTCATCCTTCGATTTGATAGGATATACCCAAAATTTTCTAGTAGCATCATTTATGAAAGTGACAAAGTAAAGAGAACCACCTAAGGACCTAGTCGGCATAGGTCCACACACATCTGTATGAACGAGATCTAAAGGCTGAATTGAAGAGTCAATGTGCGTTCTATGCACATTTCTAGTTTGCTTTCCATATTGACAATGCTCACAAAATGAAAAATCGGAGAAAGATAACACAGGTAAGTAGCCAAAAAGAGAAAGATTTTTCATTCCCTATTTAGGAGGTTTTCTTCCCCCAACTTGTATACACAGTTGTAACCCTAACAGTTCACTTATCTTTGTTCTCTTGCTAATAATTCAATATTGTGTGTTGTGCTCCAAGCTTCTTCTTCTTCCTTGTGTTGTTTGCGTGCTTCCACAAAACTCAAACTCCATCAATTGGTGTCAGAGAAGGTCGCCACTATTGAAATAAAGAAAATAACAACTCCTAATCTACTATTAATCACACGCTAATTACATTAAGGAGGATGGAACAAAAGAAATGAAAACATAATCAACTTGACTAATATGAAAAGACTTACATGAGCTACTCTAGGAGCATGATGACTCCATGAGTAGGAAGTGCACACTCTTGGCAATGGGCTAGAGTGAATGGCTTGTGTGGAGTGAAGGGAGGCCTTGCTTATATGGAGTTTGGGAGAATTCCCTTGCATGTGGCATAAATGGACTTGCATGAGAATGATTCTAGGTTTGGAAAAAAGGGTGGAGCATGAGTTCCACACCCCCCCTCCATGTGATGACCATTTTGTTTGTAATGTAGGGGATTAGTGACATATGGGATCACTTAGTCCATTAGTTTTTAGGATCTAAGGATGTATGGGATCCTTAGACATATCTTGGACATATGGCATCCAAGTGTGAGACATATGGCATCCCTTTGTTTTTAGTTCCATGGACATATGGGATCCATGGTATATGTGGGGATTTAGGGACATATGGGATCCCTAGACATACAAGAGGGTTTACATCATGGGGTAGGTAGTGCTTATGGAACCATTTACCACCTTTCGAGCATTGTTCTTTTTTTGTTGTTGTAGTATTCGTGGGATCCATTGATGGGACCTTTGGTAGGGTCCCCTTCTTGTGGACTCCTTGTTGTTGATTGAGCATGGCCTTCACCTTTGGGTGTCATATGTTCAAGCCATAAGGAAGTTCTAACACTTTTAAAGAGCAGTGTCTAGTCTTTTTACATGGGGCTTGAAATGATTTGGAGCTCAATGAGATTAACTCTTTGGAGAGCTTGTACATATTCACTTTAGGGTAAACATGGCTTCAAGATAGAAGTATTCCAAATGGCATTGGGAAGGTCCTGCCTTCTTTAAGAAGGTGGTGTCTAATCCCTTACAAGAGACCATATGTGTACATAGAGATTTTAGATTGAGATACAATATACAAGTGATGCATATGGCATGTGCTAAAGTTACTTTCGTCTCTACTTTGTGAAAAGTGATGCAATACTTCTGTGATAGAAGGCCGTGGGAAAATTTTCTCGTTACTCTCTTTGAAAAGGGATCATAATGAAATTTGAAATGATTTGAAATTGAGACTAACATTAGGTATGTCATGGTGTGGACTCCTTTGCATAGCGTGAGAGGCTGGCAGGCAAAAATGGAATATATGAGGCCCATTTTATTACTCCTAAATTCAAATGCATCTTATGACATCGCACATTACATCAATTGACTGCCCACCTTCTAGCACTGAATGAGGACCATCCATTATCCCTCTAATTGTTGGCTTGCCTCTTTCTCACCTTCTCTCTAGAATCTCAAAGGTTTGTTGGTTCACAAAGAAGGCATTTTTTTTGCTATGATTTAAACATATGGCTTACACCTTTCTCTCTCCAATTGCGGCCTGAAGGAGCTCTATTTGAGGATAACATCGATTTGTCTGTGTCATACTCGATCTGCCTTAGCAATGATTTGTGCTTTGTTTGTTGCAAGCTTTGGTTTTCTTTGAAAATAAATTGCATCAAATAACACTACTGCACAGTACGAGATTTAGTAGCCAACTTCAAACCTCATCTTCTGTCTGTATAGGTAATTTCATGTGGAGGAAAGTTGCAGAGAAAATTACTCGTTCCTCTACTAGAAAAATGTTGCATGTTTCATTAGTGATGAAGAACTGCCCGAGAATTCCCATTCTAGTCCTTATCTACTCTGTCTTGCACCTTGCGAGGCTGGAAGAAACTACTATTGTGCCCTTGTAGTTCTTGCATACAAGGTGGCGTGTTCAACAGTGCACCTTCCATGCATGTGCAGAATGGATTGTCTGCTTTAGAGTTGAAGCGGTTAGCTCTCCTAGCAACATTTCATACCTCTATCGATCTACAGCTCTGCTCATAGTTCTACTTACTGTTGTTTCTTCTACAGGTTGTTTTTCCGCATTTAGGTTGTGGTATTCTATTGCCTTTGAACGCATAGATTCTTGTGCAAGCATAGGATACTGCATCGCTTGCTTTTTTTTGGTGTAGGAGAAGAGTCAAGATAAAAAGATGGAACAGGAATAGAGGACGGAGCATTCGAAGGGCATGGAAAGCCCTAGGGGTTGGTGAGGAGATAGACAAGGAACAATACAATGCTCTATGGTGCAACTTCTTAGAAAAAGTGAATAAAGATGGATCATTGCATGCTCGACTAATCCATTTGAAAGTCAAATCTACTACATTATTAATTGAAGCCAAAGGTATATGGTTGTATGTGTAGTGTAGATGGCCATACAGGCGGTTGGATATGGTGAATGGTATACAGTCACTAACTATTGCAGCGTAGATGTTTCTGCTATATTCTGAGTGTTTTGTTTCCTTCAGCTTATCTTGAGATCAATGTTCACTATGACTAACCAACATCAGAACCCAAAAATGTCCATGGAGAAAATGAATAATGGCATTGTCTTCCTTTTACAGATGCGGTAAAAATGTAAATAGCACCAAAAGAGGAAGAAAAGAATGCAAAGATGCTAATTGCTTGAATGGTTGTTCAGAAGCTCAAAACTTCGACACAAATCCATAAGCACTTAGACTGATTTATTAAAGAATAGAAATGATGTAATAGTGCTTAGAAGCACTCTTATTAATGGAATATGGGAGGGAGGGAGGGATTAAGAAAGAAAAACATACTAATGATGAAGATAACAAAAACATAACTCAAAAGGAAAGTTAATCTATGCTATGATACCATGTTGAAATAAAGAAAACAAAAACTCGTAATCTACTATTAATCACACACTAATTACATTAAGGAGGATGGAACAAAAGAAATGAAAACATAATGAACTTGATTAATATGAAAAGGCTCACATGAATTGCTCTAGGAGCATGATGACTCCATGAGGAGGGAGTGCACACTCTTGGAAATGGGCTAGAGTGAATGGATTGTGTGGAATGAAGGGAGGCCTTGCTTATATGGAGTTTGGGAGAATTCTCTTGCATGTGGAATAAATGGACTTGCATGACAATGATTCTAGGTTTGGACAAAAGCATGGAGCATGGAACTCTCAACAGCCACTTCATCTAGGGCGTCGTCAACACGCCTCCGGTCACAGTCTCAGAATTGCACTAAAATTGGTGAGCATACTCATGGCGATCAGGAGTTCAAAAGGGCTTTGCTCTATAGTCTTAAAATTGCAATCTCAACTCGTTTCAGCCTCTAAACACACTATCAAAGCACCTTTGTAGGCAATTTCTTTGTGCAAAAGGTATATATAGGTTTCGGTTCTCTAATATAAGGGCCTCGAAGTCTGCTATAGGTTTAGTAGAACTTGATAGGGTAGCTTTGTTCAACTTTTTGAGATACATTCATTTTTCTGCATTAAGGTATTTTTGTTAGTGTTCATGGCTAAAAGCAGTGATGTATTCTATATGTTGGTTGTTGAGGATAAGTTGGATGGTACCAATTACCCATTATGGGCTTATATAATGCATCATGTATTGGTTGCAAATGGATTGTGTAATATTGTGGAAGGTGTTGAAAAATGTCCTATTACACTTGCAAATACAGCTACTAAAGGTGATGTAGATGGCATTGAAGATGGTGACATTCTTTAGGTTCATGTTCGTGTTGCAGTTTCTGATGCACCTATTGCAGAGAAACTTCATTGGGATGGTGGATGCGGTTTTGCTGCACCTACTATAGAGCAACATCGTTGGGATGGCAGAGATGCTCAAGCACATGCATTGATAGCCTTGTCTATCAAACATGCCATTATTCCTCACATGTGCTCTTGCACAACAGTAAAGGATGCTTGGGATATGCTTACTACTTTATACCACGCAAGGAATGAGGCTCATGTTAGTTACCTCTGAAAACAGTTGGAGAGTGAGGACATGAATGAAGGAGATTCCATGCAAAGTTTTTTGACAAATATCAAAGATTTGAAGGAGCATTTGATTTCTACTGATGAAGTCTTGCCTGACAGTTCACTTGTGCAGATTGCTTTGAATGGTCTTCCATATTCATAATAGAGTTTTGCTTCTACTCTTTGATTGATGATGAAAAGCAATCCAAATGCCTAAACATTTGAGGATTTAGTCTCTGTTCTGGTGCAAGAAAATTAGTCTAGGTAGAACACATCCATTATGCATGTTGTAGATCAAGATTTCCTAGCTAGACAGACGGGAAAAGGTAAATGGAGCTAATCTACTAGTAAGCAAAAATTTGCTAATTCTACACAATCAAAGAAGGATGGCAGAGACGAGAAGAAATGAGAAAAGCAGAAATTGTTTTGCAAGTATTGCAAAGGAAATGATCATGTCATAAAGAGTTGTCCAAAACTCGTTGCAAAAGAGGCAAAGAAAAAAGAGGCTAGAATGGTTGTTGAAGAAGCCTCTACACCCAAATCAGAGTCTGCAAATCTTGTGCAAAATGAAGAATGGGCGTTTACTATTGTTTGCAGTTATGACCCATCTTCGCATGAACAGTGTATGTGTGCAATAGATGCAAATGTTTGGTACTTTGATAGTGGGGCAACCAAACATATTACCTCATAGCACAGTTTCTTCACTTCACTTGAGCCTTCCCCTACAGGGAATACTGTCACATGCACCAACAACTCCTCTTATCCAATTATGGGAGTTGGTAAGATCATTCTAACTACTACGGATGGTAGTTCATTTACATTGTCGGATGCTTTATTTGTGTCAGGGATCAAGAAAAATATGTTATCAGTTTCAGCATTAGTCAAGATCGGCTTGGTTTGAAATTTATTGATGACAAATGTATAGTTCATGATCTGTCAAATGGCGACGTCATTATTTCTTCTCGCACTTTATGTCATGAGTTGTACAAGCTCATAGATTATATAAAATCAATGAATGATTCAGCATGTGAAGTTCAAGATTCTCAAGCTATGTCAGTTGCAAAGCTTTGACATGCACGCTTTGGTTATCTGAATTTTGCTAGTTTGCTACGTGTGCAGAAATCTGAAATGGTGTCCTCTTTGCCCAAACTTGAGGCACCTACAGTGATGTCTATGGTCCTATGCAGACACCGTCCTTTGGGAATTATCTCTACTTCCTCACTTTCATTGATGATTTTTCTAGGCATGCATGGGTATATCCATTGAAAGCAAATTCTCAAGTGTTTATGTGCTTCAAACAGTTTTTGGTTTTGGCTAAAAATTTGTAAGCATGTGAAATGAGCACCCTCCATTCTGATTGGGGGGGGGATATATATCCTCTAATTTTAATGCATTTTTGGCTTAACATGGGATAAAACATTAGTGTAAAGTTTCGTATACACCTCAACAGAATGGAGTTGCTGAAAGGAAGAACAGGTCAATCATGGAGATGGTGAGGTGTATGGTCAAGACTCAGGCTTTACCACATAGTTTCTAGCTTGAGGTTGTTATGTGTGCAGCATATGTACTTAACAGGTGTCGCACTAAAGCATTGCAATCTATCACTCCATATGAGGCTTGGCATGGTCGTGAGCCTTTTCTTGATCACATGTGTGTCTTTGGTTGTCTTGCATATGCATTAATATCGTCTATATCATCCACAGACTAAACACATTTTGGTTAGTCGTGATGTTGTTTTTGTGGAAGATGCAATTCAGTCATTACTTTCATGTACTAAGGAGACATCAGTTAGCTCCAAATATATGTATGAGACTTTGCTACCTCTTTTTATAGGTGGATAGTCTAGTGCTATTCCAAATGAGGCAATTTCTCAGCCTTTAGAGGTTTCATGTGATGATGCAGATTATTCCATTTTTTACGTAGATTTCTCAGCCTTTAGAGGTTTCATGTGATGATGCAGATTATTCCATTTTTTACGTAGATTTACATGATGCACTTATTGATGAGAGAATTGATATTGAGGAGGCAAAAAACTATGCCAAAATGGTTGGTGCAGACTTTGTGAGATAGCAAATTAGATGCACCTTTGTTTTATTATACTCTTGATATGGCTGCCTCTAGTCTTTGTGATGAGAATGATCCAGTTTGATTGATGAAACACAAATTTCAAAAATTTGGATGGCTACTCTTCAATCAGCATATGATGCTATAATGAAAAATGGTACATGGTCTTTATGTGACTTTCCTTTGGCGAGAAGGCCATTGGAACTAAGTGGGTATACAAGTTGACATGTAAGGCTGATAGAACAGTTGACATGTAAGGCTGATAGAACAGTTGACATGTATAAGGCTAGGCTTGTTGCAAAGGGTTATGCTCAAGAAAGTGGCATTGATTTTGATGAGACCTTTGCTACTACATGCCGAATGACTATTGTTTGTATCATATGTGCATTTGCAGCTCATCATGGTTGGAACATACACAATTGGACTTTAAAATTGTATTTGTGAATGGTGACTTGCATGAAGAAATGTACGTTTTCCAACCCCATGGTTTTGTACAAAAGGGGCATGAAAAACAAAGTGTGCAAGTTGAAAAAGGCATTATATGCTTTGAAGCAAGAACCACATGCTTAGTATGAAAAGATACATGCCCACCTAATTGCACATGGTTTTGAAAACAGTCCAACTGAGAGCACCTTATATGTTAAGCGTGCAAATGATGTGCTTCTGATCATTGTTGTCTATGTTTATGACATGCTACTCACTAGTCCTATTGAGAAGCATATTGCTCATTTTAAAGTTGATTTGCATGCCTCATTCGCGATGTCAGATTTAGGGCACTTGCATCATTATTTGGGCATTCAATTCATGCAAGTTGATGGCAAAATAACTTTGTGTCAAAAAAAATATATTGACACATTATTGCAGCATTTTGGCCTTGAAGACTGCAAACATATTGCCACTCCTATGGAGACAGGTTTACGGTTGAGTCTTCATGATGTTGCAGATGCATTAGATGTTGTTCTCTATCAACAAGCTCTTGGCTGTTTGATTTACTTATGCATTTCTCAGCTAGATATTCAGTTTGTTGTCTCACAGATGAGGAGGTTTATGCATTGTCGAGGTGTCAAGCATTGGCAAGCGGTTAAGCGCATCTTTCGTTACTTGAGTGGTACTTGACTACTTGGATTGTTTTATCCCAAGGGGGGATCGCTACCGCCAAATTTACATGTTTTTTCTTACTCTGACTAGGTTGGTTGCTATGACACTCATGCATCCACCAGTGATTTTTGCTTCATGCTTGGTATCTGATGCATATCTTGGTTGAGCAAGAAACAGCCTACTATGGCCATGTTCAGTTGCATGATTGAGTATAGAGCAACTTTCGCATTGAATATTGAGTGTGTGTGTGTGGCTCAGGTGCCTTATGGCTAATTTGGGTGTTGGTCAGTCTTCTTCCACCACCATCTTTACTAATAGTTAGAACGCATTGGCAATTGCGAGGAACCCTATGTTCCATGCTCGCACTAAGCACCTTGAGGTGCACTATCATTATGTCAGGGAGGTTCCTTGTTAGAGAGACCAGCTTGGCATATGTGCCCACACAAGAGAGTATTGCATACCTTTTCACAAAGGCTCTGCCTAGGGAGGCGTTTGAAGATTTCCACAAAGCTTTGGGCTTACTTACTTTTGTGGCTTGATTCCACATAGCTTGGCACTTCCTTGTACATGAGTTCACCGCATCACTCCCAGGGGGATTTGTTGATATATTTTGGTAGTGATGTGTGTGAGCATACTACGATTTCCGGTGCACTTTTTCCCTCTTTAGGAGGTCTCCCCCCTTGTATATACACCTATAACCCTAATAGGTCACTTATCTTTGTACATTCTCTTTGTAATACATTTAGTATTGTGTGTTGTGCTCCAAGCTTCTGCTTCTTCCTTGTGTTATTTGTGTGCTTCCGTAGACCTCAAACTCCAACATCTATATTCGGACTTTTATGCGATTTTCTATATACATACAAATTGCATAGTTGTTCTTTTATCACGTAGTTATTATTTAGAGTAGCATCTTTGCTACTTGTTCCTATGTATCGTCTCTTGTCTATCTTCTATCATCATTCATCTTATTTATTTGGTTCAGGATGTGTATGTGTGCAAGCTTCTAAGCATTGGAAAGATCCTATGACTTGTATATTGTGCCTACCTCACTTCCAACACATGCATTTTAGCAAGATAATTTGTTTATTCACAAGTCCATAATCTTCACCCTCAATCATGTAAGATAAGAATTCAACCTTTTTCTCATTCGAAAGTATTATCATTTTGTTTTCTCAAAACTACTAGTGATACACACTTTCTCATTTGATTCTATGTAATGATAAAATATAATAATAAACTTTATTGAAATCATATTATAAATGAGGATAAATTTCATGTTTATAATCTTAACAAGATGAAAAAGAAAACATGCATATTTCTTCTTTTCTTATCCATGATGATAATGAGAAGATGCATACAAATACCAAAGAATAATTTAAGAGGAATGCCAACATAATCTTGAGAAACTCAAATAAATTCTCCAAACCAAATTTATCCTTCAAGGACGTGAGATGGATAGATCTTTTCCAAGGTCATAATCTTATTAGAGAATTTTAGAGCTTAAGAGAATGATCATTGTCTTCCATAAGTCATTGAATGAAATTATATGAACTACCAAGAAAATGGCGTTACAGTTTTCTATCTTGAAGAACAAAGTACAAATCTTATTTGAATGTTGGCAATAACAATTTAAAATTAACCCGATTTTTAAAAACCCTTGAAATAAATGTGGATTGAATCCCCCTACTTTTCATCTCAAATTAGAGCTTTTCTTCAAGAAATTGAACATCAAGCAATTTTTTGTCTAGGGGCACAAATGCTCTCATGGAATGCCTAATAAGACTCTCCCCAAGATCTCCTCACCTCTCTTTCCATAGATAATTCTTGATGAAGATGATGCCTGAATTGAACTTGACTTGCATGAGGTTTGAGAGATCTATGTCCGACAACCTGACAATCATCACTTAAACTTCTCCCTCTCCATGCAATATAACAAATGTTCATACTCATGAGTGCCATATGGCAGACATGTGGCAAACATATGCTCATGTTTTAGCTAGAGGATGTTCACACACCACCTCTACTCATAAAATTTCCTTACCCTCCTCAAAAATGCTATTGCAAGGCATACATAAGAAGGAGGTGAATATAATGAATGCTCCCATTGAATGTATTTTGCGATCCTCTAGAAATTGAATCTAGTAATCTGCCTTTCCTATTAGGTATTCGAAATGGTCCACAATACTTAGGAGACAGTTTTGGACAAGGTCCCGTCTTCATGAGCACAAACCTAGAGGGAACGCTTATCCAAATATTTTTTTGTTAGCACAAATGTCTCATTTGATTTTGGGCACCTCTCTTGTTGGGATCACATGTCCAAAGAAAGATTTGAAAAGAAAGAGGAATCTGATTGCATAATTAAACCTAAAACGCCCACCACTAAGAAAAATGAGTTCATGTTGGTTCAAAGAGGACACACATATAAGCATACACTATAACAATAAAAAAAAGAGAAAAAAATAATAAATGAAATGCCCTATTAAATACGCGTAGCTTCACCTTTCAAAAGCCATATAGAAATTGATCCCACAAAAATTCCCCCTCCTAATATGAGATCAACATTGTAAGAGCTAATCAAACTAATACAAATAAACCATTCTAAGCATTGTGCTATGGGTTATTTGTGAAATGCTCAACTGCATTTGCAATTGTCGAATAAATTGAAGTCGAGAGAAATAAAAATGTTTCCACATACAAAACCCTTTGTTCAATAGCTTCTTTGCCCTTAGGAGATTCTCCAAGTCAATCTCTTTTATTCCCCCAATAGGAACCAAACATAATCATTCTGATTAATTTTGGTAGCCCACTTCAAATCCTCATTGACCTTGATCTACGGTTTTATCTTGTCCCAACCTTTCCACAAGGACTATACTAAGTCCAAACCCTTGGAAGTCCCTAGAAAAGGAGGAAACAACAAAGTGAGCAAAGGAAGTTCCTTCCACCTAGGAATTCCCACAAGCATAAGAGAAGATTTGTTTTTTAGGATCAATTTCAACTAGGAAGTTTCCAATTTGCACCACCCTTTAATCACCCACCATGTCCATAATACCCAACCTATCAAAATCTTTTTTGTTAGCACAAATGTCCCATTTGATTTTGGGCATCTCTCCTATTGGGATCATATGTCCAAAGAAAATTCCTACAAGTTTTTTCCAGTTTCTCTAAATATTTGTCTTTCGATCTCTAACAAGCCAACAAGGCTATTTCAAGGGCCCCTCCACAAAAGTTTTGTTTTTACAAACACCCTTAAATGCCTACTTTATTACATGCAAGGTAGGCCATTTCATCAAACATTTCCTAGACAAAGAAAGATTTGAAAAGAAAGACGAATCTGATTGCACAAGTAAACCTAAAACACCTAGCTCTAAGAAAAATGAGTTCATGTTGGTTCAAATAGGAAACATGTATAAACATACCCTATAACAATTAAAAAAAAAAAAGAGAGAAAAATAATAAATGAAATGCCCTATAAATAAACATAGCTTCACCTTTCAAAAGCCACATAGAAATTGATCCCATAGAAATTCCCCCTGCTTAATATGAGATCAACATTGTAAAAGCTAATCAAACTAATACAAGTAAACCATTGTAAGCATTATGTTGTAGGTTATTTGCGAAATACTCAAACTGCATTTGCAATTGTCTAGTAAATTAAAGTCGAGAGAAATAAAGATGTTTCTACATACAAAACCCTTTGTTCCATAGCTTCTTTGCCATTAGGAGATTCTCCGAGTCAATCTCTTTGATTCCCCCAATAGGAACCAAACAGAATCATTCTGTCTAATTTTGGTAGCCCACTTCCAATCCTCATTGTCCTTGATGTACGGTTTCCTTCGACCTAGGAAGTCCCACAACAAAGTGAGCAAAGGAAATTCCTTCGACCTAGGAAGTCCCACAAGCATAAGAGAAGATTTGGTTTTTAGGATCAATTTCACCTAGGAAGTATCCAATTTGTACCATGCTTTGATCATCCACCATGCTTTGAGAAAACAACAAAGTGAGCAAAGGAAATTCCTTCGACCTAGGAAGTCCCACAAGCATAAGAGAAGATTTGGTTTTTAGGATCAATTTCACCTAGGAAGTATCCAATTTGTACCATGCTTTGATCATCCACCATGTCCATAATGCCCAACCTATCCAAATTTTTTCTGTTAACACAAATGTCCCATTTGATTTTGGGCACCTCTCCTGTTGGGATCACATGTCCAAAGAAAATTTCTACAAGTTCTTTCCAATTTCTCTAAACCTTTGTCTTTCAATCTCTAACAAGCCGAGGCTATTTCAAGGGCCCCTCCACAAAAGTTCTATTTTTACAAACACCTTTAAATGCCTACTTTATTACATGCAAGGTAGTCCATTTCATCAAACATTTCCTAGATAAAGAAAGATTTGAAAAGAAAGAGGAATGTGATTGCATAATTAAACCTAAAACACCTACCACTAAGAAAAATGAGTTCATATTGGTTCAAAGAGGACACACATATAAACAATTAAAAAAAGAGAGAAAAATAATAAATGAAATGCCCTATTAAATAAACATAGCTTCACCTTTCAAAGGCCATATAGAAATTGACCCCATAGAAACATTGTAAAAGCTAATCAAACTAATACAAATAAACTACTCAAGCATTATGCTATAGGTTATTTGTGATATACTCAACTACATTCGCAATTATTGAATAAATTGAAGTCGAGAGAAATAAAGCTAATGATATGATACGAGATCTAATATAAAGGTGAGAGTTGAATCTTGTAAAAATGGGGCAATTTCCCCCCAAAGTTGCAATTTCAATGATCCATTCTCTCAAGCAATGAAAAGATCGCATGGCATAAGATGCAAGAAGATTCTCTCTTGGATGCATGTTCTCATAATCATAGGCCTTATATAACCCACAAGTTGATGTATGCTTTCATAAATTCCGATTCATATGCAATAGCCAATAACGAGAATCAAACACAGACATAAGTAAAAATGTAACAACACAAAAGTTTTCATTCCATAAAAATGCAAAAGTAAATCTTGATTTATTTATTTATTTATTTATTTATTTATTTATTTATTTATTTATATTTCTATTTATTCTTTTTTATATTTAATTACAAAGTGCATCTTGAAAAGGTCTTACAATTCAACAACACAAAAGTTTTCATTCCATAAAAAATGCCAAAGTAAATCTTGATTTATTTGTTTATTTATTTATTTATGTAAATATATATATTTCTATTTATTCTTTTTTTATATTTAATCACAAAGTGCATCTTGAAAAGGTCTTACAATTCAAACTTTATTATGCATAGTTGGAATATGCAGCTTTGCCATCCTTACTCACATCATCATTTCATTGTAGAAGAAGTTTTAATAGTTACTCTTCAAATGTTGAAAGCCTACAAGTCATCTCGTGTTAACCCCTAAAACTGGAGATAAAGTCCCCAATGTATATGAATTGTTCTTTCAAATTTCGAGTTAATGGAAGAGTACATTGAAACCCAAGCTTCCAATACTACTACTACTCCTACTACTACTACTACAGTAGTAGTAGTAGTAGTAGTAGTAGTAGTAGTAGTGGTAGTGGTAGTGGTAGTGGTAGTGGTAGTGGTAGTGGTAGTGGTAGTGGTAGTGGTAGTGGTGGCGGTAGTGGTGGCGGTAGTGGTGGCGGTAGTGGTGGCGGTAGTGGTGGCGGTAGTGGTGGCGGTAGTGGTGGCGGTAGTGGTGGCGGTAGTGGTGGCGGTAGTGGTGGCGGTAGTGGTGGCAGTAGTGGTGGCAGTAGTGGTGGCAGTAGTGGTGGCAGTAGTGGTAGTAGTAGTGGCGGTGGTCGTAGTGGCGGTGGTAGTGGTAGTCGTAGTGGTGGTAGTGGTAGTCGTAGTGGTGGTGGTAGTGGTGGTAGTGGTAGTGGTGGTGGTAGTGGTAGTGGTGGTAGTAGTAGTGGTGGTAGTATTGGTAGTGGTGGTGGTGGTGGTGGTGGTGGTGGTAGTAGTAGTAGTCACAACAAAAATGAAAATCAATATGCATCTCCTAACTTCTAAAAGTGCCAACAAGAAGAGTTTCCATTCCATTTAAAAGTGAAGATCCATCCCAAAGAAGGAAGATAGTATGTGTTATGTTTACAATGATCTACTACTTGATTTTCAAGTTGATATTCACAAAGGTAGCGATGTGTATCTCTCAATGCAAGATCCTCTTATCATCAAGTTGCACAAAATTGATTCACCTCAGACTTGGATGGTGCCACATTCACAACAAACGTTTTTCTTAATAACGTATATTGAATACATTGAAACCCGTATCATAAAACATTCATATTAAGCTTAAGCCTCATATGAAGTGGATACAATCTTCTAAATGGTAACCTTCAATCTCTAACGTCAATAGCACAAGACTACCTTCAAAAGGAAAGAAAAATTTTTAAGGGCCTATTAGAACAAAACATATTATAAATTACTCTAGAATACATTGTCCTACTAGTTTCATAGATAGATATAACAACATTCAAGAAATCCTTGTATAATCAGAAAACTCAAAGATGAATCTCGTTACAAATTGCATAACCAAACAATTTTTCAAATGTTGAATCGTTAGTTATATAAAGAGAGACCGATGTATCAAGGCTTTCTTCACCCCTTTGTGTCACAACTACCGAACTTAAAAGGGACCTTAAAGTTATAAATGTTCAACGTTAAAAAGAGAAATTCACAAACGATCTTATAGGAGTTCTATTCATACAAAGCTTCTCGACAAACTTAATTGAGATTTCATACTTCAAATCCCATCCACGACATAGATATTGGAAAAAAGTCAATCAAACACATTTTACATATTGAGTGATGTTCAAGTATGAATACCCATCAACAACAAGTCCATTGATCACTTCAACGTCCAAGATATGGTTAGACAATGGCATATACATAAAAAAAAGAGGCTTTAACCCAAGATTGATCCACTTTCTCAACTTTTTACCATTAGCCCATATCCATTATACAAAACAAGCAACCAAAGACAATATGTTCGACTGACTAAAGAAAATATGCTAAGACTTTGAAAAAAAATAATTATGCCTTCAAACTTTTCTTGATAATACCAATACCAAGTAGCTCTTGCCGAGCTAAATCCCTATTCTTTTTAGGATAATTTAAGCGTTATTTTTTTACTAGTAATGACCACTAAGACAACACTCCAAAAATTTCTCCATGTTCTTTTGGACTATCATCATCACATGTTCCCAAAATTTAATAGAGGATCAAATTTTCAAACATCTCAACATTCTTATGGGACTCGAAACTACCCATACTATTTTAATCCAAGTATAGCGCCAAATCAAGTCATCACTCGATTGGATGAACAATGATATATACAAAATAAAAATAGATTAGAAACCTCTAAAAAATCAGAAGGCTGACATCTACCAACATCTTCATCTGAAAGTATGCAAAAAATATTCAAAACCCCTGAAGTTCATCAAAACCCTAATTTAAGAGCATATGCCCAATGAAGCAAGAGACACATCACAAGATCCAATAGGATAGGAAATCAACTTGATGTTTTGGTGAATTTTCTACTATCAATTGTAAAGCCATCTTAAAATCATTTCGCATTGATCATCAGCTTCCCAAGTCTCTTCATGTGAGTGAGTGATTAAATGCATACATACATACATACAGCATGCATGTGTACATGCATATGTACATGCTCACACTGTTATCTACTTAACCACATGCATGCATGCATAGATACATACATATACATACATACACACGTACGCGATGTGCATACATACATGTATGTATGATACAGTCAGTTTTTTGTATATTCACCCTCAAATGACAGTGCAACTATAAGCTCATGATAGTCAACCCAACTATATAGCAAATCATCTCCATTAAGCATAGTAATGACTCAATATTACGTCCCCAATAATGTCATCAGTGCCCAATAGTGGGCATAGAACTAAGAATGAATACATGCCCACACTCGCATCCTACAATGCACACACACGACAAGCATAAATTCACAAGAAGCTTTGTGAACCAAGTTTATATCACTATCAGAAGTAATGGGAGAACTCAGCCATAAGAAGCCTAGCATAAAATGCAAACAAAAGATGGGAAAAATTACAGAAAATGCATAGTTGATAGGGTATACACACCTATTAACTAAACGCAACTCGCATGAAGAATCCACAAATGAAAACCGCATGTCCACTAATACGACATTCATATATACCAAAATGAATCTAGGAACACCCCTAATTCACCCTTATATGCAAGTGCAACTGTAAACTCGTGGTAACCACCCACAAGACTACATAGGAGATTATCCTTTCTGCATAATATAATATTCTCACTAACATCATCAGTGCCCAATGGTGAGTATAGAATCAAGAATGAACTCGCACACACAGCTCACGATGTGCACACACCATGAGCATAAACTCAAAAGAAGCTCTGCAAACTAAGTTTCTATCTCTTTTAAGAAAAAATACAGAAAATGCATAGTTGATAGGGTATACACACCAATCAACTGGTCACAACTCGTATAAAGAATCCACAAGTGACAACTGCATGTTCGCTAATACGACAATTGTATATACCAAAATGAATCGAGGTAAACCCCAAACTCACCCTCATGAACATTGAACACAGTTTTATGTAGTTTGCAATCCACAAGGAGCTTCATTCCACTTTCCGATTTTTCAAAGAAAAAGTTGATTTGCTTTCTATCTGTGATTATTTTTACAAAATGATCTGAGAGTCGTGGATTTTTCCATGCATGTGCACACATATACGAAACATAATTACAGTAATCTGTAGTTTGCAATGTATGAAGATAAGCTTTCCTTCATTCCATTTTCTGGCATTCCAAAGAAAATCTTGTTGATGTAGTTAGGTTTTTTTTTTTAGGGTACAATGAATTAGAAATATACTCACACCCAACCTCATAAGGTAGAGGCACCCAACAATTGGCCACACCCGACAGTAGAATATGTCCAATGAGTGGAACTTGAACCCAAGCACTCTATCCCACGACGTTCAAGGCTTACTGCTACACCACACCCATTTGATGTAGTTTTAGTATGTGGTTGTTTTTACAAAATGCTCTTAGAGCCATGACTTTTGCAAAATCTCATTATGCAATACGGCAGATTCAGATGAGGGAGACATCCCAAGCTCAATAAAACAATCATGAAGAATTGGGAGGAGAGATGCTTAGAAATATACACACATACAAGCTTGCCTATATACCTACCTTCCTACCCACCCACCTAACATTCCAAGCTCAATAAACCAATCATGAAGAATTGGGGGGAGAGATGCTTACAAATATACACTCATACAAGCTTGCCTGTATACCTACCTTCCTACCCACCCACCTAACATTCCAAGCTCAATAAACCAATCATGAAGAATTGGGGGGGGGAGATGCTTACAAATATACATGCATACAAGCTTGCCTGTATACCTACCTTCATACCCACCCACCTAACATTCCAAGCTCAATAAACCAATCATGAGAATTGGGGGGAGAGATGCTTACAAATATACACGCATAGAAGCTTGCCTGTATACCTACCTTCCTACGCACCCACCTACATGACTGCCTACCTACCTACCTGCATGCATACCTAGCCACCTACATTCAAGAATGCATGAATACATACACACATACATACATACATTCAAACATACATACATACATACATACATACATACGCACACATATACACACATGTAAATACAAATAAATTATGTATGGTATACCTCTGCTCACCTACTCAACCTACCTACCCATCGATTTACTGGCCCGTCCAGCCACTCAACTTAGACCTACCTACTCACCCACACCTATCCACCAAGCTAATGAATGACCTGCTGACAGACCAACCAGCATACCCACCCACCTACCTACTTGCATGCATAACTGTTGCTACACCAAGTATCATTACCACATGAACAAAGAAATGTGAGAAACTAGTGCAAATGTACAGAATTTAGCATTGAAAATCAATAGTTGTCACACATTTTACAAAATTTGTCACTAAATGTTAATATCAAATCCTACATGAGCATAAGAAGCAACTTTTTTTCAAATGGATGACCGATAAGTCCACTAGAAGCAACTATATTCGAAACTGGGAACTTGCTCAAATGTTTCACAAAATTAAAACCCCTACTCTGGCCAGTGTCATCAGTTGAAAACTGAATAAAAACGTTTCCATTTTTGTAATCCAAATTGAAAGATGTTAGCCCTTTATTCATGAGTGATCTTTAGAAAATACCACTGCACCCGACAAAATACTTCACCAGAGACACATGACTACAAATGTCTTTGTCTATACAGAGACAAATGTCAGACATCAGAATACAATGTATGTACAATTATATACATATACAAAGTGATTCACATATGTAATTGTGTTGCCATTAGTGGCAACTTGGGCTTTAATTTGAGTCTTGCTTCACTCTAAACATCTAACTTTAGTGTAGAAAGATCCCCTAACAGTCAATCCCTATGTTAAAATGACAGCTGTACAACATAAAGCACTTACCTCCATCTACCCAAAAGTCTTCTCACCGCTGTAATGAACATACAAAAAACCATCCTCATCCTTGTAATCCTTATAGATGGATGCCATCAATGCAGCTACAAAGAGGAAAATACCATCTTTCAACAAATAGATCAGTCCAAGAAATGTGAACAATGAATTACATGCACTTTACTCACTGATTGGGGGTAGAACATTCCCCACAAATATAAACAATGCTTTGCCAGGATCAAGGTGAAGCCTCTTTCCAATAATATAAACAAATTGTCCAACTGTCAAATCTTCTGGAACAAGGAACCTGTAGAAGTATAAACGCAGAAAATGGTCAATATGCTAACAAAGAAGTTAGCAAAACAAAAAGTGCACATCATGGATTACTTTTTCTTCTCCATGTCTGGCATATCTGTCTTTGAAGCCCTCTCCACAATCACCTGCAACACACAGAAATATATTTCTGAGACTTTACAACCACACTTTATAGTGTAATACTTCATGAGATGAACACTGATCCATGATCATGAGATTTAACCATTGACAGAACATTTTATTCATAATGGCCTGACATAAAGTTACAAAGAGCCGATGTAAGGCATACCATCCTTGAGCTTAATAATTTGCATTTCGTATTCTATCAGGACAAAGATCATCTAAGGTTGCTTAGTACATTCAGGAAAAGTACTCAAGTTATCTTGGTTTGGATATTTCACAAGTTCCCCCTCAGAGCTGTGCAAAGATCTCCATAGAGAGGAAGAAAAATGATTTAGTTTCATTTCATCATTATATCAAAGAACCAAATCAGTAGAGGATCTCGTAGGGTTTACTCATAAGGATTAGCCTAAAGGATCCGGTCTAGAAGACAATTGCATAGGCTGCCAATTTAGCCTCCAAGTGTTGGATACATATACTCAATGATATAAGTCAACAACAATTGAGATATTTCTTTTGGTGGGAGGGTGGACATAGCCCTCTCCATGAAAGAAGTCCTCAATAATATTTGAGTGAGGAATCAAGAAGCGCAGCAATGCGCGATAAAGTCATTTTATTTCATCATTATGTACAAAAAATGAATCTCTAGAGAATCTTCTAGACTTAAGTGTCAACGCCCACCAACATCCTTTTGAATCCTTGCTAATCACATGAAGTATTATCCGTGATCACAATTTACAAAAATGGAAAGAACGGACATCACACTCACCTTCCAACCAAGCAAGCTCACCCCCGAGCTTGGGAAGCTACACCTACACACATGTCAATAATTACACAGGCCGATGTCCCACATCCACCCTAGACAAGTGTGCAAGCGACTTAAGAGTCCAGCAAATGCGTCACGAATCCTATTTAGAGGGCTCACTTAAGATGTTGGGTGTTGGAAAATAAGGTTACAAATCTTAGAGTCTAAATGGAAGGTTAGAAAGCCTTTGATTCATGGATACTCTTTATTTTGGTGGAGTGGATGCCTCCCCTATTTTTTGGGCACTTCCACTACAAAATAACCACACGTCCTGAAATTAGGAAGTTCTTTTTAAATTTAGGAACCTTCCCTAAAATTGGGACACCTCCCCTAAATTGTAGGGACCTCTCCTAAAATTCAGGGGAAAAATCTCATCATGCTGGAATTCCGATCCAGAAGCAAACCCTTTTTGCCTGCCGTATTTTTTGGGCATTTCCACTACAAAGTAACCACAGATGTCCTGAAATTAGGAAGTTCTTTCTAAATTTAGGAACCTTCCCTAAAATTTGGACACCTCCCCTAAAATCTGGAAGCCTCCCCTAAATTCTAGGCACCTCTCCTAAAATTCAAGAAACTCCTCTAAATTATAGGAGCTGAGAAAAGCATGACTTTTTTGGCCATGGGTTTTTCATTATTTTAAATTCTGGAAGAAATTCCACCAACCTCGAACCCTTGAAAAGGGAAATTATTTTTTTTTAATACTGAACAAATAAAGCCATCCAGCTACTGTTGGGCCGTGCAGCATACTGGCTGGATGGCTTGGCATCCAAGTAAACAAGGGGCCACCCTAATTTAGGAGGGGCAGTCACATCCCCCCAAAGAGGCAGCTGCCCATCGAAAAAAGGGAGGGAGACTGCTGGCAGGACTGTGCATGGCAAAGGCAAGAGTTATGTGATGTAAAGCGAAAGCAACAATGATGACATTAAAGAGAAAGATAATGAAGGAGATGCATCTTATTGTGTTCACTTTGGACCATTGAAAGAGAACAACAAAACTTCCTCTTTCTCATATGATCATATCTTATAGGTTTAGGTTGTTTTTTCCATAAAATATCCTTCACACAAAACCCTTCAAAATTATGGGCAACACTCAGAATATTTTGATCCATGTGTTTTGACATGAACCAAAAAGCTGCCTAGTGAACAACCTTCATGAGAACCTAGTGATCCTATAAATGTGAACCCTCAAACAAACCATGTGAACCTAGATGTATATGACATTGTATCATTGGAGATGTATCCAACTTCCAAGAGAAAACCAAATGTGTCACATGACCTACATGATGCATCCAATGTCCATAAACCATTCATTTGCCTTAGGACTTGGATAAAAGGGGGAAGTGTTATGGTATAAACCCTAGTCTAGGCAATTCCCCATTTTCGATTATACAGTATATACATGTATATTATGCATGTTAAAACTTACAAATAACAAATTACAACCATTAATGAACCATGTGGCATAAAACACAATATAGTCGAGGGAGAACATCCTGACTATGAAGTCAGAAACATATATAAATACTGGAATCACAATACACCATAGGCTATATCCTATAGCATATAAGTATAAGCATTTTACAACCGAGATATTTAAATCGTACGGTTTAAATCAAGATATAATCATTTGAATCATTTAAATCCGAGCCCAAAATAAAAAACAAGGTTTTTATCCACTCGAAGAGATTTTTATTTTTGTTTTCCACAAAAAGCACAAATATATATGTATGGATTGAAATCATAGGGAGAGATTTAAATCGTGAGAGGTTTAAAAGGTTTTTCTTATGGACCAACAAATTGCGATTTAGATCCACTATGAGTATAAAAAATGATATTGTAACTTGCATATTATGTAGCATCCAGTGTCAAAAAAGTATGAATCCAAAAGTAACATGATACATCATGCATATGACATAGATAAACATCTTCCAAAAAGTCTAAATCATCATGTGTAATGTCACATACATCATAGTGGACATGACACATGAGTCTATATCTACTCTAGATCATCTATACCAAAGGAATCCTCTGATGATGAAAGAAGAATATAATCTCAAGGATGATGCTAATATAGAATCACGAGGAATGTACCTTGTAAATGACATGATTTTTCATGTGTAGCCGGCATTGGTTCCCTTTAAAATTGTATTTTAAAGCAAAATTCATTTTCTATACGCGTAAATGTACTAGTTCATGAGTATGAAGGGAACTTGACTCGCCTTTTTCATAGCCACATGATGAAAATCCTTGTTCTAAAGTTTCCCATACTAATCTTAGATAAGTTACCATGTCAAATGGATGTTTCTTCACACAATTTTGTAAAACTATTGTCTCAATATCAAACGACCCTCATTCGAGTGCTATAGTTTCACTTCATTTATCCATATGTCTGGTTATTCTTTCTTTCATCAGGAGATTAAACATTTCCGATGGTCTCTTCATCTTATTCATACAGTATTCGTATTAATGTGGTGTAATAATGGTTCCACGTTCTTTCATCAAAGTTTCTTTCACCCAGACCCCATAACGATGAACCGGAAGTACCAAACATACTGAATCACAAAGCATCGCAAGCACCAAAAATTTTTTATATTCGGCAAACAAAGCACCGCAAGAACCGAAAATTTTTTATATTCGGCAAACCGAATCTGCCTTGATCTTAAATTAGGCTCCAATTTTCCCTCCAAAAACATATCTTCGCTACCCTATATATTCATGGATTTGCACCTTCATTTAAAATTTTGATGCGGGATGATCATTAGCATCTTTCTTGAACTTCTCGGTAAATCTCTCTCTCTCTCTCTCCCTCCCTCCCTCCCTCCCTCCCTCCCTCCATCCCTCCCTCCATCCATCCATCCATCCATCCATCTCCCTCCCTCCCTCCCTCCCTCCCTCCCTCCCTCCCTCCCTCCCTCCCTCCCTCCCTCCCTCCCTCCCTCCCTCCCTCTCTCTCTCTCTCTCTCTCTCTCTCTCTCTCTCTCTCTCTCTCTCTCTCTCTCTCTCTCTCTCTCTCTCTATATATATATATATATATATATATATATATATATATATATATATATATATATATATATATATATATACACTTCCACTTGTTCATGACATGTGAAGTACAGCCATGGCATTATCTTCTTAGCATTGATGTCCAACTTCATGGTCATCAAAATAAATCAAAATTTGATATAGAAATAAACATGAATGGCGGCAATAACTCTTGTATGAATAAAAAGGATCTTTTACTTATATACATGTATGCACCTTCATAAGTTCAAATTCATCCAAATTTATGATCCATGACAAGAGACATAACCACAAATAAAATAGTAAACGCAACAACAAAGACAACAAATTTCGCAAAAGAAAAAGGTTAAGATAAAACATAAAAAGTGCAAATAAATAACAGCAAGCTCAAAAAAGAAAACATAAAACAAAACTATATTAAAATAATGCATAAAATACCATCAAAAATAATAATAATGATAAATAAACAAATGCTAGAATTTAAGGTCTCAGTTTAAAAATTGGAAATTTGAGATTTGAAAGTAAAATTGCCTCTTTAACTTCTATACATGTCCAAAATTCAAACAAGAAACATTCGATTTCAAACTTCCTCATGCAGAGCTTTGACAAGGATCTATGGCATCCAAGCTCATGTCATCAGCCCTAGAGAAGGTGCAAGCCAACCTCTCTCTCTCTCTCTCTCTCTCTCTCTCTCTCTCTCTCTCTCTCTCTCTCTCTCTCTCTCTCTCTCTCTCTCTCTCTCTCTCTCTCTCTCTCTCTCTCTCTCTCTCTCTCTCTCTCTCTCTCTCTCTCTCTCTCTCTCTCTCTCTCTCTCTCTCTCTCTCACACACACACACACACAATTTAAAGCATCATCCACAAAGGACCAAATTAGCCCAAAGAACCACATGGGCATGTACTTAACGATCGTAGACAAAGAAGAGAAAGATGCAAAACAAATAAGCCCATCTTAGTTCCCTGTGGTATCGAATTCCCTCAAACAATATCAACTCCTATAATGCAACTGACTACCATTTAAACGATAAGTTGGTTCACAAGTTTGTTCAAGTTCTGTAAGAAAAGAAGTCTCATTTACTGACCCAAGTAAAAAACAACGGGAAAAACAGCTATTCAGTGCTATCGAGTCTCTAAGGCCCAACAATCAAGAAAAAAAAAATATGTTCAAATGCGAGCATAAATAGATCGACGTTGCAACTTATGTATTCTGTCAGACATTTTCAATAGTTGATTATTGGCACAAAGGAGTATATGACAGAACTAAAAGAGATCAGCCGTATAATCAACGCCAACTTCATTGTTCTGCTGAATCGGACACAGTAGAGAACTTTTCATTACTATGTTTGCGATTTTTTGAAAAGCTAGGTGTTCGTGTGCGTAGATGGGAAGCGAGTTTTTTGGAGAAAGAGGTATGGAGAGGAGGGGGGATGGATGGCGCAGAGGCAAGCATTTACAGATCCAATAAACACACACATTACACTTTTCCAAATTAAGTCATGTGGATACCTAAAGAAACTGATAAAAGAAAAGCTAAAGAGACTGTTCTTGTGACGTTCAAGACGTAAGAACTTTTTGAGATCCATGGATAAACTCGATCTCTTAAAAGCCATGAATAAAGTCTATACCATAAATTCCATATGTCAGACTTTAAAAAAACAACCATTACACTCCTAACTATTATAGATTAAAGGGTCAAGGCTCAAAATTTGAAACTATAGGGTCCGGAAACAGCTAAAGGCAAACGATCCGATATAAAAAATGATACAATGCTTACCGGGATTCTGTCAGGGTACTTTTCACGCATCCGGAGAGCCTTTGCGGCCCGATCCTCTGCAATACCAACATGGAAAGAAAGATGACATTGAGAGTTTTTTACGTGAAGCATGCGTTTTCTTCATTCCATATTCCATTACGGAGTCATCACATAAATAAACAAACGAAACGGAAAAAGTCAATAGACAGAGGACGGCGATATGCTTATACCGAAGGACAGCTCTTTCTTGAAGGCGAATTCCTTCTTCATGATGTATACACAGTTGTCGCTGACTCGACGAAAATCGTGATGATGCGGAACGGACGACACAAAAAAAGTGGGGAAAGCTGCAGAGACAAAGGACGGAACAAGGGAATTAGGTGAAAGATCGGGCTTGATCCAGCAGAATACTATTGCATTCAGATAAAAGTGGCCCAGAAGGCGATCACATGAGAAGTCCAACGACGTTGCTTGTGGCTCACAAGTTCCACATCGATGATAATAAAACAAGTTTTTTGCGAAGAGGGAAGAAAAGAAAGGTGCAGATTGGTTGAGATGTTTTCTTCTTGGTACTGTGCGACCTCGAGGCGGCCTCTTTTTCCAATTTGGAGCCTCATCACCCTTAGGAAGAGATTCCCTTTTTTTTTTAAAGGAGCCACTAGCGCCTCTTGATGAGATTATCTATTTTTAACGTGTCTGTCACTTTATTTTTAATACAACAAGAAATTGGAAATACACTTACACAACCCACATATAGTACACTGGTATAGATCATGTGGAAACACTCATTAGTTTTTTTTTTTTTAAATATAAGCGAAGTTCGGCCTTAGCCTACTCTCTCGGACTTGTATTAAATAAAAGGAAAAGAAAAGTACAAGTGAAGGGGACTAGTGCCCGCAGGACCCACCAAGTCCTAGAGAGTGAGGGTAGACCTTACAGAGTTTAGATGGCATTACAAAGAAGGTTAATCACCCTCTCATCATCCTCATGCAGAGCCCACTTGGGTTTAGGCTTGTTGTTGATCAGAAGGAGCACTTTATGATGCCTGAAGGGGGGGGGGGCATTTCTTACAGTTGGCGATTCTTTTACCGAGGAGGAATAGTGACTTCTCAATCAACCACTCTTTGGGGGAGTCGCCAAAGTTATAAGCACATCTTTCCCGCCAGATCTTCTAGAGGACCTCCCATGTGATGGCATTCTAGAGAGTCACCGAGCAATCGATCGCTTTACCCAGCAGAGCTTGTTTCCAGCTGATATGCGTCTGAAGTCTAATTTTCTTTTTGACAATCTTCCAGAGTCTGTTGGAGTTGGGACAAGTAAAGAAGATGTGAGCAACATCTTCAATGGACTGGTAACAATGCTTGCACCAAAGAGATGCCCCACAAATTTTATTAGCCTTTCGGTTGGTCCAGATTCCCCGATGAAGAATTTGCCATAAGAGGATAGACTTTTTGTTTTCAATGAGAGGGTGCCAGATAGCCATGAACTTCATATCCCACCATAGCCATGCCCACAATAGCCACCACTTCTTGTTGATTTTGACCTAATAAATGTTTCCTTTGATATTCGGGATTTTTGTCAGGCAATTACCATAATGCCATCTGAGACCTAGCGGGTATGGCGAGTCATATCCCATGAGAAGACAAACTTTAGAGCGGTCCCAATCAAGACGTCTACTTTGTAAAATATTCCATTCTTCATAGATAATGTTGGCGCTAGGGTCAATATCCTCGAAGTTCACCCATTGATTGGTGTATTGTTTCCAGAGGTGTTTCCATTTTCTAAAGCCCTTGTTCGCGAGCCTCTTGGCATTTTGAATGTTCCAAGATTCCACATTCTTGATGCCATGGATCGAAAACCAGATAGAGACATTGTGCCTGAAACACTCATTAGAGTTGAAATAACCATCCTTATGGATGACTTGGACCTCGCCAGCTTTCTAGGTGGACAAGGTGGAAACCACTAAACCAATCCGGAATTCTATAATAAGCCATAGTATGTTTATTGCATTGAAGGTCGATTTTATATCTTTCTCGTTTTTTTGTATTGGCACTAATAAATATAACTTTATAAGCACTCTCATTGGTCATAAGAGCTCTTTGACACTAACAAGTATAACTTGATAAGTACTTTGGTTGGTCATAAGAGCTCTTTGACAAGCTTCAATTTGCATGATTGACATGTTACCCTTCTTTTTGTTGTACTTCCAATAACCTTATCTCACTGGGAACTTTTCTAGCCTAAATATCCAAGCATTAAAGTTACTTTTTTCCAACTTGGTATTCATGAGACTTGTTACATCATTTCTTAGCTCTACCGAATTTACAATTCTACAAAAACATAGAGTTGTGATATGTTTTATCTAACCATGTCACATTGTTTGACTAGAAGGTGTCAAGAGGAACTCATCCTAAGTCTCATCTACATGGGCATTCACATGAGTTCCATGTGGCACGTATGTGAATAGCAACTTAAGTATACACATGAGGACTTTGAGAGAGAGATCGAGAGGAGATTATGAGTGAGAGGATGTGGCTAGGGAGAAGTTCAAGGATAAATTTGTGTGTGCCACCAACAAAACTTTGGCTTCATGTTATAGTGGCACAAAGCCTGAATCCATCCTACCATCATCAAGATGCACCCGAAAAGAGATAGAGTTATACCTAACAACGTGCATGCGAGAAAGATGGAAGATATCATCTTCTCCCACACCACTTGTAATAAGGAGAGAGAGAAATTAGCCAATACATGCAACAAGGTTGTCAAAGAACCATGTTATATGGGATTTTGCACACTCCTCATGGAGGAAGCACAGTGTTATGTGTTTGTATTTGGGGAAGGTCTCTTCTATACTCAAATTCTTGGTATTAAGTATTTATAATTTTTGCATAATCTTCATATTGGAGAAGATGAAAAGAGGGGCTTTTTGGGATGGTTGGGGGAGAAAAGTCCATATTTATGGAGAAAAGTGTTCACTCTTCCATGAGGAATCGTAAGATTCATGAAAATATAGAGAAGGATAATTCTACAGGCTCTCCAAATCCCCTTGTTTTGGGAGGTCCATAGACTCCACAACGAATCAACTAAGAAAACTAAGGAAACTAACCAACTAGGAAGGGCACATTAGGAAGAGAGATGCACGCATCCACCCAACCAACCCCTCCAATATATAGCTTCAAGTCTAAGGGCATATCTGAACCAAAAGGAGACATGTGTACCTTCAACCACATGGGTCCCCAAGGTGATCATATGGTTTTCAATATTAGGAAAGCACATGAAATCACATGCCTTCTAAAAGAATACCCTCCAAGATTTCTCATATGAATCAAGTGGCTAGGAGAAGCTTCCAATCAAGTCTAAGGTACTCAACGTTAGAGAATTAACCCTAAGGTTCAAGACCCATCTAATAGGTGTAAACAAATAATAAACCCCAAGGGCTTCACACCTAGAAACCTAAAGCTTGTACCCCTTAGACCCATATAGTTCTACAACACCCCCTCTAAAAACATTTGCATCCTCAAAATGAGTGGAGATATATACCTTGGGGTATTCCCCCGTGCCATAGGGTCAATCTCATTGATCATGGTCTTCATCTCTCTAATTAATCTCTTTATTCAAAAGGGGGGATCCTATCTGTTGTATAATTCATGGGTTCATAAGGTTAAATATATTGATTATAAAGGTTTGAATATGATGTATGTTTTCCTTCATTTAGCCCTTGAATTACCCTTGGAAGATTCCTTGAACCTTTGGGTGAAACACGGTCTTATCCCTTGGGGTATTTATTCATATGAGCTCCCAATTGAATGGTTGGAACCTTAGGCTTGATTAATCCTAAGGTGTGGGAACTTTATTCTTTTGAGAAGCTTCTCTGGGAGCCACCTTGTGTGAACGTAAGAGAAGAATCCTAATTTGATTTAGAAGGCATGTGATAGGCCTTGGGGAATTAGAAGGCATGTGATCACCCTTCGAAAAGTTTCCACATGAGGGCCACTTGGTTGGACACTTAGCCAAACCCAAGGACATGCACCCCCTTGGCCTAGAGGTATATATGTGGGTGAAGTTGGATGGGTAGATATGTAATCTCTCTACTTGTGGTGAGTGGTCTTGCTAGCTAGTTAGATTTTTACTTAAGAGTTTGTAGACATGCAACATTGGCCTCAGAGCCATAGGTTTGATGCTAACCATTGCTTTTGCGAGTTTTCCCACGTACAAATTTGAGTGCGAACAATGTGGGAGGAGCTCTGAGCGTAGTGTTCTCTCTCTCTCTCTCTCTCTCTCTCTCTCTCTCTCTCTCTCTCTCTCTCTCTCTCTCTCTCTCTCTCTCTCTCTCTCTCTCTCTCTCTCTCTCTCTCTCTCTCTCTCTTTCTCTCTCTCTCTCTCTCCTACTTGATAAGAGTATCTTATCATCTTCTTGTACTTACAGAGCACTGGAATATGAAAATTTGTCACCTATGGGATATATCCTTGATCAACATAACCCACAATAGGCACATGAGTGTAAGAATCCCAACCTCTAACTATTTTAAAGAAGCCCTTGTGCTCACATTCAAACATCAGGTGGATTCTCTATAGCGTGCAACATTCGTTGTCAGAATGGGATCAACAATTGTTTATAATGTTTCAAGAAGCCTTTGTGCTTTCCATTTGGATAATAGTAGAATGTCTCTTATTTCATGGATACATGAGTGAACTATGAATTTTATTTTCTCCTCTATACATCAGATAAACCCAAGAGCTTTAAGTCTAAACTTGAGAGCTTGGTTGGGCTACCTTGCAAGGAGATTATGAAGTAACTTCTTTTCAAGTCTCTCTAAATTTTTTCAATCTTCAACCATGTGGTCACCCAAGAGCTATTATACTCTATTCTTCATACTTTTTTGAGAATCTCAAGCAACCAAGTGATTGATTGGTGAAGAACTAGAAAAAATGTTTCAAGTACTAAAGCTCAAAGAAGTGATGTGGATTGATGGCTTCCAACCACAACACAAAAAGGTTTTCAAGATACTGGAGATTAGAAATTCATGATGGCTCAATCTTGAAACTTCAAGTACGAAGTACCCAAACGAACATTCCTCATCCTACAAGAAATAATGGATGGACAAAGCTATGATGGAGGTAAGTACAACTTCCAATTTGTTCATCTTTGTTTTCTTTATTTTCCATGCTAAAGGAATGCATTTCAAATGCATTAGGTGAAATCCTAATGCACATTGAATGGTGCATAAAATGATTCATTTACATGGTGCATTAGAGGCATAATTGAATGGAAAGATGCTTTTCATTAGCATGGAACATATCGATCATCTAAAATATTGTTAAAAAATGGAAATGGAATGTTCATTATAGCATGGCATGAAGACGAATGGAAAATACAAGCATATATTCATGCATTAAATGGACTTCTAAATGTGAATTCCATGCATGCTTTAAGGAGGGGTCTATTACTTGGACCCTATGCATGTTAAACATCTTCAAACAAAGATGTACTTGGACCCTATTCGTGTTAAACATCTTTAAACAAAGATGTATATGTTCTTGGCATATGCTATGTATGCATAGATTCAATAACGTTGCATGGGTTGATGGGATATGAGAGAGAGTAAGTTCAATAAGGTTTAAGATAGGAAAATGACTTTTGCGTATGAAGTCAAAAGCATAAAAGTTTAATGGTATATTGAGAGTACGTGACTCAATAACCATTAAATTTTATGCTTTTCATATGTTAGCTTAATCCAAAAGACAACAAAATTTAACACAAGTTGAAAACCCTTAAGCTTCGATTCCTACTTATGGAACTATCAAATTCCATAATACCCACGGCATGTTTGATCAGCAAGGTCAAGGACTTTAGCTACAAGTCAAGTCAAGCTATTTATTTTCTTATTATCCATAAATTAGTGGTAATAAGAAATTGGATTGAAAGACATCCAAAAGACGAATCAGAAGCCTGTATGAGACCCTACACATATGGGTTAATCTTTGATCATGAACGATCTTAAGAAGTTCATAAGAACTTCAACATCTGATCATCGAGGACAATGATCAAACTAAAAGAGGAAAGAGAATGTCGTAAAATGACATATTAAGGAAAAAAATGGTTGAACCATTTCACCCTTTTGAAGTGCTCATTTCTTCCCCAATAAAGTTCTCCCTTCATTGACAAGAGTTAGGATCCATTTGGAGCTTTAAGAAAAATTCTTTAAGAGTGTATAGTTGTAACTCATTGAAGCATATCTAGAGGAGAGGAAGATTAAAAGGTTGAAACAAACTCTCAATACCTCTACTCCAAAATGTGCTATATGAATAAGAAGCAATTTACCAATATGGTTAAAGAGGTAACCATTTAACAAACCTTATGATTGACTATATCCTTTGAGACAAATGCCTACTTATGTCAGTAGATAATATCTAGTATGAGAATACTAGCTCTATTATCAAATGACATAAACAAAGATAACTTTGATTGCATTTGATCAAAGACATAGTCCAATGAAGGCTCAATCTTCAAAGTCTTTTCAAGAACAGATCAAGATTCGACAAGGATGTAACTTACATAATTTTTCCTTATACTTGATAAGACTAAAATGAATAAAGTTTTCTTAGTAAGTAATCCCTTCGTAAAAGCTAAAGTTGTCTACACTAAGATGAGAGTGTAAACCGGATGGTATGGGACATTTAAGTTTACACTATCACTAAAGCGGATTTAGTGGTATGGGACACAAGATTTAAAGATAATGGAAGCTATAACTCAAGGGTATTTAACGACACGATTAGTCGATTTAAAGAAAAAGAAGATTGAGCCTCGATTAGGTTCGTAATTTGGAAACTGAGTAAAATTTCTTGAAAGATTGCAGTTTTCGAGGATGAAAACTCTTTGAAGGGGGGTGTTGATATATTTAGGTGGTGATGTGTGTGAACACACTAGGACCACCAGGGCACTTTTTTCCCTCTTTAGGAGGTTTGTTTTTTCCTGGCTTGTATATATGCCTATAGCCCTAATGGGTTACTTATCTTTGTACATTCTAGTGGTAATACATTCAGTATTGTGTGTTATGCCCCAAGCTTCTTCTTCTTCCTTTGTGCATTTTGCGTGCTTTCGCAAACGTCTAACTCCAACAATTGGTATCATAGTAGGTTGCTACTTCATCTAGGGTGTCGTCGGCACCCCTTCGGTCACAGTCCGAGAATCGCACGAAATTTGGTGAGCATACTCAGGGTGATTAGGAGATCAAAATATCTTCACTCTATGGTGCTGAAAACACGATATGAGTTAGTTTCGGCCTCTGAACATAGTATCTTAATGCTTGTGCAAGCTATTTTGTCTTTTTGTGCCAAAGGTAGATATAGGTTTTGGTTTGCTAGTATAAGCATCTTGAAGTCTGCTACAGATCTTAGCGAAACTCGTCAATCACGACCGACACGTCGATCGCAATTGACAGACTAGTCGATCGCGATTGACGGGCAAATTCGGCCATTTTTTAGGGCAAAGACATTGGGTTTATTTTTGGCTAATAGTTGGGAAACACTAAGGGTTATTAGAGCATTGCAAGGCCACCACACAAGTAATTCAAGAAATCATGTCTGCTTGTTAACTTGTTTTAATCCTGTTTAGGCCCATAACCCTGAACTGGCATAACTTTCTCATACGAAATTCGTTTGTTGTGATTTTGGTTTTGTTGGATTGTTTTCCATAAAGCCAAAGAACAATTTGATCTCTGAATTGCATGAATGAACATGGTTTGTTGCGTCAATTGAATTTAAATCTTGAGCTAACTTTGGGACTGTTACAGGTCCATTGAGAGCATCGAAGGGCATTCTCAGCGAGAGTAAGTGCAAGCTTGGGAACACATGTCCTGGGCACACAAGGGCAACTAAGAAGAGAAACTAAAGGTTGGAAATTCTCAACACCCTTTGTCAATTCCTAGCTTAGGCTAAGTACGGATAGAGATTTTGATTCATTAGGGTTGCGTTAAGCACAATCAAGTCCAAGAACTCTAATCACTCAAGTGCAAGTACAAAGAGATTATATTTGCGCAACAACATAAGGGAAAAGAATTTAAATCAAGCGACCAAACTCAAGTACGATAAAAACCTAAGTATTCCTCACGAAGAATATTGATTGAACAAGAAGTGACATCCTAAGAAAAATTAAAAAGAACGAGTGATTAATACAAAAGGACTCAGCAACGAGGTTGTACTTGGGAAAGTTGGGGTTATTCAATTAGGCATATGAGCCTTAGATCAGGACGACACCTAGGGAGAGATAGACAGAGTCTTAGGTCTTCAGAGGCTAGTGTCAATCATACTGCTAGGTCTTGGGCCCAGTAGTTGAGCCATTATTCGCACTACCCTAGCTATGAAACTAGCGAGTCCGAGATGTCCCATGGTATAGAGAGACCCACAGGAAGTTCAGGCGTGCCATACTTACAAAGGGTTGAAGGTCCTTACAAGATGCAACTGGAATACCTTAGGACCAACCGATTAGGTGCTTGCATCTATGAGGATGGCCTAGAAAGATCTGTGGTCCATATCAAAAACCGTGATCAACCCATTGGACTAGAACATCCAGCAGTCAAGTTTGAAAATGGAGCATACTTGGACAAAGAAGGAACCATATACGTAGTAACCAGTCACCCAGATAGAACTGATGAATTTGGGAATGTGATCCCAAAGATGGACATAGGTGACCTAGAGCAAGGAAACATAGGTGGAGAGCCTAAAACACCTCGAGGCAAATCTATTCTTACTAGAATTATCACACCAGAGTGGATTCCCGAGACAACAAGAGCATAGATCTACTCTTGAACCGAGAAACTGACGAAGCCTTTTGGAGGTATAAGCCTAATCAGCCTAATGAGATAGGAACGATCACGATTTATGAATTCAAAGATCTTAACAGCCCAAGCAAAGTGACCTACTTAGACAACACTTCATAAAGAATATTTGTGGTCACAGAGCATGGTAGGCATGCCTACACTTGGAAGGGAGAATTTATTTTTCCCCAACCAAGATCTAATGTCTCTTATGGCCACCCAGGAGTTGGAATGTCCCAAGCTCATGGAGCTCAAAGAGATAGGAATAGAGATAGGCCTTAGGTAAGCTTTGCCAACCCAATAGGAAGAGAACGAACAAGAACAGAGATGGATAAGAGAAGAAACTGAGAGACCTAGAGCCCCAAGAAACCAAAGAAATGCATATGATTTTCCTTTGTCAAGGCCTAGAGAACACACTAGAACCTTGAGGCCCACCCAGTTGGTTAAGTCTATGAAGAATTACTTCGATGGTATTGGAGACCCATATGATCATGTGGCCGAGTTTAGGCAAGTCTTGAGAGCTGAACAAGTTGAGGACCTATTCACACAGTACAATGCTTTTGGTCTAACCCTTAGGAACACAACCCTTACATGGTTTCGACCACTAAATGAGAGACAGTTCAGGAACATAGACTAACTTCTAGAGGCATTCATTACCGAATTCTCTAAGAGTGGCATAAGGCATAATACTTCCTCACTGATTCATAGCTTCAATCAGACCCCTCAAGGGACGGTTAAACTTGCAGGAAGAAGGTTTAGGCAATACCTAGAGAGATGCCCTGCTCCAGAGTTACCCACACCAGCCAAACAAGTGGCTTTATTCTTGGATGGACTGCTAAGTACCAAATTGAGATCATATGTGTACTTGAAGGACCCTAGGACCATAGGAGAGTGTGTACGTATGTGCATCGACATTGAGGATAACCTAAGGGAGGAATTGGAACTTTCCAAAATCTATAGAGATTCAGATAGTTCTACTAGCCTCACTTCCACGCAATCAACATCTATTGAGGAACTCGCAGAGAAGGTAGCTCAAAAACTAGGTGTCTCTAGCAAACAAATACCAAGGTTTGCTCCAGTGAAACGATACTATGCTTGTGGAGGTGACCATATGGAGAATGTATGTCCCATTATGGCTCAACCCCAAGTGAATTCTAGTAGCCAGTACTGCACCATAGAACGGAGGTACACTAATCACACAGCACAAGATTGCCCATACAATAACCAAGCGGTTAGGCAAACCTACCCTCAGCCCTATCCACAATAGGGAAGATATCAGAACCAATACCCACCACAGCAATATGGCAGACCTCAACAACCCTATCAGCAACCCTACCAAACCCAGCAAAGGCCTCAGCCTGTGTTAGCTCAGCAACCTCCAACCCCAGCCAATGTGATTCCCGTAAAGTATGCAGCTGCAGAAGAGAACCTGAATAGAGCCATAGTGCTAGTGACACCACTGCTTTCAGAAAGTGACCCGAGCGACCATAGTTTTGACTCTACTCACATGGATAGTCCACAAGCTTACTACATGCAGTCACCTGAGCATAATGAGTCATATTACTCTGAAGATCCGAGTGAACCTAGTTGGGAGCCAGAGTATGCAAATGTCATGTACGCAAATCCCAACTCTAGGCCTCAACCTAGGCAGGTAAGACCCCCATTCCCTAGAGGACCATGCCATCGATGTCAAGGAGATCACCTCATTCATGATTGCCCTATGCCTGCACCTACACAAAGCCAATTGGTGATGATTCAAGGGTTTTTCCCTGATTGTGGGAAAGAGCATCTCTTGCGAGATTGCCCAAAGAACCCCAGTAACATTGCAAAAATCACTCTTATCAATGTTATTGGGTTAGTAGTAGACTCAACAGGAAGTATAACTTCCGCTGCACCTGTGCAAGTGGTCACCAGGGCTCAGGCATTACAACAGAACCAAGGTTTAGGCCAAGAAAAGAGTGTTGAGGTTAGTGAAACTGAGAGCATAATCAAGAAACGAATGAGAGCCTGGAAAGATAGTCGGGAAAGGATGAAAAAGCAATGGTCTAAGAAGATGAGCGAATTAGAAGAAATCATAAGAGAAACAAAAGCCAAAATTGTTGGACTCACCTCTCAAACAAACTCTCACATACCACCACCACCTTCATCCCTGATCCACACCTAATCCGCCACTCCCCAACCCACCTCATACCATTCCACCACCCCCTAGAGTAGGATCAGTATTAGCTGACCCCACTCTAGAGGACATAGACATGATGGTTAAAGCATATCAGGCCAGAATCTAGGAAGGGCCAAACATGACAGATCATGACAAATGTTACCCTAGAGCTGATTTAGAGATAGAGAGAACCAAGCTTTGTGCTAAAATGGTCGCATTGGCTCATACCATGTTTGAAGCCAGCCGCCTTTTCAACTACTCTTGCTCAGCTAAGGCACAGTTGCATTTTGATGGACTGTTGGAGAAGTTAGAGAGCATAATTGCAAGATCCGATAAGGAAGCCATATCCCAAGGAAGAGCCAAGGCAAGCAAAAGAAGAAGCATTCCTCCCCAGGAAGCTTATGTGCCTGATTCCACTGAACCAGACACATCTTCTTCTATGAATCGGTATTCACCAGAATTCCTATGAGAGATTCAAGAAGAGAAATGGGCTAAAGAGAGTGAAGCCCCTCCTCCCATTGAACTTGTGGATGACGCACATGATCAATTCCCACAAGACATTCCTTCTATTTATGGAGAGCAGGAGAGTACCCAATCTCAAGAGAAATTAGACTTTGAGTCTAATTCCTTACAAGAGCTACCCCATTTCACAGGCCCATGGGAAGCTAAGTCTACTTGTATGAGAGCACCCACGGTCATGGTAAGAAACAAAGACTCTATTATCCCTAGGAACACAAAGGTGAAAAACACTAAAGTGTAGTGCAACCTCACTTTAGAAGAGCTACTCAAAGTGTAGCCGAAACTATGGAAACATGTAGCCAATCAAGTGCTAGAAGTAGCAAAACCTCATTCCCAGGTAGGATCTCATAGAACAGTGCCAGAAATACCCTTGGACAAAATAGGAGACATGAGTGAAGGAGAAGAAGGAAACACCTATCTTCCCATTACCCATCAGGGGTACACAACCAAGGCAATTCTGGATTCAGGTGCAGGAGTTGCAATTGCTACCACTTCCCTATGGAAGCATTGGGGCAAGCCAGCACTCAGGCCAACGAGAATGAAATTGCAGATGGCTGATGGTCACATTGAAAGACCCTTAGGACTGCTAGAAGGAATAACTCTCACTACTTGTGGTGTGGAGTTTGAGCATACTTTTGCTATATGCGACTTTAGCAAAAATCAAGCCTACGAGATGATTTTGGGAAGGCCATTTATGCGGCAGTTGCAAGTAGTACAAGATTGGGGAACCAATTCTTTGTATTTGCAACACTTAGGTGTTACAACCAAAGTTAATCTCAAGTATTACTCTCATAGAGATGTCCCTCCCATCCAATGGAATCCCATCCATAGAGCCAAAGAAGATATTGAGTCAGTGCATTCCATAGGATCAGGATCCTCATGGATGCATGAGGACACTCGTGGATGTTTAAAGTAGCAGTAGAAGAAGAGAAGAGAGAAAAAGCCAGAGAGATAGGTGCGAAGGAAACCCATAGATCAATTCAAGACCCAGCCTATGCACCTGTAGTATTTCCTGACGATGAATGTGAACCTCACAGTTGGGCAGAAATTTTAGCAATAATGGATGTAGCCATCAATGAAGAACAATGGACACCCCACTATGATGAGGATGGCCATGACATTTCAGTCTTCTCCATAGAGCCAATCATGGGAGATTCAGTTCTGGAAGAATGTGAACCTAGCAATGATGCATTCGAGGATGCAAGTGACTCTGACCTAGAGTCAATCATTATGGACCCACCCTTTGCGTTAGATGAAGAATACTTCTACGAAGTAGAAGGTCGTCCTCAGAGAAACGAAGAGCTCACAAATGATGTAAGGTTATCCACACAAGTGACCACTAAGAATGAAGGAAAGAAAATAAAGAAGAGAGAAGTCACACAAGAAGAGGAAGAATCTTTGTTTGAGGTCCCCGAGAATTTCAAAAAGTATGAGATAGACGATAGGAGAGTTATGATAAGAATGCCTAAACGTGAGGCGCAATCAGGGGAGGCCTATGATAACAAAGAAACCACCAAGAAAATAGTTGTAGCCATGGAAGAAAGAGAGGAGAGATGCACTTACATAGGACATGACCTGACAGAAGAAGAAGAGCAAGAGTTGATAGCTTTGCTAAGAGAGTACAGAGATGTATTCGCTTGGAGCTACAAGGATTTAAAAGGGGTAGACCCTGACATATGCTCCCACACTATCCCCATGACCTTAGATGCCAAACCCTCTAAACAAAATCCATACATGTATAATGATAATTATGCTGCCAAGATCAAAGAAGAGATAGACCGTCTGGTGGAAGTTGGATTTATCTATGAAATTGAGCACACTGAGTGGGTATCCCCCATTGTAGTGGTGCCCAAGAAGAATGGAAAGCTACGTGTGTGTATTAACTTGAAGAAGGTTAATGCAGTCACTATTCGAGATAACTATCCATTTCCAATTACCGAACATCTACTAGAAAGAGTAGCAGGCAAGGAAGTGTACAGCTTCCTTGATGGATTTTCTGGTTACAATCAGGTAGCCATAGCTCCAGAAGATCAGCATAAGACGGCTTTTGCCACAGAGTGGGGCATATTTGCCTTCCCAATTATGCCATTTGGTCTTATCAACACGTCTGCCATTTTTCAGAGACTGATGTGCCATGTGTTTAAAGAATTCTTGAGGAAAAATTTAGAAGTCTATGTTGATGATCTTTGTGCTCATTCCAACATTAGACAAACACATATACCTAAACTCAAGCAAATCTTTGACAAATGTAGAGAATATCAAGTCTGCTTGAACCCAAAAAAGTGTGTTTCATGGTCAAGCAAGGCAAGATTCTAGGATACATAGTGTCAAGGAATGGCATATCCACGGATGAGGAGAAAGTGAGAGCCATAGCAGAGCTATCTAGGCCAAAGAATGTCAAGGAAGTGCAAGCTTTCATGGGGCATTGTGGCTATTACTGACGTTTTATACACATGTATGCTATCATAGCAAAGCCTCTGTATGCTCTTTTGACCAACTTTGAGTGGACTAATGAGTGTGAGAACTCCTTCAATGAACTTAAACGGCGATTATGCTTAGCACCAATCTTGACTACACCAGATTGGAATAAGCCCTTCCATGTGCATGTGGATGCATCCAATTATGTTATTGGACGGTAATATGGATCTTCCAATTGCCTATGCGAGTAGATAGTTGAATGCAGCTGAACGAAACTATACCACCACCGAACGAGAAGGATTAGGCATGGTGTATGCAGTTAAAAAGTTTAGACACTATTTGCTTGCAAATAAGTTTAAATTTTTTACTGATCATCAAGCATTGTTACATCTGGTCAACAAACCATGAAATACAGGTAGATTTGTAAGATGGTTCCTCTTACTAAAGGAATATGACTTCGAGGTAGTGGTGAGGAAAGGCAAAACTCACTTGAGAGCCGACCATCTCTCTAGGCTTACATCGGGAGTAAAAGCCCAAAAGTACCATATCATGGCAGGGAGTATGTACAAGCATACGGACCAAGAGATATTAGCCTATTGTGTGGAAGAGGATGAGTACGCAAAATGATTGCAATTAGCACACGTGGGTGCATTAGAGCAACATTACTCTAAGCAAAGAACTTTATAGACACTAAGGAGGCTCGGAGTGCATTGGCCGACTATGGAGGCTGATGTCCATAAGTTGTGCAAGGAATGCCCGATCTGCTGCACCAAACGACCTGTGGAACATGCCACTCTTTATCAAGTGTCCATAGTGCCAGATTGGAGTGAACCACTAGTAGCCTTCCTGAGGATAAAAACATTCCCATAAGACATGACTTTGGCCAGGAAAAGAAGTTTAGAACAAGAAGCCCTAGATTACTCACTCATTGGTGATAATCTATACAAGCGTGGTAAAGATGGTTATCTCAGATTATGTGTCCATGAGAGCAAATACCTCAAGATATTGGAAATTGCTCACTAGGGTGTAGCAGGAGGACATTTTGGACTAGATCGGGTGATCAAGGCTATATTATTTACAGGTCTTTGGTGGCCAACCCTTCACATGGATGCACATACCTACGTGAAGAGGTGTGATGTTTGTCAACGAATTCAGTACCCTATACGCAAGGATGAGATGCCATTGAAACCTATGAAGTGAATGGACAAGCCCAAAGCACAAATAAGATTCTATGCAATGTGCTGACCAAATTAGTGAATAATAAATGCTCTGATTGGGACAAAAAGCTACACCATGCTGTTTGGGCTTACCAAGTTGCCTATAAAATGGTACTCCAAGCCACACCCTTTCGGATGGTGTTTGGTCAAAATGCAGTGCTACCCTTGGATTTCTTGATACCTACACTGAAAATAGCACAGGAGCATGAGTGGACAAACCATGAGCTCTCCTCTAGAATTTTCGACCTTGAACGATTACGTGAAACAAGATTAAAAGCTACAGTAGGAATTTATGCAGCCAAGAAAAGACAAAAAGCATATTTTGACGCACACGTGAAGGATAAGGGCTTGAAGGCAGGAGACCTAGTCCTAGTCCATACTTTGAAGCAACATGCACGGAAATTAGAGAAGAGAAGCTATGGACCCATGATTATCAATAGGATCTCAACGAGTGGAGCAGTTCAATTAGCTGCACTAGAGGGTGATGTTCTTCCTAGTTACATTAGCGGATGCAGAGTCAAATTATATCAAGAACCCCTCACTGAGGAGATGCTCAATCGACTCAATACTGCAAAGAAACGTAAAGAAGAGGAAAAGCAAATTCGAGAAGAGGCACAGGCAGAAGCATTGGAACGCATCCGAAGAATGAAATTGAGAAGACAGGGCAGAGATCGGCCTAAGACAGAGGCCTATGCAGCTCAAGGATATCATATTGCTATGTGTGAAGTCTCAGGTGTAAGTTCCCATAGAATAATTGACCGATGTCCTTTTGTAATCTTAGAGGTAGGGCAAGGAAAGAGTGCAAGGACTCTAAGGGCCTTGACTCAGGTGCAGCCACTAGTGCTGTTAAACTTTCTTACTGTCAAAAGTTGAAATTAAGTGTCAATCCTATAGAAGCATATCTCATAGGATTGGGAGGTGTGGAAACCCCTTTCATGGGCGAGGTGGAACTTCCCCTCTACATTCAAGATGTTTTAATGACAGTTAAAGTACTAGTGTGTCAAGATGAGGATCTCACTGAACCTCTTGTCTTGGGTCAAGACTGGATCTATGATCATGCAGTCAACCTAAACCTAAGAAGTGGACTTCTTCAGGTCTAGGTAAACCAAAACCACATTACACTTGAGTTAGAAAATGAAGCACTCAAGGAACTAGGAAAGGCACAAACTCCTGGTCATTCCAGGAGTACACATGAAGATGACGATGCCATTCTTGTCCAAAAGTATGTGATGCAGAGGGATGATTGTCTCAACAAAGAAGTCAAGGATACGATGGAACTCCCTTATGTAATAAAGTGATTGAACCACACCCTTGACAGATAGGAGATGGTTGAACTACACCCTAAGAGGGAGGATTAGGAAGTAATCCTCAACCATGGCTTTTGTAGCAAGTGGTTAGCCCATCACATTCCTAACCAAGAGGTTGTGAGTTCAATTCCTTGCATTGGTATCAGAGCCTAGGAAGTAGGCTTGGGAAAAGTGGAATGATCCAATGGCCTCTAAAAAAGGCGCTTGGGCATCCTCTATGTGAAAGGGTAGGAATTGTTGAAGGCGCGCGTGTCGGTTTCAAGGATGGACCTAACAAAGATTGAAGTGTATCTCCCAATCCATAGGTCGGATTGAGGCATGTAATATACCGTTGGAAAGCTCTCAGAACAAACTTTCCAATGAACTAGCTTGGAAGTGTAAAATCCTTGGGGATCCTTGGGTGGCACTTGATTGAGTGTTCAAGATACCAAGCATGGGTGAGAACAAGGTTCAAGACTGAGGTTGAGAACAAGGGCTCGAGATACCAAGGTTGCAAACAAGAAGGTTCAAGACACCAAGGTTGAGAGCAAGGGTTCAAGAGACCAAGGTTGCGAACAAGGTTCAAGAAACTATGCGAGGTTGAGGGACATCAATTCAAGGGCACCTAGGGAGTTCAAGGGGCTGATCATTGAGGCTAGAGGGATACAAGAGCAGATCATTGAGGACAATGATTGACCAAGGGGGGAAGAATGTAATAAAGTGATTGAACCACACCCTTGACAAATAGGAGATGGTTGAACTACACCCTAAGAGGGAGGATTAGGAAGTAATCCTCAACCATGGCTTTTGGGGCAAGTGGTTAGTCCATCACATTCCTAACCAAGAGGTTGTGAGTTCAATTCCTTGCACCTTATTTTCCAAAGGCCATCGGGATGCAGCAACCAAAGGCAGATCAAATGTAGAAGAAGCAGATGATCTATGCTCGAAGCCACAAGAAAGTACGAAGCACAGTGTCTCAACCACCAAAACAATTGTGGGTGCAGAAAGGCGACCAACATGTTGCGGTCCAGTCACAACCATTGGCTCAACTTCATATTAGTGAGCAACGACAGGCCACTAATAAGAAGTCTTTCAAAAATTCTTCTACGAAAGTGAAGTCTATCTAGGTACCCAAGAAGTCAATGAAGGCTGACCCACAATCAAGACAAATTTGGGTACCTAAGGCTTGCTTGCGAGCTCAAATAGCCACACACAGACCACACCATGTACAACATGGTTCACTCACTAGAACAGCTGATACCCACTCTTATACGACACGCACGAATACATATTCACCATGAGCATGCGCACAATCACTTGTAAATGGGTCCCTAAAAAGCCTAATTTCCAAGCAAACACTCTCATAAAGCCCTCCAAAGTCTCCACAGAACCAAAACCGAAAGCCATCCACTGTGTTTGGCTGCCCAAAGCTTGTAATAAACCCCCCGAGCCCCACTTGTAAATTCATCTCCACCTACTAACTGCATCATTCTCACACTGCATCTTTCCATTTAGCTCATAGGACAATTCATCCACTAACTACACCCACAATCACCGAGCACTCACTAACTAACTAACCTATCACTAACCGCATGTTAATGTTGTAACGGGGACAAAAATTGTTATATCTTTTCCATTACAATGTTAACACATGCTTTATATTCTCACAGAACCACCAAATAAGAAGTAACATGGCAGAAGCAACAGGAACTAGTTCCCAAGCAGGATCCAACGCCCAAATAGTGGATATTGAAACTCTCCTCCTTGAACCACAACTCACCGAGAGGCTGCAGGAACTCAGGGTGGTGCATGTCCTTCCCATTCAGAACCCTCCGCAGGGGCACACATCCCAAGTTGGCAAACATGCACACTGGTTCAGTGATGTTGCCGGTCCATTAGGAGAAAGAACATACTTCTGGGAAGCTGAATTAGAGTTCAATGGAAAGTGGGGGAGGTATCATTTCTTCACCCGTGAATTTGAGAAATATCAGGACGTAGAAGTAATGGGATCTGTATGGACGAAGGCGGGCTTGGAAAACTATTTTAGAGCACTCTTACCTAAGCCTGATTTTCTACGCTACTCGTACTTGATTAGCACAATCACCCCTAGTAGAGCCAAAGGGGGAGATAGTACATTTGTTCTCCCATCTCTAACACCAGGCCATGAATTGAAAAGATTTAAACTTACCCTCAACCTAGTACGAGAAGCCTTGGACATGAATGGCATGCACATTGCCATAGACAAGGAAACATTGATCCCTAGAAGAATGAAACACAAAGGTCTTAACAAGTTAAAGGATATGGTTGCTATGACACCTACCATTGCCCTCCACCTACACACAATCATGCAACACTTCACCTTTCCAGCCCATGAGCGCTTCACCATGCCACCCAAAAGAATTTGGTTTAGCTTGTACTTGGCAGAGATAGAAAACCTCACAATCAATCTACCCCACTGGATCATAGATCAAATCCACCTAGCACATCAGCGCTGGAATAAGAAACATAAGAATGTGCTTCATGGATGTTGTGCGCTGACAAGGATCATTTACATGTGCTTAGCTTATGATGTGCCTATTCAAAGAGCACTAGTGTGGTCCCGAGCCCAGGAATTCTAGCGACGACTATCAACAATAGGGCCACCTTCGAAGAAAATGAGGGGTTCAGTTCAAATACCCTGTGCACAAGCAAGGGGTGCCACCCTCACACCAGAGGTGACACCACCTCAGACCAGACGTGTCCGTCCATTTACTATTCGCTTACCCAGACAAAGTGCAGAAAGGACCCAATTTGGTTTTCCCTCTGATTCCATCGGACTTGGAGTTCCCACAAGGCTACACCCTGGATGATTTGACAGATGAAGAAATTGCCCGCATGATTAATGAAGCCAATCTTGAGACAGAAGCAAAACAGACCCGAGGACCACAACCAACCGCAACGACTTCAGCTCCTACCCAGCCTGAAGTAGTGGAAGTAGACGAGGATGAAGAAGAGACTGACAAAGAGGAGGCTGACGAGGAACATGACCAAGAGCAAGAAGAAATTATAGAACTAGCAAATGCACCAGCATATACTGCGCAAATCAAAAGATTATATGCGACTATGAAGAGATTCCAAGAGCACCACAAATTGTCATTGGAAATAGGCAAGATGCTAATAAGTCAGATGTTAGGAGAAGAAGGAGTGGACGAATCTTTTATTGAATCCCTGAACCTGCACGTGGATGTGCTGGGCCTGGATGAAGCCATTCATTCAACTATGGCTTATATTCATCGCTTTGAGAAACGAGTGCCTACCCGTCCATGTGCTCTGGCAAGCAAATTCACATAGATGTATCAGCACCAGGAGATATCACACAGACGGAGAACATCAAGCGGCACCGTCATCACCACACGCCTCACCCATCACTGCACAATTCACTTCACCCCATGACACTACCACCCCAACTTCCACAATCACCACATATGTTATGGGAATTCCCCTCTCTATAGGCATCCATCTTGGAGGGGTTACTATATTGCCCACCTTCACAACACTATTGACGAACATCACATCCACCCCACCCACTATCCCCATCTACACGGTCACACACACTTTTGACACTGTGGAAACATCATTAGCCACAGCACCACTCCCTCCCCACACACAACCACAGTCTCCCATACCCCCTCCCCCCACATCACCACTTGATTCCACCTCATTCACGATTCCCTTTCCCTTCCCCATTCCCCCTGCATCCTCTCCTTTCCCAGCATTCTTAAATGTAAATAATGTGTTTTCTACTTTACATCAATTTGTATATCAATTACAGAGTGAATGTCAGACTCTTGAAGATCGCCATCGTCAATTAACTACGAACCACCAACAACTACAGAGGCGGCTTGCGACTATAGAAGAAGAAAACGTTGACTTCAATCAACGCTACACCACACTCAAACATGCCCATCAAACCCTCCTGGAGACACCCCAACCATCAAAATTGTCAGACGTCAAACAACTCGAAGCTTTACTCGAACTCTACCAAACTGATAATCTTAGAGTCTGGCATAATTTCACCCTAGTCAGAAAACACATGGCCATGACACTCGAAGAGAATAAGCGATTGCAAAAGCAGAACGAAGAAAACCTAGAAGCTGCAATGGAAGGCTCCCCCACGAGATCGACCCAGAACAGTTTAAAGCAGTCCCTTCAGATACAATGAAAACAATCCTGGAAAGCTATGTTGATCTGTTGGAAGCACATGATGATATGGAAAAGGAACGAGATGTACTGCGCCGCCAGCTAAGGGAGCAAGAAGAACAACCCAAGATCATAGAGTCGGCATCGACCTCAAAGGAGGTAAAGGTGCTAAAAGAGCAGGTGAAAGAATTGCAAAAGAAGCTACTTGAGTATGAAAGACAACCCTCTCCAATTATCGAACCAGAGCCAAACGAATTGGTGCCCATCGAAGTGGATGAGTCATATGAGGAACCATATGTTCCTATGCCCATGCTGGGCGGCCACCAAACATCCGAAGGAATGGACACCCTGGAAGTTGAAGCACCCGAATGGCTTCAGAAACTCGAAAAGACTGCCAAAACCCATGACGATCGCATTGCAGTTCAAATCCAATCAATGGCTAAACTGGAGGACACTATCATAAACTATGAGTACTTCCGGAACAGGTCACATCACCGCTGGATAGGCACTAACGATGATAAATGTGTGCCATACTGTGTGCTCTTGGCTGATTACAATGCGGAGATTCAACGAAGGTGTGGCAAAACCCCGACTTTCGCCACTCAATTTGGTCCCGATGATCTACCTGAACATGCTAAACAAGGCTCAACCTTTCAACCCACCTGGAGGATTTGTCTTCTCGAGACCTATCCAGAAATGTTTCGTACCTAGAATAATATGCCACTATTTATCAAGTATAATCCATGTTACGTTCCAGTCCTCCGAAGACGCACCTGGCCCGAGTTGCCATTGCTGTCAAGAACGTCAAAGGCTGTGCAAAGTGGTTGAATTATGTCTATCTAGCACCTTCACAAGGACAGCCCTCGGTTGCTTATATGATTTCTACCATCCGTCATTGGAGCCTTAGACTATGGAACACCCCTGACGTGATGGCACAAATGTGCATGAAAATCTTTGAATTAATGCTAATCACATTCAAAACATTCAAAAACATTCAAAAACATCAAAGACCCACATTTCTCAGGAGTCAGCTTCACTGTACGTAACCTAGACATGGTATATGACATGAGCACCACCCCCTCAATCAAGGTAATATATGCTTGGCACGCACGAACAAAATACCTCCCAGCTTGCTTCAAACAAACTTTTGAGGAGATGTTCGTCACAGGGTTCTGGGAATATCACTCAAAAATATTCGTACCCAGACCCTCACATCTCCTCCAACTGTTCACTATGGAGAGGACCTTACACTTAGATCAATTGCGCCTGCCACATCCGGACATTCTAGGGCCAGTAGATTGGGACGCTTTGTTAACAGACCTAGCACGGGGGCTACGACTGGAAGAACATCACCTTGCTTCAGATGTGGTTCAATACTATGTCCAACACTCAGCCAAACAAGGGTCTCTCAGAGACGACAGACGCGAGAGAGGGGGGTGTTGGCACCAGCCAAGGTACCCAAGGACCCACAAGACAAGGAAGCCAAAGAAGGGAGTCGGAGCAATGATCAAGCAGGCAAAGTAGTCAACGTAGATCTGGCAGATAGGCCCTTAAAGTTTTCCAAATATTTCCCAAATAGTGATTCTAGTCACTCCATACCATTGTAAATACCATTCCACCTTTTTATAGCTCCATTTTGTGCAAGCCAAGGAGTGCTTGAGCTTGAGGAGAATTAGAAGTACCTACCTATCAATTTTCATAATTTTCTGAGCTCGTTTGAGCCTCCAAATTAGCCTAGGAACCTAAATTTTAACTAGGTTAGACACTAGGTCTGGACAGGGTCAAAGCTAGTCAAAAACTATAAGAAGAGCTAGAGAGCTCATTTTTGAGGTTATCTTGTTGTAGAATTGAACTTGTAAGAGCACTTTTGAGTAATCTAAAGAACTCCATTGTCTCTCTCTTTGTTCTTGCCTTGTGTGCACGTGTGTGTGTATGTGTGTGCATGTTAGTGTGCATCTCACTCACACACGTGCCATCACTTGTTTGAGGTCTTCATACCATTCTCATGTCTTCCCGGATTGACATTAAAGGAGGTGCTACTCATCACTAAGCTACAAATGTTTAGTACGTTGATAATAGGGCAACCAAACATATTGCCCCAATGTGCAATCTCTTTAGTTCACTTGAGCCTACCCCTATAGGGAATACTATCACATGTGCTAAAAACTCCACTTATCCTATATATAAGAAATATGAAATGGTGTCCTTTTTGCCCAAACCTGAGGCACCTTGTAAACATTTTTGTGAAGACTATATTTTAGGAAAAATACGACATTTTTCCTTCCCAAAAGATGGTTCAACTTGAGGTTCTCATAAATTGGAGTTTATTCATAGTGATGTTTATGGTCTTATGCAGACACCTTCTTTTGAGAACTACCTCTACTTCATGACTTTTATTGATGAATTCTCCAAGCATGCATGGGTGTATCCATTGAAAAGTCTGAAGTGTTTATGTGCTTCAAATAGTCTTTAGTTTTGGCTGAAAATTTGTCAGCATGTAAATTAGGCACCCTCCATTCTAATCAAGGGGTAGAACACGTCTTAATACATTTCTAGTTGAGCATGGGATAATACATCAATGTAAAGTTCTTTATACACCTCAACAAAATGGAATTGCTAAAGGAAAGAATAGGTCTCTCATGGAGATGACAAGGTGTATTGTAAAAAGTTAGTCTTTACCACATAGCTTCTAGTTTGAGGTTGCTATGTGTGTAGCATATGTACTTAAATAGGTGTCCCCCCAAAGCACTACAGTCGATCACTCCATATGAGGCTTGGAATGGTTGCAAGCCATCTGTTGCTCATCTACGTGTCTTTGGTTGTTTGGCATATGCATTAGTGCTTGAACAACAACACAAGAAATTGGATGATAAAGCATTGTAATGTATTTTTATTAGGTATAGTTCTGAAATCCAAGGCTTTTGTCTGTATCAGCCATAGAATAAATGCATTTTGTTTATCCATGATGTGTTTTTTGTGGAAGATGCAATTAAGCAATTACTTTCATGTACCAAGGAGATTTCAATTAGCTCTAAAGATATGTATGAGACTTTGCTACGTCTTTTTATAGGTGAACAATCAAGTGCTTAGCCTTTACAGGCCCCACATGATGATGCAGATCACTCCATTTTTTATGATGTACTTGTTGATGACAAGATTGACATAGAAGAGGATAAAACTATGCCTAAATGGCTAGTGTAGAATTTGAGAGATAAAGTAGATTCACCTTTGTCACATCATACCAGTTCAGTCTCTCATAGTGCTTCCTTTGCATTAGATTGTTATGCAATGAATGCCTAGTCTTTGTGATGATAATGATCTTGTTTCTTCTAATGAAGCACAACAATCGAAAGATTGGATGGCTACTATGCAATCACAATATGATGCTTTTATGAATAATGGCACTTGTTCTTTATGTGATTTGCCTCCAAGCAAAAATTCTATTGGCACTAAATGGGTATACAAGTTGAAATGTAAGCTTGACGGAACAACTCATAGGTATAAAGCTAGGCTTTTTGCCAAAGGTGATGCTCAAGGAAGAGGCATTGATTTTGATGAGGCCTTTGTTCCCACATTTCAAATGACCAATGTTCGTAGTATTAGTGCACTTGCCACTCATCATGGCTTGATTGTACATCAACTGGACATTAAAATTGTATTTTTAAATGGAGGCTTACATGAAGAAATTGTACGTATTTTAGCCCCATGGTTTTGTGCAAAAATGGCATGAAAACAAAATATGCAAGCTAAAAAAGGCATTATATGGTTTGAAGCAAGCAGCAGTGCTTGGTATCAAAGGATATATGCCTAATTGACTGAACATGGTTTTGAGAAGAGTCCAACTGAGAGCACCTTCCATGTTAAGTGTGTAGATGATGTATTTATGATCATGATTGTATACGTTGATGACATGCTATTTATTGTTCCTAATGAGACGCATATTGCTAAATTTAAGGATGATTCGCATGCCTCTTTTGAGATGTCGGATTTGGGGCATTTTCATAATTATTTCGGCATTCAGTATATGCAAATTGATGGGGAATAGCTTTGTTTCAAACAAAATATATTGACACATTATTGTAGTATTTTGGTCTTGAAGATAGCAAAACTATTGCCACCCCTACGGAAACACATTTATGATTGAGTCTTCATGATGTTGGAGATGCATTTGATGTTTTTCTTTGTTAGTAGGCTCTTGGATGCTTGGTTTATGCATAACTCAGTCTGATATTTGGTTTGTTGTCTCTCACATCTGCAGGTTTATGCATTGCCTAAGTGTCAAGCATTTGCAGGAGGTTAAGTGCATCTTTCGCTACTTGAGTGATGGTTGGCATTGTTTTATCCCGATTGGGGATCATTACCGCCAAATTTACATGCTTTTCTTGACTCATACTAGGTTGGTTGCTATGAAACTCGTGTGTCCATGAGTGGATTTTGCTTCATGCTTGGTAGCTCATTCACATCTTGGTTGATCAAGAAAATAAGAGGAGTTGTTTGTAGATATGAAAGTATTCTCATTGAGGCCAGGCTTAAGTGAGGTGAAGAAATTTCATGGAGAGGTAATATGTTTGGTTGCACCATTATCAAAGTATTAAACAATTGAGTCCATAACCAACATACAATGATCATGTTTTGATGGTTCATAACTTCATTGTGTAGTAAATGTCCATTCCCCATTTTTACTAATTTTTATTTCTCTGACATGTATAGTGGTTACACCGATATATGTTAGGGATACATTTAGTGAGCTTTACAAGATTTATCTGCTAAGAGTGATGGCACATTTGTTTCATTCCAACTCACTCATTCGTGGACATTAGGGTCTTTCTTTATGTATTGCTCTTTATATATTATACTATTTTTAATGTTGTATTAGGTCATTCTTGTGTATTTTCTTTATGTAATAGAAGCATAGAAGAAGTAGAAGAAGAACATTCTTCCTTGCTTCAATTTGTCAGTGATCCTCTCTGTGAATGTGAGAGTGTGTGAGAGCTCTCTTCCTTATTCATTTTCTCTTGACATGGTATCAAAGCCAGTGTGGTTATAGAGAGCTCTTGAAGAAGGCTGACCGTGAAGAGTACGCGAGAATGCATGGAGAATGTGCACTTCAAAAACAATCTCAGATTGCTACAAAATTTGGTTTGAAGGTAGAATGGACCAAAATATTTTTGAAAATTATCCATTTAGGTGAAAATTTCATTTTTCGAGCCATTTCAACCTCTTTTTTGAGCCCACAAGCAAGAGCCCACATAAGAACATATTAGTTTGCAAAATTCTAACTTGCATTCCATTTAGCATCTCCAAAATTCAGAATTTCAAGAGATTTCCAATACTAATGATATACAAAAACTGTGTTTTTTCTAAGATCCAACTGTCAAGTCAAAATGTGACATTGTTCAAGCAGAGGTATTGCTTCCATTGTTTTTGTAGTATTGTAAATTGCTTCAGAAATGGCAAATGCTGATGGAATGAATCAATTTATGAATGATAAGTTGGACAAGAACAACTTTCATTCTTGGAGATTGAGAATGATGAATTTCTTGATGGAAAAAGGCTATTAGAAGTACATCAAAAGAGACAATGCAAGCCCTCCATAGTCCTACAAAGACCACATCTATGGGAGGTTATAGGTTTTATTTCACTTTCATTTATGAATATACACAAAAAGTGTGGGTACACTTAATGAAGGAGAAGAGTGAGGTGTTTAGTCACTTGGAAAATTTCAAGGTTATGGTGGAAATGCAGATGGGGAAGTATATCGAAACATTAAGATATGATGGAGGAGATGAATAAATATCAAATGAGTTCAATAGTTTTCCAAAAAGTCATGGAATTTGAAGGTAGTTTTCATGTAAGTAGACACCAAAACAAAATGGTGTTGTTGAATCCAAAGATAGACATATTGAAGAAATAGCAAGAGCCTTGATGGCTAAGAAAAATATGCCTCATTTTTATTGGGAAGAAGCTATGCATGCTACTATATACATCATGAATAGAACTCCGATTGCTGCTATACATCAAGTTAGACTTGAAGAAAATTTTACAGGTAAAAAACCAAAGTTATCACATATGAAAGTATTTGGTTGTATTGTATATGAACATGCTCGAGATGAGTTGAGGACAAAACTTGATCCAAAAGCCAAAAGACGTATCTTTATTTGTTACTCCCTTGAGCAAATGGGATATAAATTATACAACCCAATCATATGCTAGGTGAAGGCAATCAAAGATGTGGTGCTTGATGAAATGACAAGATTTTGTGTTGATGCAAAAGGAGGACATAATATTGGCTCAAATGACAAAGGAAATGCTGAAAAAGCAAGTGCAAAATCCCGAGCTCAGAGTGGACCAGATGTGTCACCTAGCAATAGTTCCAAGTCAAACCCAATAAATTCCAAGATTTCATGGAAATTCCATGCCAATAAATTCATCGACTACATCCAAGAAAGATAAAGAAAAGATTTCTTCTGATACTAAAACATCTACAAGTTTTGATGATATTGATGGAGAATCAAGTGGTTCATATAAGATCCTTGATAAGGAAATTGGATTGCCCTCTATATGAAGAATATAGGAGTAAGAAATGCATGTGCAGATTATACAACAAGAAGAACGACTCAAGACCAAGAAGATCTAGAAGGATGCAGAATTATGTGCAGTGATTAACATATGATAGATACATGGCTTGTCATTGTGCCTACATGAACAAGGTAATACAAGCTTTTGAACCTTCTTCCTTTGAAGATGCAATTGGAAATGCAGATTGGGAGAAAGATATGGATGAGGAGATGGCTGCCCTTTATGGAAATGAAACATGGAAGTTGGCTGCATTGTTGTAAGGAAAAAAACCCATAGGCTATGAGTGGGTTTACAAGGTAAAACATAATGCTGAAGGTAGCATAAGAAAGTATAAAGCATGATTGGTAGAAAAAAGGTATGCTTATAGATACGACATTGATTACAAGAAAAATTTCAGCCTTGTATCTAAAATGACTATTGTTAGAGCATTTGGTGCATTGGCTACAAGAAAAGGATGGATTTTGCATCAGATGGATGTGGAGAATTCTTTCATACATGGTGAGTTGTAAGAAGAGTATACATGGACCAACCACAAAGATATGAGGATTCAAAGCATCTAAATATTTTTGTATGTTGAAAAAGGCTTTGTTTGGGCTCAAACGAGCCCCTCATGTTTGGCATGCAAGGATTGCCGATTATTTAGCTTCCATTAGATTTTCTATGTGTATTGCAGATAACTCATTATATGCAAGGAAGGATGATGATGGAATTACAAGTGTGGATATTTATGTTGATGAATTGATTGTAGGTGATGATAATGAAGAAATATCTAAAGAGGATAAGAAAGTAATTATGTAGGAATTTGACACAAACAATCTTCGTGTGTTGTACTACTTTTTGGGTATTGGCTTTATACATACAAAAACAAGTATATGGCTTTCCCAAAAGCAATATGCATTGAGTATGCTGTAAAAGTATGATATGGCTGACTTTAAGCCAATTTCTATTCCATCAGATCAAAAATTGAAGTTTGATACTACATCAGGTGAAATGTTGGAAAATCCTACTTTGTACAAGGAAAATGTGGGAGGTTTGATATATCTCATAATTACAAGGCCTAATCTAAACTACAATGTGGGGCTTGAGAGTTAGTTTATGTAGGTCCCTAGGAAACCATATTTAGATGCTTTGTGATACACCCTAAGTTATGTGAATGCTAATTTGGATTATGCACTATTTGATGAAGCTAGTGTATAATTGCAACTTGATGGATATACTGATGTAGATTGGACTAGTAGTGTTCTAGATAGCAGATCTACTAGTGATTTTCTATTTTCACTTGGGAGTGCTACTACTACATGGAGCAATAAGAAGCAACCCACTATTGCTTTGTCAAGTACAAAGGCTAAGTATAGAGGTGCAACAATGGCAACATGTGAGGGATCACGGGTAGAGATGTTAATTGCAAATCTAGGTGTGGAAGTGCAGAAACCTAGCATCATTTATTGTGATAATCTTATCAACATGAAATTAGCATGAAATCCTATTTTTCATGCTAGAACAAAGCATATTGAGGTACATCATCACTTCATGAGGGAAGAGGTATTAGTAGGTGATATTGATCTTGTTTATCTGAGGACAATTGAGCAGGTTTCTAATATTTCACTAAAGCACATGGAGTATAGAAGCTAAAGAAGTTTTGAAAGATGCTTGGATTACATGAAATAATGTTGAGCTTGATGGGGAATGTTGAGATATCAAGTTCAACATGTGATGATCAAGAATGATACCACTTTTCATTTCTCTGACATGTACAATGGTTATCTCAATATATGTTAGAGATACTTTTAGTAAGCTTTACTAGATTTAGCTACCGAGAGTGATGAAAAATTTCTTTCTTGCCAACTCACTCATTCGTGGGCACTAGGGTTTTCTTTATGTACTACTCTATATTGTACTGGCTGTAATGGTGTATTATTTCATTCTTGTATATTCTCTTTATGCGATTGAAGAAGTAGAAGAAGATCATTCTTCCTTGCCTCAATCTGTGTGTGCTCCTCTCTTTGAATTTGAGAGTGTGTGAGAGATCTCTTCCTTATCTCTTTTCTCTTGTTAGAAGCTTTTGTAACAACCATTCCTCCCTCTTTCTTCTTTGTCTCTTTAGTAGCAAGCTTAGAATAAACTTTGATGATATGATCATTTGCTTTACAATATTTGCAAAAATGTTTTTGCTTATCTATTTTCTTCTCATCTTGGTCTTCTTTATTTGATTGTGTAGCATTTATAGTTTTTTTTCTTCCTTTAAGAGCTTCATTTACCCTTGCCATTCTAAGTAGCAATAAAAGTTTCATCTACAACACACATAATATACTGGTTTTGCATAGATTGTTCTTCTTGCAAAAAAATCGATATTAAATTTTGAGAGTTCAAGGCATTTAGATTCCTTCCATCATCTATCAAAGAGTAGAAGCAAAATTAGGATAAGAATCAAGTACATCATCAATAAAAATATGTACAATTGAACTCATTGAAAAAAATTCATTTACAAAAATGAAGTTATCCTTCAAATATTTTATATATATGAGAAAATTATCCATAGAATCAACTTCATTCATGTGCTCACTCTCCAATTAATTTCAAAGATAAGCAATAGGAGCCCCATTTCTTGCTTGATATAATGTGTCTAGATTATCCCAAACATACTTTGCTATTTTGCATGAGCAAATAAGAATGAAAATGGCATGCTTGAGAGATAAAGTGATCAAGAATGTGCTTGAGCATCTCCCCATCCCATCAAAGTTTCTCTACGATGGCGAGGGGTGCTGATTGTGTACCCCATATCATAAAGATGGAGTTGCAAGGGGATTCAAAATGTTACTTGCGACATCCTCAACACCACAATCACATTACCTACATTTCGAACGTTTTTAGTTTTCGTAGGATGTATTTTCACACCATGGACACTATTCCAAAACCCGATTACAACCAACAGATGCATCATCAATAAAACATGCAAAACACATCTTTTTCCTTGAGAAATCCAAGATGCATCAAGGATGTCAAAGGGATTTCACATGCAAACTTTGGAAGAAATCAAGCAAACCTAGGGTAGTGGTCAAAGCTAGTCAAATTTAAGAAATTAGGGCAAATTTTCACTGTCACCAAATCACATGAAAATTCATATATATGGAGGACTTGGAGAGGTGCCACTGAGGGTTAGGGTTCTCGGGTTCTAGGCACTTTTAAGTGCCTCCTTCATGCAAGCTCATACAAGCTTCATGCAAGCTTCATGCAATCTCAAGACTATTCAGTTCCATTACACCACTAGCATTCTTTTTGTTGTGCTCTACGAGAGGGAAAGTTTGTAGCTCTCCCCCTGTGGGGGGAGGGACAGTGACCATGTCACCGAACAAGGAAGCTCCACAGATTGTCGACTCACTGTTCTCGTTGTCACAAGTTCAAGAAACTCCACTATGTCCCATTGGAGGTGAGTCATCTTCGACTCAAAATACATTTGGAGGTTTGAATGAAATCGAAGCACTGGGTCTGGACAATCAAGGTAAGATCACCGCTCTTGCTTCTATTGAGCATCGAGACAAGGGGCGACTCGACAAGGTGGTCCATACGACTGGATGTATCAAACAAGTAAGTCTTCCTTTTTCTGTTGACATGATGAAGTCAAGAGTTGAGCTCCCCTAGCCCAAATCCTTTGTGGAAGCCTTGGCCATGGGGAAAGAGACGCAGCTAGGGGGATTCTTGCTAGGTTCGAGCATGCTGTGGTTGACAAAGGTAAGTCATCTATTGATATTACACTTGATTTTCTCCTTACGGACTTGAATCAGAGAGCTTGTATGAATGATGATGCGACCCTAATTATTGATAAAATATCATTCATTAATTGGCAGTCTCAATTGTATGAGAAAGTGGTCATTGCATTGTGACATGGCCCTAGACCACCATTGGATCTTATGAAATAGTGGATCAAGGCAAACTGGGAATCATAGGGTTTATTTGTGTGCCAAATTCAATATTTATAAAACATATATTTTCTCTTTTTTTTCTTGATGATTCAAATAGTGCTCTTAGGGTAATCACTCAGGGGCAATGGATTATTAGAACTACCTCTGTTTCATTCTTCAAATGGTATTCAGGATTCAACCCTCGGGGTCACAAACCCTCCAAGGTCCCGATTTGGATGGAGCTTCCATATTTGCCAGTCGAATTTTATTCGTGGATAGACGACTTATGTTCTCTGCTAGGTAAAGTTTTGGACCAGAGATCAAGGGGCACCATTAATCCCAAATGGGACCCCCAAGTGCTAGTTGAAATTTACATTCATAAACCGATCAAACCATCTCTCAAAATAAACAATTCTGAAGGCATGTGTTTTTATGAACAAAAAGTGTTATATAGGAACCTACCTAATGCTTCATATGTGTGATTTGGGGCATTTGCATCATTATTTGGGCATTCAATTTATGGAAGTTGATGGCATAATAGCTTTGTGTCAAACAAAATATATTGACACATTATTGTAGTGTTTTTGCCTTTAAGACTTCAAACCTATTGCCACTCCTTTGGAGACCGGTTTAGGATTGAGTCTTCATGATGCTAGAGATGCATTTGGTGTTGTTCTCTATCAGCAAGTTGTTGGATGCTTGATTTACTTATGCATTACTCGGCCAGATATTCAGTTTGCTATCTCAGAGATGAGCAGGTTTATGCATTGCCTAGGTGTCAAGTATTGGCAAGCAGTTAAGCGCATCTTTTGCTACTTTAGTAGTACCCGACTACTTGGATCGTTTTATCCCAAGGGGGGATCACTACTGCCAGATTTACATGCTTTTTTTTTACTATGATTGGGTTGGTTGCTATGAGACTCGTGTGTCCACTAGTGGTTTTTGCTTCATTCTTGATAGCTCATGTATATCTTGGTTGAGCAAGAAGCAACCTACTATGGCCACTGCGAGTTGTGAGGCTGAGTATAAGGCAGATTTCAGAGTGACTGTTGAGTGTATGTGGCTCAAATGCCTTATGGCTGATTTAGGTGTTGTTCAGTCTTCTACCACCACCATCTTCACCGACAGTCAAAGTGCATTGGTAGTTGTGAGGAGCCTTGTGTTCCATGCTCACACTAAGCACATTGAGGTGCAATATCATTATGTCATGGAGAGGTTCTCTACTGGAGAGATCAGTTTGGCATATGTGCCCACATAAGAGAACCTTGCAGAACTTTTCACAAAGGCTCTACCTAGGGAGAAGTTTGAAGCTTTCTGCAAAGCTTTGGGCTTACTTCTTTTTGTGGATTGATTCCACATAGCTTGGCACTTCCTTATACTTGAGTGTTAGCTCCTTGTTCACCGCATCACTCCCAGGGGAGATTTGTTGATATATTTAGGTAGTGATGTGTGTGAACACACTAGGACCGTCACGACACTTTTTTCCCCCCTTTAAGAGGTTTTTTCCCCTTGGCTTGTATATACGCCTATTGCTCTAACGGGTTATTTATCTTTGTACATTCTAGAGGTAATACATTCAATTTTGTGTGTTGTGCTCCAAGCTTCTTCTTCTTCTTCATTATGCTGTTTGGGTGTTTGCATAGACCTCAAACTCCATCATTTACAACTCATTACAGCTATGAACCTTCTTCTCATTAGTAATGTATGTTTGTACTAGACTCTCATGTTTGATATTTTGATAACCTTGCAATGTAGTTTCTTCAGTTCACTCGAGTTTGCTTCTACAAGGAATATTTCCACACATGCAAACATCTCTTATCCTATCATGGGAGTTGGAAAGATCATTCTTAATATTGATGATAGCAGCACTCATATGTGCCACAGATCAAGAAAAACCCATTATCACTTTTAGCACTAGCCAAAATTGGATTAATTGTTAAATCTATTGATGACATGTGTCTAGTTCATTATCTCTCGAACATTGATAATATCATTGCTTTTGGCATTTTATGTCATGTGCTACATAAGCTGATAAATTATACAAAATTTGAGAGTGATTTAGCATTTTTAATTCATGATTCTCATGCTATCTCAGGTGCAAAATTGTGACATGTATGCTTAAACTATTTGAATTTTGTTAGTTTGATTTGCCTCCAAAAATTTGAAATGGTATCCTCTTTGCAAAAACTTGAGGAACCTTCTACACATGTTTGTAAGGGTTGTATTTTGGCTAAATTGTAGCATTCTTCCTTCCCCAAAGATGGTTCCATTAAATTTGTGTTGGCGTTAGACGTCTACGGAAGCACGTGAACAACACAAGGAAGAAGAAGAAGCTTGGAGCACAACACACAATACTGAATGTATTACTAGAGAATGTACAAAGATAAGTGGCCCATTAGGGCGATAGGTGTATATACAAGCCGAGGGAAAAAACCTCCTAAAGAGGGAAAAAAGTGTCGTGGTGGTCCTAGAGTGTTCACACACATCACTACCTTAATATATCAACAAATTCCCCCTGGAAGTGATGTGGTGAACAAGTAGCTGGCACTCATGTATAAGGAAGTGCCAAGCTATGTGGAAATCACTCCACAAAAGGAAGTAAGCCCAAAGCTTTGCGGAGAAGCTTCAAACTTCTCCCTAGGCAGAGCCTTCATGAAAAGGTCTGCAATGTTCTCCTGCATGGGCACATATGCCAAGCTGATCTCCCCAGTAGAGAAACTCTCCATGACATGATGATAATGCACCTCAATGTGCTTAGTGCGAGCATGGAACACAGGGTTCCTCGCAACTGCCAATGTGCTCTGATTATCAGTCAAGATGGTGGTGGCAGAAGTTTGACCAACACCCAAATCAGCCATAAGGCGTCTGGGCCACACACACTCAACAGTCGCTGTGAAAACTGCCCTATGCTCAACCTCACAACTGGAAGTGGCCACAGTAGGCTGCTTCTTGCTCAACCACGATATACATGAGCTACCAAGCATGAAGCAAACACCACTAGTGGACACAGGAGTGTCATAGCAAGTAGCCCAGTCTGAGTAAGAAAAATCATGCAAATATGGCGATAGTGATCCCCCCCTTGGGATAAAACAACCCAAGTAGCCGAGTACCACTCAAGTAGCGAAAGATGCACTTAACTGCCTGCCAATGCTTGACACCTGGGCAATGCATAAACGTGCTCAATTGTGAGACAACAAACTCAACATCTAGCCGAGTAATGCATAAGTAAATCAGGCATCCAACAGCCTGTTGATAGAGGACAAGATCAAATGCATCTCCATCATTATGAAGACTCAATCGTAAACCTGTCTCCATAGGAGTGGCAATAGGCTTACAGACTTCAAGGCCAAAACGCTGCAATAATGTGTCAATATATTTCGTTTGACACAAAGCCATTCCACCATCAACTTGCATAAGTTGAATGCCCAAATAGTGATGCAAATGCCCCAAATTAGACATCTCAAATGAGGCATGCAAATCAGCCTTAAAATCAACAATATGCTTCTCAATAGGACCAATGAGCAGCATGTCATCAACATAGACAACCATGATCAAAAGCACATCATTAGCATGCTTAACATATAAGGTGCTTTTATCTGGATTGTTCTCAAAACCATGTGCATTAAGATAGGCATGTATCTTCTCATACCAAGCACGTGGTGCTTGCTTTAAACCATATAATGCCTTCTTTAACCTGCACACCTAGTTTTCATGCCCTTTCTACACAAAGCCACAAGGCTGAAAAACATACACTTCTTCATGCAAGTCACCATTCAAAAATGTAGTTTTAATGTCCAACTGATGTACATTCCAACCATGATGGGCTGCAAGTGCACATATGCTCCGAACAGTAGTCATATGACATGTAGGTGCAAAGGTCTCATCAAAATCAATGCCTCTTTCCTGTGCATAACCCTTTGCAACAAGCCTAGCTTTATACCTGTCAACTGTTCCATCAAGCTTACACTTCAGCTTGTAAACCCACTTAGTGCCAATGGCCTTCTTGCCAAGAGGAAAGTCACATAAAGACCAAGTACCGTTCTTCATTATAGCATCATATTCAGATTGCATAGCAACCATCCGATTTTTTCAATTTTGTGCTTCGTCAAATGAAACAGGCGCATTCTCATCACACAAACTAGATGCAATCATAATATAGCAATATGATGCAAAAGAGGCACTATGAGAGCCTGATCGAGTACATATGATAGAGGTGCATCTAATTTGCTGTTATGCAAAGTCTTCACCAGCCAATTTGGCATAGTTTTTGCCTCCTCAATGTGAGCTCTCTTATCAACAAGTGCATCATGTAAATCTGCATCAGAAAGAGGCAGCAAAGTATCATACATGTCTTTGGAGCTAACTTATGTCTCCTTAGTACATGAAAGCAATGGCTGAATAGCATCTTCCAAAAAACAACATCACAGCTAACCAGAATGTGTTTAGTATGTGGATGATACAGACGATAGCCTTTACTTTCATAATTATACCCAACAAAAATACATTTTATTGCTTTATCATCCAATTTTTTGCGATGTTATTCAGGCACTAATGCATATGCCAAACAACCAAAAACATGCAGATGAGAAACAGATGGATTGCGATCATGCCAAGCCTCATATGGAGTGATAGACTACAACGCTTTAGTGGGACACCTGTTAAGTACATATGCTGCACACATGACAGCCTCAAGCTAGAAACTATGTGGTAAAGCGTGACTCTTGACCATACACCTCGGCATCTCCATGAGTGACATGTTCTTTCATTCAACAACTCCCTTCTATTGAGGTGTATACGGCACTGTACACTGGTGTTTTATCCCACATTAAGCGAGAAATGCATTAAAATCAGAAGACATATATCCCCCCCCGATCAGAATGGAGGGTGCCCATTTTACATGTTGTCAGATTTTCAACCAAAATAAAAAACTGTTTAAATCACCTGAACACTTCAGACTTTTCATTCAATGGATATACCCATGCATGCTTGAAAAAATCATCGATGAAAGTCACGAAGTAAAGATAATTTCCAAAAGAAGGTGTTTGCATGGGACCATAGACATCACTATGTACAAGCTGCAATTTCTGAGTAGCCCAAACTGAACCATTTTTTGGAAAGGAGCTGCATTTTTCCCAAAATACAGCCTTCCCAAACATTTATTCTGGGTGCCTCAAGTTTGGGCAAAGAGGACACCATTTCAGATTTCTACAGGCATAGCAAACTAGCAAAATTGAGATAACCAAAGCATGCATGCCAAAGCTTTGCATCTGATATAGCCTGAGAATCATGTACTACACATGCCAAATCATTTACAGATCTTTCATAGTCTATGAGCTTATACAACCCACGACATAAAATGCCAGAAGCAATAATCACATCACCATTTGACAGATCATGAACTGTACGTCTGTCATCAACAAATGTCACAACCAAGCCAATCTTGGCTAATGCAGAAATTGATAACAGATTTTTCTTGATCCCTGGCACAAAAAAAGCATATGACAAAGTGAAAGAACTACCATCAGCAGTGGTCAAAATGATCTTACCAAATCCCATAACAGGATAAGAGGAGTTGTTGGTGCATGTAACAGTATTCCCTGTAGGGGCAGGCTCGAGTGAAGTGAAGAAACTGCGCTGCGAGGTAATATGTTTGGTCATCCCACTGTCAAAGTACCAAACATCCGAGTCTACTGCAGACATGCACTCCTCATGAGAAGATGGTTCAAAACTGCAAACAATAGTAAACGCCCATTCTTCTTCCTGCACAAGATTAGCAGACTCTGTTTTTGGTGTAGAGGCTTCTGCAACAACCATTCCAGCCTCTTTCTTCTTTGCCTCCTTAGCATCCAGTTTTGGAAAGTTCTTTATGATATGATCATTTCCTTTACAGTACTTGCAAAACAATTTCTGCTTTTCTGATTTCTTTTCATCTTTGTCTTCCCTCTTCGATTGTGTAGAATTAGTAGATTTCTGCTTACTAATTGAAGAGCTCCATTTTCCTTTGCCCTTCTAAATAGCCAGGAAAGCTTGATCTACAACACACATAATGGACCTGTTTTGCTTGGACTGATCTTCCTGCAACAGAACAGAGACTAACTCCTCAAATGACAAGGCATTTGGATTGCCTTTCATCATCAAGTAAAGAGTAGAAGCAAAACTCTGATATGAATCAGGAAGACCATTCAGAACGGTCTGCACAAGTGAGCTATCTGGTATAACCTCATCAGCAAAAATCAACTGTTCCTTCAAGTATTTGATCTTTGTTAGAAAACTATCCATAGAATCACCTTCATTCATGTACTCACTCTCCAACTATTTTCGAAGGTAAGCAACACGAGCCTCACTCCTAGCTTGGTACAACATGGTAAGTGGATCCCAAGCATCCTTAGCTGTTTTGCAAGAGCGAATGTGAGGAATAATGGCATGTTTGACAGACAAAGCTATCAATGCATGTGTTTGGGCATCTCTTCCATCCCAACGAATTTGATCTAGAGTAGATGCAACAAAAACCGCATCACAAACAGGAATATGCAGAATATCACCATCCTCGACACCTTCTGCATCAGCTTCAGTACCTACAATTGTAACAGTTGCAGGTGTGATAGGACATTTTTCAACACCCTGCACAATGTTCCACAGTCCTTTTGCAACCAATACATGTCGCATCATATAAGCCCACAACGGGTAGTTTCTACCATCCAACTTATCCTCAATAGCTAATATACAAAATACATCACTGCTTTCAACCATGGCCGGTGACTAAAATACCTTGATGCAAAAAATTGACTCTATCTCAAAAAGTTGAATGGAACTGCCCAAACAAGTTCTGCTAAACCTATAGGAGACTTCGAGATGCTTATATTGGCGAACTAAAACAGGTATATACCTTTGACACAAAAAGACGAAATAGCGTGCACAAGCACTATGATAGTGCGTTCGAAGTTCGAAACGCGTATGCTCACCAAATTTTGTGCGAATCTGAGACTACAACCAGAGAGGTGTAGACAACGCCCTGGACGAAGCGGCGACCTTCTCGGATATCAATTGTTGGAGTTAGACGTCTGCAGAAGCACGTGAACAACACAAGGAAGAAGAAGAAGAAGCTTGGAGCACAACACACAATACTGAATGTATTACTAGAGAATGTACAAAGATAAGTATCCCATTAGGGCGATAGGCGTATATACAAGCCGAGGGGAAAAACCTCCTAAAGAGGGAAAAAAATGCCCCGAAGGTCTTAGAGTGTTCACACACATTACTACCTAAATATATCAACAATTTGCACATAAATTGTAGCTTGTCCATAGTGATGTATGTGGTCCTATGCATATGCCTTCATTTTAGAATTATCTATACGTCACGACCTTCATTGATGACTTCTATAGGCATCCATGGGTAAATCCATTGAAAGTGAAGTCCGAAGTGTTTATCTACTCCAAGCAGTTCTTAGTTATGACTGAAAATATGTTAGCATGTAAACTGGGCACCCTTCGTTTTGATCGGGGGAAAGGGGAGTATGTGTTCATATTTTAATCCATGTTTAGCTGAGCATGGGGTAAAACCTTAGTGTACAATTTCATATACACCTCAACAAAATGGAGTTGTAGCATGTCTCCCATGGAAATGGCAAGGTGTATGATAAAAGTCAGGATTTACCACATAACTTATGGCTTGAGGTTATATGTGCAACATATGTGCTTAATAGGTATCGCAATAAAGCATTCAAATCTATCACTCCATATGAGGGTTTGCATGGTCGCAAGCCATATGTTGTTCATCGGTGTGTTTTTGGTTGTCTGGCATATGAATTAATTCTTACACAAGAACATAGAAATTTGGGTGTTAAGGTTGTGCAATGTATTTTTTAGTGTATACAATTATGAAAGCAAAGGCTTTCGCTTGTATCATCCATAGACTAAATGCATTTTGGTTAGTATCCATATTGTTTTCGTGGCTGAAATTCAGCCCTTACTTTCATGTACCAAAGACCACTCAAAGGATGTATTTGATACTTTGTTGTTTCTTATTATAAGTGGATAATCAAATGCTACTCCTACTATGATTTCTCAGCCTTTGGAGGCCTCAAATTATGATGTATATCATTCTAATTTTGATGCAGATTTACATGATGCACTTATTGATCAAAGAGGTCACATTGAAGAGGAAAAAGCTATGCCTAAATGGCTAGTGAAAACTTTGAGGGATAGCAAGTTAGATGCATCTTTGTCATACTGTATTTCTTTAGGCTCTCATAATGCATCTTTTGCATTATATTGTTATGCAATGGTTGCCTCTGGTCTTTGTGGTGACAATGAGACTATTTCTTTTGATGAAGCATAGAAATAAAAAATATATATAAGTACTATGAAATCAGAATTTGATGCCATTATGAAGAATGGTACTTGGTCTTTACGTGATGCCTCTTGGAGAAAAGACTTTTGGCATTAAGTGGGTATATACCTTTGGCACAAAAAGACAAAATAGCCTGCACAAGTGCTACAATAGTGCATTCGGAGGCCGAAACGAGCTCAGATCGCGATTTTGGCACCACAAAGCGAAGCAATTTTGAAAACAACATCAAATGCATCTCCAACATCATGAAGACTCAATCGTAAACCTGTCTCCATAGGAGTGGCAATAGGCTTACATTCTTCAAGGCCAAAATGCTGCAATAATGTGTCAATATATTTCGTTTGACACAAAGCCATTTCACCATCAACGTGCATAAACTGAATGCCCAGATAATGATGCAAATGCCCCGAATCAGACATCTCAAATGAGGCATGCAAATTAGCCTTAAAATCAGCAATATGCCTCTCATGAGGACCAGTGAGCAGCATATCATCAACATAAGCCACAATGATCAGAAGTACATCATTAGCACACTTAACATATAAGGTGCTTTTAGTTGGACTATTCTCAAAACCATGTGCAATCAGATAGGCATGTATCTTTTCATACCAAGCATGTGGTGCTTGCTTTAAACCATATAATGCCTTCTTTAACCTGCACACCTGGTTCTCATGCCCTTTCTGCATAAAGCCATGGGGCTGAAAAACATACACTTCTTCATGCAAGTCACCATTCAAAAATGCAGTTTTAATGTCCAACTGATGTACATTCCAATCATGATGAGCTGCAAGTGCACAGATGCTCCGAATAGTAGTCATATGGCATGTAGGTGCAAAGGTCTCATCAAAATCAATGCCTCTTTCCTGTGCATAACCCTTTGCAACAAGCCTAGCCTTATACCTGTCAACTATACCATCAGGTTTACGCTTTAGCTTGTATATCCACTTAGTGCCAATGGCCTTCTTGCCAGGAGGCAAGTCACATAAGGACCAAGTACCATTCTTCATTATTGCATCATATTCAGATTGCATAGCAGCCATCAAATTTTTTGATTTTGTGCTTCGTCAAACGAAACAGGCTCAGTCTCATCACAGAGACTAGATGCAGCCATAACATAGCAATCTAATGCAAAAGAGGCAGTATGAGAGCCTGATCGAGTACGATATGATAGACGTGCATCTAATTTGTTGTCACGCAAGGTCTACACCAACCATTTTGGCATAGTTCTTGCCTGCTCAATATCAGCTCTCTCATCAATAAGTGCATCATGTTACTAAATCTGCATCAGAAATGGAATGATCTGCATCATCACATGAAACCTACAAAGGCTGAGAAGTTGCCTCATTAGGACTAGCACTAGAATGTCCACCTGTGAAAAGAGGCAGCAAAGTATCATACATGTCTTTGGAGCTAACAGATGTCTCCTTAGTACATGAAAGCAATGGCTGAATAGCATCTTCCACAAAAACAACATCACGGCTAACCAGAATGCATTTAGTCTGTGGATGATACAGACGATAGCCTTTACTTTCAGAACTCTACCCAACAAAAATACATTTTACTGCTTTATCATCCAATTTTCTGCGATGTTGTTCAGGCACTAATGCATACGCCAAACAACCAAAAACATGCAGATGAGCAACAGATGGCTTGCGATCATGCCAAGCCTCATATGGAGTGATAGACTGTAGAGCTTTAGTGGGACAATTGTTCAGTACATATGTTGCACACATGACAACCTCAAGCCAGAAACTATGTGGTAAACCCTGACTCTTGACCATACACCTCACCATCTCCATGAGTGACATGTTCTTTCATTCAGCAACTCCATTCTATTGAGGTGTATACGACACTGTACACTCGTGTTTTATCCCATGTTCAGCCAAAAATGAATTAAAATGAGAAGACATATATTCCCCACCTCGATCAGAACGGAGGGTGCCCATTTTACATGCTCACAGATTTTCAGCCAAAACCAAAAACTGTTTGAAGCACATGAACACTTTGGACTTTGCCTTCAATGGATATACCCATGCATGGTTGGAAAAATCATCAACGAAAGCCATGAAGTAAAGATAATTTCCAAAAGAAGGTGTCTACATAGGACCACAGACATCACTATGTACAAGCTGCAATTTCTGAGTGGCCCGAACTGAACCATCTTTTGGAAAGGACGAACGCTGCATTTTGCCCAAAATAGAGCCTTCACAAACATGTTTTCTAGGTGCCTCAAGTTTGGGCAAAGAGGACACCATTTCAGATTTTTGCAGACATAACAAACTAGCAAAATTCAGATGACCAAATCGTGTATGCCAAAGCTTTGCATCTCACATAGCCTGAGAATCATTTACTGCACATGCCAAATCATTTACAGATCTTTCATAGTCCATGAGCTTATACAACTCACGACATAAAATGCCAGAAGCAAATCACATCGCCATTTGAGAGATCATGAATTATACACCTGTCATCAACAAATTTCACAACCAAGCCAATCTTGGCTAATGCAAAAATTGATAACAGGTTCTTCTTGATCCTTGGCACAAATAAAGCATCTGACAAAGTGAAAGAACTACCATTAGTAGTAGTCAAAATGATCTTACCAACTCCCATAACAGGATAAGAGGAGTTGTTGGCACATGTAACATTATTCCTTGTAGGGGAAGGGCTCGAGTGTAGAGAAGAAACTGCACTGCAAGGTAATATGTTTGGTCACCCCACTGTCAAAATACCAAACATCTGAGTCTACTACTGACATGCACTGCTCATGAGAAGATGGGTCAAAACTGCAGACAGTATTAAATGCCCATTCTTCTTCCTGCACAAGATTAGTAGAATCTGTTTTTGGTGTAGAGGCCTCTGCAACAACCATTCCAACCTCTTTCTTCTTTGCCTCTTTAGCAGCTAGTTTTGGACAGTTCTTTATGATATGATCATTCCCTTTATACTACTTACAAAACGATTTCTGCTTTTCTGATTTCTTCTCATCTTTATCTTCCTTCTTTGAATGTGTAAAATTAGCAGATTTTTGCTTACTAGTTGAAGAGCTCCATTTTCCCTTGCCCTTCTAACTAGCCAGGAAAGCTTGATCTGCAACTCGCATAATGGACCTGTTCTGCCTGGACTGATCTTCATGCAACATGATAAGGCATTTGGATAGCCTTTCATCATCAACCGAAGAGTAGAAGCAAAACTCTGATATGAATCAGGAAGACCATTCAAAATGGTCTACACAAGTGAGCTATCTAGTATAACCTCATGAGTAGAAATCAATTGTTCCTTCAAGTCTTTGATCTTCGATAGGAAACTGTCCATAGAATCACCTTAATTCATGTGCTCACTCTCCAACTGTTTTCAGAGGTAAGCAACACGAGACTCATTCCTAGCTTGGTACAATGTGGTAAAGTATATCCCAAGCATCCTTAGCCATTCTGTAAGAGCGAATGTGAGGAATAATGGCACGTTTGATAGACAAAGCTATCAATGCATGTGCCTGGGCATCTCTACCATCCAGCGAATCTACTCTATAGTAGGTGCAATAGAAACCGCAGCACGAACAGGAATATGCAGAATATCACCATCTTGGACACCTTTTGCATCAGCTTCAATACCTGCAGTTGTAACAGTTGCAGGTGTGATAAGACGTGTTTCGAAACCCTGCACAATGTTCCACAGTCCTTTTGCAATCAACACATGTCGCATCATATAAGCCCATAACGGGTAGTTGGTACCATCTAACTTATCCTCAATAGCCAACATACGGAATACATCATTGCTTTCAACCATGGCCGGTGACTAAAATATCTTGATGTAGAAAATTGACTGTATTTGAAAAAGTTGAACATAATTGCCTAGACAAATTCCGCTAGACCTGTAGCAGACTTTGAGATGCTTATACTGGCGAACAGAAACTAGTATATACCTTTGCCACAAAAAGACAAAATAGCCTGCACAAGTGCTACAATAGTGCGTTCGGAGGCCGAAACGAGCTCAGATCGCGATTTCGACACCACAAAGCGAAGCAGTTTTGATCTTGAAAACACGCCGAGTATGCTCACCAAAATTCGTGCGATTCTGAGACTGCAAACGGAGGAGTGTCGATGGTGCCCTAGATGAAGCGACGACCTGCTTTGATACAAATTGTTTGAGATAGACGTCTGCGGAAGCACGTGAACATCACAAGGAAGAAGAAGAAGCTTGGAGCACACACACAATACTGAGTGTATTACTAGAGAATGTACAGAGATAAGTAGCCCATTAGGGCAATAGACGTATATACAAGCCGAGGGGAAAAAACCTCCTAAAGAGGGAAAAAAGTACCCCGACGGTCCTAGAGTGTTCACACACATTACTACGTAAATATATCAACACTTACAACCCCAAGAATCTCCCACTTAAGGGTCAATGAGACCATAAGTGGAAAAATATACAAATAATGATGTAGGACTATACACTAATGTACAGGAAGAGTCTGGATGTCAACCCATACAGATCGGCCTACACCAACTACCTTGAACAAGGTGTATCCATGCACCTCAAATTGCTCTAGACTCATATCGACAAGAGTCGTGCTCACATCTGACTAATGCAAGAACTGATGAAGTTCTTGCAAAGATCCCACTCGGTCTATGCCTATGTCAATGATCGAATGACTGACAACTCCAAGTGCAAATGCTCCAATAGCAATTGCAACATCTGGTCTCGAGCATAACAACTCATACATCAAACTCCCGAATGATGATGAAATATGTGCTATCTTGGCTAACCTAAGTATGTTGGTCGTGCCTATATCCAAGGCATCCAAAGCACCATCATCAGTCGTGCCTATATCCAATGTGACTTGACATATCTGTGTCAATATCTGGCATAAGCGAATCCAAGAATGACTGCATGATGGCTGACTTATCAACATCTTAATCAGCCATCCTATCAACCAAGGATGTGTCTAGTTGTGCATCTCGAGAGCTAGACTACTCTATCACACACTGTGTAACATGAGAGCAATCCTGTGCTACCATACCAACTGTATGATCATGCTCCACAAGAGCTATTCGCACAACATCAACACCAAGGTCAAAAGGATGATCACACTCTAACTAATTATCATCATAGTGCTCTACATGAGCATCTATAAAATGATCATCCAAAGTATGCTCCTCATGAGCATCTTTATGATCAAAACAATCATGCTCTCCATAAGCATCATGAGCATTCAAAACATGCTCTACATGTGCATCCATTCGAGCATCTGAATGATGCCATTAATGTGCATCATGAATGTCAATAGACCTATCTGTAGGTAGATAAAATGAGACATGATGAGTCTCACATCGCACATAAGGCTGAATTGCCACTTAGACAAGATTGTCTCTCACATAAAGTATTTGCAGTGGGTACATGTGCCCAATCCTAGCACCTTTGACAAGCATAAGCCGTCCCAACTACAACTGAAAATGATGCTCACCAAGGAATGCATAACATCTTCTCTCCTATAACTAGCTAACTGAAATCAAGCTCATAGGGAATGAAGACACATAGAGTACATGTTTGAGTATAAGTGATGCTCCACTAGGTAGCATAAGGCATACATCTCCTGCACCCTCATTGTCATATATCGTACCATTTGCCAAGTGCACACATCCACGAATCTCACTTGAGAATCGACAAAACAACTCGCGATATGGAGTAACATGAAAACCAGCTAATGCATCAAACAACCAAGCCATATGTGTGCTATCCAATGTGCATATCTCTGATGTCGTCATCGCATTTGCCTAAAGCAATGTCATCGAGTATGGCCCTCAAGACCACAATGCCAAGATCAAAGCTATCGATGTGATCTATGTCTCACATGAGTCAATATACTCGCATACATATCATGCTGTCTCTGCCATAATGCACTACTCGTCGCCTCATACATCATAGACTCATATATAGAATCCACAAGTTGTAATCGGTTAGTGGAGCTCGCCAATGCATCCATATCCATCCTTATGTGGTCAGGCATGTCATGAGGCCTCTGTGCATCTCTATACACATACATGTGTAACCCTGCACAAAACCAATGTATGCCACATCTGAGCTTTCCATCTCAAAAAGTTAGTGCCATCAAATCAAGAAGGCACCATGCTGGCAATCCAAGAGACTATAAATATAACAAGATACTCTCGTTGGAGAAACCATGTGAACCACATATCATATAACTATGCATCTAGCATGCACATAAAACCATGTGCATAAACTTGCTCACAAAGTCTCCAAAGTGACCAAGTAGATGTGAAAGAATCTTGGAAAAAAAATTGATAGAATATCCCTTGTAAACGAAGCAATCAAACAAGATAACTAGTGGCAAAAGAACAATGATTAACCTATCACCACCTATCACTGATCCAACCAAAGATACTGGCAAATACACATGCCAAAAAACTGATAGCAATACATGCCAATACAATGACAATATACCTCCCACTCAAGAATAAATCCTACAAGATGGTCCAACCTATCACAAATAACCTGTGACCAACTCCAAGTAAATGGAGATAAACAATGATCCAAAGCTATCACACAAGCATAAAGGATCTACTAGAGTATTCTTCTAGCACAAAAGCTGATGAAATTTTAGTAGCATCTGCTTTGTAAAATAGACTCTAGAACCAAAATAACCATGTGGGAATCACCATCCACATATGCCAAGAATCACACTGGAAAATAAGATACCAAATCAATGACCATATGCTAAAATAGTAGCCAATCAAAGTGACAAACGGATGTGCAACTTAGGCTCCAATCTGGATCATGTACCTACAAAGAAAACCAAGATACAAGTACTAGCGAAGATCCAAAATGAGCTCTCATAAAATTATGTGCAACCGGCAAGTAAATCTATAACCAAGTGGCATAAGTGAGATAGAAACCACAATGCCACTATACATCCACTAACAATGCCATGATCAAACTCATGATGACATAAACCTCAAAAAAAGAAGGTATACCACAATGCCATCTCACATGCCAAACACATAACAAGATCATGCTCTACTCTCACATGGAGGAGCTACCATAGTGATTATACATGGACAATGCCTTCAAGCTCTAAAAATAAGAGCTTGCACACCAAAGAATCTCTCTCAAAGAAGTTTCAGAACAAAATGAACCTCCAAAAGCAATTAGGGTTCTTATGGTGAAAATATGCTTCTCTGTGTTTTGCTATTTCAGAGATGATAACCTTTGAATTTGAACTTTTGATCTTCAACAAACTTCAAGAACTTTTTCTTGCTACATAATGATATGTAGAACACCTCAATCAAAGGTGTGTAGCTCAAGATATACACAAAAAAAACATATTCTATCAATTTCACCTTCACTTGTAGCATTATTGCTCTGTATTTTACAATTTCGATGACCTAGAACTTAGAATATGGATTTTTTATCTCCTAAAAATTGTAGCTTCTTTTCCAAGCTACACATAGCAAGTTGGATTGCTCAAATCCGATTAGTAACACTCAAGTTCTGGCCCAAAACCTGACCTATTGTCCAAATGATTGTAGATTCGTCTTCTACATCACTCTGTGTTTTTTGAATTTTCAGCAGTCTAGAACTCCAAAATAGGTTTTGCGACCTTATGTAAACTTGTAGCTCTTTATCTCAGCTACTCAGAAAACTTTAAAACACATCAATCCGAGCTTTCTATCTCAAGTTATGGCCAAAATACTAAACAACTATTGAGAGGTGCCAACCTACACATTCACCTCTTGTGAGGTAAGCTTCCATTGAAGTTTTTTGCACACCAACCTTTAGTAAGCTCTGATACCAATGAAGGGCTTTGGTGTGTTGAACAAGAGGAGCAAGGAGGAGATGGAGCAAGAGAGAAGAGACGTGCACACTTGCACGGGAGCCTCAAAACCCATATAATGATCTCACTTGAGGCAATGCTCTATATATGATGTATAGATATGAATATAGGGGTAAGGTCACATGATCCTTACATCCCCAACAAGAATGGACAATAAAATCATGTGAGGTCTTGCTTGGAAAGCTCTTTTATACATGCAAGCGTAACATAAACTAGTCCTAGTCAAGTTGCTTCTTTGATTAGAAGGGAGGGTATTACTACTATGTTTCATAGTCATGATGCTATTAGATGTTATTTAGAAGAAGAAGCATTGTTAGCCAATGTAGAGTTTTTTTTCAAAGACTCATGTTCTTGCGATATATCCTAGTATAGGCTTAGTAAAAAATCTAAGAAGAGTCTCATTTATCTCCATATATTTATTTTCTTTTGCAAAAAGTGGTATAAGAGGGGGGCCACTATAAAAGCCCCATCCCTTTGGTTGTAAATAATCTTTTTTTGGAGATCACTTATGAATGAATTGAGAGATTTCTTCTTCCAAAACTTGTATCTTATATTTTTTTTTGTCCTTCTCTTTTCTCATGCTTTTAGAGTGATTTCAAAGCTCCTACCAAAAAAATAGCATCCTTCACATCACCTTAAAGAGCTGAATGTATAGAACAATCACTCCATGAACATATGTAAGAATCCTAATTCCTTCTTAATCAACTTAGGAGGAAGAAAATTGCATTGCATGAAACTTTGAATCTTTCTTCTCTCATGATCTTGACACTTCATGCATGCTTTGTAATCTTTTCCTTTATGTGATCTCCTATTAGAACATGATTTGTAACTTATATTTTACATGTATTATTATTTATTTATATGTAATTTCTACTCCATCATCTCATCCTTTTTAAACTTCTCTTGAGTCATAACAAAACTTGGCTTTTCTCAATAAAACAACAATATTGTTTTTATATTTGAAGAACTACCCTAAATCACATTCATTTTTGGTGGGGAGTCTACCTATAGAGAGTCTTTTCCATGTTTTTGCTGCAAAAAGAGGTATGATTTTGCATGGAGTTCACTTGGAGAGATAAGTGGCATCCTTCCCTCTATATATAAAGATGTGAGAGTTCATGTGGCTAAGCATACAGGGAGATTAGTGCATTCTTTCCATGTTTGAGAGATGCAATGTTGTTCAAAGACCTCCATGCATGAATTGATCACCACTTATATGCTCCAGATTTGAAGGGGAAAGTGACATCCTTTCTATAGTCATGTTATGAACTAAGATTGAACATTTTGTAAAGGGTGACTAGTGTGACCTTGGTAGAACTCTCTATCCACACATCTTTTATTTTTCTTTTAAGTAGGAATGAAGCATTAAAATTGCCCTTCTCATATTTTGAATTCTTTGAAAGTATAAAGAATAGTGAATGGGCATAATATCTTTGAGATCCACCAAAGTAGGGATGGACAACCACTTGAAAACATGGGAAGTGCCAATGAACCAAAGGCTGTAGGCTAAGTTCAAGCTAGGCAGCACACAAGAATTCTGTTTTCATGTCTCCATCGAAGGGTTCACTAAGAGAGCAATACAACACTTCAAATGTAGAAAAACATTAAAACATTTCTATTGGCCAACTAGAGAAGTTGACCAATAAAAATTGATTTTTAACTTAGCCCAGCTTTGTTCCAAGAGGAGTTTGCCCTAAAATCTAGTGGACCCAAAACTAAGTTAACTTTTTTCTCTTCAATGGTAATTATACACCTCGATCACCCAAATATCCCGTCACTCGATCTCAACCCACGTTTGTTCAATAGAGCCCCAAAAGGACCTCCATTTCGAAGGCCAACGAAGAGTGAGCAATTCACACGGCCTTTGGGTTTCTTGGATTTTCCGTGCAAGCTTATTATCCCATATAGACAGAACTTTCGCTTGACTAGATATCAAGCCTTCCGCTGGACACCAACGTTCATCTTTGCGCTTGGGGCAATGACGCAGTTAGTGAGGGTTTCCCGAGACGCGTCAATTGCTGGTTGAAAACTATTTCCAAACCCCCTCCCAGGTCTGCCCTCGGGGCAGGCCTCGGAGAATTTTTGGAAGGCCTGTCTGCACAGGCCTCACAATCACGATATAAACTTCTTATGCTGCTGTTTCGATGAAGCAACTGCGAGATGAAGTTGCTGGTCTTGCTCACCTCCTGCTGGCTGTACGGTCTTGTGCCTTTACTGTTAATCGTCGTATGAACCACTCCGAAACTTCACAAGTCGAAGACTGGGTGTGTCTACAGGATCTGCTATTTTTGGTGGTCTTAAATCTTCATGGGCAGATTTCTTTGTCGGGTAGGTTAAAAGTGTAAAGGACCTGTTTCTGTTGTCGATCTTTTGCTGCGTCAAAGCTCGTTCTTAATGCAGCACTCTGCATGTTTTGGCGGCCCCCTTGACCTGGTGTTTGCGTTAATAATCACTTGTTCTTTTGTAAGCTTACTTTTCTTCGGCACTGTCTATATATACTCTACGCTTATGGTGCGTATCTGTAGCTGATGTCGCACTGTCTATGTATACTTCTACGCTTATGATGAGTATTTCTTAGCTGATGTTGAAGTACCGTCCTGTTCGACATCAAAGCATTGACTATGATGTGGAGGACTTAGGCATCAGATGAAAATCTCTGGGCACCATAAAGTAATGTTTTGTCAGACCAGGCCAAACTTACATTGCTTCATTTTGTTGGGTGATAACAGTCTTTTTAAAGAGACTAGGCAAGCAGCACCCCCCTTCACTCCATTATCTTTACAATAGCTTTTAATTGTTTTGGGTGATTGGCTAAGCCAGCACAACAAAAAACGCGGCTGATAAAAACTTTGCTAGAATTGTTTGTTTTTTGGAAATCTCAGCCAGCTTTGGAGTAGTTCTCAAATAAATTTTGGATTCGGCTTGTATAAAGATGAAATTCCACTTTGAATTAAGGAGAATATGTAGCTAAATCATTCAGAAAAACAAGATAATAATCATGGTCTACAGAGCTATTCTCATCAAATAATGGAAGACCTTTTCACTTTCATGAGGCAGACCTTTGAAATCAAACGTTCCTATGCCCACATAGACATGGAGAACTTTAAATATCTACCTATTATTATTTGCAGAGCATACTATGGGAACTTTGACTCAAGATTCTTTGAGGGATTATTAAAAGTGTATTTGGCTCGACGTTTCTTTCCAGCCATATCAATCTCTAGTTCATTCTTATGTTATTCAGAAGTTCAGAAAGTATTGTAGTTCATGGAAAGATTAGCACCGCATTACTTCACTAGCTAGCAATTCTAATGATAAAAAGTCATTAAGCTATTCAGAGAAATGATTAAAGCTCAGAAAGTATTCTAATTAATGGATCAAGCTTCACACGCAACTTTTTATTAGCTGGGAATTTCAATGCAAAGAAAATCACTAATAACTGAAACTTCTTTTCAGTTACAAGGAGCCTTGCACATGATAAATGCGTTTGAATCACATAATTTAAAAAAGTGGCATTAACTTACAGAGCTCTTTGTACAGACTTTGACATAAGACACAGCCAAATGCACATTTGCTCGCCAGTGGACTTCAAATATCTTGGTAAAAATTTTTATAGTACAAGCAAGCATTCACATAAAATTTATCATATCTATTTTGGAGAACATCTACATAAATTCCGCGTGAAGTTACACAAACTAACTAAAGATGCGAAATCCATTTCTTTTATTCCATTATTTCCTACTTTTCTCCTTATCTCCCTTGAATTGCTAGAATTCACAATCCAAAATGTAGAGAAAAGATGTGTCCAACTGATATGCATGTTTTTGAAAGGAGGTTCAGCTTGAGGCCTAATCTACCTAGATTAGCTTGAATTAATTGGATGTACAAGTGAAGATGGGCTTAGTTCCATGGGACCCCTCGTATCCCAGAAAACAAGGGTTAGATACCTGGCACGATGCCCGAAGGCTCACTAGGGTAGAACTTAGGAAGGGACAACCAAAAGCCCCAACTCAAAGACTAGTTTGATGAGATTGAAGGCTAGAAATGTATCCATCTATCCCAGAGGCTGCATTGTAAGGCACCCCGAGGCCAAAGTTTATAGGCTTGTGCAATGAGCAAGGCTTGAACCCCTGCCCCCATCCTAGAGGAAGGAGGCTAAACTAACACACCGAGCATGCTTGGATGTTGCAACAATCAAGATGTCCTCCATAAAGGATGGAAACCTATCGACAAATGCATAGCTAGGTGGATGTGTAGGGGGGTGCAATCAAGAATGTCCTCCATAAAGGATGGAAACCTATTGACACATACATAGTTAGGTGGATGTGTAGGGGTACATAGTTAGTTTGAATGTTATAACATTCCTACATCCCTCTCTTTATATAGATGTGAAGTAACAGATCTTGTGTGGGCGGAAGAGGCAAAGTAGTTGAGATGATTGCCCAAGACCAAGATTCCTCTTCTAATCTTTTGTGCATGATTATAGGCATCTTTGCTCAACAATTGGATCTCAAACTCTTGGGGAAGTGATTAGGTGGCCATTTAGTTTCGTCGTGTAAAAATTTTACTCATTTATTACTCACAAGGTTTACTTTAGACTCTCTACATAAGCTATGATTTAATTTATGAAATAAGAGGTAGTTCTCATGGTTACACACAAAAGAGAACTTATTTTTGAATGATGTAAATTGACTAATGAGATGCAAATTTACTCCAAGAAGCTTTACAATTGAATCGTGCCTTATTTTTAATACTACCTCTCAAGCTTCAATTGGGAGTTTTTCGATGCAATCTTTTATATGAAGTCCTCCTTGTTGAGAGCTTCATATGCTTCCTTTTTGAGTTGTAGATGCAATCAAATTATGACTGATTTTCCATAGCTACTTTGAACTTGATATCCATGAAATATAGAAGTAGACAGATGATGGCTATTGATCCAAGATCTCATCAACTTCAAGGAATCTTTGTCTTCTTTGCACATTATCTCCAAATGATGACTCTGGAGAGTAGGCAAGCATGCATATTTGCATCATTCAGAAAGAACAGTTGACAAGTCCAAGCATAGAACAACATCATAAATCATATGAATCACTTGATATCTAGGTTTCAGTATTCTATGTATCACACGAGTCCCCTGCTCCAATATTCAATAGGCTATAATTGCAAGAAATAGATATTTCCTCTTGAGAAACTCATGAGATTCACATTCACATCTTTCATTACATTTATGCATTATGTTCAATGAATTGCGGTACACAATAAATCAATTATAACACTTTTGCACACTTCAATCGTATTCATACATCAAAACAAAACAAGTTTGCGCAAAAAAGTAACTTGGGTTCATTCATCAACATCAACAATTTACATAATTGGCTACAAAAATTCAGGCTTCAACATTTTTCTTCTTTGACCTATCTGACTCGTTGCTCCCGATAGCGCTTAACTCACCTTTTGATGTATCTCTTCATACCTGTGGCATTAAAAATATTCTATGCCTTTTCATATCATGTTTTTTCTTAAAGCTTTTACAAAAGATAACTACTATGTAAATTTCCTAATACACTACTAAAGTTCGTATTCAGAACATATAATAAAAATCTAAATATCCTCATTGTGAGCTAAGGCCCGATGGAGACCAATATGCATAACATTTGTGCATGAACCATAGTGATTAGTGTTGCATTCATATATGCTTCCGTATCCACCTCCATAAGTGTAGACACTACATTGAGATCTTCCAAATCTTCTTCTTTATCAACACAATCATACATGTTTCTACATCCTTAAAATATGTGGATATTTGATTTAACACTTGAGTTGCTTGAACTTCATGTGCATTCACTTTATAAATTTCTTTAGAATTTTATACCATTACAACTTCTTGCTCCACTTCACCAATTTTTTTGGCATCAACCATTTCTTCTGCATTTCATACTTCAGATTCTTCTATATCTACAGATATTGCTTCAAATCCACCATTTCATTTTCTTTATCCCTTAACTCGTTGCACTAATATCGATTCCTTCATTAATTCATTCCCCTCAAAGAAATTCTATGTTGAATCCACCAATTTTAAAACCTAGGATTGCATCTTAAGGTAATAATCATTTAAAGTTTCAAGCAATAGCTTCCAACAATTTAACATAACCCTTTTCCAAATAATATCCATCAAATTTTGTTTCCTCCATTATCTCTACTACTTTCAATTATAGCTCCTCCAAACCTTGAACATGGTCTTTTAAAAGTACATAATCCACCAATACCTATTTAAGATCTGCCCTAAGTGTTTGAACACCATCTGTTGTCCACAATCTATTGTCTCCAATAAAGAAAATTTCTCCTTTGATATATTTTGCATTTTTATCAAAAGATAAAATTTCTTAAGGAACCACTTCATCTATTGTAGTGCATCTTTATATCTCTATAATACGTAATATTGGCACAATTCAACCGTTTGCCCAAATATAGACTCCATGATAGAATGTGTAGTCTTACCGAAGCATTTTTACCCTTATTCCATAACCTAAATATGTCTATAATAAGATCTTCCATGATATAAAATTGAACATACAAGTGATTGTCATATGCTTGAACCTACAATATAACTGCTACTTGAGAGTGCTACTTCTTTTAGTGTTGTCATGGTATTTGCATGTAATCCAACGCCCCTAGCTTTCTAAGACAATCCTCATTCCTCTTTAGCTTTAATGAAAGATCACATTGAAAGTCAAGAAGCACATACTTTCTATCATCTGTGTCATCTGATAGCACTATATCTTTGAAATAAGCTTTATCCTCTTCCTTCAAGCACTACAACTCTTGCATTGCAACTACTAATGACCATCTATGCAAAGAATGCCACATTGGTTTTATTTCCTCCCTCATAATCAATACTATATTCCTTTGAATTAGGATCTAACTATCATGTGGAAATAAGCATATAGGTACCTAAATGACAACTTCTAGCTTAGTAGGGAGACTTTACTTGATTTTCCCATGATTCGTAATTGGATGCATACTTTGGAATAAATTAATCATGAAAAATCCTCGTGTGCATGTAGTCCTTAACATTCCTTGATCATAAAGATCTATGAAGTGACTGATAAGGTTTTGAATCAAAAGAGATATACAAACAGAGCCCCTCGAAAATCATTAAAAAGACTTCAACTAAAGTGTAGAATAGAGTTATAATACAAAATCCATCAATACGAGCTTTTCTTCCATCATGAATCTACCCACATCATCTTAGAGCACAAAAAATATCCTTAAAGACATATTTTTTGAAAAAATTAGATAATAAAGAACAATTGAAAAAAAAAAAGATAGTAAGCAACAATTGAGAAAACTAGATATCAATTGTCTTTGCATGGTCCATGGCGATCATTTAATTGAAACACCATCTTCTTCATCTTATTCAACTGGGAATTATGGCTTGACATGTGATTATGCCAATTTTGTA